>CM060943.1:712428943-713678943 GCA_030765085.1 Allium cepa | reverse complement strand
AATTTTACCCAAAATTCTCACTAACTCCAAATGACTCCAAACCAACTCCATCGCGTAGTGTTCGTCCATACGATTCCAACGCAACTGAGTTTGCATTTTTTCGACCTCGTATGAAAAAGTTATGATATTATGAAGTTTGTACACAATTTTGTATAAACAATTCAACATAACTTATAATTTTTAAACCCAGATCACATATGGACCGTTAGATTTTTGCCTCCATCAGATCCTAGCCGTGCGCATGATCTCCCTCATCTTCCCTCTCCACGCAACAAGCTCCAGTAAATCACGTTTGAGGCCGAACCCAATATAGAAAATTAGGGTTAAATTTCTCAACATCAATACTCGATTAAAACTCGATCAGGACGTTGCAACTCGAAGCTCTCCTCCACAACCACACTCGGCCCAAACACCAGCAAACTCGGCCACCCCCACTGCATGGAATTGCGTGCGCAACCTGTAGGGAACGGCCCCCCATAGCTCCCTCTCCGTTGCACCATTTCCGATCATCACCGTATGGAATCGAAGCTCTCGTCGTGCTCTTCGACTTCCGTGTTGAACACTTCGCGTAATTCCTTACGGATTGAGAGAGATTGATGAAGAAGTGAGAGTGATTTCTGGCCGTGCATAGATGTGGAGGCGGCTAGGTTATAAAATTAGGGTTTAGTTATTTTTTTATAAAATTATGAAGGTTGTGGGTATATTTATAGAGAACCGATCGACACTATTCATCCGGAAATTCCGAACTCCGATTTACGCGCCGAAACTGACGTACCTAGGGTTTATCCCGCGTTCCGGACACAATGGAATAGGTTTCGGAAGCTAATTCGGAAGTATGTGCGAGTTATGGCTATAAACGCTCAATTTAAATTAAACCGATTTAAGCGATTTTCTAGGCGTTTTAATTTGTACAGTACAAACGGTAAATCCAATTGACTTGAAATTTGAAACCTTACAATAATATCACATTACGGATCCGATGAAACTGGTTTCGTCGAAATCCGAGACTTTTTGAAAAATGGCTATTTTATCTCGCCAAATTTAAATTAAAAATAAATCGATGCGTTTCGAGCTGCCACGATCAAACGATAGCTCCGATTGACACGAAATTTGAAATCCGGTAATAACTAACTATTACGGATCCAATGGAACTGGTTTCGTTCAATTCTGAGACTGTTCAAAAATTGACTATTTTCACTAGTCGATTTTAATATTAAAATATTCAATTTTCACAAATTAACTTTTAATTCGATTTTAAAAGTTCTAAAATATCATTCTAACTTCCATATGATAAAATAAAATTTTACAAATCATTTTCAATCATATTTAACTCCATTTTCAATTATTTCCATAATTTAACGTATTAAATTATCGATTTAATAATCCAATTAAATCCAATAATTCAAATAAAAATTTATTTGACTTATAAATTCACTTATTAATATTTAAAATTAATTAAATATTCAAATTTTAATTAATAAAAATTCTGGGTCGTTACATTAATCATATTTATAGATTTATTATTTACAAGCATATTTTATAACTACTTACACATCATTGATTTCGTATTCAATTTCAATTAATTCTATATAATCTCATCATTTAATACAACATTTAGTTTATTTCCTTATTTACAATTATCACCAAATTAACTTTACAATTATTTCAATTGGTTGAAATTACATTAAAATAGTTACCAATTACATTAAATCAACATTATTAAATAACATTCTAATTGTTTTTCTCATAAACGAATCATAAAATTTTAATTTCTTCCAATATTAAATCCTAAAATCTTATTTAATTAATATGTTTAATTATCGAAAAATACTGGTCATTACACTCTCCTCTACTAAAAACTTTTCGTCCTCAAAAAGGAACGAGAAGGAATTAACAAGCTTAATATAATTTTATTCAAATAATAAATTTATAAATAATTAATTTACATAATTTAGTATTTTAAATAAAATATATCAATTTATAAACAATTAAATCTTCATATTTAAGTTTAATAAAAGTTTGAAAATATTTTCACTTTCACAAAATATTCTAAGTCCTAAATTCACGAATAATTACGGCAGAGTCTCCTTTGTACGGATAGATCCGAAAAATTAATAATATCAATAATTATGATATATATATATATATTAAAAATAAAACATCCCAAACCACGGGAAAAACAATAAATATCGCTGTAAAATCGTAATCCAAAAACGTACCTATTTGTCGGGCAAATGACTTTATTTATGAAACCATAAGCAGTAGTTATTTCTTCATAAGCCTGTATTTCACTTATAAATGAAAAATGGTGAGAATTATTGTAACGACCCGCTATTTTGGACTATTCGCATCCGCACATGTCGAACTTGAATAATTCAAAATACCGAATTGTTAATTTAAATTTGGCAAAAATGAACATATACAGGAAATAAATAATCACAGATCACAGACTTAGAGTAATAAATGCAGCGGAAACAGAGATAGTAGTTCATAAAGCTACTATATATATAACAGAGTTAAATATGTTATAACAGAAGTCTCGAATACAATAGTCGAATACAATATCAGAATACATCTCTAGAATCAACTGAATATCTGAAAGCTGGATAGATAACTGGATCTCCAAGCGAAGCTCCAACTCCAAAGGTGAGTCTCGAATACTGCTACACTCAGTCTGACCCGAGCGTAAAGTAAAACACAAAACACTCGAGTCAGAATTAACATTCTTATATCAATAAATCCAACTCAAGTGAAATAACAACTGAAATACAAATAACTCAAAGGACGTTGGAATAACCATCCTCTAAGGATGCGATAAACTATCTACTATGTTGTAATATACGCTATTATAATAATACCTGTCAGTAATATAAAGTATCAAAATAGTGTTAAGGCGTTACCATTATCCCCCTTAACACATTTCATATAAGTATCATAGACTATACAGCATTGTAAACTCCACCGTAAACTAGTGGGATATCAGGGAGTACTCCATAGGTATAACACAAAATAAATTCGTAGTGGTCGCGTATATAGGGATACAAGTATGACAAGGCACATGAGGCAATACCCAAGGTAGTGAAACTACCGTTTGCCTGATCCGGACTGGTGAAAACGCATCGCCGCAACGATCGCAACACCGCGAAACAACACTCCCAAAATTCCGAGGGTGCACCAATCAATAGCAAGTAATGAGTAGTTTACGAAGAAGTGTGTTCGCTCGAGGTAGCTAACCCCATTTGGCCCTGCACGGCTCCTGTTTTAGTCATTTCCAATTTGACATAAGTGTCAAGGCTATCCATTATCGTTCTCTTTCTTCAGTCATCACGTACATCATTCCAACCACTTCATTCTAGATCACACTCCGCGTATAGTTATTAAAGTGGTTTTCGGTTTAGACAGTGAGTATGTCCCTAACCGATTCTGGTCTCTTTAATAACTTTCGTAATTAATACACCGATTGGTCGTTCAATAAATTTCAAAACCAAATCAATTTCAATTTCAATTAGAATTTTTAAATCAACATTTCATTTGTCTTTCTATATCAATTTCCATAGTTTACGTTTCAAAACCTCCAAATTACTATTTCAAAATCTATAATTCGATTTCAATTTTTGTTTAGAACAATTCAAATATTGATTCAAGTTCGTATATAAATTTCATTCCATAATCATTTAAATTAAATTAATTTAACATTCAAATCAATTTAAATCCATTGATCGATTTCGTTCAATAATCATTTAAATTAAGTAAATTTATTATTCAAATAATTTCAATTGAATTTCCAATTCATTAAATCAATTACTTAAGTTCAACTCCATTATATTAAACTAAAAATTGAATTAAATAAGATTCGTCAAATCAAATTCTTTGAATTATAAATCTTACATTAATTTCAATAAATCACATTTTATTTCTTGTTAAAGAAATTCAGTTTCATTTATTTACTTACATAGTTGCAAATTTCAAAAATCAGTTAATAAAGAAACTTAGTTCACTTATTCAAGAAAGTTCAATTTCTCTTAATAAAGAATTCAATTTAATTTAATTATCAAATAATTCAATCTTATTCAATTATTAAATAATTTCAATACTTAATCATTAGTAAATTTCAAAACTTAATTATTAAATAATTAATTTCAAAACAACGTTCTTTCAACAACTACTATGTTAATATTTTGATTCAGATTATTAAATATTAACATTTTCCTTTCATAAAAATTCAAATTCCAACTTCATTTCAAAACCTTATTATTTATTTAAATAAAATCTTTATTTTATTTTTAAATCAAATTATTGACCAATCGGGTTTTATTTAATTCTCTATCCTAAGTCAAAGTTTATTTGGGTATTTATCATTTCAACCCGATTCCATTTCAATTCAAAATCAAAGCATAGCAAAGGGAACTTACAGTGTGATAACTGGGATGGTGTCAAAGTAAATAAACAAGCAATATCAACAATCAATAACAATCCAATAATTAATTCAAATAATCCTGAAATAATCGTGTTAATTCACATTGTTGTTTGTGCAAATTAATATAATTATCTCTAGAATCTACACTATCATTTCATGTAGATTAAAGATTATTGCACTAGTCTTTATATGGTTCTTCACTTGATATCCATTTTTCAATTTCATACATCATCAATTTAAACAACATACATTCGATGGTTCAGGGTGAAATCAACCAATCCTACGTGTCAATTTATTAACATTTAACGGGGCCATATTATACAAATTTAACTTATCAAATTCAACACATATGTCAATTTTAAATTATTAACTATCCTATATCAAATTCAATTGCATATTATTTATCACTTTAAACAATTAACAATTTAACGTCCAAAATCAACATCAAACAATTAATCATTTATCAACCAAACTGGATTATCATTGTATAAATAACAGATAATGGTGTCAGATGTCACAGGTGAACTGACACAGGTAATAACATATATAACAGTGTAAATAACTAATAGCAGCAATACTTCAATTGTCATTTCAACTGAAATCAAATTTATTAAATAAAAGAACATTAATCGTGAGTGATTGCTCACCTTTCAGGCTAGAGATGAACGAGAATGAGGTGAGTTATAAATCCAAGCACGAATTCCAAAGCAAAGCAAAATGGGCACGAGTTTGACGAACAAAGCTGATAAATAGGAATTGGCGAAATAAATCAGAATCAGATCGATGATGATCAATGGTATCGGTAAACTTGTATATATATATATATATATATATATATATATATATATAACTATATATCTATAAAGTCATTTTCTAAATTCAAACACATTTTAAATTTAAAATATATATGTATTTCAAAATCTGATGTTTCAAATTAAACACACATATTAACTCAACATATATTCATCACATAATTTGAGACAACTACTTATATATATTGCTAATATAAACTTATACAATCATATTATATATATATGAACTATCAATTGAATTATATAAACATACACTTCAATGTAGACCATAACTAACCTTATAATAATATACAAAAAAAGGAAGTCAAACCACAATGGTTATAAACTCATATGTATAATAATTTCTTCTCTGCACAGAACCCAGACTAACTTAATACAAATTATACTACATATATATTAAATACTACATCAAAATAAAATCACAGTGTATACATTACACGTTATATTTTCCAACTTACTATAGTTAAATCGAAGCACATATGTACTATTAGCATATTCTTTCTACCGAGAATATATATACAACAGCACATGTGAAATCTATATATCCAGGACAAATCTAAAATCAATACAAAATTCCAACAGCCCCCCCATCAATGAAAGCAATGTTATATATTATAAAGATCGAAATATTCTTATATTATACTGTAAACTTTATATATATGTTAAAAATCCAAATATCCATACGTTATATTAGAAAATCTAAATGCCTTTCAAAATCATAATACTTATATATATAATATAACTAATCATAATATACATATATATAATACAGTAACTTATAAATATAGCATATACCCATTAGAAAGCAAAACTGGAAATCGAAACAAAGATGAACAGGCAAGAACAACCAATATATTTATGCAAAAGCTAGAAAGCATACCATATATAAGAAGAGAAAGGAGAGATGAGGTTGCAGGCGATCCGGGTTGATGATGGAAGAGCCAGAGAAGGTGAAGACGAGGAAGTTTGCAAACAAGGTAGGAACAAGAACGACTGGTTGGCTCGGTTGGCGCAAAGAGGGGTTCAGTGACAATACGAGGTGGCCGACGTGGGAAGTGTTCGGCTGTCGTGGACGGAAAAGGTGGGTGGTCGTGGTTGCTGCTGTCGAGGTTGGGGAATTGCGGCTGCAAGGTGCAGAAGTGGAGGTCGAAACTAGGCGATCTGGAGGAGAAGCGCGCGGAGAAAGGTGGCTTGCGTGCAGCTGGCGTGTGGTGCGGTGGTGATGTAAGGTGCTTGCATGGGTTTGAGTGATAGTGGGAGAGGATTTCACACGTGCTCGGGTGGAAGTCGATAAGGTGGAGGCGGACGAACATGAGGAGGGAAAGTAGTGAAGGCTGTAAGGGAAGGTAGCACAGAGAAGATAAAAGAATTCGTTCCAGGCAACATTACTATTTTTTTCTGAACGAAATGAAAGGGCGCTAGGGAATTGAACTAACACATTATATTGAGATGGATGGAATGACAAAGATCATAAGATGCTATTCAATAAATATATATGGCCATTCATTTTTCCACTGCTGAAGTTTGAAGTGCAAAAGAAAAGCAAAAGGTTACTGATACGGTGTTGATGGTAAAGATACTAGATAGCACAGTAAAAGCTTTGAAGAAGGAAAGAATGGCTTTGGTGAATAGTTATAATTTAAATAGAATTGGAGCAGTTTCCAAACTAAGGGAATGAGCATTGGAACAGAGAAGTGAAAGCAACCAATGGAAAAGCAAAAGTCACGTTACTGCATTGGTAAGGCAAAGGTCACGGCTTTGGTAATATAAGCGACGAAACGAAAAACGAAAAGGCGAGGTTATAAAGGCTAAAAGGGACCGTTCAAAATAATTAATAACAACGTACACAAATTTATATATATATATACATATTTAAATTTTAAAACGGTTATGGAAGGGCAACAAATGAACTTTAAAGCATTTAATTTTTTGTTTGGGCAGCAAGTTTCAGTTTTGAAGCTGAAGGAAAGGGTAAAAGCTGAAAATTCAGTATCGATACGGAATCGTTTCGCCGAACTGTATCGCATCCCGGACTTGGAAATTAAAATTAAATATACCGTAGAGATCAGCACGACGAGGCGATCAAAACGACATACAGATCGGTGATAGGATTTGATTATAAAAATCTGAATTCTCTATTAGCGGAAAATGCAGCAAAAATGCTGAAAAATTAAAATCGATGGAGCTAAAGAAGTCCGAATTTGGAAAAAATGAAAAATGACGACTTGCTCAGAAGATGATTTACAATTTTCTATGTAAAAATATTCAGGTTTCAAAAACATTTTATTTTTATCAACTTTAACTGATTAAATTGAAATAAATTTTCGCATGAAAATAAACTTCATATTTTCAGACGAAAATTTGCCCGTTGCTATGTTTAACTAGACGCATTCCAAATATCAAATTTATATTTCAAAATTTTATCGTTTAAAATTCCACAAAATTACAATTAATAACGTTATTAAAACCAGTTAAATTTACGGGACGTTACAATTATGTACGAGAGAAATATTTAGTTGTTTCAATTAGTAAAAGAAGCAAATCAACACAAAACATATTTAAACAAACAGTGCAACCATTATATGCAACAAAGGAATCAATCATACATCCATAACAGTCAAAACTAATGGTCTGTTCAGGTTTAGAAACTTTTCATCATATAAGGATGATAAATAAACTAATAAGTGTACCTTACGCTCAACAGCCTTAGATAATTACTTAATAGATTATTTATACAACCTCAAACAATTTGAAGTATCATTTCCCAGCTTCCCATAAGCCAAAATAACAAAGAATTTTAAATATTATTTAAGTTTATTCTATTAGTTCCTTTTCACATTATTAACCTCAGATTTATTTAAATTCTCATTTATTCATACAATGTTATCTTTTATTAGTTTACATTCAATACTTACGTAATTTATTTCACATTCAATATCTAAAGTTATCAATAAATCAATTCTTGAAATATTATATAACTTTCCTTGCATTTTAATTCACGTTCATTTACTTATATATCTTGATTTCCATTTAATATGAATACTCATGAATAAACATTTCATACTTAGGTGTTTCTACCTTTTATTTCACATTTATCCTTTCTTTTATGCTGTCAATTAATAATAAACTTATTTATGAATCATTTCGGTCATTTCTTAAGTTTGTAAACATTTTTCTTAGATAATATTCACTTTTTACTATTCAATCTAATTATTTGCATTTCGAAACATTGACTTAAGCTTATAATATTTCTTGCACATCAAAATTCTTATTTATAGAAATAATTCCATTTGGACACTTTCATTACCTTAGTTTTACTTGTATAACAATATATTACATATTCCTATTTAACATTGCAACTTTTTAAACATTTCTGGTAAGTTATATATATGTTTTATGAATGTAATTGAATGTTACACAAGTTTATCTTATTCATTTTAGTTAATCAAAATGTTCAATAATTACATCTTCTAAATTTTCATATCTTTTGATTTACAAGTTACAAATTTCCAATTTCTTATTTATTTCATTAACCACTTAGCATCTGATTTTTAATTTTTCATTTAGAAGTTTCCAACTATAAAAATATTTAAGATTTCATTTCATTGTAATAATTGAAATCTCTAATTTATAGAAACTTAAGAACTAAGTGTCGGATCCATTTCAAATCATTTTGATAATATATATATATATATATATATATATATTCATATCTTTTATATATCAAATAACATTTAGAAATTTAAAATTAAGATTTGTTTATCAAAACAAATGTGTAGTAAAGCTACTACGGTGGCCTCCTGACTTTGAAACTCGAAAATGAATATATATGATGCGGCCGCCATCACCGAAATTATTTTCCAACGACAGAAGTGGGGACTACAGAACTTATTTCCTTTCAAAATTTCTTTTAAAACATTTCTTTAAATCACATTGAAAATATTTATATCTGAAAATACTTTCAGATAATACTGATGTAATATTCAAAATCTTTGAAAACCAATTTCAAAACCCCAGAACTTAAGTTCTCAAATTTCCAATTCATATTTACTTTATTTGTAAATTTTATTTTGTAACCAATATTTATAAAATTTCACTTCCTAACAAACATATCACATACAACTATACCCATTTATAAAAATTATTCTTTTATATAAAAATATATAATACCATGTAAAATTATTTTCATTCACCTATATTTCAAACAATATTGTGTCGGTCTGCCCTATTTAGTATTTAGAAATCCCTATCGATGCCATAGCGTCCTACGTACCGACCAGAATTTGTAAATACTAAACATGACAAATTAACACAATGTAAAAATATTTTCATAACACTAACATATACGCTCTCTCATATACATACAATAAGACAGACTTATTCTAGGGTATTACTACCCTATCTCTAATGAGTCAGACCCCACAAAGCTAAGGTTATCGCTAAACAAAAGCTCTAATACCAAATGTGACGACCCGCCTTTTTGGACGGTTTAAATCGACAATAAACCATATATGTCAACTCATACCATTCAAAAGGGAAGACCTTAAAGGGGTAAATAAGAAAATAATAGAAAGGAAGGGAAAACAAAATAAAAAATCTCACACCGGAATAACAGAATATAATAATCAAATAAACAGTTCCAGAAGCTGTTTTACAAAGAACATTTGATTACACCTTCATAGTACAAATCAGAGTTATCCATACATCATGAATAAATAAATAATGCAGCAGAACAACATGATGCAGTGAAATAAAAATAATAAATAGTGGACTAATCTCCGTCTTCATCCTCCAAATAAAATGGTCTTTAGTACACTGAAAAGCTTAGACTGATTCGTACGTAATGAAAAGACAAAACACTCAAGTCAGATCTATAAGATCTTATGTAATTTAAATCAACAGTAAATAAATATCAGTGTAACGGCTTCAGAGATGACATCTCCTATCCAATGTATAACGTGCGTGTAATAACTTAAGAGATGTTCGGGATTCCATCTCCTAAGGATTCGTTAAACTATCTACATACATGGTACAATATGCTATAATAATATGTATACTGTAAAGTAAAGTATTAAAATAGCATTAAGGCGTTACCCATATCCCCCTTAACACATTTTTATATAAATATCGTAGTCTATACAGATACTGTAAGCTCCACTAAACTGGTGGGATACTCAGGGAGCACTTCATAGGTACAATACAAACCAAACTCGTAGTGGGCACGATCAGGATAAATATGACAAGGCAGGCAAGGTAATGCCTAGGGTAGGATACTACCGTTTTGCACTCTCGGATTGGTGGTAATGCATAGCAGCTACTACACCCATCCCGAAACACACTCCCATAATCAAATCAAATGGTGGCCACCAAATAAATCACAAAGTAATAAATATGGTATCGAAGAATGTGCCTGATAGGGAAGAGACCCCACTTGGCCCGATATAGCTCTTGTTTTATTCATTTTAATTATGACCCGAAATCAAGGCTATTCATCATCTTTCTCTTACTTCATTCTAGTAGCGGTTTCCAAGCCATCCTACTTCATTCTGGATTCTTCACCACATGCATAGTTGTTAAAGTGGTTTTCGGTATTGTTAGAGAGTATGACAATATCCGATCCTGGTCTCTTTAACAACCAAACAATTATTTCACATCGGTCGGTTCTTTTACATTTCCAAAACCAATTCATAATTGATATCAAAATATCATATTCACTTCAAAACCATTTCACTTTCGAAATCATATTCACTTTTGAAATCATTATTCACTTTAAATCATATTTTTTTCAAAATCATGACCACAAAATAGGTTAAACCATCATATCCAAATGCTCGCATTTAAATCAATTAAATCTAAATCATAACAGTTCCAACTTTACACAGATTGAATATTGAAGGTAGTTTATATATTGGAATGGTTATACATTAAAACAGTTAATATTTTAAAAATAGGTCATAGATTAAAATAGTCTATATATTAGAAATAGTTTATATATTAAAATAGGTTATATATTAAAATAGTTAATGTATTGAAAATTATTAAGACATTAAAGTTCTTTATATGAGAAAAATAGTTTGCATGTTAAAATAGTTTGCATATTAAAGTAGTTTATATCGAAATTACTTTCAAATTAGAATTGTTTCTTCCAATTTCACAAATCAATTCAACTCAACTTTAGTTCCAAAATTACAGTTTAAATCAATCTCAGTTCAGGATTTTAATTAAAAAGACAAAAGGTTTCAATTCAAATTCTCATTAAAAACCATTTCAATTTATATCGATTTCAAATCCGTGTTTGAACTACAAATTTAAACCACTTCAAATTCAATAGGTTTCAAAGTTTAAATATTCAAGAGTTCATAATAACTCAATTTTGATAAATTTCAACTAAATTTCAAAATTCAACTTTAAGATTTCAATTCAAATTTTTTAAACAATTCATTTAAACCAATTTCTATTTCAATAATTTAAATCTTGGATTTTGAAAATAATTTAGTTCATATAAATCTAATTTTATTTCAAAATATCATTTAAATGGATTAAAAATTTAAGGATTTAAAATTATTTAATTTAACCAATCCGGTGTCCGTATATAATTCTCTACCTATGGTCAAGTGATATGGATATATATCATTTCAACCCGCAATAAATTTAAATTTACGGGTACATATCATTTCAACCCGCAATCCCGAATCATAATTTTCAAATCCATAAAATCACTCGGGTTTATCATTTCAACCCATAACAATTTTCCTTAATCTACAAGATTATTTGGGTATGCATCATTTCAACCCATAGTAATTTTCCTAACATTAACTAACGGAACTTGCAGTGTGATAACAACATATAAAATAAACATAACATCAAATCATCCAAAATGTCAACAATAAAACATCCATCTTAATCACCATTCAAATCAACCAATAAATCATAATAATTAACTAGTTATCTCTACCAGGTATTTAACTATCAATTCAAATTCAATATATATTAAAATGGAATTAAATTCAATATAAATTCAAATCAAATTTAAATGACAATTTAAATATACCAAACAACAATCAATAAACTTCTAATCACATCATAAATTTAATCTAACTAACAAAAGATGGTTTAGTATTCGTGGGTGGGTTAAATATACCAAACAACAATCAATAAACTTCTAATCATATCATAAATTTAATCTAACTAACATAAGATGGTTTAATATTCGTGAGTGGGTAAAATCACTCGCCTTCGATTTTTAGTCGATTTAAATCCAAATAAAGCCCAAAATTCTAACAGTCTCAGAATGCAGCCAAACCAGTTCCATGTCGTCTGAAATTTCGATACGGTCGCAAAGGAGAAAACCGCGTGTGAATCTGAGCTCTTATGCGAATGATATTAGCATTAGATAGATTGGAAAATTAAATTAAATATAAAATATACAAGGGCAATTTCGTAATTATTAAATCACCTGCTAACCCTACGAACACGTTCGAGCCAAACCCATCCGTCGCCAGTCTCCTCGCCTAAGTCGTCGTGCCTACGGCCAATCCTTCCATTGCCAATAGGACCACCAGCCTCCACTCCATGCTCCATGACCACCCACGAACCACCTAACTCCACCGATCGTCGCCAATAACCCCAGCCGTTTCCGCCCATCAAAAACCTAATCGAAATTTTCATGTCGATCCAACCATCATCTCTCCAAACAAACCACTCTGATGAACTCCCCATGACAATCTCTACACAATTTTACTCTCGAATCGTTGCATCGTCGTCGTTGATCAACCACCAAAATCGATATTCGAGAATGTTTTGGTCATTTTTGGAAAAACCAAAACTCGACTGCATACAACGAACAGCATATCTAGATTACACTCATTGAGAGCTTTCCAATGATATATAACTTGCTAGGGTTTGGAGAGTTTGAATTTCGATTTGATTTTGATTTGAAATTGAATTTTGGGAATTAGGGTTTCTGTCATCGGTAAGGTAAGGAAGGAGTAGATAGAGATAAGCAGTACGTACAGAAATCAGAAATGAGAAACAACAAGGGTTTTAACAGCCTATATATAGATAAAGTTAGATAAGAAAGAATTTACATATTGAATTAGTTTGAAACGATAACACGACCCGAAAAGCCCATTCCGTTTCCGAAACGAAAGTAGGCCATCCAATATATCGAAACAGATGTTCGATGTTTTTTTTAACTCAATGGAACTAGTTTCAAATCCTAATTCTATTGTATATAGAAATTAGCTTTTAAAATCAGATTAATTTAATTGATTTCTACACGTTTCGAGCCCGCACGATCAAACGACAAGTCCCATCACTACGAAACTTGAAATCCTACAATAATTTACTATTACATATTCGATGAAATCAGTTTCGTCGAAATCCTAGATAGTAGCCAAAACGATTATTTTCATGTTGATTAAATAAATTATTATTAAATTAATTTGATCACTTTTAAATTCAAATTTAATAGTTAACCATTTTCATCATTTCTGATTACACGGAAATTTAGTAATCTATTTAAAATAAAGTTCCCATGTTAAATTCACTATTTGAATATTGCACTAATCCAGCGTTCAATTTGTGATTGTAACGAATTAATTATATTATATATTCCAATAAATTCTTTTACTTTAATTTACCACTCTTTTTATTTGATAACCCAATACCTTATAAAAAAATTAACATTAGTTTGCATTTCATTACATTCACATTTTACAGCTATCATCCTAACTCATATTTACAGCATTATTTGATTTACATTAAATTTTTTTATTGATTTCCAAATTATTTCAGCATATGAAAAAATGAGACGATCAATAAACAATTGTTACTTTTAAGTACTTCAATCGTATTTACAGATTTATTATTTACAAACAAATGTTATAACTACTTACACATCACTGATTTCAATTAATTATATACAATCTCACCATTTAAGGCAACATTTAATTTATTTTCTTATTTACAATCATCACCGAATTAACTTTACAATTCTTTCAATTTATTGAAATTACATTAAAATAGTTATCAATTTCATTAAATCAACATTATTAAATTACATTCTAATTGTTTTTCTCATTAATAAATTAATTTTTTTAATTTCTTCCAATATTAAATCCCAAAATCTTATTTAATTAATATTTTTAATTATCAAAAAATACGAATCGTTACAGTGTGAATTTTAAAGAATGGCTCGCTAAAAAGGTAATGATTTAAATTTCTTGATTTGCGAAACCTTTTAGTTGATATTCCCTTAAATACATGGTGGGTTGACACTGTTGCCTCTGTGCACATTACGAATACATTGCAAGGATTCCATTCCATGAGGATGCTTCAAAGGGGAGAAAGGAAACTTAAAGTTGCTAACGGATCAAAGTCTGAAGTCGAGGTTGTTGGAACTCTTAGTTTGGTTTTAAAGAGTGTTTTATTCTTGATTTACATAATGTTTATATTCCTAGTGTGATTAGGAATTCGATTTATGTTTCTAAACTTGATGCATGTGGTTTTACGTTTAAGTTTGGAAATAAAAAGTTGAAACTATATCAAAACTCTAAGTTTGTTGGTTCTAGATTATTATGTGACAAACTATATAAATTATATTTGAATTCTTCCTCTTGTGAATCTCTGATATCTATGAATATTACTAGTGTTAATCATAAACATGAAATTCTTCCAAATTATGACATCGTGGATCAGGTCATATTTCAAGAGATAGAATGCAACATCTCATTAGAAAGAAATTCTCCCAGCATTAGAATTTTCTGAATTTTGTAGCTGCGTAGAATGTGTTAAAGAAAAATTTGTTAAGGGAAATAAGAAAGGAGCCACTCGAAGTGGGGGACTGTTAGAAATTATTCATACTGATATATGTGGTCCTTTTCCTACTCTGTGTATTAATGGGCATAAATGTTTATTACTTTCATTGATGATTATTCTCGCTATGGTTATGAATATCTGATTAATGAAAAATCTGAAGCACTATATAAATTAAAAAAATTTAAGGTTGAAGTTGAGATTCTACATAACATTAAAAATAAAATAGTGCGATCAGGTAGAGGCAGTGAATATTGTGGTAGACACACCGACCTTGGTAAAAGTTTAGGCCCATTTGCTTTATTTCTTCAAGAAAAGGTATTGTTCATCAGTACTCTATGCCGAGAGATCCTTGATAGAATGGAGTTACTGAAAGACGTAATCAAACACTAATGGATATGGTACGAAGTATGATATGAAATACCACATTGGTAGATTTTTATGGATAGAAGCTTTTAAAACAACAATATATATTCTAAATCGGGTCCCTAGTACCAAAAACACCTTATGAACTATGCACTTGCAAAAAATCGCAATTAGGGTACTTTGTGTGGGGTTGTCTTGTTGAAGCAAAAGTTATAATTCGCAACTAAAGAAACTTGGTTCCAGAATTATTAGTTATTATTTTATTGGTTATCCAAAGAGATAAAAGGTTTCAAATTTTATTACCCGTCACATACCGCTATAATAGTAGAGACTAGACATGCTATATTTTTTGAAGATGGCAATGTAAGTGGAAGTAATGTAAATAGAATAGTAAACTTCGAAGAAAATAGAACTTATGTTCCAATTCCAATAATTCGAGAGGTTACAATTCTATACCTTATGTTCAAGATGTGAAAGAAGAAACTCATGTTCAGGATTTTCCTAATGTTGATGAAGCTCCTATGCTGCCACAAAAACCTTTATGAAGATCACAAAAAGGGAGAAGATCTACCATACCTGGTGATTATATCATATACCTTACCAAGGAAGGATGTGATATAGGTAATGGAGATGATCCTATCTCATTTAAGCAAGCTATTGTGAGTGATAAATCATCTAAATGGTTAGAAGACATGAATGATGAGGTGAAATCTATGGAAATTAATAAAGTTTGAGACCTTATTGAGTTACCTGTCGAGGTTAAACCTATGGGCTATAAATGGGTCTATAAAAACTAAAATTTACTTCAAAGGTAACATTGCAAGAATTAAGGCTAGACTAGTCGCCAAAGGGTTTACTGTGACGACCCAGATTTTCGCATTCGTAAATCGACATCCATACTTCACTCGTATTTGGATGCCGCAGATTCAAACATTCGACTCCGATTCACCGGAGCTTATATCACATTAAGTACAACAACACAACGGAAGAAATGAATTATATATCATTGATACAATAATGAATACAATATCTGATATAATATGATACAACAATATCAGAGACAAATATACATAGCGGAATATGATAACAACGGAAGAGATAACTCAAATATGATCTTCGTTGAAGAGTGAATCCAAAATCTACAACTCTAAACCAAATCTCCAAAGTCAAATCTCTAAACTTCAAACTCGAACCACCATCAAGCTGAACTGAACCAAACTCCATCATAATGCGATTTGCCAATATCCGAAAACTTCAAAGGCCAAAGACTGAAGAAGATTTCCAAATGCTACCAACCCAAAGACTTCGAAGCCTATCGAATCAATACCTACTATTTGATTTTCTGAAAAACCCAACTTTACACTGCCCGTTGGAAAATTGTGGGCACCTAGAGTTTAGGAAGGGAACAATAAACTCCGGGTCAGTAATGGGACCGGTATGAGCAAACAAAAACAGTTTATCTTTAAAAAAAACAACAAAAGATTTAAAATTGAAATGCGCAATGCTTTTTGGAAAATGAAACTACCATAAAGCCTTCTGCCGCACACACCATGCAAACACAGAATTGGAGGAGATTTCTCCTTATGATGGTCAAAAATGCTTCATACGCGAAAACCAGTCGATATTATTATTAGTGCAGACAACCTTTCGAAAGTATAATATTAATCTTAGCTAGCATACAATCATTATTGTATGCCTACTATAGCTACCATGTTCAATAGCAGGTTACCGACACATTCCATGGCAGGTTATACAACTAAAACCGTACAGGGCGCGTATTGTTTCTTTGGATTTCCAACAAATGGTCAGGCTAAGGAACTTTATATTACCACATGGGAACGCCTTTGGAGGGACGCCTCGAGAACTTACCCAGCTCTCTACCAACACAAGGCCGGTTTACTCCCTTCCTGGGAGTAACACCTAAGATATGCCATCCTCGGCCGTTTGCGACCTTTATCCGAGGGGCCTCAACACGAACAACCACGAAGTAATATATTTTCAGTAACCACATAGGTTAAATATCTAGGCTCCATACCATGATACCACCCTTTTCTAGAAGGAATGGACATAACCTAGGGGTGCGACCCCTGCAACCTTGCCGCATCTTTCCTGTTTCGACCATTTCCGGGGTGTGAGGTCAGATGAGGTCTCATCCACAAAGCTACTCTTTTCACAAAAGTCATGCTTTGATCAACAAATGATCAGCAACACACAGCAGCACTTAGCATGCCACACTATCAAATTGGGAATGTATCACTGGTAATCATCAACTACATAACCTCTGAGCTCGTACGTCTCAGAGAAGGGTGTTAAGCTAAGAGTATAAATCTCGCCACCAAACAGAAATGTATTTGATAGAAACCAGCTTTACATCTCAAAGTGTAATGTCAGACATACATCCATATAAGTCTATTCTGGATTCGAACAGAACCGAAGGCACTTCCAAAGAAGCCTTTGCAAATCTGGATAATCCCTAATCACGTCCGGACTTTCCATCACAAAGGGTGATCAAATCTCTATACCGAAGATCAGCCGGTGCAGAGACATTCGTTGAGTTATACTTTCGCTTTCGAAAATATCCGTTCTTCACCACCGGTCTTCAAATGCGATCCAATCATCGTATCATTGTTAGGAATGGGTTATATGACACAAGGTCCTCTTCCGGCTAAACCTAATAATGAGCGCAATATTTAAAAACATATGGATATTGGATCTCAGTCAAGTCACAACTTTAAAACTCAAAACTTTCCTTAAAATGGTTTAAACAATTTACCATTTCAAATCTTTTACAAAAAGATTTATTTCACAAAGTTCACCAATATTTCACAAAGATTCATTCACAGCTTTTCAAAACAATTGCCTTTTCAAATTGGATTATTTCATCCAATTATTAAACCAAAGTCTCAATTTATAGCTTTCAAAACTATTTCAAAGATCCATTCATAACTTTCAAAACAATTTCCATTTCAAATCTTTTGTAAAAGATACACCATTTAAAACCCTCTTTGATTTCAAAACAAAGTTTAACAAACTTTCACAAAGATTCGTTCATAGCTTTCGAAACAATTCACTTTCAAATTTGAAATCTTTATAACACAAACTGAAAGTTCTTTCGTTATGTGAAAGCTATTATTATTTGAAAACAAATAGTTTCGTTTTCAGAAAATGTATATAAGTTAAAGCCCTTCAGGTATAATACTTGGATTAAATTCAAATTCACAAAACATTACATTTAAAATGGTTGAAAAACCTATATAAACACATGTATAACTTACATAACCTTTTTAAACCATAATTTCCAAATATAGAATTCAATTTTGAATTTTGAATTTAAATTCAAATCAAACTATTTTAAATTTTCAAAATCTAATCAAGTTATTCAAAATAACTTTTATCTTCAAAATTTCTTTTCAAACTTTTCATATTTAATTCAGTTTCATTTCCAAAACCATTTGGATTCAAAATTTAACTTTAAAATCATTTAAAAATATTTAATTCAAATATCTGTGACTTAACCGATTTCCTCGTGCAATCCATATCTGTGTAATTATGGTGTAGTCTAGGGGTTTTACACAATAGTGCAACATCATTCAATCATCACGGATTTAATCATATCAATATCAATAAGCGGTATAATCTTATAATGCTTATCTTCCATTCATAGATCCACAGATAAATAAATTAATCACAGATAAATAAATTACATTCATCATAGCTTGAATTAAAACAATTAATAACACAAAACATTACACACAGAGATATCAAACAATACAAGGCATTTCATACAATTCAAACATCAATAAGTAAGATTAATTACTCATCTGATTAATTTAAATCAGATTAATCACTTATGAATAAATTATTAATCTTGATTAATTAATATTAATTAATTACAAACCATCTTAATTAATTAACCATTAATCATTATTAATTAACCTTTAATTATAAATTAATTAACTAATTAATCAACCTTAATTAATAATTAAATCAACTTTTAAATCATTAAAGAATTAGTCTTAATTATTTAATTACCTTAATTAATTGTCCTCAATTAATTAATCAATAAATTAATTAACCTTTAATTAATTACCATTTAATTAATTATCCTTAATTAATTACCTTAATTAAATTAACCTTAAGTTAATTACATAATAAATTAAACCTTAATTTATTAGCATTAAAGAATAAAATTACAAAAAATGATTATCCCCAATCACTTACATTAATTAATTAACCTTTAATTAATTATCTTCAAATGAATTACTTTAATTAATTAACCATGTTAATTAATTAATTATACCTTAATTAATCATTTAATTAATCGGCTTTAATCATTAATTACTCTAATCAAGTAATTATCTTTAAGTAATTAATTACCCTTAATTTTCTTATCATTAATTATCTTTAATAACAAATTAATTAAATCAACTTTTAATTACATTAAAGTAATTAACCTTTAATTAATTACATTTATAATGATTCTTTAATTACTCAAGGCCTAGATTAACTTGAGATAACCCACTTATCCTAATTACTTATTTAATCACATTATCAATTTCTATTTGAAAACAGTTATGAATATAATTAGTCCAATATAATTATTCAAAACCCAAAAAAATGTTTTAAAAATATTTTAACTATAAATTCAAATCTTTGGAAATTGTTTTTAAAACTTATTTATAATTTTTTTTAAACATTTTTATTTTCCTTAATCAACCATTTAATTACATTATCAAGTTTATTTAAAATAACTTTTTAAATAAATGTTATAGGTATCGAAATACTTTAAACTCAAAATAATTTTATTCTCAACACTTTAATAAGTTCCAATTTAAACAAACATTAATTATTTTAAATGAAGTGGTTAATAAATTGTTTGAACTTGATTAAGTTTTAAATTTTAAAACTTGTTCCTTAAACTAGCTTTAAAAATTACTTTTAAAACTTGATCAATACTTTAAATTTAGGAAACTTGTTCACTATATATAGAACCTGGAATCAATATTATTTTCAAAACTGGTTGTAGTTAAAACCTAAAACATGTTCTGTTTTTAAAATTCTAAAACTACTATATATACTAAAAACTTGTAAACGGCACGGCAACAAACTCGAGCAACACCCTAGAATTCTCGAGTTCATCTTCGAGTTCCACCCTCTTCTTCTTCTATCACTGACACAATCATACACATGTGCATCATGCACACAAATCTGAACCTCCTCCGATCATTTCTCCGATTATCAGCATATCGACTACAACTTCATCTATCTGTACAACCACCCAGGACATCGAGATAACCTCAAAATCAAAATCGAGTTGCCTGATTTAAACTGGAACCCAAACTCCAGTCAATAAATTTATCGCACGCCGATGAACCAAACAATCTGATGCATCGACATTTCATCCAGAGCTATGTCGCCGACCTATGCCCCTAATCCCGCTGGTCCGATCGATCACGATCGCTTGTCGACGTCAAACTTTTCCCCAAAACCATATCAACCCACAACTGATTGTTGAACCCTAGATCAACGTTCCCTAACCACCGTAGTGACCTGGAAACACTCTAAGTATTTTTCCCACAATCACCGTCCTTTCTTCTCCCTCCAGCAATGGTCATGTTGATCAACACTTCGTCGATCAACAGAATTCACCCAAAATGTGTTTTACGTTCAGCCCCGAAATTTTCATCCCATACAGCTCTAAAATTCTGGATTTTGTTTTCAAAAATCATCATTTTTAAAGACGATCCAAATTACATAATCAAATCGAAAAAACTTAATACTCGAATTTTGGGATATTTGAGTTTTCCACTGTATTTGTATTGTTTTTTCCATAATTACTTAGTATGAAAATCTGAGATTATTTTTAAAAATAAGGTTATAGTCTCATAATCATTTTCTATTTATACATCAAGATCTAAAATTGGTTATATAAGTGGCAATTGATTTTTCTTGTAATGGTTTTAAGCTTGTAAATTTAACAGAGAGTATATATTTGTGGATATATAAACATACACACAGACATGCATTCACAAAGAACAGCATAGTTCAAAGCATTTTTCACAGCAGCTGGAAGTATCCACCACAACATCACATATATAAACAGATTCAACATTGAAACAGGTTAGTTTGCTCACCTGTGTGGAAAGAAGCGGAGAGGAACAAAGAACAAGTTGTAGGCCCGGAACTGGAAATCTGAAATGAACTTTGTTTGCTGAGAATTTTGAATTTGTTTCATTAATCTTTGATCTTGAGTTGTTGACTTGCTTCTTTGCTTTGATTTACTTGAGTCTGCTGTTTTCTTTGATTTTGAACTGATCCTCTTGCTTTACTTTCAGGTTTGATTTTGTTCTTCCTTCTGATTTTACGTCTTGGGCTTGATTTTAAAATTTTGGAAACTGGTTGAAGCTTTATCCCAGGTTTGAATTTATTTGATTTAGTTTGAGAAGAATTAAACTTCACTTTGTTTTGATATATTGTTTCTTTTGAATTTGACTTGCTTGCTTCTGAATTTGAACTTCCAGACTTGAAAACTTGATTCTGGTTGAAGCTTTATCCCAGGTTTAAATTTATTTGATTTAGTTTGAGAAAAATTGAACTTTACTTTGTTTTGGTATATTGTTTCTTTTGAATTTGACTTGTTTGTTTCTGAATTTGAACTTCCAGACTTGAAAACTTGATTTAGATTTTGCTACTTTTAATCTGAAAATTTGATACTTTTTCGGTTCTGATTTTATTTTGAACTTTGCTGTTTGATTGAAACTGATCTGAAACAATATTTTTTAACTTACTCAAGTTTGAAGTTTTGTGAAGGTTGTTTGTTGTTGTGTAAAAGAAAAATAAAAATGCCACTTGTTATTTTCTTTGTTTAAGACGATTACACATGTTAATTTTCAATTTACATGCTTACATTTGTAAATCTATATAGCTACTTATCTCACAGTTGTTAAAACATATTTTGTCTATCTTCCAAATGTCATAAATTTGTGTTTTTATGTAAAAATCCTTAATTTTAATTAATTTATAAATCTTATCTTAATCTCTTATGTTATTAAAATTTACATTTGTATAGTTTTTACATGATATTTTACAATACTTTTCTTTATTTATAATTGCACAACTTTTAAAGAAATGATTTAAAATGTAATCATATCCAAATAAATAATCATATATACATATATCTTTTCAATTTAGTTTTACAAATCATTTTTAATCAAATCTTATTTAAATTGGAACTATTATACTTTTAAATAAACATGTATAGGCACACACACACACACATATATATATATATATTAGAAAACAAATTTCTTTTAATTTTGAAATAGAGCTTTTCAAATCCAATATATTATAAATATTTACATTTTGAATTTTACAAATCAAAATTTTATTTACAATTTAACTTTTAAATCTATATATATTCATAAATATATTTATTCAAAAAAATTCAAATTAATCCAAAATCAAATTTATAATTAATATGTTATTCAAAATATTTATTTTTGAATTCCCAATTAGAAATTTTATTTAATATCACAAAAATATATATATATATATATACACACACATTTTGAATCCAAGTTATTATGAATATTTATACTTATGCATTTTTTATCATTAACACTTATATAACCGTTTAAGGAAATGATTTTCCAAATTCTAATTATACATTTATAGATAATCACATACATTAAAAATACAGAGTTTACTTTCAAATAACTTTTATATATAAACAAACCCATATTTTAATTTATTCTGGAATTTTTTCTAATTAATTTACCAATAAATTCATAATTTATTCCCAAAAATTAAATTAATTATCAATTTACTTTTTTCTAAAATCCGGGAATGTTACAGATTTCCCCCTTAAGAAAATTTCGTCCCCAAAAATTGCAAGACGGGGAGAAAACAAAGATGGATATACGAAGATAGAAAAATAGTTTCTAGATCAAACTGAGATATCTATTCTGCATTTGGCTTACCAAACCAGAATATCACAAATAATTATGAGAACGAACTCATTCAATACTTCACGAGATGCTTGGGTCACCAGATCTATGAATATGCGGGGGCATCGGATAGTCCGAAAGATAACTAACTACTCGTAGAATATATTTGGTCCCAATAAAAAAAACAATGGATACTCAATTTAGGTTGGAATATCCCAAAGTATACACCAACTGTCCCACTTCGGACTTTGATCCTCACAAGAAGTCACAATAGAATTCCAAATTTGGTTTTAATCGAAATCTTTTTATCAATACAAATCTTCATATTTAACTTCATATTTTGTTAACCAATTTATTTCATATAAATTTCAATTTCTTCAAAGTTGAATCGAAAAATGATAACGAGAATACGAGATAGGAACTTATCTATACGATTCATAGGGCCATTATCACACCGAAGCTCCTTCTGTAGTTGCCACGAAGCCATCAAAGAATTGAAACTGGATCAGAGGAGATTGATAGAGAAAAGTTATTTCCGTTGTTGCAAGGTATTGACCATTTGTAGTGGTACTTCCCTGTCCCATACCTCATCCTCTTCTTGCCCTCATACTTACTATCAGTGGATAGTAAGAGAATTTACTGAGGCATACAGATGGATATCTTAGGGATATACTCATTCTAGGGTATACTTCACCATATCTCTAATGAGCTACTTAATGTATATACTCCAAAGCTAAAGTTCTTACTCAACCTTTAGCTCTGATACCAAATGTAACGGTCTAGGCTTTTTAGCCAACGACAGCGGCCACTCTCGATTGTTAGGCTTTTCAACCATCACAGCCCCGCCGTGGCATACAATGGTACCTTGCCCTTGCTTTTACGGCCAGCCTTTCGACACTTAACCTAACCGGTTAGCCAACCCCTCCCCAGGGACATGTAGGGGTAAGAGTCTCCCGTTCGCCACCAAACGCGAAGCAAGAACCCCCTATCACATTGTATTAAATAAGGTCAGTCATGGGACTGATATGAGCAAACAAAAACATTTTATCTTTAAAACACACAACAAAAGATTTAAAATTGAAATCCACAATGCTTTTTGGAAAATGAAACTACCATAAGGCCTCCTGCCACACACACCATGCAAACGTAGAATTGGAGGAGATTTCTCCTTATGATAGTCAAAAATGATTGATACGCGAAAACCATTTGATATTATTATTAGTGCATAGTGCAGAAAACCTTTCAAAAGTATAATATTAATCTTAGCCAGCATACAACCATTATTGTATGCCTACTACAGCTACCATGTTCAATAACAGGTTACCGCCACATTCAATGGCGGGTTATACAACTAAAACCGTACAGGGCGCGTATTATTTCTTTGGATTTCTAACAAATGGTCAAGCTAAGGAACTTCCTATTGCCACATGGGAACGCCTTTGGAGGGACGCCCCGAGAACTTACCTATCTCTTTGCCAACACAAGGCCGGTTTACTACCTTCCAGGGAGTAACACCTAAGATATGCCATCCCCGGTCGTTTGCGACCTTTATCCGAGGGCCCTCAACACCAACAACCAAAAAGTAATGTATATGCAGTAACCACATAGGTTAAATATCTGGGCTCCATACCATGATACCACCCTTTTCCAAAAGGAATGGACATACCCTAGGGGAGCGATCCCTGCAACCTTGCCGCATCTTTCCTGTTTCGACCATTTCCGGGGTGTGAGGTCTCGTCCACAAAGCACGCTTTTCAAAAAAGCCATGCATTGATCAACAAATGATCAGCAACACACAGCAGCACTTAGCATGCCACACTATCAAATTGGGATATCACTGGTAACCATCAACTACATGACCTTTGAGCTCATACGTCTCAAAAAGGGTGTTAAGCTAAGAGAATAAATCTCCACCACCAAAAATAAATGTATTTGATAGAAACCAGCTTTACATCTCAAAGTGTAATGTCAGACATACATTCATACAAGTCTGTTCCAGGTTCGAACAGAACCGTAGGCACTTCCAAAGAAGACCTTGCAAATTCGGATAATCCCTAATCACGTCCGGACTTCCCATCATAAAGGGTGATCAAATCTCTATACCAGGGATCAGCCAGTGCAGAGACATTCGACGAGTTCGCTTTCGAAAATATCCGGTCTTCAACCACTGGTCTTGAAATGTGATCCAATCGTTGTGTCATTGTTCAGAATGGGTTATATGACACAAGATCCTCTTCCGGCTAAACCGAATAATGAGCGCAATATTTAAAAACATATGGAAATTGGATCTCAGTTAAGTCACAACTTTAAGACTCAAAACTTTTCTTCAAATGGTTTAAACAATTTACCATTTCAAATATTTAAAACAAAAAGATTTATTTCACAAAGTTCACCAATATTTCACAAAGATTCATTCACATCTTTCCAAAATAATTTCCTTTTCAAATTGGATTATCTCATCCAATTATTAAACTAAAGTCTCAATTTATAGCTTTCAAAACTATTTCCAATGTCATTCATAACTTTCAAAACAATTCCCATTTCAAATCTTTATAAAAGATACACAATTTAAAATCCTCTTTGATTTCAAAAAAAGTTTAACAATCTTTCACAAAGATTCATTCATAGCTTTCAAAATAATTCACTTTCAAATTTGAAATCTTTATAACACAAACTGAAAGTTCTTTCGTTATGTGAAAGCTATTATTATTTGAAAACAAATAGTTTCGTTTTCGGAAAAATCCAATTACATTTATATAAGTTAAAGCCCTTCAGGTGTAATACTTGGATTAAATCATATTCCCAAAACACTACTTTAAAATAGTTGAAAAACCCATATAAACACATTTATAACTTATATAACCTTTTTAAACCATAATTTGCAATTATAGAATTCAATTTCAAATTTTGAATTTAAATTCAATTCAAACCATTTTAAATTTTCAAAACCTAATTAATTTATTCAAAATAACTTTTATCTTTAAAATTTCTTTTCAAACTTTCCATATTTAATTCAATTTCATTTCCAAAACCATTTGGATTCAAAATTCAACTTTAAAATCATTTTAAAATATTTAATTCAAATATTTGTGACTTAACCGATTTCCTCGTGCAATCCATATCTGTGTGTGTATAGTGTAGTCCAGGGGTTTTACACAATAGTGCAACATCATTCAATCATCACAGATTCAATCATATCAATATCGATAAGCGGTATAATCTTATAACGCTTATCTTCCATTCACAGATCCACAGATAAATAAATTTATCAAATATAAATAAATTACATTCATCACAGCTTGAATTAAAACAATTCATAACACAAAACATTACACACAGAGATATCAAACAATACAAGGCATTTCATACAATTCAAACATCCATAAGTAAGATTAATTACTCATCTGATTAATTTAAATCAAATTAACCACTTATGAATAAATTATTAATCTTGGTTAATTAATATTAATTAATTACAAACCATCTTAATTAATTAACCCTTAATCATTTATTAATTAACCTTTAATAATAAATTAATTAACTAACTAATCAACCTTAATTAATAATTAAATCAAATTTTAAATCATTAAAGAATTAATCTTAATTATTTAATTACCCTTAATTAATTATCCTTAATTAATTATCCTTAATTAATTAATCAATAAATTAATTAACCTTTAATTAATTACCATTTAATCAATTATCCTTAATTAATTACCTTAATTAAATTAACCTTAGGTTAATTACATAATAAATTAAACCTTAATTTATTAGCATTAAAGAATAAAATTACAAAAAATGATTATCCCCAATCACTTACATTAATTAATTAACCTTTAATTAATTATCTTCAAATTAATTACTTTAATTAATTAACCATATTAATTAATTATCCCTTAATTAATCATTTAATTAATCAGCTTTAATCATTAATCAATTACTCTAATTAAGTAATTATCTTTAAGTAATTAATTATCCTTAATTTACTTATCATTAATTATCTTTAATAACAAATTAACTAAATCAACTTTTGATTACATTAAAGTAATTAACCTTTAATTAATTACATTAATAATGATCCTTTAATTACTCAAGGCCTAGATTTACTTGAGATAACCCACTTATCCTAATTACTTAACAAATCACATTATCAATTTCTTTTTGAAAACAGTTATGAATATAATTAGTCCAATATAATTATTCAAAACCCAAAACAGTTTTTAAAAAATATTTTAACTGTAAATTCAAATCTTTGAAAAAAAATTGAAACTTATTTATAAAATTTTTTTAAACAATTTTATTTTCCTTAATCAACCATTTAATTACATTATCAAGTTTATTTAAAATAACTTTTTAAATAAATGTTATAGGTATCGAAATACGTTAAACTCAAAATAATTTTATTCTCAACCTTTTAATAAGTTCCAATTTAAACAAACCTTAATTATTTTAAATGAAGTGGTTAATAAATTGTTTGAACTTGATTAAGTTTTAAATTTTAAAACTTGTTCCTTAAACTAGCTTTAAAAACTTACTTTTAAAACTTGATCAATACTTTAAATTTGGGAAACTTGTTTACTATATATAGAACGTGGAATCAATATTATTTTCAAAACTGGTTGTAGTTAAAACCTGAAACAGGTTCTGTTTCTAAAATTTTAAAACTACTATATACACTAAAAACTTGCAAACGTCACGGCAGTAAACTCGAGCAACACCCAAGAATTCTCGAGTACATCTTCGAGTCCTACCCTCTTCTTCTTCTTCTATCACTGACACAATCATACACATGTGCATCGTGCATACAAATCTGAACTCCTTCGATCATTTCTCCGATCATCAGCATATTGACTATGACTCCATCTATCTGTACAACCACCCAGGACATCGAGATAACCTCGAAATGAAAATTGAGTTGCCTGATTTAAACTGGAACCCAAACTCCAGTCAATAAATTTAACGCACACCGATGAACCAAACGATCTGATGCATCGCCATTTCATCCAGAGCTACGTCGCCGACCTATGCCCCTAATCCCTCTGGTCCGATCGATCACGATCGCTTGTCGACGTCAAACTTTTCCCCAGAACCATATCAACCACAACTGATTGTCGAACCCTAGATCGACATTCCCTGACCACCACAGCGACCTAGAAACACTCTAAGTATTTTTCCCATAATCACCGTCCTTTCTTCTCCCTCCAGCAATGGTCATGTTGATCAACACTTCGTCGATCAACAGAATTCACCCAAAATGTGTTTCACGTTCAACCCCGAAATTTTCATTCCATACAGCTCTAAAATTCTGGATTTTGTTTTCAAAAATCATCATTTTTAAAGACGATCCAGATTACATAATCAAATCGAAAAAACTTAATAATCGAAGTTTGGGATATTTGAGTTTTTCACTGTATTTGTATTATTTTTGCCATAATTACTGAGTACAAAAATCTGAGATTATTTTTAAAAATAAGGTTATAGTCTCATGATCATTTTCTATTTATAAATCAAGATCTAAAATTGATTATATAAGTGGCAATTGATTTTTCTTGTAATGGTTTTAAGCTTGTAAATTTAACAGAAATTATATATTTGTGGATATATAAACATACACACAGACATGCATTCACAAAGAACATCATAGTTCACAGCATTTTTCACATCAGCTGGAAGTATCCACCACAACATCACATATATAAACTGATTCAACATTGAAACAGGTCAGTTTTCTCACCTGTGTGGAAAGAAGCAGAGAGGAACAGAGAACAAGTTGTAGGCCTGGAACTGGAAATCTGAAATGAACTTTGTTTGCTGAGAATCTTGAATTTGTTTAATTAATCTTTGATCTTGAGTTGTTGACTTGCTTCTTTGCTTTGGTTTACTTGAGTCTGCTATTTTCTTTGATTTTGAGCTGATCCACTTGCTTTACTTTCAGGTTTGATTTTGTTCTTCCTTCTGATTTTACTTCTCAGGTTTGATTTTAAAAATTTTGAAACTGGTTGAAGCTTTATCCCAGGTTTGAATTTATTTGATTTAGTTTGAGAAGAATTGAACTTCACTTTGTTTTGATATATTGTTTCTTTTGAATTTGACTTGCTTGCTCCTGAATTTGAACTTCCAGACTTGAAAACCTGATTCAGATTTTGCTACTTTTAATTTGAAAACTTGATACTGTTTTCAACTTTAATTTTATTTTGAACTTTGGTGTTTGATTGAAACTGATCTGAAACATTTTTTTAACTTACTCAAGTTTGAAGCTTTGTGAAGGTTGTTTGTTGTTGTGTAAATGAAAAAATAAAAATGCCACTTGTTATTTTCTTTGTTTAAGATGATTACACAAGTTATTTTCAATTTACATGGCTTACATTTGTAAACCTATATAGCTACTTATCTCACATTTGTTAAAACATATTTTGTCTATCTTCCAAATGTCATAAATTTTTGTTTTTATGTAAAAATCTTTTACTTTAATTAATTTATAAATTTTTATCTTAATCCCTTATGTTATTAAAATTTACATTTGTATAGTTTTTACATGACATTTTACAATACTTTTCTTTATTTATAATTGTATACTTAAAGAAATGATTTAAAATGTAATCATATCCAAACAAATAATCATATATACATATATCTTTTCAATTTAGTTTTAAAAATCATTTTTTTTAACCAAACCTTATTTAAATTGGAACTATTATACTTTTAAATAAACATGTATACATATATATATTAGAAAACAAAGTTCTATTAATTTTGAAATAGAGCTTTTCAAATCCAATATATTATAAATATTTAAATTTTGAATTTTCCAAATCAAAATTTTATTTACAACTTAACTTTTAAATATATATATATATATATTCATAAATATATTTATTCAAAAAATTTCAAATTAATCCAAAATCAAATTTATAATTAATATATTATTCAAAATATTTATTTCTGAATTTCCAATTAGAAATTTTATTTAAAATCACACATAAACACACACACACACACACACACACATATTTCGAATCCAAGTTATTATGAATATTTATATTTATGCATTTTCTATCATTAACACTTATATAACCTTTTAAGGAAATGATTTTCCAAATTCTAATTATACATTTATAGATAATCACATATATTAAAAATATAGAGTTTAACTTTCAAATAACTTTTATATATAAACAAACCTTATTCTAGAATTTTTTTCTAATTAAGTTACCAATAAATTCACAATTTATTTCCAAAAATTAAATCAATTATCAATTTAAATTTTTCTAAAATCCGGGAATGTTACATTTACAGAACAAGAAGGTGTTCTTGTCTTAAAGAAAGATTCATTAAGAATTGTTTTAGCCCTCATAGCTCATTATGGTTTAGAACTACATCAGATGGATGTGAAAACTACATTTTTGAATGGTAACTTACATGAAGAATTTTTTATGAAACAATCTAAAAGGTTTGTTGTAGAAAGCAAGGAGCATATGACGTGTAGATTAAATCGTTCACTATATAGGTTAAAACAAGCTTCATGATAGTGACATCTCAAGTTTGATGAGGTTATAACCGAATTTGGATTTAAATAAAATATAGAAGATCAATGCATATACCTCAAGATTAGTGGGAGTAAATTTATCTTTCTCATTTTGTACGCGGATGATATTTTATATGCAAGTAGTGATTTAGACATGTTATATGGATAAAATATTTTCTATCAACTAAGTTTGAAATGAAGGATCTTAGTGAAGCCTCTTATGTTATAGGAATTGGAATTTACCGAGATCGATCTTGTGGGATCTTAGGCTTATCTCAAAATGCATATATAGAGAAAATTATTAAGAGGTACAACATGCACTATTTCTATCCTGGTGTTGCTCCTATTGTCAAGGGTGACAAGTTTCAAAGTCCTAAAAATGAAATAGAACGTGCTCAGATGAAGCAAATTCGTTATGCTTCGATAGTAGGGAGTCTTATGTATGCTCAAGTTTATACACGTTTTGATTTTGCATTTGCGGCTGGTATATGTTTGATCGATATAAAACTAATCCAGGAATGGAATATTGGAAAGCTGCCAAGAAAGTTTTACGCTATTTACAAGGGACAAAAGATTATATACTTACTTACAAGAGGTCAAATAACCTTGAAGTTATTGGTTATTGTGATTCAGATTTTTCTGTATGTGTCAACAATAAGAAATCCACATCAGATTAAATATTTACGCTTGCCAGGGGACCAATTTAAAGGAGGAGTGCAAAGCAGTCTATAAGGCATCTTCCATTATGCAAGCATAATTTGTGGCATGTTATCATGCTATTGGTGAAGCAGTTTGGTTGAAGAATATGCCATGACTTCAAGTATTGATAATATGGCGAGGCCACTTACCTTATTTTGTGACAACGAAGCTACTATTTTCTTTTGTAAGAATAAAAAACCAAGTGGTGCATCTAAGTGGATTGACATCAAATATCTTGTTGTTAGAGACAGAGTCAAAGACGATGCTATTATGATACAACATATTAACACGAGAACTATGTTAGTCGCTTCTCTAACAAAAGGGATTCTACCCACTCTTTACAAAAAGCATGTTCTCGACACGGGTTTAGTTAATGTATTATAATTTTGGTGTTGCAAACTATATAATAAAGCTATATACCAAGTCTTTAATTATGTATTAACTTTGAATTTATAAATTTGCTTAGTATGATGCGCATAATTTTATTTCATCTAAGCAAATTGCTTATGAGTGCAGAATGTATATTATTAACCATTGTTGAAAGAGTGCCAATTATAATTAATGGGGATCAAATAATGGCATTTGTTATTCTGATTACATTAGTTTGGTTTGGTATTTCTAACAGAACAGGTTTAGGATTAATGAAAACTATATCGACCAATTTTGAATGTGTGCTTTATTATATAACATTATGACTAAGTGGGAGAATGTTAGTTTTAATTATTATGTGGCACATGTTATTATTGTGCACTAACTTCATTTAAAGAAATAATGAAAAAGCATTTCAATTTTTTGACAAAAAAATTCAGATTGCTATTAATAACTGTACTAGTCATAAAGGTTGCCTCATAATATATATGACCCCTTCTCTATTTGGACTGGTGATATTCCAAAATTAAAACGTCCTTCCGACCATTTTATATTTAAAGTATCATTTCTGAAACTTTTTTTAAGTCCAAAATTTTACAAAAGGAAAGAAGAAGAAAAAATACAAAAGGGTCTCCATCATCAAATCCGAGCAAAACCATTGAAGTTTAGCATTAACGCTTCTGCCTAAAGATATCTTCACTTTATAACTGTAAGATTTTAATTCCTTTGCTATTTTGTTTTAGATTTATAGATTCTGGATTGATTATGTTCTAACTGCAAAACATATGATCTTGTTAATCTCCTTCAATATTACCTTTGGATAATAAGAAAAAGTGTCTTGTTGATGAGTTATGAATGCGAGACATTGTTGCTTTAAGAAATGTACGGAAATGTAGTAAAAGCTATTAGCATTCATATAACCCATTTTTTTCATTACCCTCCAATATCTCTTCATAAATTAGGCTATAAATGATTTAAACCAACATTCACTTCATTCAATGTCGGCTCATCTAAGAACCTACGATACGATGTCAATATGTCTCTAAATTCTTCAAATTTTCTAACTTCAATAAAATCATCTTAAAGCTTAGCAAAACATATAATTCCAAAATTTCAATCCATCAAAACATCTTCAACTTTAAGCACATACGAATGCCTGAATTCCAGTATTTCATACAGATAAATTAACATTTGTCACTCCTCTTTTGGGTCATTTTCTTCATCGCGACGCTTGATTGAGAGTGTTGTTCATCCAATGACTTAATATTATAATCTAATGTCTTGCACTTCATGTAGTTTACAAATTTTCGATCATTTATTTTGAATTTTTCCGCAGCACCTTTCAGTCTACCCATTAGCTTAACATATTTTGGCTCAGTTAAATTCATTTTGGTAGGGATGGAAATTTCTTTCATCTTCATCAAATTTACTTTCTTTTCATCCTCAATCACAGTATCGCTCTTCGATGCAATATATTTAGGTGCATGACATAATTCATTTGGCTCCTCAATGGAAATATTGATGTCCAACTTATGCTAAAGCTCATTAATTATGTCAAGTGGTATAGGATGTTGATTAATATGTAATATATAATTCATGAGAACAAAGTAGATTGTCTATAGTTCGATTTTTATGATCGTAATAAGAAATAAGCATATTATCCACCTTATTTACAATCTTATCTGTAATAAATAAAGATACTCGATATCAAAGGTATATGAATAAAGAAATTAACAACCATGCTTTACCATGCCTAAACATTTTTCAAATGTTACCTTATGATGTAATTGTCCATCATTTTTCAAAAATTGGCAGAAATGTTTGTTATGTGCCTAAGAATTAACAGTTGTGCATGAACAACTTCCGCTCTATTAGAAGTTTTTTTATTGTGGTGATTCACCGTATTAGTACAAGGAATAACATATTTTATCTTAAGATGCACCTAATAAATATAATTCACTTTCCTAAGAACGTTTAGTCGTTTACCCAATCTCCTGATATTGTTTTCAAAAATTCGTTGAATTCTTCTTATAGAGATAGAAGAACAACATGCATCCAATCCACCATAGAAATTTTGACCATTTCATTCATCTCAAATCTCGATTTGTAATAGATTTTAACATTGTTTTTCGTATGATAAATGCATGGTAATTGAGTCAAAGAAAACAATATTCAAAGCATTGATAAATGAAGGCACCTTATCGGTAATCGCAATGTGTGGAAAATTATTCGACTTATACAACAACTTCAAGATTTATAGGGCCCATTCATAACTATCTTTGCATTATTTAGGAAAATTATAATTTGTGGAGAATGCTCTATTTGTTGAATTCATTCCAGCCATCTCAAATAATGGCGTCTTATAACACTTCGTTTTGTATTAAAAAAGAGGTGAAGCATTTACATAAGGCAATTGGTTCTGGATGAGCGCACATAGAATTAATAATTCTACCAACCTTATCACATTTTCGAACCCACCATACATAATGATTATCTGTTAGAAATTTCATAAGTTGTTGCACTATGAATCTACCTTCCATCTCTGAAATAATCATCTTAACTTTTATTGTAAATTGCTTTTAATGTGAAACATTTCAGGATTATTTTTCTTTATATCGACTTGCATATCTCTAGTCTTTACCCTTGAAACATTCATATTCATCATGATTTTTTTCTCCATATCCATTAGTCTTCCAACACTGTACAGTTAAAGCACTTGGCAGATTCAATGCGGCGAAGGTGCAGAAAGTCACAGCGGGATACTGCAAGGATATAGCGGGATATAGCGAATGACTCTAAAATAGCATATAAAACTCATAATTAATTTTTTTACAAATATATAAATGGTAATTAAATTAAAAATTAACATTCAATTGAATTATAATTAATACATAAACAGTTTTAAATAAAAACATGTATGAATATACTATAAATAAACGTAAAACTGTTATATAACATAATTGAATTTAGTAGAATATTAGAGTATTTTCATTTCTAAAAATATATTAAAAGTTCAATTAAATAAATTAATTTTATAATTTTTATAAATGTCATTTTTCAATTTATTTCTTTTAAAGAAGATATAGCGAAAATAGCGGAATATAGAAAGAATAACGAGATATAGCGAAAATAGCGGGGCTTCAAGCGGAAAGGCTATTCTGAGGCTATTTGGAAAAATCATAGCGGTAGAAATCTGCTATGAGATATAACAGGGTTATAGCAGGGCAATAGCGAGGCATTAACTATAGAGTGAATTCAACATAAGCATAACCAATCAAATTACTCGACGACTCATAATTATGAATACCATTAACTACTTCAATTGTCCAATTATAAGAACCTAGATATACACCTTCAACGAGGAACGAACATTCATATCTGTTCTGAACACCCGTGTAAACAAGATGTTAATTTATAGGTTCTCCATCTGTAACATCCTGAGAAAGTATGCAATGACCCACAACATATATTCAGGTACAAGAAATGGGATTACAATGCTAGGATTTGAACTCGTGTCAAGCAGTTTCTCTGTAGATGCCTTATCCACTTAGCTACCCTTTGGGGGATTCCCCTTTTTCATTGCACTTCATGGACATCTACTCCTTTTTTCACAATTTCTTCATTTTTTGGTTTACTTTTTAGATATTTGCCGGCTATCTCACAAGACAATTGAGCTCATGGTTTCGTGCACTCCAAACTTTATCCTATTTAGTTATGACAAGAACGATATTTATCTTCTTCGTTTGTAATTGACACTGTGACGACCACCCTATACCTCTGATTCTCATATAACAGAATAGTACGCTACTGGAGCATCCGTTCAGGTAGGATGATTGTCAAGGAAAAGAAATTGAAGTAATAAAGAGGAATAGAAAAGAAGAGAAGAGAATGGAAGAGAAGTGTAAGAAAGAAAACATCAGACAATCACATAACCTGTCGTATATCTCACATCACATTAGATAAAATATAATAATCATCAAAGATATAAAACATGCGAGACAGTAATAACTACATACACCATAGAATCAGGGTACACATGCTTATACAGTTATGAAAAAAAAATAGTTTATATAACTGAAAATTAAACTCGACTGATAAACTGTCTCAAATAATAGTAAATCAACATTATCAAGGTTGTACATCACATAATGGAATAAACAATAATAAGCCCAAAATATAAGTATGAGAAAGCGTCTCCACCTGCTAGTCCATCTACATAACTCCATGTTTCAATTGCACATGCTTTCTAGCCACTCATTTACGAGTACCCAAGGTGATAAAAAAAATGCATAAAACCTCGAGTCAGACAATGGTCTGGTGTGAGCGATAAATAATCTCAAAACATTATAAAAGTCGGTATAGTATATGGAACAGAGGGTATGGAGAATCATACCTGACCTGTCCATGCATCCAAAGGGATAGCACATACATATGATACATGCTACTCTATATCATAGTCGTCGTGGGTGTACTAATGGGTGTCTAGGTATCTGCATCGATGATAATTATGCCGTGTGACATCCCTAGGGTGATAAACAAACAAAGCAAACATGGAATCCATCATCCATCCACACATTCATTCACTCGGTGCATTAGATATATGATACTCGTATGACCTCCCCATATAGTCAAGGACTATTCAACATCCCAGTTTCTCGCCACTCGAATCCATGCCACTCGGCAGGTAAGGAACTAGACTACATACTCTGTAACACTCCAGAGTAAAAAGATCGAAACATCATGTAATATGGGGCATACTCCGTAGCCTCATGTGATGTATCCAGGGCATAATCCGTAACCCAATAGATATCATCACATACCCCTGATTTACGAGTACACATCAAAACTTACGAATATCAATGAATCCTTTGCATATGTCATCCGTAGCAGAGCTAATCCCCATCCTAGAACTATTTTTACAAGTCCCATTTGAATTCCTTGTGGTTGGGAACTATTCTAGACAACCATCAATAGCAATAAAATGTCATCGTGCATCCCGTAACCTTCCTCCAACAGTTATTTTCATCTGGTTACTTTGCATCCCGAAGTGTAGCCATCTATCATCGAAGCCACCACTTTCCATCATGGAATCATCATTGTTGAATCCTGAAGTCATCGTCACATCTTCACTTCACTTCCAAAACCATCCATTGAAGAGTCATTACAATAAAATCAACATTGAATAAACGAACCAAGTAACACATCGTGATCTATGAAGTCTCTCCATCGTTTATGTCAAAATTGGCCAAATCGGTCATCATGTGTAGTGATAGATATCGATCGCTCTAGAGTAGTTGATAACGACCATTATGGTCATGTACTTAGTCAAATATGGCTAAGTACGGACCAGATAAAATGTTCGGTATAGATCCCAAAATATGAAGCACATCCCCAAGTCCATCTTCGGTCTCCAGATCAATCGGCATGCACAAAACTCTGTGCTAAAAATCCTATCCTATGGGATATCTTACAATACTATATCGCCTTCGATCGGCATTTTCAACCAAACTAAGAAAACAAGCATACATGCAACCAAAAAGTGTACAAACCTCTATAATAGCCTACATATATCTATAATAAAGCATTACAATACATCCAAGCAATTAATGTAGGATTAATACCAAAATAGTTTAAATCTATTAATGCCATCAAAATAGTTCGTCAATGGAAAAAATGCGATATTTAATTTAAAACCACTTTAAAATACTTTTAATTTTTTTACAAAATAAGACGTAGGTTTCAATATATTAGAAATCACATTTCAAAGTTAGAAATCATTTTAGAACATCGTTTTAATACTATACTAACAATCATAGTACGGTCAGAGAAAATATCACTTACCACAACAAAAGCTGACAAACCGACGTCACGCCGTAGAGCTCTTCATAACAAGCGCAACGCAAGAAACCACATCCAAAACAAACCTCGTATACAAAATATACGCGTAGTATAAGAGACGAGATTAATTAAACAATTAAGTAACTTAATATTCACTAATCACTTACCTTAATACTTCTTCCCCAAATCTAATCTTCCCCTTCCTATACATGTTGTGCCTACACATAACATTCACACAGCTTCTCTTTTCTCTATCTTGGACGTTACTTAACGAAATCGCAAGCCATCTTCGTCAACGCGTTCCATTACGCGTGCACTTTACAAAGCACCCTAGCTTATTGCACTCGACCTCTCCAATAAAAATGTGTCACCTGGCACCATGCTCAGGTCGCGATTCATCATGACGAGTCGCTCTTCGCAAAATCATCACCACTTAAGCACCTCGACATGAGAAACACCACCGTACTCTTCGTTACACCCAAAATTGTCTGTAGCCTTGCCAAACCTAAACCCTAGTCGACCATGAAAAAGTCGAACTCGGCTAGACATTGTTGCAGCCCACATTGAACCCATAGACGCGTAGCCCTCCTCGCCACGACCTCTACAAACCCAGTTTTGTGATTTTTAGTGGAGTGAGTCGCCCGATTTTGACTTTTGAATAGGATTAGGGAGTGGCGACCATTTATTTCTCTTAGGCACTGTAACGATAATTGGATAAAGATAGGTAATTAGGTAGGGTTTAATCATATTAATATTATACCATTATTTATTTGATTTCTCAAATAAACTGTCGTACGTTTTGAGCTCTTACGATCACATGATGCGTCCGATTGCAAAAAACTCGTCTACATGCATCACCTCATTTTTCTGGTTCCAATGTTATAAATTTTATCCCTATCCGAGATAGCACTCTAAGATGATAATTTCACACTTAACAAGATCGTTTCAGCCATCGGATCGTCCAATCTTCAAATATAGTGATGCTTATACTCATTTTAATTTGCAATGTCGATTCGAACTTAACGGAAGTGGTCTCGAGTTCTGAATCGATCATATGCGAAAAAACATATTTTTGGGACCTTCATTAATTAATGATTTAATATTTAAATCAATTATTTAAATATTCTATCATTAAAAATACGGTCCATTACATCCTCCCCTCCTTAAGGGATTTCGTCCTTGAAATTCCCAAAGTAAGGAGAAACGTCTCCTAACTTATAGGCTTTCAAAGTCCCTCACATTTCAGAAAATTCGACAGTAAGACATTTTCATGGCTAGGTCTGGGAAAAATCTCAATACAACATATATATATATATATACACATCTAATATCTAAGGCATCTCATATTTTAGGCATCTTGTTTCCGACGACAACCAAGCATGTATATCCAAATCTATAGTAAAGTTGTTACGTACCTCTTTTATAGCATGAGTATACCATTTATATGCGAATAAAAGCGAGTAAGCATCCAAATGGCAATCACTTGCTTCCATGCACAAGAATATGTACACAATAAATAAGATTAAACATAATGGATTAAGCATCCAAATGATTCGCACCATCTCAGCGAACATATTCTGAAATCGGTGCTAGTGGCCCCCAAAACCGCCAACTCCTTAACTCCAAAAAAGGAGTCAATAGTATTTCTCGTACATCAGATCATTCCTAATTTATAATAAGGATGCTAGGTCTCTCATGAAGAGAAAACTGCATCACTAATGCTTGTGTATGAAATAAAACCTATGTACTATATATATACTACTATATGGTTTTGAAAAACAAAAGTATATAATAAATATGCACTCTCTTATATATAGGTATACTCTTGATCTAGTCCAAGGTGACAACTCCTACCACATCTCTACTGGATCATGGTATCAACTCAGGTTAATCACATAACCTAAGCTCTGATACCAAATACAACCGCCATACACCTCCGATGCTCATATAATAGAATGATGTGCTACCGGAGCATCTGGTGGTGTAATACGATTGTCAAGGGAAAGAAATAGAAGTAAAGAAGAGGAATAGAAAAGAAGAAAAGATAATACAATAGATATGAAAGAAGAAAACATCACATAACCTGTCGTATATCTCTTAGCACATCAAATAAAATATAATAGTCATCACAAATATAAAACATGCAAGATGGTAATAACTACATGAACCATAGAATCAAAGTACACATGCTCATATGGTTATACAGAATAGTAATAGAATTTATACAATTGATAAATAAACTCAATTGATAAATTGTCTCCAATAATACTAAGTCAACGCTGTCAAGGTTCCACGGTGTCACACAACGGAATAAACAATAATAAGCCCAAAATATAAGTATGAGAAAGTGTTGCCTCTTGCTAGTCCATCTGTAGAACTCCATGTATCCATTACACCTGCTTTCTAATCTACTCATTTAAGAGTACCCAAGGTAATGAAAAGAAAAGCATAAAACCTCAAGTTAGACAACAGTCTAGTGTGAGCGATAAATCATCTCAAAACAATACAAAAGTCGATATAGTATATGAAACAGAGGGTATAGAGAAACATACCTTGCATGTCCCTGCATCCAAAGAGTTCGCACAAAACATAGGATATATGTCGCTCTATATCATAGTCGTCATGGATGTACTATACATTAAAGAACTAATGGGTGTCTAGTTATCTGCATCAATGATACCTATGTCATGTGACATCCCTAGGGTGATAAGCAACCAAAGAAAACATGGCACCCATCATCCATCCTCACGTTCACTCACTCAGTATGTTGGATACATGATACTCGTATGACCGCCCATATAGTCAAGGACTACTCAATATCTTAGTTTCTCGGTACTCGAATCCATGCGACTCAGTAGGCTAGGAACTAGACTTCATACTTCGTAATAGTCCAGGGTAAACAGGTTGAAACATCGTGTGATCTAGGGCATACTCTGTAACCTCATGTGATGTATCCAAGGCATACTCCGTAGCCTAATAGATATCATCACACATACCCTTGTTTTATGAATACACATCGAAATCCACGAATATCAATGATCCCTTTGCATATGTCATCTATAGCAGAGCTTACCCTTATCCCAAAACTGTCTTTATAATCTCCATCTAAATTCATCGTGGTTAGGAACTATTTTAGATAGCCATTGTTAGTTATAGAATGTCATCGTGCGTCCTATAACTTCCTCCAACAGTTCCTTCCATCAGGCTACTCTACATCTCAAATTTTAGCTATCCATCATTGATGCCATCACTTTAAGTCATGGAATCATCATCGTCGAATCCGAAAGTCATCGCATTGAAGCGTCACATCTTCGCTTCACCGCCAAAACCACCCGTCGAAGATCCATAACATCAAAATTGGACGTCGAATAAAACGAATGAACCAACACATCGTGCTCTTCGAAGTCTCTCCATTGTCCATGTCAAAATTGGCCAAATCAGCCATCATTAATTGTGGTAGATATCGACCACTCCAGGGTAGTCAATAATGACCACTTTGGTCGTGTACTTGGTCAAAAGTGGCTAAGTACAAACCAAATGAAAACGTCCGGCATCCATCCCAAATTCGAAACACATCACCAAGTCCATCTTTCATCTTTAGATTAATAGACATGCACGAAACTCTATGCCCGATATCCTATCCTGTGGGATAACTTCTAATGATATATTGCCTTTGATTGATGTTTTTAACCAAACTAAGAAAACAAGCATACATCCAACCAAAAAGCATACAAACATCTATAATAGCCTACATATATCTATAATAACACACATACAATACATCCAAGCAATCAATGTGTGATTAAAACCAAAACAGCCTAAATGTATCAATATCGTCAAAATAGTGCGTCAATGCGAAAATTGTAATGTTTAATTTTAAACCATTTCAAAACACTATTAAAATATTTTATAAAATAAGGTGTATGTTTAAACATATTATAAATCACATTCTAAAGTTAAAAATCATTTCGAAACGTCATTTTAATACTATAGTAACAATCATAGTATAGTGAGAGAAAATATCACTCTGACGGAGGAGTAAAGGCGTCCTCCTCCGTCAAAGCTTCTCACCTCCATAAGTTCTCTCGTCACCATCCCGTCTTTAAACCGGTCTCTCCTCCTCCGTCCATCGCTTTTGTTCCTAATATCTACAAGTCTGCGTCATACTCACTGAGCCCCTCCCTTTCCCAGTCACCACACCCTCTCAACCACCCAATATCCAACTGCGTTGGTGTCCCCAAAAAATCTTACGCGCAAATGCTCAACTCCTTTACCCCCATCCTCTCTATCCCCCCCAGCTCTCGTCGTCGTCGGCAACGTACTCTGCCTGCTTTTACAAATGCTTGATCAACCATAGAATTTCTGAAATCGAAGAGACGTTGTCTCAGGTGCGCTGGCCTGGGACACGTGGCAAAAATCTGCAGAGAACCGAAGATTTGCTATCAGTGTGGATTTTTTGGGCATGCACACACGCATTGTTCCGAGAAAGACAATTATTATTTTTCTTCCCAAAAGAAAGTCTCTGCACATCCCACCTCAAATAAATCCAAAAATTATCTTTCCCACGTGGACAAATCCCCTGCTTCATCTTTTCTTCACTCGATTCGAGACACTACTCATAAGCCTACACGTCAAAGTCGCCTCGTTCTCCCACCCCTCCTACTTCTCACTCCAAACTATTTCCTCCACACTCTGTACTCTCTTCTTCTCAAATTTTCTCCGTGGCCAACTCCACTCACTACCTCATCGGAATTATCATCGAAGGCTTCTGGTCCATTGAGTCCCTTCACCTGGCCCTTTCACTGAATTTTAACCACCGCGAATGGCCAATCTGGATCTTCTCCGAAAACAGCTTCATAGTTTGTTGCCCCTCAATCGCCATCCTGGAGCAGGCCCTTCAGAAGAAAACGCTATCAAAGCCTGGTAGCTCGATCCTTCTACAACAATGGTTTGAATTGGAGCCTCAAACTGTTACTCTAGAGCCAGCTGTTTGGGCTCGAGTGCATGGCTTCCCAGAATTCCTCAGAAACAATTCACAGGCAATAGGGAGTGCTCTTAGTCCTTTAGGTCGGTTTATTGCTTTTGACGACTGCGTTTGGGCCAATTTTGATCACCGATACTTATTTGTCAAAATGCAATTTTACTCGAGAGTAAGCGCTCCTAGTACCTTTGTAGCACGCTTAAACAATGAAGACCACCTCCTCACTGTAGAAAAATGGGAGCATGCCCATCCCACTCGCAGGCCAGAAACCATGTTCCTAGGGGTCGACTACGACAATGACCTAAGGTGTTTGGATGAGTCACCCTCTTGGATGACTCGGATTATGCGCGTTTTGATGCCATGCTTTTTGATCCAGATACTTCCCCCCCCCTCCCCGCGTCCTTTTGAAGCACATGCTCATAGCCCTCCTAGGGGGGAGGCTGACCCGCACCGTTGGGAAGCCTGGCCTATAGACCAACACATTGACCCCCCTGCTGACATCGGCCTCCCTGCTCTTCCAAATGTTTAAACATCCCATGCCTTGGTCCAGGCATCCTCTCCACCCCGCTAGTTACAGTGCCCTCGGTCCTCCCTGTTCTCTCCAGCTTTAGTTCGATGGAGTTCCAAGATTAATAGAGCGGCCTCCCTCCCCGATAGTTTCTATAAAACTGTTATTTTTTCTTCAGCCAATAAAAGACTAAATAAAAAAATGGCACGTTGCATGGGTGTTAATTTAAGTGATAGTCACTACACCGCCATGCAGGCCCTAGAATCGGAGAGATTGTCTCTTTTCCAATGAAAATTATCTCCTGGAATGTATGGGGTTTGGGGGACCCATCAAAGAGACATGCTGTCAGTCTCACTTTATCCCCTCATAAAGCGGATGTTCTTTTTCTGCAAGAAACTAAATTGTCTGACCCAACACAATCCATAATTAGACACTTGGGGGGGTCTACCCTCACGGGTTGGGCCCACATCAATGCAGACGGGTCCAAAGGAGGAATTATCACCGCGTGGAATGAAGCTGTCTGGTCCCATTGTCATACTTCAGCTCACCCCTCTGCACTACACGTTACCCTCCGCCACATCCAATCGGGCACAATCTACTTCTTTACAAATATTTACGGGCCTCATAGTACTCTGGAGAGGAATGGGCTTTGGGCTGAATGCCTCTCCTTTGCAGCTAATCTATATGGCCCCTGGATTGTTGGTGGTGACTTCAACACTACCCGCTTTCCCGACGAACGCAACACGGGTCTAAATTCCCTTGACTCAGACTCGTTTAACTCCTTCATAGACAATTGTTCCCTCATTGACCCGCCCATCAATAACCGTCAGTTCACCTGGTCGAATCATAGAGCCAGTCCCACTCTAGCTAAGCTGGATAGATTCCTCGTCAACCCAGTCTGGGATGACCTCCACCCCCTGTCCTCGGTTTTCGGGCTTGCCTCTGCCATCTCAGAACATTGTCCCATTATCTTAGACACTGGCTCCCTCCCCAACTTCAAACGCCCTTTTAGATTCGAGCGACTTTGGCTCCTGGAACCCTCTTTTGATAATTTCATCAAACAGATCTGGGCCCAGCCCACGAAAATTCAATCGCCTTCGGCCAGAATTGTTTTCAAACTTAGGTCTCTCAGGAAAATCATTAGACCTTGGGCCAGATCGGTGTGGGGAACTCTCCGTGCTCGTATCTCAGCAACTCAAGACGAAATCTTGGCCTTTAATATCCTGGAAGAGTCTCGACCGCTGACAGACGCCGAGCGGTCCCGCTTGACTACTCTGGAATCCGATCTTGATAGACTTGTTAAACAGGAAGAGATTGGCTGGAAACAGCGCTCTAAAGCCTCATGGTTGAAAGAGGGAGACAGGAATACCTCTTTCTTTCATCGCCTTGCTAGCGGCCGCCGCAGATCCACCATAATTCCTGAAATTGTCCACAATAATGTCACCTACACCGAACTCTCAGACCACCTCCGCCTGTTCACTAATCACTTCAAAGACATTCTTGGCAAACCATCCCCTCCTCTCCCAGCCATAGATTGGTCCCTCCTTTTCCCAGCCCCCTCCCCCATCTCCATTGATCATCCATTCTTCGAAGAAGAGATTTGGGCCGCCTTAAAGGGAATGTCTGACGATAAAGCACCTGGCCCAGATGGCTTTGGGCCACTCTTTTTCAAGCACTTCTAGGAAATAATCAAAACTGACATACTTGAATTATGTGATGAATTTCATTCCGACCCCGCTTCCATCTCCAGATTAAACCATGCCAATATTATTCTCCTCCCCAAATCTCCTGGTGCCAACACCCTTTCTTCCTTCCGTCCCATCAGCCTACTTAACACTACCTTTAAAATTATCACAAAAGTTCTGGCCAACCGCCTTCAATCTATAATAGCTCCACTGGTCGGAATCGAGCAGTCAACATTTATTCTTGGCAGAAATATCATGGATTGTGTTGCATCCGCTCAGGAAATCATTTCTTATTGTCATCAGTCACCGACCCCCGGAGTTTTGTTAAAGCTCGGCTTTTCTAAAGCTTTCGATTCGGTTTATCGACCTCATGAAACATAGAGGCTTTTCCTCTAAATGGTGCACATGGATTTCGCACATTATTCACACAAGCCTATCTTCCATATCGATCAATGGCGCTTCCGGGGGTCACATCAAGTCATCCCGGGGTCTCAGACAGGGTGATCCCCTCTCCCCTCTTATTTTCGTCTTGGTAGCAGATGTGTTCAACAGAATGATCAAATTAGCCTCAGCCAACTCCTTTTTCTCTGGCATCAAACTCCCGAATTCCTCTTCCTCGGTCTCCAACCTACAGTTTGCAGACGATACATTGCTATTCACATCCCCTCAGATTGAGCATTTACACTGCTTAAAAGTGGCCCTTTACTCCTTCGAGCTTATTTCCGGCCTCACCATCAACTTTAGCAAAAGCTCGGTCATAATGCTGGGTAATTCCAACCACCTAGGACCTTTTGTTTCATCTGTGCTTAACTATAGCCTCTCCAGTTTCCCTCTTACCTACCTTGGAATTCCGCTCCGTCCATCCAAGCTTCTTAGATCGGATTGGACCCCCTTAATATCCAAGATTGAATCTAGGCTCCTTAGTTGGAAAGCTCAATCCCTCTCAGCGGCTGGTCGTCTCGTCCTAGTCAAATCCATTTTATCAGCAATCCCATCATATTGGATGTCTTTTCATAAACTCCCATCTTGGGTCATCAACGGTATTGATAAAATCAGAAGCTCTTTTCTCTGGAACGTGGTGCCAAAAGATTAGTCAGCTGGTACACTGCCTGTCTACCGCTGAATCAGGGGGCCTTGGTATTACCAATCTCAGTTCGTTTACTACCGCGCTACTCTCCAAGTGGATCTGGAAAATTCTCTCCCCAGACAACTTCATTTGGAAAGAATGGATCCTTTCGCTTCTTTACGGTTCCAACAGCCACTTAGTCCTCCACCTACCTCCGAGGTCTAGACCTTCCCCATTTTGGGCTGGTGTGCTTAAATCCCTTCCCCGTGTCAAATCCCTTTTTCATTTTGCTCTTGGAGATGGTAAAAATTGTATTTTTTGGTTAGATATTTGGCACAACCAGTTTCCCCTTTCTAAATCCCTGCCACACCTCTTCTATCTTTCTCACTCCCCCTTGACTTCGGTCAGCGAATGTGTCCGTCTCGGTCCAGAACTCCTCTGTCCCCCAGCCCTCTTCGAATCTGATGTTTTCTCCAACCTTATCGAAGCTTCAAACCTGCTCCTCTCTCTTCACCTCTCCTCCAGACCAGATCGTGTTATTTCGGCTCTGGCGCCAGATAAAGGCATCACCGTTGCTTCATGCTACTCCTATCTCCTCAACCCTGGCCGTCTCTTTACCTTCCCCAGACTCTGGAAATGCCATATTCCTCCCCGCATAGCCTTCTTTCAGTGGTGTCTTGATCACAATAGAATCAACACCAAATCAAGGCTCCTCCGGCTTAGATACCAGATTGATCCTTCTTGCGTTTTCTGCGGTGTTCACCCAGAAAATATCACTCACCTATTCCGAGATTGCGACTTCGCCTTCTCGATCTGGGCAGCGATCTGTGCTCATCTTCTCGGTCACATCCCAGACCTGCCCACCATTTTTGACCACTGGCAATATAATCCCCCGAATCGTCCTCTAGACATCCTTATTGCAATTTACTGTTGGTACCTTTGGAAGGAATGCAATACCCTGGTGTTCAACAAACCGTGCTCCAGATTTGAAGGTGTTTGTCGTCGCATTATTAATCTATTCTCCTCTATTTCAGGTTATAGCCTCTCAGCACCTTTCAGACTCCGCCTTCCACATGGAGACTCCTCCCCTTCTGAATCCGTGGGCAGTAGCTCAGCATTTCCGCCTCAGTCCTAGCTAAGTTAGCCATTCACAGGTGCTGGCTCTTATTGAAGTTTCATCTTTTGGCTAGCTGCTTTATCTTTTATGTACAGTTACTTATGCTACTTGTTGTTGGATATGTACCTTACTTCTATGTTGCACGGTTCTAATGTTCTTCAACTTGATGGTATCTCCACCGGTCAGGCGTGTTGACCGGCCTACTTTTACGTATATATATTAAGTAACCGGCTGTGTAGTGCCACGCTACACACTCTCTTTTCAAAGAAAAAAATGATCAAACCAACACCAAGTCATAGAGCTCCCCATCACGAGTGCAACACAAGAAACCATATCCAAAGCGGACCTCGTATGCAAAACTTCCTGTATATGCTGCGTCTACACATAACATACACACACCTTCTCTCTTCCCTATCTTGGCCGTTACCCAATGAAATCGCAACCTATCTTCGCCAACATGTTCCATTACGCATCCACTCTGTAATGCACCCAAGCTCATTGCACTTGGCCTCTCCAATCAAAATGTGTCACCTGGCACCGTACTCGACCAAGTACAGATCGCGATTCACCATGATGAGCCAATCTTCACGAAATCGTCACCATTTGAGCTCCTCGACGTGAGAAACACCACTGTATTCTCAGTTTCACTCAAAATCGCCTATAGCCTCACCAAATATAAATCCTAGTCAGTCATGAAAAAATAGAACTCGACTACACACCGACGCACCCCGCATCGAACCCATAGAAGCATAGTGTTAACTTGGTTTTTAGCAAAGCAGATTTCAACTGATAGAAGATTAAAACGAGGAAGAAAGGACTTGAAAACTTTGAGGAACACTTAAAAGGACTAGAGAATGAAGCCCAAGAAATTTGGATGAAAAATACACTAAGGAGAGAGGTCACCACTGACCTCTCAAATAGGTATCGACCTCTCTTGTTAACTCCGTAGATGTTGTAACTTTTTAGGACACCTTCTTATAGAATTGGAAGAGTGCTGCCAAAGAGTACAAGTCATTTAATGCTAAGGAGAAATGTCACTATCGACCTCTTAGTTAAAAAGGCTGATACCGAACGGTTCTAGAAAGAGGTAGGTACCGGCTTGTTTTAGATGACCAACAATCATGGAAACAGCATGAGACACCTTAAAATGAAGTAATAAATGGATGCAAGAAGGTTTGAAGTGATTCAAACTATGGAGAGAAGTCACCACCAACCTGAGAGGTTAGCGCAAACCTTTATGTTAGCTCGGGAGATTCTACAACTTTGCACACTACTTCGAGTTGATATTTGGAATCTGCCTCAGGTGGATATCCAGCCCAACACAACTCTCTCCCATATAAATACAGGCTACAAAGCAACCAAAACGGGATATGAATTCTCTGACCGTAGAGACTCTGTTATTTCTTCACCTATAATCTCTCCTTCATTAGAGTCACCTAGGAAACAACTATTTGTTGTTCTAGGACTTAGATCAGCAAAGTAGTACTAATGACTCACAAACACTCTTGGTCCTCATTGTAAATCTGAGATCCACTAGATTATGGCCAAATCTGGTATAATTCGTTATAATCCGAAGAGAAGACAACGAATAACAAACTATAAAGTGGACGTAGGCCAAATATTGTCGAACCACTACAAAATTCTTATGTGTTCTTCACTTTTCTGTTATCTTTACTTGCTTTATCTAGGATTTCTACTGCTTTTACTTCCATTTTTAATTGAACCGGTTCTTTTATCTTATTTTTGGGTGTTGATCCATTTTTCAAGTTAACATTTTGGTGCTTTTACTGAGAAAAAAGCTAGATCTGAAAACTTGAAGCTTGAATCAGAGATTTGGAGAAGATGAAGAGGCCTATACTAGATCTAAAACTGGAGAAAGTCAATCTAAGACTGAGAAAAGCTAGGATGCGTCCTTAAATTCTCATCAATCCATCTACGAGACCAGAGAGAGATGGAGAGAATGATAAAGGAGATGCAAAATGGAATGATAACTAGACAGCGGGATATGCTTGAAGGATTCTTCCAAAGGGTGGAATAACAAGAAATAGATAGAGTTGTTAGAACCAAGGACAAGGAGCTAATGCACCAGCATCTGGAGTTGGAGCAGAACAAATTGTAGCGATGCCCCCACCATATAAACAGCTTGGTACCGACCCAAATCAACCCGGTATCGAGTGAACTATACTTGGAGGCAATGTTGGTGTGGCTGTTGGAATGTTGGGATTAGATAACGCTAGAGCTAGGAACGCAAATCAAAATGTGCGTGAGCAAAGACCGGAAGAGTATCTGCCAGAGATTTCCTATAGGAACAGAGGATAGAATGAAACCAACGATGCAGATTAGAACACTAATGTGCAGCCAGTATAGTATGTACTAGACTATGTATCGGAATTCCACTATAGGAGAGGGTGAATAATATCACTTTTGGACGAAGACCTTCATTGGACGGTGAAAACCGAATTGCTAAATTGGTAAGAAGAATAGTGAGAGGAGGACCCCCAAATCAGGGTCTGGAGGAAGTGAACATAAATCCCTTCATTTCTAATATCCAGAACGCTAAAAATCCTATCGATTTCAAGCTTCCGACGCTGAAAATGTATGATGGAAAGACAGATTCGATGATTCATCTAACGAGATACATCCGACATATGAAGGTATTGGGTGCTTTTGAGGAAGTGATGGGGTGGTGTTTCCATTATACTTAACGGACTTGGCGGTGATGTGGTTCATACAGCTGGAGAATGGGTCCATAAGCACATGGATCGACCTAGTGAGCAAATTCTTGGGACAGTTCAGAGTTCACGTCTCGCGACCAAAGAATGCATTGACATTATCGAGAGTGAAACAAAGGCCCGGAGAGACCTTGTAAGCTATTTAACAAGATTCAATGTAGCAGCAGTTGCGGTCGGCAACCCGGATCCATCATTAATCCTAATAGTGGCAATATCTGGAGTCAGGGTAAGACCGACTTCAAAGGTGCATTGGAAAGGGTTCCACATAGGGTTCTTGTGGAATTCTACTATGAAGCTTAATGATGTTTGCATTAGGAAGATGCTGAACCTAAGGATGTTGAAATTAATGTTGTGGATGACAAAGGACTGTTCGAAGCGGGAATTGGGAAAGACAAAGGGAAAATAAGAGTTGATAACGACTTTGGAGAATCAAAACGATAAAGGAAGGAGTCAAAATTCTCTTCATGCACTAATTTGACCGAAACCCCGGAGAGGATATATCTGGATACTAGGGAAAATCCTCTATTTCCTACAAGAAGAGAACCCACTAATCGGGAGAAAAAGTTTGGAAAGTTATGCGTATTCCATGAGCTGGATGGACATGAAACGAATGAGTGCCATCACCTTTGTGGTATGATAGAGGAACTAGTTCGAAGCAACTAGCTGCAACAGTACATAAGGAACCGAACTGCAATGATGTGGTCGAAGCAACCACCACCTATAATGAATGCATCAAGAAACAATCAGGGATCTGGTTCGAGACTCAAAATCCCATGATCGACACAAACGGGAGTCAAGTTTGATTCCTGCACTCTGCTTTTTTGTTTCTTTTCTCACATTTTACTTTTCGTATTAAGCAATAAAGAAAATAATAACTTCGAACCACTTAGACGTGCACAAAACCTAGATTGGTCCCCAGTCATACTCTAAGTCAGATGTCTGGAGTGATTGCTTAGGATAATAATAACATTAGACTGTTACACATGTATGAAACCTAATTGGTCTCCAGGCACGCTCTGAGTCGGATGTCTGGGATGAGCACTTAGGATTTCTACTTGTTTGCTTTGATTTGAATTTTAAAAAATCAATATTGAATATGATGAATGATATTGATTGCTTTAAGTCCCAACCTGAGAGACGGGACTGGAGTGCAAGGTGCAAGCTTCCTTGTCGGAGAGCGAGTGGACAGTCTTGTACGAAAAGTAAGTCCCCTTACCGGAGAGCGAGCGAATGTGCTCGATTGGTCGGTGAGTTTGTTTATCGAAGAGTGAATGGACTCAGCAATGATCCAGAGAGATCAAAACCCTAGAGTAGGCAACAAATGATCCAGAGAGATCATCCATTAAACTTAAACATTAAACGATCCGGAGAGACTGCACATTAAGTTAAATATAAAACGATCCGAAGAGATCGTGTATTAGACTAAATATAAAATGATCCAGAGAGATCGAACCTTAGAACGGATACAGAATTGATAAAAAGTTTTTAACACCTTATAGTTGGAATAAAACTGATAAATCTCGGATGAACATTGGACGATTTTGGATATGTGATGTAATAACTTCGAATGAAATAGATATGTGATGTAATAGGATTTATGTGATGTAATAACTTTGAATGAAATTGAAATGATTACGATGTATAAACTACACTTAGGTACAGTCTAAAGTCTTAGGCTGCAACAAGTTTGGAATGAACCGTGACTGGCAAGAGAATCCGAAGGAAATGGATGATCAACTACGATTGAAGTAGCCAGAGAGCTCAACTGTCGAAGATTGATTGTTGGAACTTGTTCTTGAACAAAGCACATTTTACATTCAAAAGGTGTACTTTTGGGGGCAAGTGTTAACCCGCTTTTTAGAAAAGCAAATTTCAAATGGAATTAGAAGATTCAAACGAGGATGAAACCACTTGAAAACGAGGAGACACACTTAAAAGGACTAGAGAATGGAGCCCAAGAAATTTGGATGAAAAGTACACTAAGGAGAGAGGTCACCACCGACCTCTCTTGTTAATTTCGTAGATGTTGCAACTTTTTGGAACACCTCCATAAGGAATTAGAAGAGTGTTGCAAAAGAGTAAATGTCATTTCAAGCTTCGAGCTCTTAGGAAAAAGGCTGATACCGAGCTGTTCTAGAGAGAGATATGTACCCACTCATTTTGGACAATCGATGATCGACAGAAACAGCATGGGACACCTTAAATGAATAAGAAGAGGGATGCAAGAAGGTTCAAAGTGATTCAAACTATAGAGAGAAGTCACCACCAACTTTAGAGGTTGGCACCGACCTCTGTTATTAGCTCATGAGATCCTACAACTTTGCACACTACTTCAGGCTGATATTTGGACTCTGGCATAGGTGGATTTCTGGTCCAACACAATTGTTTCCCCTATAAATACGAGCCATAAAGCAACCAAAATAGGATCTGAATGCTCTATCTACAGACTCTACTACTTCTTCACCTCTAATATCTCTTCCATTAGAGTCACCTAGGAAACAACTATTTGATGTTCTAGGACATAGATCAACAAGGTCATAGTGCTTATGACTCACAAACACTCTTAATACTCATTGTAAATCTAGGATTTACTAGATTGCAGCCAGATCTGTTATAATGCATTGTAATCCGAAAAGAAGACAATGAATAACAAATTATAAAGTGGACATATGCCAGAGATTGCCGAACCACTATAAAAATTCTCTTGTATTCTTTACTTTTATGCTATCTTTACTTACTTAATCTACGATTTGTACTGTTTTTACATTCATTTTCGATTGTACTAGTGCTTTCATCTTGGGTCTTAACCCTCAAATAAACTTCTCGTTCCTTTTAATGATGGTGTCAATGGTAGCATATCCATATTAGGACAACTCATCAAACTTCGTAGCATACTCAGTTACCGACATCTCACCTTGCACTAAGTCCATGAACTTGCTTAGCAATACTGACTTGGCAACTTCAGACAAGAACCTCTCTTCAAATCTCCTTCGAAATTCTGCCCAAGTCAATTCTTCCTTGGGAACTTCCACTGTAATACCTTCCACCAATATAATGTTGCACCCTACAACCATCTAATCCAAAGTCAGCAAAAATTCTTTCATAGTGCAGTAAGCATTTTTCTACTTCAAAAGCATCCTCTATTCCTAAAAACGGCTTCCCACCAAAACTGGTATAATCCTTGCTCGGCTTGGCATAGTTATTGCCAACCGGGGACAAAGGATTTGCTTCCCCAGCATTTACGGCATTTCCCCTAACTACTCCTACAGCTGTTCCAGCTTGCATCAGATTGATGAAGAACTGATACATCATCCCCATATCTACTGGCAGAGTCCCATCACCTACATTGGCATTTGCAATTGCATTTGCACTTACCTATGGACTCGGATTCCTCCTAGTATTGGATCGAGCATTTCCATCAGTTATGATGCTTCCTCTACCTAAATTTCCTCTTTCATTTCCTGCCTCCATATCTTCCTTTCTCGTATATCTGTATACGAGCCTTAGTAAGACATAGAAGAACAATCTAAAAGAAGGGGAATACATACTTATATATATAACAAATGCAAGTACCTTACTATAGCGTTAACCCAACCCCGGTCTTATTCTCTGTTTCATTGGGTTATGTTTTGAAAATCTTTTAGGTTCAGATTTCATTTGAATTTACATAAACCTATGCTTTGATACCAACTTATAACATCCCCCATTTGGAGGCCTAAAACTAACTACTACGGCTGTTGCAGTCATCCATGGTTATTAATTCTCGGTGACCAAATGCGGTAATGTTAGATACATTGATATTCCAGAAACACATGAATATGAAAAAATTTAAAACCCAATTTAAAACAAATTTCTCATTTCATCACAAATAGCATTTCAGATTAATTAAATAACCCTATACGTAAGCCACGTTCAAAGAAATTACAATTTATACAAAATAGGCTAAGAGCGACATATGAAGAATCCCCTTGCTTGATCAGAGTCTAACTAAAGGAACTAAACAACTTTTCCATTGCATCCAATAACACAGCAGAATCAAACAGAAAGAACTCCTAATGGCATCTTGCCACCTGCACGTCTTCAGAAGCTTATTCATCTAAAGGAGAATCTGAAAACCTTAACTCTCAAACTATTCAAAATCAATTGAGCAGCCGAGAGTTTAAGGGGAAAACATAAATTTCGAGTCGGATAAAAAGTCTAGTGTGAATAATAACCTATCACCTTAAACCATATATATATCTAGTGATACCATGCCACTTAGCGGAACATGTTTTCCCCTCACTAGTATTTTAACCCAATTTATAATAACCATATACTGTGCACCTGCATGCATAATGATTTATACATAACATAATAAAATGTATTATGATGATATGCAAACATGCAATATATTCTAGGCTTCCCAACTCCATTCACCTGACAAGCTGTCTCAAGTTATAGTTGCTAGGGTCACTATTAACTTATTAGTTTTCATGGGATGACTAATAACCTGTTCAATTCCTTATAGACTTCCTATCCACTTTCATAGTTTTCATGGGATTACTATGAACCTATTGGTTTCTAACAATACTGTTATCCAATCATAGTTTTCATGGAATCACTATGAACCAATTGGTTTCTACCAATAACATTATCCAATCATAGTTTTCATGGGATCACTATGAACATATTGGTTTCTACCAATAATATCTCTCGTGTCATAGTATTCATGGAATGTCTATGAACCTATTGATCTCTTTCAATAAGTATTCTAGACATAGTTTTCATAGAATCGGTAATAACCTATTAGCCCCTGCCAATAACAATTTTCATAGCATAGTTTTGATGGGCTTACTAAGAACCTATCTAAACCAATAATCCTTTGATTAGTCTTGAGAATCCTATATTCAGGTCTATCTAACATTTTAGATGCAATTCTACTCTCACAAAAGTTAAATTCAATGTATATTCACTACTAGGTCAAACCAGTCTGTTATTCTGCCCTAAACACCCCAAGATGCAGTTACGGGTTATAAATGAAGTGGCTATAGTTACACAAGCATTAATGATATCTGATCAAATAAAACAACAATATAAGCATCCATAGTTAAATTCCTTGTAATCATTTTTCTAATGAAATATGGTTAATACCCTTAACCCACTATCTTTAGCAAGGAAATCTTCCTCTAAAATTTCAAAGTTAAATGCCATTTTAAAACTCTTTTAAATTGCCATGAATTTACTTTAAAAAAGAGATTGAGTTCTCAAATTTGAAAACTAAGGCTTTTGACTATATACTTTGGATCAATGTGACTTCCTGAGTTACCCTCAACCACCCTCCCTTTCGACTTCATAGAGAAACCAAGCTCTCCATCCCCTTCCATTTAACTAATGGGTTAGAAGCAAGCAGATATGCCACTTTTGCCACTCTATTCTAGCGGTAGGTTCCTTCGAATTCATTGCTTAAAATTTTAGACATCCTCTTTCGAAACCATGAAAATATATCTTTTGAACACTTGGAAACATTCCTATCAAAACACTTAAAAACATTCCTTTCAAACCACTTAAAACATGCCTTTTGAAACACTTCAAAACATGCCTTTCGAAACACTTAAAACATGCCTTTCGAAACACTTAAAACATACCTTTCGGAGCACTAAAAAACAAACCTTTCGAAAGCATTGGGTTCAAGTAGAAAGTGTTTAAGCGACTTAAATCATGTCGAATGGTATGGGAGTGGCACCCCCCTTTCACAAGTGTAAGTTCAAAGAAAAGCGGCTTTAACTGGTTGCAGAAGGTTTGCAATTGATTCGAATCCCTACCCCCGAACTCATTGATTTAAAGATTTATAAAAGCGGCCTCTTACTACTGCAAAAGGTTTTAACATGGAAGCTAGGGTGTCGAAGGAGTTCAAAAGCAAATAAAAGCGGCTTCAACTCTTTCGCAAGCATGACTTCGACACCGTCCTTGCCTTCCACTTTTCTCCAATACACTATGTACCAAGTGCTTGATACCATGTGTACTGGTTTCGAATAAGTGCAAAAGGTTCATTGAGTATGGTGATGGAAATAAGCAAATGAAAGTGGCGAAGTTGTAATTCGATATAAAACTAGTTTTATGCTTTTTAAAGTAATTTCTTTTTACCTAACCATCAATATTTATCAAAATTTCATTGGCTATGAAATCTTTATCATATACTCTTTTGAAAAACTGTCTCACATATTAATTTAAAATATTTGAAACATTTTATGCTTAAAAAAATAGCCTAAACTCTTAAGTAACAATTAAGCCTCTCTAGCTTGATTTATTTATTTACCTTGATAAAGCATTTAGAAAAACTTCCCAAAAATAACCATAATTTACATTAAATATGTTTTATAACATATATAAATTTCAGACCAAAAATAATTTATTAATTCCTCAAATTAATTAAAACCCAAAATATCTATTTCTTCCATTCAAAAACTCATAATAAATTATCCATAGCTTAGAATACAAAATTTAAACTCATCTCAAAAATAATATTTTACATAACATATTCAACAATCATGGCATTTGGAAATCATGTTGCACGACTTTTTCCTTTAAACCAAACTACATTATTCCATAAAATCCTACTTTAAATTATAACATGGCATTTAAATCAAAACATATATCATTCACCCAATCATACGGTTTTGAACCTCAAACCCAAATTAAAACATTCAAGATGACTTATATGATATGGTTTAAATCATTATTCACCTTGTTTGGATAAGAAACTTGAGATTTTTTCTTGCTTTAATCTTCCTAGCTTGAATCTTAGCATCTAAATGGATTTTGGTCCATTCATAGGGTTATGGCCGACCTTCAACTCTCTTTGCTTATATTTTTGGTTTATGAAAATGTGAATGAGAACGAGGTAAGGGGTTTGGGGATTATGGTATATGGCTATTCCCATTTTACCCTTGCCTTCTTCTCTTAAATTTCTAATTTATAAATCACACTTATAATTTCGTAAGTTAAGGCATGATCCTAATTAGTTTCCAATATCAATTATCTTATCACTCTAACCTCTAGGTATTCTATTTAATCTATCTAATTAAATCTCCAGAATAATGTTATTTAAAATTAGACGTGTTGCACCCAAAGACATCGAAATCCAGACTTTGGTTTTGGAAGCCATTGGACCTTGAAACTTAAGCTAGCAAAAAAAACCTTGCAAAGTAGGGTGGCTAAGCTAGGAGATAGTATCGGTTTATAATGGAACATCAAACCGAGGGCTTCTAACAACAAAAAACTTCAGCCATTGATTTCAACATGTAACTGCTAGCCCTCGGATGAACACGAGATAATCCTAATTCATGATACATCCCATGGCTTACCGATTCCAAGAGAACGCGGAATTAATGTCTATGATTGATATTCAAGCAAGGACTCGAATCTATAGCTATCACGGCCTGAAACGACCTTTGATCTATAGGTGAATTCAAAGGGACATGATGATTCACAACAGCTTGATCTGTTGATAACTGGAAGATTCAACTATTTATGACTGGTCGACTTCGATATTAGTCCTTGAACAAAGTACATCTTTCATTTGCAAGACATGGTTTGGGAGGCAAGTGTACGGTCGAATTTGTCATAGTCTTCGAACAGACTTAAACGATCGAATCAGACGAGCAAACGACAGAGAAATGACCCAAGGACCTTGGGAATATCCTAAAAATGGAAAGAAAAAGAAATATGAAAAATGAGCAAAAATGTAACATCCCCCTACTTGGAGGCCCAAAATTAACGGCTATGGATGCTGCATCATCTATAATTATTAATTTTCGGTGACCAAAAACGGCGGTGCTAGATTCATTGATACACAGATCATAAGAATATGGAAAAAATTAACGATTCAAAAATATATTTCCACATTCCATTCAAAATATTTCATGTTCGTTACATAATCCAAAAACGTTAATTACATTTAGCAAAACATAATTATTACACATACGCCAAGAGCGACATATGAAGATGCCCCCTTGGTTGATCAGAGTATATAATAAAGCTAATAAATCTGCCTTCACATCCAAATACACAGCGGAAAAAAGATAACTCTAAATAACTAACTGCCTCTTGTATGCCTCTGGAAGCTTTATTCGTCTAAGAAGAGAACCTAAAACCTCAAATCTCAAACTACTCAAAATCAATCGAGTACTCGAAAGTTTAAGGGGAAAACAAAAACTTCGAGTCAGACATAAAGCCTTGTATAAATAATAATCTAACATCATAATCCTTTTAGATATCTAGTGAGACCACGCCGCTTAGCGAAACGGGTTTTCCTTTTACTAGTATCCTAAAACCTTTATAAAACCATATATTGTGCTCCTGCATCCACAATGGTTAAAAACATACATTTCAAAACATTATGATGATATGCATACATAAAAAATCTTGGATTTCCCATCCCCAGTTTACATTGACACCCTGTCATAATTATAGTTTCTAGGGTCACTATTCACCTATTAGTTTTCATGGGTTTACTAATAACCTTTTTCGTTACACATGGACATCCTATCCTATTTCATAGTTTTCATGGGGTCGCTAAGAACCTATAGGCTTCTGCCAATTAACTTAATTAATTCGTGGGTCCTCCTGAACCTATTAGTTATTCTAATAACTAATCCCCTTATCCTAGTTTCCATGGGTTGACTAGGAACCTATTGACTGATGTCAATCCTTAATACGGATATAGTTTTCATGGGTTCACTACAAACCAATTAGCACCTGCCTACTGCCCTTAATACATAGTTTTCATGGGTTTACTATGAACCTGTTGATTTCCTCCAATAACTACGTAACCATAGTTTTCATAGGTTTACCATGAACCTATCTCCCGGGAAACTTCAAGGTTTAAGCATCCTATATTTTGGTTTCCCTGACTCCCTGGATGCAGTTCTACTCATTCAAGAGTTTAATCAATTTATATTCACTACTGGATTAACCTAGCTCATTCCGCTATCTATTTTTATCCCTAAAATACAGTAATGGGTTTGCATGTGAATATACTCTTATTGGAAGAAGCAAACATAACAATTTAACAATACCACTCTCGTGGGTTTAAGGCCCTTGAAATACATTTCATATAAAACATAGTTAATCCTCTTAACTTATATTTTTATCAAGACGGTACTTCTTCAATTTTACTTACTTAAAGTCCTTTCAAAACTCCTTTATTTAATCGTTTTTCCTTTAAAATTTGAGTTTGGGTTTTAAAACTTTCGACACCTTCAACGCCTTGCTTCCAACCTCATAGGATGACCTCATTCGAAAGCATAAAAGTTTATCGTTAAAACACTAGGCTCCTGCCTTCCGAATACTTTAAAACATCTCTTTTGAAACCTTTCGACCATGTTAAAGTATTATCACATAAATATAGAAGCATAACTTCAAAACCACTTGAAAGCGCTCTTTCGAAACCATTGAAGGTTACCGTTCGAAACCATTGAATGCCTTTTTTGAAAGCATTGGGTTTACACTTAAAACATCATTTTTGGGTCAAAGTGAACATAAACGAAAGCATCTCTTTCAAAACCATTCTTTAATTGAAAAAGTATTAGGGAAAGTTGATGGTGTCGAAACCATCCTTTCAAAAGTATTAAAATATTTGGGTAAAATAATTGAAGGTTAGCTTCAAATCCTCTTCCGAAACCATTGCCTTCGAAACCCCTAATCCCTTTCGAAAGCATTATGAAGCGATTTGTATTTATAAAAACACTAAACCTTTCGACAACATTGATGTCTTCAAGGCCATCAGAAGGTCCTCAATCCACTGAAGGGTTTCGACTTGGTCGAAACTACCCCTTCCAAAAGCTTTAAACAAAATCTAAGTAAATCCTTCATAAGCTACTTCTTTAAAACATAGGTGGCGACTCTCTTTCGAAAGCCTTTTTGAAATACCCTTTCAAAACCATTGGTTTCGACTACTTCGAAACCCATTTATAAACAAGCAAGTGCCTTTCTTTTAAAACAAAATAAAACAAAGAAACCAACTCCTTCAAAAGCTACCTTTCGACACCCTACCTTCCACCTTTCTCCAATCCACTACGTACCATTTAAATGATACCATGTGTATTGGTTTACTGGTTTCAACCTAGAAGGTTTCGACTAGGTTGGGGACAGGAGGTTTGAGTCGAAGGGTCTTTTAAAAGATGGCGGAACCCCTTTTTCTGAGCAAAAAGGTTGTTTTTACCAAATCAAGTAAACTTTTTGCAACTAACTTGCCCACTTGCAAGCACATGATTGGTTTAAACTTTCAAATTATTTTACTAAAATTTGCCGCATTTTCTTAGATCTAAAACTAGACAACACATAATCCCTTCCTATTAACAAAACAATTAAATCATTTAGGTCCTCCTTTTAAAATAATTTAATTTCCATACAAAATCGCTTAGTAAAAATCCCCAAAATTCTAGAAATTCACTTTAATCATGTTATCTAACATATCAAAATTTTAGACCCAAATTCTCGTTATATTTTCAGAATAAATTTAAAAACCCAAATAACCATGTTTCTCTTTGAAAATTCATAACTAATTCTCCACCTGTTGAAAAATTATAAAAATTTAAGCCCAACTCCAAAATTATGTTTTCCATTACATATAATTTTTCCATGGAATTTAAAAATCATTTAACGTCGGTTTTACCCTAAAACCATTCATATCCCCTTTAAACAACCTTGCTTAAACCATATAAATCATAAATCAAACATATCATCCTTCGACAAATCATAAAAATGAATTTATCCCTTAAATCCAAAACCATATGATTGTAAAACCAAAAATAGAGATGTATTTATTATTATTCACCTTAGATTGGATAAGGAAATTAACGATTGATTGAGATTAATTTCTTCTAGCTTGAATCCTAAGCTTTACTTGAATTTCTCTTCTCTTCTTCCTTCCTGATGGTCGGCTCCTTTACTTCTTACAGTTATAATTTTTGCTTATGATGAAATGTGTGTGTACGACTAAGGGAAAATGGTATAAGAGGGGAAATATGGGCGGTTATTTACTCTAATGCCCTTATATTTAATTACTTAACCATTTATAAGTTCATTTTTAAGCATGGTCACTACGTGTTTGTTAATCAACCTCAATCTCCTTATCTACGTTATTCTATTTAATTTATTGTAATTAAATATCCTAAATAATATTATTAAAAATTATGGGTGTTACAGGCTCCCCTCCTTAAAGAATTTCGTCCTCAAAATTCAGTAAGGACTAACTAGCAAACATAGCAATCTTCTGTAACAACTCCTACCTAACATCCATACAAGCCTACCTGACTAGTAATTAATCTATATAAATCTAATAAAGAGACATCATCAAAGCAGATCGAGATAAGCATCTCAAATCATGTCCTCTATCTCCCAAGTACAGTCCTTTTCGTTTTCGCTCCACTGAAATCTCACCAACTTGATTGTCTTGGTCCTCAATCTTTTCTCATCTCTTACTATAACCCGAGCTGGTTGTCTAACACAAGTCGAATCAGGTTCTACTACCAAGTTCTCTAATTCTGTCTAAAGAATAGTAGTCTCTGGATCATGCACATACTTGCAAAGATGAGATACATGGAATACATTATGGACACATGCCAAACTGCTCGGCAACCCTACTCTATACGCAAGCTTTTCGATCCTTTCTATGATCTGAAATGGTCCAACATATCTCAGGGCCAACTTTTTTGACTTTCCAAATCGTACCACACCCTTCATCAGTGATGCCTTAATGAAAACTCTATCTCCCCCTGAGAACTCTAGGTCTTTACGCCTCTTATCTGCGTAACTCTTCTGCGTGGATTGAGCTTCCTTCATCGTCCTTAAATTAACTCAATCTTTTCTGACGCCTCTCTAACCAAATCCAGACCTAAGACCAATCTGTCTTTCTTCTCTAACCAACACTCTGGCGATTTGCATGGTCTTCCATACAAAGCTTCAAAAGGCATCATTCCTATACTAGTTTGATAACTATTATTATAGGAAAACTCAATCAAATGTGGGTGATCTTCCTAAGTTCCACCGAAGTCCAATACATGAGCTCTTAATAAATCCTCGGGTACCTTGTTGACTCTCTCTGTCTGCCCATCTGTCTGTGGATGATATGTTGTACTAATCTTGAGCTTGGTACCTAATACCTCTTGGAGACTCCTTCAAAATTCGCTAGTGAATAAAGCATCTCTGTCGCTGGCTATGCTACTAGGAATTCCATGAAGTCTAATTATGTTCTTCATGAACAACTTATGCAAAACAAGTGTCATTTTAGTTGACTTAACTGGAATGAAATGGGCACTCTTAGTCAACCTGTCCACGATAACCCATATGCTTTCATTTCCTATATTCGACCTTGGAAACCCGTTAATAAAATCCATCGATATCGAATCCCATTTTCCAGATTGGAATATCTAAAGGCTGAAGTAATCCACTTGGCTTCTGATGTTCGACCATCACTTGTTGACAGTTAACACATTGACTAACCCACAAGCCGACATCCCTCTTCATGCCTTCCCAATAGAAGCTCCTCTTCATGTCTTGATACATCTTGGTCCCTCCAGGATAAATCGTAAACTTTGATCAATGACATTCCTACAGAACTTCCCTCCATAAGTTCTCTACATCCAGAACACATGATTGTCCCTTCTTTCTTAACCATACTCTTTGATCAAGACTAAAATCCTTTAGGTCATCAACCTCTGATTCTACCTTAAGCCTTCTAATCCTCTCGGCTAAAACTGGATCCTCTCTCCTTAGAAGCTATCCTCTCGATCAACACTGGTCGAATTTCTAAACAAGATATCATGGAAATACCGTGACTAGAACTAGTAGTAGATCTCATATGCACACCACAACTGGCTAAGGCTTCTAGATCCTTCCATTCTGTCAACATCGCTAACACCACATTCTGATGTTTTCTACGGAGAGCATCTGCTACCTTGTTTCCTTTTCCAGGAGTATACTCGATACCGAAATCATAAGCTGCCGAAAATTCTAGCCACCGTTTATGCCCCATATTCAACTCCTTCTGAGCTCCCTTCTTCTTAAAGATTTCCTTTTCTTCCCAAAGAATCCTGGGATTCAACTGGTTTCTCTTTAGCTGAAACGGCAAGCATCTCCTCATGGCGAATAGTCATCTCCACCACCACATGACAAGGCTCTTTGACATGAGTCATAGTCATTCTGCCTAGCTCTAGCCTTAGTCCACGAATAAATCTCTCATTCCTCCTGATATTGGTATCTACCAAAACATATTCATATTGAGACAGCTTATCAAACTTAGCAGCATACTCGGTCACTGACATCTCTCCCTGGACAAGATCTATGAACTGCCTCATCAATGCTGACTTGGCAACCTCAGATAAGAACCTCTGCTCAAACCTTCTTTTAAAATCAACCCATATCGGCTCTTCCTTCGGAACCCCGACTATCACATTGTTCCACCAATGAAACGCTGATCCTTGCAATTGTCTAGAGGCTAGCCTTCTCCTTTCTGCATCATCCAAGCCCAAATCGGTAAAAATCCTCTCGTAGTTCAAAAGTCAATTCTCGACTTCAACAGCATCCTCTGTTCCAACAAAAGGCTTTCCACCCAAACTGGTATAGTCTCTGCTCAGCCTCACATAGTTATATCCAACCGGAACTACAGGATTAACTCCACCAACATTACCAACAACTCTTGCTTGCAAAAGATTAGCCAACAACTGATACACCATCCCCGCACTATTGGCGGATTTCCAACACCTATATTGGCTTCAGCATTTGATTTAGCATTGGCCTGTCGACTTTGGTTTCTCTAGGTATTAGGTCGAGCATTTCCGTTGGTTGTGGTGCCTCCTCCACCTAGATTTCCTCTTTCATTTCCAGCTTTCATATCCTCTTTCTCGTAAAGCTGCATACGAGCCTTAGTAAGATACAGAAGAACGGTCTAAGAGAGAGGGGAACACGTACTTAAATATATACCTATACATCAAATACAATCACACTACTATAGCCCAAATCTCGATTATATTTTCAAATTCTTTGGATTATGTTTCAAAAAGATTTTAGGTTTTACTTTTCTTTTAAAGTTTTATAAACCTATGCTTTGATACCAACTTGTAACATCCCTCTACATGGAGGTTCAAAACTAATGGCGACGGATGCTACAGTCATCCATAGCTATTAATCATCGGCGACTAAATATGGTGCTGCTAGATTCATTGATACACAGATCACAAGAATATGGAAAAAAAATTAACAATTCAAAAACATATTTCCACATCCATTCAAAACATTTCATGTTTATTACATAATCCCAAAACGTTAACCACGTTCAGCAAAATATAATTATTACACATACGCCAACAGCGACATATGAAGACGCCCCATTGGTTGATCAGAGTATATAATAAGGCTAATAAATCTGCCTTTACATCCAAATACACAACAGAAAAAAGATAACTCTAAATAACCAACTACCTCATGCATACCGCTGGAAGCTTTATTCGCCTAAGAAGAGCACCTGAAAACCTCAAATCTCAAACTACTCAAAATCAATTGAGTACCCGAGAGTTTAAAGGGAAAAAACTTCGAGTTGGACATAAAGCCTGGTATGAATAATAATCTAACATCTCAATCCTTTTCGATATCTAGTGAGACCACGCCGTTTAGCAGAACTAGTTTTCCCTTCACCAGTATCCTAAAACCTTTATAAAACCTTATATTGTGCTTCTGCATCCACAATGGTTAAAAACATACATTTCAAAACATTATGACGATATGCATATATAAATATATCTTGGATTTCCCATCCCTAGTTTATATTGACATCCTGTCATAATTATAGTTTCTAGGGTCATTATTTACCTATTAGTTTTCATGAGTTTACTAATAACCTTTTTCATTACATATGGACATCCTATTCTATTCCATACTTTTCATGGGGTCATTAAGAACCGATAGGTTTCTGTCAATTAACTTAATTAATTCATGGGTCCCCCTGAATCTATTAGTCATTCCAATAACTAATCCTCTCATCCTAGTTTTCATGGGTTGACTAGGAACCTATAGATTTATCCAGTAACTCACTTCTCATCCTAGTTTTCATGGGCTGATTAGAAATCTACTGATGCTTTCCTTAACTTCTTTCTTATCCTAATTTTCATGGGTTGACTAGGAACCTATTGACTGATGTCAATCCTTAATCTGGATATAATTTTCATGGGTTCACTACAAACCAATTAGCTCTTGCCAACTGTCCTTAATACATAGTTTTCATGGGTTTACTATGAACCTGTTGGTTTCCTCCAATAACTACTTAATCATAGTTTTTATGGGTTTACTATGAACCTATCTCTAGGACAACTTCAAGGTTTAGGCATGCTACATTTTGGTCTCCCTGACTCCTGGATGCAATTCTACTCATTCAGGAGTTTAATCAATTTATATTCACTATTGGGTTAACCTAGCTGGTTCTACTACCCTTTTTATCCCCAAAATATAGTTATGGGTGTTCATGTGAATATATTCATATTTGAAGAAGCAAATATAACAATTTAACAATACCACTCCCGTGGGTTTAAGGTCCTTGCAATACATTGATATAAAACATAATTATTCCCTTAACTTATATTTTTATCAAGGCAATACTTTTTCAAATTTACTTACTTAGAGTTCTTTAAAAACTCCTTATTTAACCATGGGTTTTTCCTTTAAAATTTGAATTTTGGTTTTAAAACCTTTCGACACCTTCAAAACCTTACTTCTGAACTCATAGGATGACTTCCTTCGAAAGCATAAAAGTTTATCTTTAAAACACTAGGCTCCTCCTTCCGAATACTTTAAAACATCTCTTTCGAAACCTTTCGACCATGTTAAAAAATTATCATATAAGTATAGCAGCATAGCTTCAAAACCACCTAAAAGCGCTCTTTCTAAACCATTGAAGGTTACCCTTCGAAACCATTGAAAGTCCTTTTTTCAAAAGTATTGGGTTTACACTTAAAACAACATTTTTGGGTCAAAGTGAACATAAGCAAAAACATCTTTTTCGAAACCATTCTCTAATTCAAAAAGTATTAGGGAAAGTTGATGGTGTCGAAACCATCCTTTCGAAAGCATTAAAATATTTGGATAAAAAAGTTGAAGGTTATCTTAGAAACCCCTTCTGGAACCATTGCCTTCGAAACCCCTAACCTCTTTTGAAAGCATTAGAGAGCGACATGTATTTATAAAAAAACTTAACCTTTTGACAGCATTGATGTCTTCAATGCCTTCAGAATGTCATCAATCCATTGAAGGGTTTCAACTTGGTTGAAACTACCCCTTCCAGAAGCTTTAAACAAAATCTAAGTAACTCCTTCGGAAGCTACTTCCTTAAAATATAGGCGGCAGCTCTCTTTCGGAAGCCTCTTTGAAGTACCTTTCATGACCATTGGTTTCGACTACTTCGAAACCCATTAATAAACAAGCAAGTGCTTTTCTTTTAAAACAAAATAAAATAAAGAAACCAACCCCTTTGAAAGCTACCTTTCGACACCCTACCTTCCATCTTTCTCCAATCCACTACGTACCATATAAATGATACCATGTGTATTGGTTTACTGGTTTCGACCTAGAAGGTTTCAACTAGGTTGGGGACAGTAGATTTGAGTCGAAAGGTCCTTCTAAAGAAGGCGGAACCCCTTTTTCTGAGCAAAAAGACTGTTTTTACCAAATAAGTAAACTTTTTGTAACTAACTTGCCCACTTGTAAACACATGATTGGTTACATTAAACTTTCAAATTATTTTACTAAAATTTGCTGCATTTTCTCATATCTAAAACTAAACAACATTTAACACATAAGCCCTTCCTATTAACAAAATAATTAAATCATTTAGGTCATCCTTTTAAAATAATTTAATTTCCATACTAAATCACTTAGTAAAAATCCTCAAAAATTCCAAAATTTACTTTAATCGTGTTATCTAACATATCAAAATTTCAGACTTAAATTCTCATTATATTTTCCAGAATAAATTTAAAAACCCAAATAACCATATTTTCCCTCTGAAAATTCATAACTAATTCTCCACGGCTTGGAAAATTATAAAAGTTTAAACCCAACTCGAAAATTATGTTTTTAATAACATATAATTTTTCCATATCATTTAAAAATCATTTCATCTCGATTATACCCTAAAACCGTTCATATCTCTTTTAAACAACCTTGTTTAAACCATATAAATCATAAATCAAGCGTATCATCCTTCAATAAATCATAAAAACGAATTTATCCCTCAAATCCAAAACCATATGATTATGAAACCAAAAATAGAGATGTATCGATTATTATTCACCTTAGATTGGATTAGGAAATTGATGACTGATTGAGATTAATTTCTTATAGCTTGAATCCTAAGCTTTACTTGAATTTCTCTTCTCTTCTTCCTTCCTAATAGCCGACTCCTTTACTTCTTACAGTTGTAATTTTTGCTTATGATAAAATGAACATGTATGACTAAGGGGAAATGACATAAGGGGGGAAATATGGACGGCCATTTACCCTAGTGCCCTTATGTTTAATTACTTAATCTTTTATAAGTTTATCTTATTAATAAGCATGACCACTACATGTTTGCTAATTAACCTCAATCTCCTTATCTACATTATTATATTTAATTTATTCTAATTAAATCTCCTGAATAATGTTATTAAAAATTAGGGGTGTTACAAAAAAGTTGAAAATTTGAAAGTTCAAGTTTTTGAAAGAGCCGACTCGGAGCAAAACCACAAAATCCTCAGGTCGGACTCGAAGCAGGATAGCCTTAGAAAAACTCCAAGCGTGACCCAAAGAAATTCACGTAGAAACCCCAAACGTGACCTGCTTCGATATCGATCCAAGATGTTGGATCAGTACTAATCCATGTAGACTCGGGTTGGGCACAAAGAAATCTCGGGTCTGATTCCAAGCAAACCAACTCGGGTCGGACACATAGAAGTCTTGAGTCTGACTCCAAGCAAACGAAGGAAAACTCAGAGCATAAAAATCTCATAATTTCTTCGGGTCGAGCACCAAGCAAACACTCAAATTTCTCACGTCGGACTTCAAGCTGGTTCAAGTTAACAAAGAGAGGCTAATACAAGAGATTAGAAGCAAGGATCCACCTAAGTGGTGGATCGGTATCGATCCAACTTTCTTCAACCAATGGTTTCCATCTTCTGCCTACCTACTCTACTTTATGTTAGACGCCTATTCTAAGTATTGTTTTGTCGATCCCATGCGTTTCTTTGTCGATCTCCACGGGCACTTGAATCAGCAACTCTGCTTCTCCATCGATCCATCATTTGAACTTAAAAACAAGCAAATAATGGTGAAAAAAAGTTTGGAATTACAAAGCTAACCACAAGATGATCCAATACGAAGAGTTTAAGATAGCCAGTTTGTCCATCTCATGGATAGGTACCGATCCACGAATTCTACCGAGATATCCCCCTACTTTTTTTTGGAGAAATAGTCTATGACGTACAGATCTACTAGGCGAGATTTTAGGTTTCTGATCTTCATAAATAAGGAGGATTGTATGGCTCATTTTTAATAATCTTTTGGCTCTTACTTTCTCTTACTCTATTTTCTTGTAATCACACTCGGATTTATACCGATCGGTAAGAACTCGTGCCTATAATCAGCAAGACAATCAATAAAAATCACTAAGTGGATGTGGGTCAAGATTAGCTGAACCACTATAAATTGATGTGTGTTTTAATTTTATACTCTTTTCATTTAAAAATTTTCGCTTTTTATTCTCTATTTAATCTTCTTGGTGTTTGTGCCATTTTTGATTCAACAATAGATAAACCAAAGTGTTAACACCACATTTAATAAGTGTGGTTCTAGAGCATCGCATTTTTCTATTACAAATACCATGAAAAACTTAGTGACGACGAAGATAATTTTGTGTTTACTAATATAATATGTTATATTATTTCACCTAGCCGAAAACCATCGCGTAATAGTAAATCAACGGACTATACGGTGATTTACGGTCGTAGCTTATTTATCCAGTTAAAAACATTGATCGACAACAAAGAGGGTTGCTAATTACACCACAATTTGTATTGTTTTTTACCACACAAATTTATTCGCTTCTTAATTTTTGTTTTGTACTTAATTTTAGCACATCCTACAGAAATTGATTTGAATGGTACAAGATTAATGACGACGTTACATGTTCAAATAAAATATTAGCAAACGGTCTTCCATATCCTCGTTCAATAAACGTTTTCGGTTTCGGCTTTCAATAATCGTCTTACTTCATCTGTGATATATTAAGAGTATTTCAATATATACAGGTAGATTCCAAAATTGACAGAATGAAACTAGTTTTATTAGGCTATCTATTTCGGATCGTTGTTGGGCTACAGCTTGAGCTTGCGTTTTCTAAATTCTATATAAAATATTAAAATAAAAGTTGAGGAATTAAAATAAAAACAGAGGAATTCACTGTGGTAATTTTAATTGTGAATTTGAAATTGTGTTCATTTTTTGGCCGTGGTAAAAACAAAAGTAAAATGTGGTGTAACTAGCAGAGACAATAAACTACCGCAAATCCTCAAACACAATGTCCTGACATTTTGGTAAAAAATTTAAAGGTACTGTCGTGCTACCCAGCTCAATAATCGTTAGGGCATCTCCAGCCGTTCTATTACATGCTGAATTTGGTGGAAAAAACTCCAATGGTTAAATTCAGAGGCGAAATTAAGGTGAATGTTTAGGGTTCGATTCAGAATCCTGAACTGGGCTTGGACGCCCATTAAATTGGCGCCCAAGCCCCACCCCCTCCACCCCCTACTCCGTCTTCCAACGGTTATAAACGGTCCGTATTTTTGAATTCCAACGGCTATAAACAGTCATATTTTGGCCCTAACGGCCATAAATGGTCATATTTAAAATTACAACGTCTATAAATGGTCATATTTAAAATTACAACGGCTATAAACGGTCATATTTAAAATTACAACGGCTATAAACGGTCGTATTTATGATTTCATTACATATATCGGACTGTTTTTCAGATTGTAATACACACATCTCTTATTCTATTACAATTCTATTCTCAATTCCATAATATTAAAAGTATGTCTCATCCGTTTCAATCATATACCGAAGCGATGAATATGGACAGTTAGGATTTTGATTCTCAACCCTTCAAAAATGTTATCTCCAAACGACTCCCCCTCTATCCTTTCATTCTTCTGCTCCATGGTCTGGTGATGAAGATAAGGATATGTGTTATGTTTACTATTATTTTTCTAACAACTCGGTAAAACGGAACGACCAAAGTGGAGAGGTGTTTTGGGCAAAAGTCATGACTGCGTACAATAAAAAACATGTTGAAAAGACGAGGTCAATGTCTGCAATCATGGGTTGTTTTGGGAAGATTAATCGACAAACACAATTCTATGAGTCGCATATTCACAAAATAAGAACAGCAAATCCAAGTGGAATGGGTGGCGAAGCTGAATTGGTAGCGTTTTTGAAAAGTATGATTTTTAATTTATATTCATTTATGATCACTTTGTTAATATATTATTTTGTGTTTCTATTTTTTTTAGAAGAGAATGGTGAACGATTAATTCTTGAAATTATTTCCAAGAGAAAATGGTACAAAGAAACTCCACTACTATCAGTTTGCAAACTGCTATGACTTGCTTGTTAGTCAATAAAAATGATGCTCAAACATTGCAAAAAGCTTAAGAGATGTCCAGACGAAGTCGAAGGGCAAGAAAAAAATAAGTAGATCTAATTACAATTCTAGCCCAGGCAATTCTTCTCATATGGACTCTAATGTATGCCCAGATAACGAAAACGAAGAAGCAATACCCGCATTTGATGAAGACGCTAGATCGATGGGGCAACGAGCAGCTAAGAAGAAAATTGTTGTTCAATCTCAAATCGATTCTCGTTTAGCCCTAATGCATGAAAAACATGCGAGAGAAAATGTAGAACGTCAAAGAGGGAGTGCAGAAAAGCTTGCCGTATTAAAAGAAGTGACCGAGATTGAGAAGGGCCGGTTTGAACTAGAGCTGCAACACCAAGAGACCTTAGTAATGGAAAAGGATGTCACCGAAATGGACCCATTACAATGCAATATTGGATAGAGTATAAACAACGCATTGTTGAGATCTGGAACAAAACATATGTAGTTGACATATTAATGTGATATTTTTAGTTATTGCAGTTTAAATATCCATGTACCTTCAGTTTATATTTTCAATCATGTGCTATTTTCAGTTTTAAAATATTCAATGGTATATTATTATTTTTCGATGCATTATGTAGATATCAATATAGATTTACTTCATCAAACATAAATGATAACAAACATAAAAATTAAAGCATTCTACACTTCGTTAGAGAAATAAAAAGGCAAACAGATGTAACTAAACAAAGATCCACCATCCCCAACTACTGATTTCCATGAGAATTCCAAATATGCTCCATTAAATCCCTTTGGAGTCTATTATGAATAGCTGCATTACGATATACTTCATGATGATCGTCATGAATTGCGTACTGTCCTTCATTTCATAACGTGGCTGTGCGAAATAATTCGGGGGGTTGTCTTCCCCTTCATACTCGAAATCGGGATAATCCATACCGCGTTCATCTTCAATGATCATGTTATGCAGAATTATACAACGGAACATAATTGTAGCCATTTTTGATCTCTTCCATAATCTACATGGATTGCTGACCATTGCAAACCTTGCTTGAAGGACTCCAAACGCCCTTTCTACGTCCTTCCTGCGTAGCAGCAAATTGTTTATATTTTTCCGTCATTGGGTTTGCAAATGTCTTTACAATCGTACTCCATTTGGGATAAATTCCATCTCCTAAATAGTATCCATGCTCATATGTGTTATGACCAAGAGTAAATGATATGGAAGTTGACTTACCTTGCACCAAATCATTAAACAAATGCGATCGTTCGACAACGTTTAAGTCGTTAAGAGAACCTGACATTCCAAAGAAAGCATGCCAAATCCACAAATCACGAGAGGCAACTGCTTCTAAGTTGATAATTGGTTTTTTTCTTTGCCGTTATATGCTCATGAAAAGCTTTTGGACAGTTCTTCCACTCCCAATGCATACAATCTTGACTTTCGAGCATCCCAGGCCAGCCTTTGCTTTCATGCATTTCACGCAAGCGCGTTACATCTGCCTCGTTTGGAGAACGAAGATATTCCGTCCCATAAATGTCCACAACTGACTGATAGAAGTGATCTAGGTTTTCCAATGTCGTACTCCCTGCAATACGATATGCGTCGTCAAGGGCATCGGCGGGTGTACCGTATGCTAACATCCTCAAAGCTGCGGTCATCTTTTGATGCCTACTCAAACCTTGTTTTTTTGCAACGTCCTGCTTGTAAACAAAATAATTATTATTCTGCTGAATACTTTCGAGAATTGTTATAAATAATGGACGACACATTCTGAATCATCGTCTAAACATCTCTGGACCGTAAGTTAAATCACAGACAAAGTAATCTTGCATAAGTGTTTTTTGAAATGCTTGCTGGTTGCGGTGGATATATTTCCGACCCACAACAGAACCTCCACGTTTTCCAGAAGTTGAACCGTATGCTTCATGGTATATCTCCATCTGTTCCTCCTCCTCTTATTGATGCGCTAACGCATACGCTTCTTCTTCAGAGCCACTATCGCATAGCAATATAGCTTTTAGTAAATTTCCAGACATTGTTTGATATTTGAGGATGGTTGTTTGATATTTGAATGTTTTGTTATACCAAATTATGGTGAACAAGTATGAGATTCATATGGTTATATATATATGACTAATTGTTGAGTGGAGAGAAGGGGGTCAGTGTGCGGTCAAATCTCGTACTGTAGCCACGTTCATTTGCCGGTCAAGATTCTCTGCTTTGTTGAGTAGGGAGAAAGGGGGTCAATGTGCGGTCAAATCTCGTACTGTAGCCACGTTCATTTGTCGGTCAAGATTCTCTGCTTTGTTGAGTGGAGAGAAAGGGGGTCAGTGTGTGGTCAAATCACGTACTATAGCCACGTTCATTTGCTGATCAAGATTCTTTGCTTTGTTGAGTGGAGAGAAGGTGTGTCAGTGTGCGGTCAAATCACGTACTGTAGCCATGTTCATTTGCCAGTCAAGATTCTCTGCTTTGTTAAGTGGAAAGAAGGGGGGTCAGTGTGCGGTCAAATCACGTACTGTAGCCACGTTCATTTGTCAGTCAAGATTCTCTGCTTTGTTGAGTGGAGAGAAGGTATGTCAGTGTGCGGTCAAATCACGTACAATAGCCATGTTCATTTGTCGGTCAAGATTCTCTGCTTTGTTGAGTGGAGAGAAGCAACATCCATTATATAAATTCACAAATCGTTATCTATTTAAATCATTTAAAAACTTAACATTATTCAAACTACATTGTCCAACATGACATTTACGTCTCATGAATTGAAGTTGCTTATGTAGTACTACATACAAACCGATGAGATGTGCGATAATCAGGAGTCAATGGTAATTCATTTTTGGGACACGCTGGCTGAACTTTACAACAACGATGTGGGCTCTCAAGTCAGACGTACGGCTCAAGAGGTCAGGACTGCATACGGAAACTTTACTATGGCATGCACACGTTACACAAAGATTATTAATGAGGTAATATCGAAAAATGTGTTTGAGACTACACGTTCGACTTATGACGGTCGATACAATCTAAAATATCCCCTTCATTGCCCATGATGCGTACTTCATACACCAAAATTGGATAAAAAGATTTGGATGGCTTTAAGATAACAGTATTGCTAGTTGGTACGTTCGTTAATGTGTCGAGAGCTTTCTGAATTGCCTTTTCAAATAATAATGTCTGTTGTTGTTGTCAGAGCTAATGCCTATGTGTAATGTTTGTTTATATATGCTCTTGTGTATTGTTTGTTGTCAGATCAAAAAGTAGTGGTAGCACAAGTGTAATGTTTGTTTATATATGCTCTTTCTGATTACTTATTCATCATTCATAATCATATTCTTCCTTACTCACAACAATAAATTCTTCATCGCAATGCCTTCTTGGCCTTCTTCTATCGATTCAGATGCAGGTTACGTGCCTATGGAAAGTCCACATACTGATGAGGATTGGCTTATCGATTATCAAGAACAACATTATGAAGATGTCCGCGGTCAGTTTCAAAACCTTGAGCAGCTGAGACTTCAGGAAGTAGTTGAACCACCATACGAACAACATGTTGTTCGTATGGCGTATGAACAACCTGAGAACCAGGTTCAAGTAGTTCAACTCCCACTGAGCAAGAAGTTGAATCGCACCCAATTTGTTGTCAGTGCGGGTATGAAGTTGAAGTTGTAGTACGTGCAGATGGAGAAAATATTGGTTGTCGAATTCAACTATGTCAATTCTGGCCGAATGGTTGCAATTACACGGAATGGTTGGATGATCCTTTATGTCGAAGGGGCATAACTTATGAAAACGAACTAGAACAAGAGATAAGATGTCTTAGACTTTCTTTGCAGGAGCTGCAGTTTAATCGTCACGTCTAGTTTCTTCATATTTGTGGTCTATTATTACTATGTCATTTTTTATCAGTGTTTTATGTTCGTATATCTTCAATTCTAATGTCACTAGTAGTTTCTTTATGTTTATATGTAACTAGTTGGTGCTTATAAGTCTACACAAACATATAGAATTCACATTATACACCAACACATATAATTCACAGTATACACAGACATATAGAATTCACAGTATACTCGAACATTATAATCCAAAATCCAAGAAAGTGAAAGTATATAAACATAAAGAATACACAGTATACTCAAAACAATGACATAAGTGCATAAGCTATAGGAACTGCAACATATAATAAAACGTCTACTATGCATAAACTAAAAGGTATACAACTAAAAGGATGCAACATCGTCGTCGTCAGCATCATCACCATCGTCCCCATCATCATCATCTCCATCATCGTCATCATCCTCATCACCATCATCATCATCATCATCGTCATCCCCATCACCATCCTCCCCCTCGTCCTCATCATCTCCATCGTCCTCATCTAAACCACCAGCGTCATACCCACCGGGACCAGTATCACCTCTGTCTTGTGATCCGAAAGGCTCATATACAGCAAGTCTAGCGGATAGCTGATTAATCTGCACCTCTAGCATCTGTGTATGTTGCATGTACATATCATGCATGGTGTGTGTATGTGCCAGAGTCATATTGCGAAACACACCAAGTGAAACTCTGGCCTGGTCCAATCTAGCAGCATACTACATAAAAATGATATTTGACATAGTAAGAAACTAAGCATAAAATAAAGGACAAATGGCAATAAAAAACAAAGATACCTTATACGGAGGATATAAACCGACTGAAGGCACACCAGGATAGTCTGGATGATCTGGAAAGACTAAAGGCTGCTCAATCAAAGTGTAGGATCGATTTCACCCTAGAGGGGGGGTGAATAGGGTGATAGTATAAATTATAAAAATTAATTGCGGAAGCTTATAAAATTATTTCAACACAGATCACAAAATAATAGCAGCACAGACAAATAGCATAATAATAAGCAGAAACAGAACGACACAGAATTTACCTAGCTTTGGTAAAACCCTGCCTACGTGCTGCCCCCAAGGTTTATACTAGAAATTAGATAGTCAGACGCTTACACACGTAAACTCGCGATACCCGCTATCGGCTAAACCTAACTCTACGCTCAAAACCCTACCACAACTCAGCCACTGAGTTGCGAGTTTCTAAGCTACGCCACGTAGCTTGTCCCCTAGTCACACGACTAGAAAATATAACAGTTTAAAATTTAAAAAACAAAATTAAAAAGCAATAAAAAATAAAAACCCTAATTAAAACACCCTTAAATAAGAAAAAACAGGCCGGCCCAATTATTCTTTCTCTATATTTTTTATCGGCCCGTTCCTTTGTTTGTGATGGCGGCTCTTGTTTCTTCGTTCGTTCTTCTTCCTTTAAAAATTAGGGCTTTTGTATGATTGAGGTCGCCAACTCCAGTAGCTTCGATCGAGATAAATATATTCCAGTTCCTTGCGTTCGTCGATCGATTTGTCTCTTCGAGTTTCTGTCGGCTACTTCAATTCGATCAAGTTCGAATTATAGTGGTATGTTAATTTTTTTGCTTTTGCTTTTACTGGTTTTGGCTTGCTTTAACTTGATGGATATGCCAATGATGTGTTAGGGTTTTTATATGGGTTCGTAACCCTTGTTTTGCGTTCGTCTGATTTCTTCAACACTATGCTTTCGGCCGTTCGATTTCACTTTGATGTTGATGATTTTACTGACTCAATCAAATTCGTATAATTGATGCTTGCTTGGTTGACACGGTTTTGAATCAATTTCGTAATGACCACGGCTTTAATTTGTGACATTTGACTTTGTCACATTCGTATATTTTTATGACTTGATTCCATGGTGATTTCACCGTGACTTCGTTAATGGTTCATCTTGTTCTTCCCTGAACATTACTGTTTTGGTTTAACCTGTATATCATTATCTTCAAACTTGCTATTATTGTTGCACTGCCATGCGGTAGCTTGATTCATGTATACACAGATGCTTCTTTTTGGAAAATTGGCTACTCGATATTGTTTGATTTGGTACGAACTTGATATTGATACTGTTAAGTCATTGTACTGCTTCGGCCTAGTGATGTTGCTCTGTCTTTGTGCGTTACTGAAACACTTTATTTACAGTTGAGTTTTGTTCATTCAATTCACTGAAATTGATATTACTTCACTGTGTATAATTGTCTGGTTGTTGCTTGATGAAGAGGTTGAACTTGTTAGTCGAGCTTGCATACTTGTAGTTGTACTGTCTTGGTTACATGCATTGTTGTGTCACTTTGGTTTTTTCTGTTTGCATGCTTGAAGTCATTTGATCTTGATTACTTGTTGGAGTCTGGTGGATGCTGTCTTGATTTGTTACTGTTGTGTCTTTGATGTTGTACACTGTCATGTACACTTGTGTTCGAGCTTGCATTTGTTAGTGATGTTGTACTTCACTATTGCCTGGTCTTGTCTGTTTGATCACCTTGCTGTTCCATGGTTTGAAGTCTGGTTGTTCACTGGTCTTTGAGGCATGTTGCATTTTTCTTTGTGGTCTGCACTTTGATATTGTGTAGCCTGGTCTGGTTGTTATGCTTATGTATACTTCATGCTTGATTTGGGTTCATATGCACTTGATTCATATTATAGCCGTATCACCATATGTACACATGCATATACAGCTGGTCCTGGCATCATCCTTTGTAGTGTTGTATAAACTGCTGTCATGTTGGTGGTATTGTGCCTTAGCCTCTTGTGCATTGCCCAATACATATTGTCACTGTTTGATATAGTTTGGATTCGGGCTTTGACTTATGTCACTGATTTTTGGTCGAGACTTGTTTTAGTTGTCGAGACCGTTTTTCCATACTTGCACATTTTTAAGTGCACCTGTGTTGAATCCAGTTTTAAAACTCGGGTTTGACCTTGTGCTGATGTCGAGACTTTATTTATATTGCACCTGAGTTGAACCCGTCTTTTTATTTTGGGTTTGACCTTGTGCTCACCTGTCCCTGTAACATTATCAAGTGTATAGCGGTGTGCACGGCCTTGTGGCATGTACAGTGATACACTGTGCATGTCACATTGTCCGTGTGTGATGAATTCAAATATAAATCATGACGAACAACCCAAATAACTGAGGCAAATAATATTTTCAAAAACCATATTTTATTTTATATTGCAAAAATATTTCTTTTTCAATTTTACCGCGTTAGTGAATACTTTTGCAGATTGCTCAGATGCTGGATTCTAACTGGAATGAAGTTGAAGATAAAATACGAATTGAGTGAATGAGTGATGTGTAGTGAGGTTAAATGTAAATATGAAATTGTGATGTATTTGTAATCAAAATTGTATATGTATAGTGAGAGCTTGAATTTGTACTATTCAAAATTGTAATAAATATTTGTTTGAATAAAATTTTTGTTTGAATTCAAATTCTGTGTTATCTAATTTTATTCAGCAAATATTTATTTAATCTGTGAAAATAAATAGTATATTAACAAATACATTTAACTGAATGTATATATGTTTATTATCATCAAACAAAAATCATATAAGCGCATATTCAAAATCTCCCCCTTTTGATGATAACAAACATATATTTAAGATTTTGAATATGTTAAATGTATTTGATCATTCATATGCTCTAATTGCTCCTCCTATATAAATGCTTCCTCTCTACACAAAGCTCCCCCTAAAAATATGCATACAATTAAATAATATGCAAATGAGCCTAGATGCAAATGGAAAATATTTGACCTTTGCTTGATTTTATTTGACAAAATCTTAACTTTTCTCTCCCCCTTTTATTATCATCAAAAGAATAATAATGTTAGAGAAAATAGAGATAAAGTGATCGATATTAATTCAACATTAAAACTCAATCGAATATAAATATTAAATTTCAATAAAAAATCAAACAAAAATCATAAATATTTTGTTAGGCGCATATTCCACTTTTAGAATGATGGGAACGATGTCATCATATAAAACCACACAGTTATGTCTATTTGTGGTATATTTATATCAGGAATTTGAATATCTACTAACCATGCATAACCGTTAGGACTTTTAAATGAGATTAGTAGTATTCCAATTTTATTTAAAAAAATGAATTCAAGTATCTTCTAACCACGCATAACCGTGAGGACTTTTAAATGGGATTATAATCAACTTGTTTATTTTAAAAATCAACTCTTGATATGCGTTCCATACATGCATAACCATGAGGACTTTTAAATGAGCATGGAAGCACAACAAATTCCAAGTAATTCACCCATGCATAACCGTGAGGACTTTTAGATGAGAGTGAATACTTTGGTATTTACTTATTATTATTATTAAAAAAATTTAAAAAAAATGTGAAAATGAAAAACAAACGATTCCTGTTTAAAGTACCACATATTGACAAACTATATAGAATTTTGATGAGTGATGGTTGTTAGAAATATGATAGAAATAGAGATGGTCATGGAATTTTTACCAACAAAAGTTTTATAACTCTTGTTTAAATTTCTAAAGAAATTTACTAATTATACCATCTCGAGTCATAATATATGATAAATATCAACACTCATCACTTTTTCAATCACTATTTTCTTTTCGATAATCATTAGGGAGTCAGATTAGTCAAAATAGTCATTTAAAATCAAATTCAAAAATAATTATGAAATTAATTTTTCAAAATGACTAATCTGAAAATATGGTCAAAAATGATTTTCTCGAGGGGGTTTTATAAGAAAATTTCTGCTATTTGAAAATTATTTGAAATGAAAAATATGCAGATATTTTCTTTGAAAAACGATGCAGTTACTACATGTATCAAAAATCACGTTCAACTAGTAATTTTTCTATCAACTAGAATACCAGTGTAATCTGCATCTGAATTTCTCTTTCACTCGAAATCATCATTAATTGAATTTGATTGACCAAACCATGAAGTGTGCACCAAAAGTTTCAAACTCAATTTTAACAGCAATTTAAATGACATTCTCTTGAATTTGAAATGAAGCCGTGTTAATAATCAAAAACCGTGAATATAGGGTTAGCCGAATTATAACCAAATGTACTATTATCCAACAAAACACTATTTTTAATCCAAACTGATGTATAAGAAGTAATTCAAAGAATCTAGAGAATTTTATAGTGTTTTTGGCATAAGAATATAATTGGCCAACTATTTTGAATAAGTCAGAGTCAAAATCATCATCTTTTCATCATCTCAATATTGGCTGATTTTAATTCAGAATATGGTGCAGATTATCACATTTAATATATCGTTCAAATAAATATACTTTTACCTGTTTTTTACCTTTACGATATTTTTTGTCGTTGTCCATTGTGATTATGTCACCTTTATACTAGGCTAAAGAACTTTGCTTTGTCGCCCGTTGTGTTTCTGGAACAGCCAAAATCCAGAGAACACTGTTGTTGTTCCTTAGCCTGCCACCACACCACACATTGAAAGATTTATGTGACCTATTTGTTTTTATAGGTCCATGGTTGTTAGTGGCAGAATATTTAGAAAAATAATTTTGTGAAGACCCTAAACTATTTATAATTGTTCCCTTCGGCACCCAAATTTGTTTAACTTTGAGAGTTTTTATATCTGTGCCTTTTGGAACCCAAATCGGTATAGTTTTCACATGTTTGGGTCTATACCAACAATTATTGTGATCGTGTCCAAATTTTCTACAAATTGTGCACATTAAATTTTCTCGATTAATCTCATTTCTAACATTTTTAGATTGATTATATCCACGTCCTTGTCTAATTGTATTAACAGTTTGTTTCCCTAATAGCATATTCAACGATTTTTCACTTTTTGAAAATTTATCTAAAGTCGTTGACAATTGTTGGACTTGTGTTTTGAGAGATTCATTTTCGTTCAATAATTGTGTGCACTTTTTAATAGAATTTTCTCTCCTAGTATTTTCATTTTCTTTCAAAATCAGAATTTCATTTTTAAGTGATTTTATTTTAATTTCTGATTTTTTAATTTCTTCTTCAAATGTTGGACACTTATCACACTTAGGGATCCTACTTTGATAGGTTTTAACTAATTGGTCAAGTTGTTCATTTAATTCTATCAAAGTAACTTTTTATGATTCAAGTTTAGCATATTTCTCCCTAAGTCGTTCAAAACAGCCATTTACTTCGTGGAAATAAATAAGTACAGAGTGAGTGAGTTTTGATACCTCGCTTGGCTTGTCATCGTCGCTATCAGTTATATTTCCATGAAGGCACATATCTTCTTTTTCACTCTCACTGCTAGAACTTTGATTATCTTCATCACTTGTATTCCACGTGGCTGCAAAACTTTTTCTTTTTGATTTCTTTTTAAAGTCGCGTTGATTTTGAGGATAATTGGGCTTGATGTGTCCGGATTGGTTGCACTTGTGACAGATGATCTTCTGTTCTTCAGAGTAGTCTAGTGCTTTAGCTATTCTACTTTTCGCTTTTTGAATTCGAGCTGAATTTCCATATTTGTAATTCCATCTTTTGAATTTCTTTATTAATAGCTCCAATTCTGCTGCTGCATCATCATCGTTATCATCATCACTTTCGGTTGTTCCTTTGAGCGCTATTGATTTCTTTCAAGTATCTCCTCCTTCACGCTCTTCCTTGAATTTCATTTCTAGCTCATAAGTGGTGAGATTGCCGATGAGTTCTTCGACTTTCATTTGTTTCAAATCTTTTGATTCTTGAATGGCAGTCACTTTGGCTTCAAAACTTCGTGGAAGGACTCTAAGGATTTTTCGGACTATCTCCAACTCTGTATATGATTTTCCAAGAGCTTTTGTTTTGTATACGATATTGGAAAGTCATCCATGCATCTCTTTGACATTTTCTTCCTTCGCCATTGTGAAGTTCTCGTATTCGCTGCTTAGCATGGCAAGGCGTGATTCTTTGACTTGAGATGTTCCTTCGTGAGTCACTTCTGGTGTGTGCCATATTTCCTGCGCAGTTAGACTGTGTGAGACACGATTAAACTCAAATTGATCCAATGAACAGATAATAGAATTCATATCTCTAGCATTAGTATTTTGTAATTTATTTTCTAGTTCTGTCCATTGTTCCTTTGGTTTATCTACTTCCTGATTATCTACAGTTATAGTCGGTGTTCTATAACCTGTCTTAACAATATTCCAAGCGTCAATGGTTTTCAGAAAGATTTCCATCCTATTTTTCCAATAAGCATATTCACCATTGAACATTGGTGGTCTAACTATGGATTGACCCTCAGCAAAAGCAGTATTAAAAGAAGCCATTTTAAAAATTCAAATTTCTAAAACAAAAATTAATTTTTGAAAAAATGAATTTTTTTAAAACAGAAGTTGACTTTTATTCCTAGCTTTGATACCACTTGTAGGATCGATTTCACCCTAGAGGAGGGGTGAATAGGGTGATAGTATAAATTATAAAAATTAATTGCGGAAGCTTATAAAATTATTTCAACACAGATCATAGAATAATAGCAGCACAGACAAATAGCAGAATAATAAGCAGAAATAGAACGACACAGAATTTACCCAGCTTCGGAAAAACCCTGCCTACGTGCTGCCCCTAAGGTTTCTACTAGAAATTAGATAGTCAGACGCTTACACACGTAAACTCGCGACACCCGCTATCGACTAAACCTAACTCTACGCTCAAAACCCTGCCACAACTCAGCCACTGAGTTGCGAATTCTCAAGCTACGCCACGTAGCTTGTCCCCTAGTCACACGACTAGAAAATATAACAGTTTAAAATTTAAAAAACAAAATTAAAAAGCAATAAAAAATAAAAACCCTAATTAAAACACCCTTAAATAAGAAAAAACAGGCCGGCCCAATTATTCTTTCTCTATATTTTTTATCGGCCCGTTCCTTTGTTTGTGATGGCGGCTCTTGTTTCTTCGTTCGTTCTTCTTCCTTTAAAAATTAGGGCTTTTGGTATGATTGAGGTCGCCAACTCCAGTAGCTTCGATCGAGATAAATATATTCCAGTTCCTTGCGTTCGTCGATCGATTTGTCTCTTTGAGTTTCTGTCGGCTACTTCAATTCGATCAAGTTCGAATTATAATTGGTATGTTAATTTTTTTGCTTTTGCTTTTACTGGTTTTGGCTTGCTTGAACTTGATGGATATGCCGATGATGTGCTAGGGTTTTTATATGGGTTCGTAACCCTTGTTTTGCGTTCGTCTGATTTCTTCAACACTATGCTTTCGGCCGTTCGATTTCACTTTGATGTTGATGATTTTACTGACTCAATCAAATTCATATAATTGATGCTTGCTTGGTTGAAACGGTTTTGAATCAATTTCGTGATGACCACGGCTTTAATTTGTGACATTTGACTTTGTCACATTCGTATATTTTTATGACTTGATTCCATGGTGATTTCACTGTGACTTCGTTAATGGTTCATCTTGTTTGTCCCTGAACATTACTGTTTTGGTTTAACCTGTATATCATTATCTTCAAACTTGCTATTATTATTGCACTGCCATGCGATAGCTTGATTCATGTATACACAGTTGCTTCTTTTTGGAAAATTGGCTGCTCGATATTGTTTGATTTGGTACGAACTTGATATTGATACTGTTAAGTCATTGTACTGCTTCAGCCTAGTGATGTTGCTCTGTCTTTGTGCATTACTGAAACACTTTATATACAGTTGAGTTTTGTTCATTCAATTCATTGAAATTGATATTACTTCACTGTGTATAATCGTCTGGTTGTTGCTTGATGAAGAGGTTGAACTTGTTAGTCGAGCTTGCATACTTGTAGTTGTACTGTCTTGGTTACATGCATTGCTGTGTCACTTTGGTGTTTTCTGTTTGCATGCTTGAAGTCATTTGATCTTGATTACTTGTTGGAGTCTGGTGGATGCTGTCTTGATTTGTTACTGATGTGTCTTTGATGTTGTACACTGTCATGTACACTTGTGTTCGAGCTTGCATTTGTTAGTGATGTTGTACTTCACTATTGCCTGGTCTTGTCTGTTTGATCACCTTGTTGTTCCATGGTTTGAAGTCTGGTTGTTCACTAGTCTTTGAGGCATGTTGCATTTTTCTTTGTGGTCTGCACTTTGATATTGTGTAGCCTGGTGTGATTGTTATGCTTATGTATACTTCATGCTTGATTTGGGTTCATATGCACTTGATTCATATTATAGCCGTATCACCATATGTACACATGCATATACAGCTGGTCTTGGCATCATCCTTTGTAGTGTTGTATAAACTGCTGTCATGTTGGTGGTATTGTGCCTTAGCCTCTCGTGCATTGCCCAATACATATTGTCAACGTTTGATATAGTTTGGATTCGGGCTTTGACTTATGTCACTGATTTTTGGTCGAGACTTGTTTTAGTTGTCGAGACCCTTTTTCCATACTTGCACATTTTTAAGTGCACCTGTGTTGAATCCAGTTTTAAAACTCGGGTTTGACCTTGTGCTGATGTCGAGACTTTATTTATATTGCACCTGAGTTGAACCCCTTTTTTTATTTTGGATTTGACCTTGTGCTCACCTGTCCCTGTAACATTATCAAGTGTATAGCGGTGTGCACGGCCTTGTGGCATGTACAGTGATACACTGTGCATGTCACATTGTCCGTGTGTGATGAATTCAAATATAAATCATGACGAACAACCCAAATAACTGAGGCAAATAATATTTTCAAAAACCATATTTTATTTTATATTGCAAAAATATTTCTTTTTCAATTTTACTGCGTTAGTGAATACTTTTGCAGATTGCTCAGATGCTGGATTCTAACTGGAATGAAGTTGAAGATAAAATACGAATTGAGTGAATGAGTGATGTATAGTGAGGTTAAATGTAAATATGAAATTGTGATGTATTTGTAATCAAAATTGTATATGTATAGTGGGAGCTTGAATTTGTACTATTCAAAATTGTAATAAATATTTGTTTGAATAAAATTTTTGTTTGAATTCAAATTCTGTGTTATTTAATTTTATTCAGCAAATATTTATTTAATCTGTGAAAATAAATAGTATATTAACAAATACATTTAACTGAATGTATATATGTTTATTATCATCAAACAAAAATCATATAAGCGCATATTCAACACAAAGTACCTGCCATGTCATATGCTCTACAAGTAGTATCAGGCTCCAACTGTATGGGAGTCTGGGAGAACTGTGACGGAATCGGGTCAAATGAAACATACGGTACCTGAACTCTACCGGCTGCCACATGAGGTCCTATATGATCAGAGTTGACCCCAAGAACATAATCTGGTAAGATGAATCTACGAGGTTCTACTCTAGCCCAATAAGCATCGTAATCCCCATCGATGAAGAAACTACTACTATCAACCCACACAGCTTGTCGTATAACATCTAAGTACTGATCGCCAATCACCCTATGCCTACCAAACATGTCCTCGCAAGATAAAGGATCATATGGTATACGACGATCAGCCGTAATCTGATAAGCACATCTCTCTTCCAAATACCACATAGGCATAAATGCAGGTGTATGCAAAGCAACCCTACGTCTAGATAGTGAATACGAAACCATCAGGGGATGGTTGTCCACCAGAAGACCTGCATCTACTAGATGTGTCCAATGCGAGGCCCAAGGAGTCCGAATGATGTTACCTCGACTACGCATATCAAGTTGTGACTTAGCATCCATCAAGTCATGTCGTACACCTAATGGAACATGATGTACGTACTGCATAATCACCCATCGTCTCATCCTAGGGAAGTACTGCTCAGCAGCCTGACTAGCCATGTCCTGGATGCGGGGATGCATGTTTGTCGTGTACTCGTAGTACCATAACGACAAAATATGCCAAAAAGCATACATCTGCGTGACATCGCCAAGCGCAAATGAATCTAGAGCGGTATGTAGGGTGCATAATATCGCTGTGCCCCAGTCAATAATATGCAGCTGATCTAATCTGGTAAGAGATGCTAAACAGCCTAGTCCAACCGTACCTTTTTGGTTCGAAAAAAAGGTCGAACCAAATAGGTACAACAGAAATGCTCTAGTAACTGCATCCATCATATCGGCTCTAGCTATATAACTGGTGATACACTGCTGCAGGTAAGTCAACTTAACAGAACCACTAGACGCAGGTAACATCTATTAGTGGTAAAAAAAACAGTAAACAGATTGGGCGACTCGTATAAATCATCAAATGAAAAAGGTCGAAAACCATGTCGTCCAATCTTAATGTCAGTGAACATGTAGAAATCAACTGGGGTGATACCAAACTCAAAATCTGAAAAATGAAACGTATACGTGGTGAGCCACCACCTCTCAGCTAATGCCTGAATGAGAAGTCGATCGAAGGACTAAACATGCCTAATTGAAAAAAAGACCAAAAGGGCTAGATTGTAGCCTCTCAATAATAGGACCGGGAAGAGAGTCATAAAACTGGGTAATGCACTTAGCCCAACTACCCCGATAGTGAATGTAATGATCCTATAGATAATTTATGAATTGATAATTTTTGATAGAGTAACGGTTATTTAATATGAGCATGTGATGTACATATTAAAATAACCGGTTATATTAATTTGCAATTTATACCTGTACGGTCGTCAAAGCGGTTTCGGCTCTATGCCGATAACCATTTGGCAGCTGGCGTAGTACATGTAGATCGTCTGTTGAAACTCCAAGTGGTGGCGGAACGTGTAATGGTCCGGCTTATTTCGCTGGATGTCTGTCAGTCGTTCTTTGGACGATTTTGGTTGGACGCGGCGCATTTCGTTTAGATTTTCTAATTTAAAAAAAAAATTAAAATGAAAATGAGAGTGGAAAGTGAGAAGAGGAGCGAAGGCGGCGGCTAAGCGGGGGAGGTGCAGTCAAATATGGCCTTAGGAATCGTATTACTCCGTAGATCCTAGGGTTTTGTACAATAGAAGAAAAAAACTCAAAAATCAGAAGGGAAAAAAAAAATCAGAAAATACAAGAGAAAATAAATCAGAACTGCCTCTGAATCCTAGATTCTCCAATTCAGGTATGCTGCTGCTGCTTCTTTCTATTCCTCCCTTTTTATTTTTGCCCTTTGATTTCTGAATTGAGATGGCGACGCTGAGCTAAATCTCTTTTGGTTTGTTTTCAATCCGATATTTAAATTGAAATCGCGATTCAATATGGGGCTTCGATATTTTCGTCCTGAAATAGGATCGTACGATATACACGGTTGCCATCCAATTTAACTCGGGAAGGATGTGATTCCTTCCAAATCGCGATTTGGAACTTACGATCGTACCGTTTTTGCAATCCGTGCTCCAAATATATGCAGGTTAGACCGAAATTAAAAATAAAGGTATGTTTAGAAACCTGTTTTTGGAAGGCCGGCTGTGTTTTTTGAAACTTAAACAGGTGTTTCAAAAATTTTCTTTAATATATGTTTTGTATTTTGAATGTGTTTTACTACTAAGTTAACTTAAGGAAAAATTATAGTGTCAGTTTCGAATTATTATTATTTTGTACAGTAGAAGTCAACAAAATTATTTCTTGTCTCGAGCAACCCAAAGGTCCAAATCGTCCCTGATCACAGTTAAAATATTAGTTTTCTAGTATATTTTGCATCAAACTACTTTTTAAGATGATAACCTTGTTCGGGAATAGGATTTTAATCGAGGATTAATTTTATAGAAAATACAGCCATTTTTCATATTTTCGAATCCAGAGATAAAAAATTTGTGTTGGATTGAATTAGCCTAAAAATTGAACGACATTTTATATGCTAATTGCGCATGAATTTAGCTATTCTTCCAATTTGTTGTACTGAAATTTTATAAGTTTGGATTAGCTGCTAAGGAAATTGGAAAACAAATTTTAGTGGAAGGCTGCTTTGTTCATTTTTGCGTCATGATGCTTCTACTTCTTACTGTTATTTTGCTGGCCAAAATTATGTCAAATGTGCGTCATTGTAGGCTAGCTGACATTATTTCGGCCTTTGTTTCGGAGCAGTGTTCAAAGAATTAGATGTAATATTCTGGTTTGTTGGAACACGATTTTCTGATGTATGATACTTCTGGAATAGAATTTGATTATTAATTTAAAGCAGTAACTCTTTATCTGTGAAGTTAACATTTAGATATGTAGAATGGTCACACCAATAGGGGATGCCATTAAAAGTCAGATAGTTGCGACAACTGAACATTTGGATCATCTGAGTTGATAACAGTGTAAACTAATATGCAGTACTTCACTAATGTTTTGGCAGCTTTGGCTAAGAAAAATTTGTCTGAAATAATCAAAAAGTTTTTTCTAACAATTATGTTACATGAATAATCAAATAGATCAGCAGTTATCTTATATTTAAAATGTGTTTTTGGGGACTTGATTGTGGCAACTTAATTGGTTAATTTGCTTCAAAAGTTCAAGAAGTTTTTCTTTCTTTCTTTGAGCTAGTTGTCAAAATTGTGATATTGGTTTTGTAAGAGAAGTCATTATGCACTATATGATTCTCCTTCAGTTAGTTTGTAGCCTACTTGATTTTGTGCGCAGCTATATCGAAGTGCAAATCTAAATTATGTGTAGCTTTGTTTAACTCATCCTTTTTTGTCATCCGTGTATGTATGTATGGATCTAATGATGAGTTGGTATTTCAATTATCGTTTGGTTACACTGCATGATTTGTAAGCACATACTGGTCATACTTCTTTTTACAGCTCAACTGCTCTCTTCTTTGATTTTGTTCTCACTTATTCCTACTCATCCAAATATATTTTTATCGACAGAAACAATGGAAACCAAGTCAACAATTGGGCTTTCGTGGGCTCCAAAATTGCCTCCCATGCTAACTGATGCGAGAAAGAGCTTAGAGAAAGAGAAAGCTAAGCTTGATTCTATTTCAACACCTAAAGATGAACTTATCGATGGATTATATGTTCCACCTAGGGATCCAAAAAAGCTAAATAAAATGATGAGGAAAAATCTTAAAGACACGGCTGGTAAAAGTTGGTTAGTGGGTGCTGGCTGTCAATATTGTCATAGCATTTACATCATTTTGTTATTTGATACATCTTTGTTTTTGTTTTTTTACACAGGTTTGACATGCCTGCTCCGACTATGACCCCTGAGTTGAAGAAGGATCTTGAAGTTCTCAAGGTATATCATCTAAGGTTAATATTTTATTTCGATGAATGATGGTTGTACACATGCAGTCCCTCATACGAAGGATTTGCATTAGGTAAGTTCTATACGAGGGATAAACATATACCGGTTCAAAGCAAATAAACTGACCTAACAAAACAAGTTTAGTTGGTTTGGTTCAGTTTAGTTGGTTAATTGGTTGGGTGTGGTTTCTGCTTTTGTATTTGGTTCTTTGGTCGGTTTCAGTTTTCACTTTTCAGTATTTTATAACCGAACAAACAATGGAACATAATATCAACTTATTTTAAGAAAAGAACATAATTATTAGTGCTAATATTACTATTCATGTTATTATCTTAATATTTCTAAAAATTATAACGTCCTCACCTCTTTACATGAATATGGATTCGATCAACTGATTTAACTCCTACTAGGTTAGCAACTAGACAATTTAACTCATTTAAAAGCCAATCAATTGAACCAATCAAGCTGGATCAAATATATTTGGTTCGGTCAGTTTAAAAAATATCAGTTCGCTTTTGTTTGATTTTTGTTTTCTGAATGATTATCGGATTTTACTGTTTTTGGCCATGCCAAACCGAACCAATCATATGCTCACATCCCTAATTCTGTAAACAAAGCTGCATACACTCAATTTATTTGGCACCTTTGATATAATCGTTAATTTAATTAAAAAAAATTGACAATCTGGATATGAAATTATGTTTAAGGCTGCACACATAGTTTTTACGTAGTACGTTATTGTATTTCTTGACATAGCCAGTTTATATGAAGATATTGGATTCAAGTAACGAATTAAGCTTGGGAATGCACACGCGGATGAGGAACCCTGGTAAAAGAAGCGAGAGTTGGATAATTCGATCTTCTCCATATCAATTAATTCTTTTCCACTCTTCTCATATGGGTCATATCCATGTTTTATGGTGCCTCATATATGACTGAAAGTAAAATAAAATCTGAAACATTTACTGAAATTGGGTTGCATGGTTAAGCTTTATATCTTATCTTCATAAAGTAATGGAGTTTTAAAGGATATCTTTTGGTATAATTTAAGAAATACCAGTGAAAAGTTTAATTTGAGCTTTCATTGTTTTGATTTATACACTTCTGAATATTTGAATGCTCTTTAAGAATATGCCTGTGTTGCATATTTTATCGACAAATCTTTAGACTTAAAACATGGTGACTTAGAGTAAGATCAAATGGTAAATAATAGTTTAACCGTAAATTTGAGTCTATCGATCCGTCCTCTTCAATTATCAATGAACATCAGTTCTTATATGATAGCCATGGAATATATATTTCTTCTGCTTTCTCCTTGGCTGTTTTCACTTGCTATAGAAAAGCATGTTGGTCACTAGAAGTTAGCATCAGCTTGTTTACGTATGATATTCTAAGTTTTAGCATTGAATTTTAACTTCTTGGTTACATTTTTTTTTTAAATATTGAGAAGCAAATAAGAGGTTGGCCAAACATGACACATTAATTTCTTGTAAAATTTTGACCAACATCTTCTTTGCAATCTTTTGTTTTTGGTTAATATACTTGCTAAAGTAGTATATGAGGTATTTTAACATTTATTCACCCTTGTTTTCTTTCCTTGCCTTTTTTGGCAGTTGAGGAATGCCTTTGATCCTAAAAGGTTTTTCAAGAAGGGCGATAGTACTAAGACCCTCCCAAAGTACTTCCAGGCAAGCCACGGTTAACTTTTCTGATCTGGATGAATGAGTATAGTATTGTAATCATATTGCTCACCATTTAAGGTCATTGAAAATACAGATGGGCACTGTAATTGAACCTGCATCCGAATACTTTTCAAGTAGACTGACAAAGAAAGAGAGGAAGACCTCTTTTGCTGAGGAGTTACTCGCCGATACATCCCTCAAGACATATAGGTACTGTATCATATAGTACAAGTAGCTCCCCTAGTAAGAGAACAAATGCTTGTCATAAAAATGTATGCCTAAAATATAAATAAACTTGTGAATGTTAATATGGGTACGTTGCCATCCACAGAAAACGCAAGATGGAAGAAATCGACGCAAAAAGTCAGCCTGAAGGGAATCCGAAATGGAGAAACAAGGGTTCACAAACATGGAAACGTGCCAAGGATAGAAGACATTAAGCAAAAAGGCTTGCTGATATATTATTAGCATAGCAGTTATGTAATGGTTAAATGAGCACAAGATTGTTAATGTTCTTTTCTGTTATGTTCTGCAAATTTTGTAATCCCTTTGAGTTTTGCTACTATGTTTAACTGCATTTTACGCAAGGGATTTCCTGGTGTATGTTTAAAGGCTTCCGTTGCAGTTTACATGTTTACAAAGTAAATTTTGTAAGCTTATGTACAGCACTCATTGGACATGAGTGCACGCAATACAGTGGTTGGTTCGGGGTATGTTTTTACCTATGTCATGCGGTATTTCTGGGGCTTTAGTTTTGATCCGTATGTAGACTTCTATCATTTTTCAAAGGAAGATGAAAAAGAAAGCGGTAGGATTATGGGTGTTTAATTAGATGACGGCGACAACGTATATGAATTGGTAAGTTATGCACGTCAAAAGGATAGATGTTGTATTGATGTTTTATCATGTGCTTTTTATGGTTGTTTCATGGGTGGGACGCCGGTAAAATACCGTAGTAATGTTGTGGGCATGGCTTGGTATTTTCTAATGAAATTAAGTTTTTTTTTTTTTAAAAAAAAAGATCAAGACATAGACGGACCGAAGATGCCAACAATAGCTCGAGAAAGTGTGAAAATTCGAATGAAATTAGGTATGCAAGTTGAAACAAAAATTGTCACGAACGAAATAAAAAAGAAAATTTGAAACAAAATTAGATCTACAAAGCAAGAACAAAAGTAAAAATAAAAGAACAGATTTGGAAAAAGAAAAAATATTGTAAAACACAAAATAAAGGGAAAAAAAATTTAAAGGACAAATTAAAGAAAATATTTAGTCAGAAGGACGTGCATAAAATTTTTACCGTAAGGACAAAGTCCAAATACAATTTCAAACAAAATATTATGTTCGTCTTCCTCCTTCTTCCTTAACTCAGAATTTGACGAAATTTTACTCGAAAGAAAAAAATGACACCGCAAACCAGAAACAAATCTACATCTCCAACACAACCTCAGAAATCGATAGTAGATGAACTACGTGCACAACAATCGACATCCGATGAAAACCTAACTAAGCCGGAAGTGAATCAACAAAATAAAAATCGAAGTGTCGAATCACTTCCGGCAGCAGATGTTCAAAAAGAAAATGCATCGATAGAAGAGGAAAACTTACCTCTAGCGCAAACGATAGCGACGGCAGTAAAGGGAAAAAAACAACGAGTTAAAGCTTAGAAAACCTACATCAACAGAAGAGGAAAAACAAAATAGAGAAAAAAGTAACAAAGAGAAGACATGAAAAAATTACAGCAAGTGGAAGCAGACCAGAAATAAGCGAAAGCATACCAAAGAAGGTAACTGATAATATAAAATCGAACATAACAAAGTTAGTATAGTTTTGTTACAGTAACATTGAATTTTTTTGCATAGAACGAAGAAGAGAACATGCAACAACAAATACCTATAGAGAAAAAAGTTGAAGACAATATGCAAAAAAGAGAACAAAGAACAAAAGGAAGAAATGAAAAAATGATTCAGAACAAAATACAAAAAGAAACAGAGGTAACTAAAATTGCAAAATTATAAAAATAATACTAATAATTTCATATTGTTAAATGTATTCTAATGTTATGAAAAATGTTAAACAGGAAAAATCTCATAAAAAGGAAGGGAAAAAAGCCACGGATGAACAATCAGAAGAAAAACAACTCAATTCGGTAAAATAAAAATATCATAACTTTATACCATGATAAATATTTCAAAAATATTACCTGTAAATCATTTGGTAAAAGAAAAGGCTGATAAGTACAACAAATTGATACCTAATTACAAGTAATAATAGTCAGTATCATTGAGCGTAAATTGTTTGATAAAATAACAGTCAGTATCATTTAGTTGAAATATGATACAAACAAAAAACTGATGCCTATTTACAAAAGAATTGATACCTATCCACAAAGGAACTGATACCTACTTGAAAAAATTATACTTGGTTACAGAAAACTGATACATACTTAGTACCAACTGATACCTAGTTACTGCAAACTGATACCTAGTTACTGCAAACTGATACCTAGTTACTGCAAACTTTAAATTATTACAAACTTTAAATTGTTACATATTTAAACATAATTTGTTTAACAAATAACTTACAGTCTTTATTTTGAAATAATAGGATGATGATGATTTTGTTGATCCACATCCAAAATGCATAAAAGAAAGATCACGAACAAAACATCAAACTAAAGATAAAAAGCATGAAACTGCTTACAGATGTGGATTGCAGGCAGTATTCAAAACGGTAAAACTGATAAAACAAAAAAATGCTCTATCCAAGAAGCAAATGGACATAATGAAGAGCACTCATTTCTACTACTTCTTTAGAGTTTTCTATGAAGAGAAAATTTTGATGAAAGAATGCAAAAAGCATCAACGCAATTTGGATGTTTTATACAAATGCTACTCAGTTGCGGAAGATGCATTCTTATTTTCCAAAGGAAGGATGAAAGTTACAACAATGGATATAAGTTTGATTTTTGGCCTACCACTATAAGGAATTAACATTGAGCCAACTTAGAAAATGACAAACAAAACAATTCCAATGCAGTGTAGGGAATTTGCAAAGAGAAACTTCGGCAATTGCACTTATATAACAAGAAATGTTGTTGAAAAAAGAATAAAGCAACAAGTTGCAAAGAAGAAAAAAAGTATGAAGAAGACTTGCCAATGTTAATAGTAATTGAAATACTATTAACATTCTTCTTTCCAAACAACCAGCAAAAGTTAAGATGGGGACTTCTATCATACTTAATTAATGTAGAGACAATGCAATTGGTTTCTTGGCCACTAACACTAGAAAAGAATTTCAACAAATTTGTTAAGAAGTTCATCCGTAATCCAAGAAATATGTCGGGATGCTCCATGCTTCGATTGGTAAGATAAGTTAATCAAAAATTTATTACTTAATTTTTTTTTAACAAACATATCTAATCAATTCTTTTTATGTTAACATTATTGCATTTGTGAGAAACCGAGTCTCATTCAACAAAGATAATATTATACTCCAGCTTTACCAAGATTTACAAATTGGGATTTAAGGAAACTCAAAGACAAAGCAACCAAAGCAGTTTTTGACAACGTGAAAGAGGATGATGTAAGTAAAAATTCCATTTAATTTTTGTTAATCAATATGCTTTAACTCTTATGTAGAATAAAGTTTAATTGCCTATCCTCTCTTCTATAACATAAAACTGATACTACAGTGATCAAAAATTGATACCATATCATTACGTAGTAAATAGCATCAAAAACAAAAAATAAATGCAAAAAAATGATACCATATGTTTACTTGCTTGAAACGAGTAATAGTATCATAAACTGATACAAAAATCGCATAAACTGGTACCGAATGATTACATGCTAGAAACTAATTGTGGAAATGTTCAAAACTGATACTAGAATCCAAAAACCGATACCTTATAATTTCACAATTTACACTGATACTACAATCCAATAACTGATACCATAGTTGTACATTCTTGAAACTGATACTAATATTATAAGAAACTGATACTAATATTATTAGAAACTGATATTAGAACTCGAAAAATGATACCACGGTTTTACAAGATTAAACCTGATACTAATAGTATCAGAAATTAAAAAAATAGCTATTAGTTTTATTGCATACTATTTCCTTTTTTCATAACAGTAAAAATTCAATTATCATTGTTGTTTGAAATCATAACTTAAAACTGAAACAAATTTTCCAACACCAATTTTCTAGGTGAAAGAAATCACAAATCTCAGCCCATATGAAGAATGTCTACTTCAAAAAGAGACTGTTGAACACAGTTTCCCCAAAATTCAAAAGAAAAGCATGGAAAGAAAAGAAAGTTTGAAGAAACCAAAGAAAGTGCACATTCATTTGAGGAAGACATAAGCATCAGAATCTTCCAAATGCATATAAAAGATTTGGAAAAAGAAATAAAGAAAACAAAAAAAGAATTGGAAGTAGAAAAAAAAAAGAATTAAAGCAGAGCAAGAAGTTTTCATGTTGAAAGAAGAGTCGAAAGAAATTAAGTTGAAGCTGAAAGATAATGAAAAGAAAAGATCACAGGCTTAAGACAACACCAGTAAATTTGAAGATGATTTGAATGACATGGAAGAAAACGGTGAAAATAAAAAAGAAAGTTTCACTGTACAAAGCGACATTTTACAAACTGAACTAAATGCAGATACTTTTGAAGAAATGGAAATTGGAAGAAATGAAGAAAATAAAGAAACAAAAGCTGAAGAGTGTGTACAAAAAAGAGCAAATAAAAAAGAAGAAATGGAGAAACATATTCCCAGCGAAATAAAAAGCGAATTGGGTAAAAAACGAACAATGAAGAAATAAAACATGAAAGAAAAAAACAAACTCCAACTGAAGTGCATTAAAAGAAGAGTTGGAAAAAGAAAGTCAAGTGCAGAGAGACAAAACATAAGATACTCAACATCTTCAAGAGGATATAGATGTAAAAAATCAAAATGCACCATACGTCGTTTCAGTGCTTGACTTTACCCCTCCATCTTTCAAACTTTACGACACACAAGATTTTGAAAGTGAAAAAACTGAAAAGAAAAAAAAAATGCAGAAGAACCTGTGCAACCAGCTGTTAGGAAAGAGAAAGAAACAATCACAAAATTAAGTGACAAAAAAAAAATCAAAGCAACACAAAAAAGGACAGCTTCTTATATTCAATGATTGAAGGCAAGAACAAGAGTGAAAAAACAACATGATAGCTTTGAATATGAGATGAAACAAAAAAAGTTGCAAATAAATCAAAACCCAAAAAAAAAAGATGTTGAAAACAAAAGTGAACAAGACAACAGTCTAAAGTCACTTGCAATAATAGAGCCAACACTTTCAGAGATAGGGTTTGGACATTGCAAATGTTTGATCTATCTCAGCATTAAACAACAAGACGTGATCAAAACTTTCTTTTCATTAACGATATCATCAGAAAAGTAAGTGTACAAATATGTATATTAATTTTAAATATGAAATTAACTTTATTTAACATATACAAATTGTTTTTATCAAAATAGTGTAGTGGCATGGGATGACAATGACACAATCAGAGGAGGTTGTGTCATAACAAAGAATGTACTAATACATCTACTAGAAGGAAACGACACAGACGGGCAGGTACATAATATCACAACACCAGAAAGGCAATTTCCTCACGGTTATAAGCGTGACAAAACTAGTTTGTCACGGTTATAACTGTGAAAATAGATACCGTGGGCAAATTCAGTCACACTTTTGCTCACGGTTATAACCGTGACAAAATAGTAATTTCTCACGCTTATAACCATGACAGAATAGTATTTACTCACGGTTATAACCGTGACAAAATAGCAATTTCTCACACTTATAACCGTGACGGAATAGTATTTACTCACGGTTATAACCGTGACAAAATAGTAATTTTTCACACTTATAACCGTGATAGAACAATAGTTTCTAACATTTATAACCATTACCAAAAAAGGAAACTCTAACACTTATAACCGTGACAAATGCAAATTATATCACAGTTATAACCATTACGAAAGGTTATTTTCTAACACTTATAACCGTGATAACTAAAACAATATCAAACAAACTATATAGCACCAATATTTTATTACAGCTACAAACAATCTATACAAAAAATATATAGTATTAACATAAAGAAAATATACGATCAATAATTAGAACAACACCAAACATTTATGTTTCATACAAACACCACAAAAGATACTTCATACCAATACCACAAATTATAGCATACAAGCATTAGTATATATATTTGAACCAAAACTAATACATCCCCGTCATGCCAAACTGAACAGCACCAACCTTTCTATGGTGAGGATTAGCAGCAGCAACCGTCGTGGCAGCAGCAATACCGTGCCTAAAAGCAGGCGGTTTCCTTGACTGCAACATGCTCACTTCATCAGCAAACCCCTTTTATTATTCTATAAAGATATGCCCAGATGGATGTTTGTATAAATTTTGACATTAACAAACCCCTTTTTTCAGACCAACCAAAAACAAAAGGATTGATGGAATATTTTTGCCAAAAGCATTCCTAGTTCCTATGTTACAATATTTAACTCATTCGAACTCAGGCGGACTTGGGAAGAACCAGCAAATGCATGTAAATATTCATAAGCATCGTGCACATAAAATTTTTGTCACGGTACATGCGCATCTTGTACAATTGAAGTGTTAATGTATCCATCTTAAGTGGAGTTTACTCCAGCACAGTATGCAACCTAAAATCTAAATTATATGTCAATTGAATGATATATACATATAACATATTATTATATTAGGTTTAAGACTACAAATAAACTGCGCATCAGAAGTAAACTATATTCAGAAGTGTATAAAATGCATGTTAAGATCGTGTTTTACCTTCATTGCTGCAGTTGAAGCAAGCAATTCTCTACATTCATTGAGCAACAAGCTCTCATATGCCGCAACCTCAAAAAGCTCAGATATATGTGAATTTATACTCTCCACCTGTCCATTATATACTTAACTAGAGTCAATACCCCAAATTTACTCTATCCTGTAAAATTATGTGAAAAATAAGATTAAATGAAAGGCTACCTATCTTATGTACCCTCCAGACTTTCTCACATTAGAAGTTGCAGACTCAGGAACAATGATGTTCATAAATTTCTTCTTTGCAAATGCTAACCACCATTTGTTAGGCATTCCATTTGATCTATAAGCACAGCTCAACAATCTACCGCTCGTTTCCTCTCTGATTTGCTTCAAATAGCTCCTGAATAGTTCTGGAAAAAAATCAAAATTATTTACCAAGATTAAAATAAAGTTTGCAGTTTTATGCCATTGCAAAAAAAAAATATGTAAAATTCATATTTGTGAACACGTCGACTTTTATATGCTAAGCATATGGCATTTCAAAAATTTGAAATTGTTAATATCTATTATTTAAAGCTTAGTCATTTTGACTTTATGTACACATACGATATGTCCAACCTAATCGAGATATACGATAGCTATATATATATACGCACACACACACACACGTATATAATTATCATAGTGTGTATATATATATATATATATATATATATATATATATCTGTGTGTGTGTTAAAACTAATCATGGCGGTAGCGACCGTTTTAGAGGGAGTAGTTACAATTGAGAAACCACCCTCAAAACCACATGATCCTTCCCAACAACGGCCTCGCACCACCACCATATGATCTGTGACAACCTGGGATAGTACATAGAGGGATACTATTGCAGGGACGAGGGAAGTTGAGGCGGAAAAAGGAGATTGTGGATCTACAGTTTGTACCCTCGATCATAGAAGGAGGAAACGTAAAGTTTACAGTACCATAATCAAACAAGGATCTGCCCAAGGCTAAATGAAAGAATTCATTGGTGGTTTACATTCTTGGTAGCAGGCCCTTATGCTCATAGTTTTTAAGATATGTGCAGAACATGTGGAAAGCACTTGGAACAGCTGAGATATTTTACAAACAAAGTGGTTTTATTATTGTAAGATTTTCCTTGGAAGACGATCGCATTCGTATTATGAAGATTGGCCCTTTTACATATGATTCTAGAATTATAATCTTGAAAAGATGGCATCTAGGTTTCGAAATTTCTAAAGAGTACTTTTCTACCAATTCTGTACGGGTCAAACTAGATTATTTGCATTTGGATCTATTGAATCGTGATGCGATAAGCAAATTGCTAGCACAATTGGCAAACCTATAAAATTAGACAATAATACTGCCAGTGAGAGTCGTTTACATTGTGCCAGAGTTTTAATAGAAGTATCGTCTGATTTCAAATATTAACAAACTGTACAAGGAATTAATTATGGTGGTACAAGTATTGATGTTCAGTTACCATATAAGAATAAACTAATTCCCTATGATTTTTGTAAAGCCTATGGACACGGTACAAAAAATTGACCCATACATCACCAAAAGACCTGGCAACCAAAGACTAATACTAACAATTCCGACACCGATGGTTTCATTAATATACGATCTACTGATATACAAAGTGACTCTCAAACCATACTTTTTCATACTAATACAGTTGGTCTTGAACCTAAAAGAAAAGGAATGATAGACATTGAGACCTCTAACCAGTTTTCATGCCTTTCAATTGGTGATGATGTTCTTTTTATTAATAACTGTCTAATGCAATGTGGTCTTGCTCAATGTTGTATGTAGGAGTGCAAGTTTACTTGGTGTAAAAAAGGCATGGCAACTAACATTGATAAAGTACTAATTAACCATGATTTCTTACAACTGTTTTCAGATATCACTGCTATCACTTTGTCTATTGTTTTGAGTGATCATACTTCTATTTTAGTTCAATTTAAAGGCAAGGAGCTACAAGTTAAAAAGACCCCATTCAGACACATAAACTCATGCATTCTATTAAAGGATATTAGCAATATATTGATGAGGGGATCAAAGCAGATACTTGGAGGGGTTTTACTTAAGTTTATTTGTAAACTTAGGAGTATAAAAGACAATCTAAAAGCATGGAACAAAACTATGTAAAAGGGGGATCCAGTTAAATCTTCACAAGAGAAATTCAATCAGATTTACACACAGTCAGATGATGATGACAGAATGATGCAAGTTAACATGGAGTTAAAAAGCAGACAAATCTACAACAAGACCATTTCAAATAGAAAAGTAAAATATTATGGTTATAGGATGGAGATATTAATTCAAAGTTTTTTTTTGCAAAAATGTCAGTTAGAAAGCGTAGCAACATAATTCAAGCTCTTCTTACACCTTCAAGAGAATATCCGTATAATAGGGATATAATAGCCCAGGAATATTTGGACTACTATACTCAATCGTATAATGTTGCCTTTGTATTCCAATCTACTAAACCAAGAATGATTACAAATTCTTATGGTAAAGCTTACTTGTCATCAGCTGTTCTTAATCTATAATGAAAGAAGTCTTATTTTCCATTCATGAAGCCAAGACCCTAGGCCCTAATGGCTTCTCCTCAAAGTTCTTTGAGCTTCATTGGGATCTACTTAAAGATGAAATGTTCTTAGTCAACGCGGAAATATTTCAGGAAGGATAATTAGCTAAAGGCCTGAACCATGCATTTCTTACTATAATTCCTAAAAAAGATAAGCCACAAACCTTATCAGACTATAGGCCTATTGCATTTGCTTAATGTATTATATAAGGTTGTTACTAAAATCTTGTGTAATAGATTAAAACAATTTCTTCCTTTCCTTATTGCAGAATCGGTTAGCTTTTGTACCTGGGAAAAGCATTGGTGAAAACATACTTCTGGCCCATAAGCTCGTTAGAGATTTCAAGAGAAATGGTAAACCAAAAATATGTATAAAAGTGGATCTACAGAAGGCCTATGATATGATTAATAGAGAGTTCACATGTCATATGTTGCATGCTATGGGGTTTTTGTATTCTCTCATTAACCAAATCTATGAATGCACAAGTACCCCTGACTTTTCTATCCTGGTAGATGGCACATCATATGGGTTTATTGAACCTAAGATGGGTTTAAGGTGGGAGGCACCCCTTATCCCCATACTTATTTGGCATTTTGATGGAATACTCTTCACTTAAAATGGAATATAATGAAAATTTTAAACATTACACGGTGGTTTTAAGTGGATGATAATTTACCTTCGTCAAAGATGGCAGCTGGGCCCTTTATATGAGTTTTTAGTGGAAGGAGCGGGCATCCACAAGCTTTAGTAACACCTTCGTCCACGAAACTAAAATGATACACCTATTGATTAACAGATGATTAGGATTATAATGTCAAGCAAATCATTATGCTGAGCAATTTACATGGTGTAAGATCAAAAACATGCATCTTTAGTTACGTAAACTGAAGAATAAACAAGTAGAAGGAGTTAAAAGATTACGTACAAGTTGATTTACTAGACTTCACATGTCATATAACCAAAAAAACGAAGAAAATGACTGTAAAATTAATTACATAAGACACGTGTCCTAAATGAAGCTTCTTTACCACAAAGTACCTTTTCAAATGGCCTCTGTGAGCCGTGTATGAACGAACCCATTTACAAAATGCATCCTTGGCCAGTTGCTTCAGTTTGGGCTGCACCAAACAAGTAGTGTATTAGTATGACAAACAAATAACAGTGTGGATATCTTAGCCCAAGTCATCTTAAATTCAAATCAAAGCTACAATTTGCTCTGTATGCATATTTGATATACTAATGGAAAATCTGGTAATCAAGCAAATTCAAAGAAAAACAGGAGACATTTCTATGGAGACACCAACCTTAATTAACTTTATAGAACCAGCTAAAAATATTTTGAATCGTTTCAACAATAAAATTTAGATGGATCATTGACTATCCACTAACCCAACCTCTGAACTAAAAGCTCAGCTGCAACTATAAATTTCTTATCAAGTATGAGTTTACTCTAGTAATTGTTACATGCCATAAGTCACTCTAGTAATTGTTACTCTAGTAATTGTTACATGCCATAAGTCACTCTAGTAATTATCAGCTATAAAAGCCAGAATGAGTATGCCCACCAATATTTAAAATAATTTTGTATGCATTCAAAGCCTTCGTCACATTTCTCAAGTATTATTTGTCACACTTTCCATTTTGCCATGTCAGTGTCCGAACTGTACAATATGGCTGAATACAAACAATATGAAATTGAGAATATAATATATAGACTTGGCCTTATGGGTGTGTATACACGCAAAGTACCATAAATTTTGTCAAAAATGAATTTAAACTAAAGATAATTGAGTGCTCCAATCAAATTCATTCAAGTACTTTAAGGGACTAAACATACTGCTGCAAGATACTCATAAAGGAGGAAGGTAAATTTCTGCTATACCTTGTATAATTTATCTGATGTTAATTAAGAAAAAAAATTCTTTCAACCACTTTTTTCTTTTAGTAAATACTCAATTCATTTTTCTTCACATCTTATATAAAATGGTAGAAAAATGTAGTGAAAAGCGAAAACTAATATAAGAGGATATTTTTTTACAGGATGATGGATCGGGATATCAAAAACTACATGTGAATTGATATTATTGGCCACGAAGATCAAAAGGAATGGATTCGATTTTACGGCTGATTTTTGAAGAAAGCATATATATATACAGGAAAAGTGAACACACACCTCATTTACTATGAAGCTTTCCAGTGCCCTTTGTAAAAACATTACCCAAGGATGCATATCTAAAGAAACCAAGCTTTTGTAGTTTTTCACTTGACCATACAAAGGAAAACTATTTACAATCTTTTCAAAAGGATACTCTTTTAATGACACACCATGTTTTTCAAGATCATGCAAATAATCCATTTCAATAGGTTGTAGGAATAGTAAAGCTTCTCCTTTTTCACCCAACCGAGCTGTTCTTCCAACCCTACAAATATCAAGATAGATACAAGCAAATTAATACACTCCTATCCAATAAAATAGAAACAAAACAAGCTTAACATGTCTAAAATTGTAGGGAGCCTAGTTTTCCTTACAAGATAAACTAGAGACTATAAAATATAATGACATAGTCAGATAAAACATGAAGAAAGGCAACAATAACAAAAACAAAGGACAAGAAGGATTATTGAGAAAAGCAGAATGACGGAGGCGGTGGCATACTATTCTCACGTCTTCAAAAATCATTTACCTTTATTTTCAGAAAAATCAATCTTGAATTTGAATTTCATCAAAATTTTACAAAAGCAATTGTGAATTCGTCAGATATAATCATTACTTAAGTTCTATTGGGACTGAGAAGTTGTAATTGAAGTAAATACCTAATTTGGAATTAAAAGTTAGGTTGCAATCAATTACCGAAATAGAAATCAAGCCCTAACCTTCAGTTGAAAATAAACAATGGAGGCGGTGGCAGAATGACGGGGCGATAGCAGAAGGCGGTGGCAGAATGATGGAGGTGGTAGCAGAAGCGGTGGCAGAACAGCGGAGGCGGTGGCAGAACAGCGGAGGCGGTGGCAGAATGACGGAGACGGCGGTAGAGCAATCGAAGAGGCGATAACCGTAAAACGATAGAGGAAATAAAATAAAAAATGAAATGTTAACTGTTGGTAACTGTGAGAAATGGGATGAATAATAATATAAGGTAAAATTACAAATCCTACCCATATTACTTTTAACTATTTACGAAATTACCGGAATTGGTAACAGTAATAACCGTGACAAACGCTTATCACGGAAATATTTGTAAGGAATTTGTCACGGTTATTACCGTTACAAATTTAAAGCGGAAAAGTGTTACAAAATGGTCTATTAGGTGTAGTGTAATTTTTTTCTTTACATCGGCACTAATACCAAAATAAAACAAAAATGATACCCAAATCCATAACATACTTAAATTCACTTGAAGCTTTATTATTTTTAAACTTTTCAACATACACAGCCACTATTAACATTACTGATACTATTAACAATTTAATATTGCTTCACCAATAAAAAAAGTTATACTTTTCTGATTTTAATACAGATTATAGATTGGTATATTTCAAAATGTGGACTGGAAGAACACAACTATGCTTTCACAACTACAACGACGGTAAATAAAACTTTAATATTCAAGTACATAATAATTGCTTCATTTGTTAAATCATAACTTATTTTCATATTAAACAGAAAGCAATTGTGTGTGATATAAAGGGTGTGAAAAAAAGTCATGTCCTCTCTATGCTAGAATCTATTGTACAAGACAAATTTGCTGAAAGTATATATTTTCCTTTGCATTGTGAGAACCACTAGACATTAGTCACTTTAATATACCCTGCAATGGTGCCATGTTGATTCTAACCGTCCTAGAAGATCAAAGGAAAGAAACAATTCCAGCTTAAAAGAAGCTACAAAATTGGTATGAGATTTCTCTTTCTTATAAAAAAATACTTATCATGGTGAATATGACCTAAATTTTTAATATATTACCTATTTTTGAGACATGAAATAGAGGACATGCTCCAAGAAATCTGGAAAAGAAATAACATAACAGACATGGCGGTGAAACAAGATGATATGCATCAAATAAAGTGTGCACAGCAAGCAGAAGACACATAAGTTTTTTTTCCGTAAAAATGTTATCTACTGAGAACAAAATAAACAATACAATTGAAACTACTAGTCATAATCAATTGACAGTTCCTCATTATTCAAATTATCTATGTTTTTGCATTATAATTTTCCGTACATACTTCTATACATCGTTGTATACCTTTTATATTTAATTGAATTTGATTCTTAATAAAAATATTGAAAATTATTATCTCTCAATTCAATAAACTTTTTATTCAGAAATAAACAGTTACTACAGGAAGAAAACTGATACCTACATAAAAGAAACTGATAACTACAGAAACAAAACTGACACCTACAAAAAACAAACTGATACCTGCAGAAATTAATACTTAGTGTGCTAGTAAAACTGCTAAATATTTTAATTCAAAGCATACTATATGCTTGTACCATTATCTCTGAAATTCAAATTTTTGTATTAATTACAAACCTGTTAATAAAACATATGCAAATTGATACTAATATTACATTTTGGTTTCAACAGGCTTGACTGTGGGATATTTGTAATGATATTCATCATTTCGCTGAACAAAAGCAAGATACCAATAAAAATTGAAAAGAAAGAAGTATTATCAACAAGAGCAAGGATTGCACATGCAATATTAACAGATGATGAACACTGTTGGAGTTTGTCTAAATACATGTCAAGCCTAGAAGAACAAAAAAAGAAAAAAAGAACTGAATTCCTATCGCGTTATTTCACAATTAAATTTGGTACCTGAAAAGTAACGTTGTTCTGTTGAAATGTGTACTTGTGAAGTAATGATGTTCTGTTGAAATGTGTACTTGTGAAGTAATGATGTTCTGTTGCAATTTCATTCTTATGAAGGAACGTTGTTCTGTTATTAAAACAATGCTGCTTTTACTTGTAAAAACAATACTGATCTCCTGGAATGATATGCTGTGGTTGATGTTCTTTTCTTTTCCTGTTGTTTATATTATAACAAGATTAACTAGTGTATGTTCTATCATCCAACTATGGATCCCACATAATTTTATCAGTTTTATGATGCAACTATCAGTTGTATAATGTTATTATGAAATTTCATATAATATTTCAAAACAAAACAGTAATTGGGCATCGGTTCTTATGACTGATAGTATTAGTTTTGTTAAAACTTACACTCAACATACTTTATGAAACAATAATTAGTGCAGGTCTCAGGTTTTGCAAACACCAGATATCATTCTAATTATTTAGTACTACTGATGTCACTTCTAGCATGTATTATAATACACGAAACTGATACTAACAACAAACCAAAACTGATAATAAAGTCGTTTATATCCAGTCAACCAATCATTACCTCCAACAAAGCTAACTGATACCGAAATTGTAAAAAATGATACCAGAACTTAAAAAAATTGATACGTGTAAAAACTTATAAAAACTGCTACTATAAAAATGATAATGGTACAAAACTTGTAAAAACAAACAACAGAACTGATACTGCAATTACAAATAACTGATACTATCATCTATACTAAAATAGCTGAAATTAAAATCAATTTCAAAATATGCTATACTAAATACAAATTAATAACAACAGGTTCAATTACTATAGACCACTGAAACAAGTCTCACATACACTTATTACTCTGAACAAATTAAAAATGTAAAATCAAATCATATTCTCTTTGAAGCTTGATAATTCCGTTTATTATGACCAAATTGCTTGCACTCGCCACATCTGTTTTGCTTGTTATGAAAATATGAAAATCCTCTTTTGCGCTTCACTGATGGTCTACCAGCGCCACGTTTCTTCTTTGGTGGCTTGATAACATCTTGAATGCTACCATGCCTATCATAATTTGGAATAGGATTTATAGCATTGCCATAAGAACATTGATAAGCATCAACAGTGAAATAATTCTCGGCAAAATCATATACAGACAACTTAGACTTATTCATACACTTTATAGCATGAGCACAAGGAAATCCCATAATTTTCCATTGGTTGCAACTACAAACCCGCTCCATCAATCAACACAATGAGAGTTTGGAGATTTCACTTCAAAAGCAAAATCAGAAGATTTATATACATCTCATCCAAATCCTTCTTCAATCAATTCATCTAAACGTAACTCCATAGAAGGACAAAGACTTGTTCTCCACAAACGACATTCTTCTTTTCTTCTAGCCATTTGTTCCATAATCTTAACACGAATACCATCTAAACACAAAGTAATAGGCAATGCTCGTTCATTTAAAATCCAACTGTTAAAACTTTCTGCAACATTGGAACTATATTTACCATAACGTTTCCCTAAAAAAAAAAAAAATCAACCCACTTATCAAATGACTTATCCTTTAAAAAATTCACACCAGCAACACCACCAATTTAACAAAATTTAGAATATGCTCCTTCAAATTCATATAGATTAGAAGCTCTAGAACACATTTTGAATAGATAAATGATAGACGCATTTGCATTTTTGGCTTTCACTGCTGAAAGAAGATTTTGCTCCATATGCAAATAGCAATAATTGTGATAATCCGAAGGAAAAACATCACGAACATATGAAAGCAAACCTTGGTGCCGATCTGACATAAAAACTAAAGTACGCTCTGCATTTGTTTTAAATTGTTCAAAAACCATGTCCAGTTATCCACATTTTCTACAGAAACTACACTCATAGCTAAAGGGAAGAAACCTGCAAATGCAAAAATAATTAGTAAAAAAAAACTAAAAGTAATTACGACCATAAATATAAAACAATTCATAAAAAATGACACTGACAGTAACAAAACTGATACCTAAAACCTGAAATGACCATTGTAAAAATATTGATAACCACAACAATATGCACATTAATTTTCATTCTAAAACAACAAAGAAACAAAAATTGACATATATTGTGATACAAGGGAAATTTCAATACTACATAACTATAAATGATATCATATATGAACATACTTACTTGAAACTGACACTAACATTATACACAAACTGATACTAATCTCCTGTTTAGCAGTATGAAATTATTATACCAAATACAAACTTACAATTCAATACAATGAAAATTCTGATACTAGAAACTTGCTACTTATAAACTACAATTCTTAAAACTGATACCAACATAATACAAATTATGATAAAAAATGTATGTTAATAATTATGTCAAGTATTATGATCTCAATACAAATAACTCAAATCTGAAAACAAAGACATACCTAAAGTAACGACCCAGAATTTTTGTCAATTAAAATTTGTATGTTTAATTAATTTAAATATTAATAAGTGAAATTTATAAGTCGAATAATTTATTTTTCGAATATCTGGATTTAATTTGATAATTAAATCGATAATTTAATATGTTAAATTTGTGAAATAATTGAAAATTGGGTTTAATATGACTGAAAATGATTTGTAAAATTTTATTATATCATATTGGAGTTAGAATGATGTTATAGAACTTTTAAAATCGAATTAAAAGTTAATTTGTGAAAATTGAATATTTTAATATTTAATTGACGAGTTAAAATAGCCATTTTTCAAACAGTCTCGGATTTCGACGAAACTAGTTTCATCGGATCCGTAATGTTAAATTATTATAAGATTTCAAATTTCGTTTCAATCGGATTTACCATTTGTCCGAGGCAGGCCAAAACGCCTAGAAATTAGTTTAAATCGGTTTAATTTAACTTGATCGTTTATTGCCGTAACTCGCACAGATGATCGAATTGGCCTCCGAAACACATTCCATTGTATTCGAAACGTGGGGTAAACCCTAGAAACGCCGGTCACTGCGCTTCGTTTGAAGTTCGGAAAATTTTGGATGAATAGTGTTTCGTAAATTTTCTATATAAGGACCTCTCTACTTCACTTTTGCAACCAAACTAAACCCTAACCCAAGTTTCTGAAGCCAGCCGCCACCTCAAAGATTAATGGCCGAAAAACTATCTCCTTTCCTCCTTAATTTCTTCAAATCCACAAAGAAATTCGAGAAACTTTCTAAACGAAGTTATAGAGCGTCTCAAGCTCGATAGATCCGTACGGTGGAGTTGGGTATTATCGACCATAGGCAAAGATATTTAACCGCGTTCGCATGCGTTTTGGGCATGATTTTCGAGGCAATATGATAACCGAGCCTAGCCGCGTTCCAGGCGTCGGTGGCTCTCGTGGTGGCGATTCAAATGAAGGTATTTGATCGTCTTCTGGTTGCTTGAGTTGATCATGATAATTGCAAAGAGAATGGTGGCTTGGGTTTTTTTGTTCAACTGGAGATTACGAACGGGGAAGAAGGCATGCGCGTGCGGCCAGGATTTGATGGAAAAGAAATCGACGGCCAGATGTTAGTAGGGTTTAAAAATAATAAGAAAATTGTTAATTTATTTTTATTTTAAATTGTACAATCTTTGTAATATCATAACTCTTTCATACGAGGTCGAAAAAGCACGAAACCAATTGTGTTGGGTTCGTATGGACGAATACTATGCAATGGAACTGGATTGGAGTCGTTTGGAGCTAGTTTGAATTTCAGGTAAAATTAAACGCGCGTTTAATTTTATTCGAAATAAAACGCGAAAATTGAATTGAAATCAAGGTGAGAACTTCTCACTCAATCGAATAGTTTCGATTTAAATTTTAAATGGTTATATTTAAAAATTTTGATTGTATGTCTGGATGATAAATTTATGATCTGGTATTGATTGAAATAGACATTATGCGCCGTTAGTAAGCGGATGTTATTTATTAAAAACATATACCGCGATAATTTCACTGAAAAGTGAAATTGGTATCATTTACGTACTTGGAGTTGATTTCCCGCATTATATAGCGGATGAGACCCTATTGCGCCGTCTATTAAGCGGATAATATTTTATAAATCCCATATACCGCGATATTCCGCTTTGAACGGAATTGGTATTGTGCTAATGTTTGTGGATGCAGGGAAACAGGTTGGAGGGATCCAACTGGATTCCTCACCAGTATTTATTTGACTACAGATATTTTGATGTTTGTTAATTATCATATGATGATATATGATGTTTGTTGTCGTGATTGACTATTGGGTGCTGTTGCATCATCGGATCCATTTTTAAAGTTTAAAAATAATGATTTTGATTTTAAAATGATTTTTAAAATGATTTTTCAAAGTATACGTTTTATTAAATTTTTGAATTGATTCATTTTAAATAATTAAAACGTTAAATTTTTATGTTATAAAAATTAAGATTTTTGTGAAATATAACCAAAAGGTGATTTTTAAAATAAATAGATTTATAAAATAGTTTAAATTTGGATTTTTGAATTATTATAAAGGATGTATATAAAAGATTTTTAACATTGATATTTATAATATATATATATATATATATATAATATTGGAATTATAAAACGAGTTTATTAAGTGTTAAAATGAAGTATAAAATGGATTTCATTAAAAATTATAGATTTATAAATTGTGAAGATTATAAAATGAATAGATGTTGTAAAATAAAAGATTTATAAGTAATTAACTTATAAACTGGATTTTGGGCATTTAAATGGGATATTAATAGAAATTGTTAATAAAGGAGATTTTATAAGTTGAAGTTGTTATAAAATATAAATGAATCTTATAAGTAATAGAAGTTTTAAAAAGAACGATTTTGTAAATAAATGAATTATAAGTATTTAACTTATAATATGGACTTTTGGTATATATTTGAGATATATAAATTGAATTGGATTAATAAAGGAGATTTATAAATCGAAGTTTATAAATAGAAATGGAATTTATAGACATTGTTTATAAATTCGAAATCAATGGAATTTGATAAATTGAATATAGAAATTTATTAAAAGAAGTATATTTGCGATTTTGGATAGCGAACTATTCTTTATATAAAATGTGTAGAAATATTGAAATTTGGTTAGTGAAGTATATTCACGATTTTGGACATTGAATATATTATTAAATAAAATGGTTATGTTTTAGGAAAGCGATATTATAAAATGAAGTTAATTATTTTAAAAAGATGTTTTAAAATGTATCGTGAATCGAATACATAGATTTCAACATTCATTGTTGAAATAGACGTTTTCGAGAAATAAGAAAATGGTGGACTATAACACTGTTGTTATAGTAAATGATTTCTGAAAGGAAATGTTTTGTATAGTATTGGGATTTATATATCTATTTTAATTTCGAATCCCTATACTAGTGATTTTGGGTCGTCGTAACGATGTATTACGCAACATTCGTTTTGACTCAAATGAATGTGTTTAAGAGAACGTTTTCATTAAAAAATGAAATATATACTTAATATTGATTTAAGTATAGTGAATATTTTCCAAATGTTGAAAATAAATAGATTTGTGAAATACTTATTATTAAGTAAGTAGGGAAATGTTTTCCAATATGAAATGAAAGGTTTGAAATTTTGTCTTTTAAAAATAAATTGAAAAGTGAATATTTGAAATTTGTTTCAAATGGTTAAGTGTGGAAAATATATATCTTGTAAAGATATTTTTGGAAAGTAAATAATTTGGAAAATTATTTGGAATCTGGTGATGTTGAGCATGCCTATTGATAGTTAAATAACCGACTATCAATATTTACCTTTAAATAGGTATTTGTTGTGAATTGCTTGAATTTGAATGCCACACTTTTTTTTGAATAAGCGCTCACTATTCGGGTTAGCCGGGAAAGGACCTTGTGGTCGTATAACCTATTCCAAATATGTGATACGTCGTTATGGATTGCATTTGATGGCCGGTGTTGAAGACCATATATTTGTGAAAACGGAAGGATTACCGTCGAATGTTTCTGCATCGGCTGATCCCCGATATAGAAATTTATTACCCTTTGTGATGGGAAGTCCGGTCGTGATTAGTGAATATCCGGATTGCAAGGACTTCTTTGTAAGTGCCTTCGGTTCCGTTCGATCCCGGAACGGACTTGTATGGATGTGTGTCTGACGTTACAATTTGAGATGTAAAGCTGGTTTCTATCAAATATATTTCCGTTGGTGGCGGAGAATTTATTCTCTTAGCTTAACACCCTAGAGGTTATGTAGTTGATGGTTACTAGTGATACATTCCCAAATTGGTGATGTGGCATACGAAGTGCTTTTGAGCATTTGATGATCAAAGCACAGCTTTTGTATAAAGCGTGGCTTTGTGGACGAGACTTCGTCGGACCTCACATCCTGGAAATGGTCAAAACAGGAAGGATGCGGCAAGGTTATTAGGGGGTAGCGCCCCTTTAGTGTATGTCATTCCTTCTGGATAGAGGTGGTATCATGGTATGGAGCCCAGATACTTAACCTATGTTGTTGCTGCAAATTTATTGCTTTATGGTTGTTGGAAATCGAGGATCCTCGGATATAGATCGGCTACGATCGGGGAATGACATGAATTCAGTAGTTACCCAGTTAGGGGTAACCCGGCCTTGTGTTGGTAGAGATCCGGTTAGGTTCTCGGGTCGTCTTTCCAGAGGCGTACCCATGTGGCAATGAAAAGTTCCTTGGCCTGACCATTTGTTGGAAACCCAAAGAAACAATACGATCTTGTACGGTTTTAGTTGTAGAACCTATCATTCACTTATGGTGGCGCCCCACTGTTTGGATGGTAGCTATAGTAGGCATACGATAATGGTCGTATGTTGGCTAAGATTTATATCTTTACTTTCGAAATGATTTTTCCTACACTATGCACTAGTAATAATATCAAATGTTTATTTTTAATGCGTATCAAGCATCTTTGACTATCATAAGGAGAAATCTCCTCCGATTTTGCGTTTGCATTGTGTGTGTGTGTGCGGGAGGCCTTATGGTAGTCTCATTTTCTAAAAAGCATTGCGAATCTATTTTAAAATTATCCTGTACTTTGTTTTAAAAATAAACTGTTTTAGTTCTCACACTAGTCACATGACCGAGTCGGAGTTTATTGTTTTCCTTTCTAAACTCTGGGTGCCCACCAATTCCCACACGGGCAGCTTAGAGTTAGGTTATTAGGATATTCTGGAATTCATGAGTTGCTGGAGGCAAGCTGGATGGCATGGCGTATTCACTAGTATATAGTATTTCTTTTCCGCTGTTTGTTGTTGTTGTGTACACTCTGATGATGTAATGTAATGTAATATGATGTAATGTAGTAACTGATATAGTTCTTTGTTTAAAGATTATTCATTTATCTATTATATGTTGTTCCGCTGCGATTGTGAAATTCTGATATTGTTCTGTTGCTTCTTCTTTCTTTCTTCTACCTCTTTCTTTATTTCTTTAACCCTAAAGACTCGTAAGTTTGTTCCTCTTTGGCTGGATTGTTGTGGAATGTTGCCAACTCAAAGGAGTACGGATTTTCGGGCCTTTATATTTGGTATCAAAGCATATGGTTAAACGACAACCATGGCTCTGTTGGGAATTACTCATTAGAGATGGAGCTAGTAGTACTCTAGAATGAGTTTGAGTGTAATAATCGATACGAGCGCGTATTTGTTAGTGAATATAAATCGTTTTATGTTGTGATGATTGGTTTTGTTGAGTGGGTATATGGATTCTGGTCAATACGAGTAATTAACGTTGTTGATAGAGATCTCTAAACACTTGTGCAGAACAATTTGACACGATATTGTTTTAAAATAGGGTAAATGAAATAATTTTACCTTGATTATATTTTATATACAAAGGAATAATTTTTCAGAATTATTAAAGTGTATATGAATTGATTGTTTGGTTGTTGAATAAGTTAAATAAAAACAACAACTATAAAAGAGTAAATTGTATAAGCAAATGAATTATAAGTATGGAATTATAATTAAAATGATTTACAATTGTGAAATAATATATATATATATATCAGAAGTGAAATTATATAAGTAAAAGGTTTGTAAATGTGATTTATAATCTGAAAATAAAATTCCAGAGAAGTGTTTTGAAAGGATTTGATATTTTGGAAAATTATTTTGGAGAATTAAAGCTCTAAACTCTTTTCGGTCGCTGGAAAATAATTCCGATGATGATCATGACATCATCGGTGTTCATTTTCGGGTTTCCAAAAGAGGAATAGCTGCCAGATTATTTTAAATGAAAGTTATTTGGAAAATTTGGATTTGGTTTTGGAAATTCAGAAGATAATTTGAATTGATTTCAAAAAATGATTTTGAAAGATTGAAAAGACTCTGGAATCCTATTTAAAATATTTATGGAAATGATAAATGAGTTGATAATTTATACAAATTGAATTTTGATAGGATAAATTTAACTTAAAGGATGGAGTTAAATTAAAGTAGGTATAAGTGAATCAAAAAAAAAAATCCAAGTGGTAATTGTTGAATATAAGTTGCATAACTTATAAAATGAGAAAATGTAAGTGAAACCAATTATTAAAATGGTTAAACGATTTGTTAAGCAAAATAAATCTGAATTTGAATAAGTGATGAAAATTTGACTTTGGTAAAAGTTAAATAGGAATGAAATCTGAATTGGATTTATAAGTAGAAACTTAAGTTAAATTAAACAAATGGTGTTTGAAATGGAATATAACTTAAATAATGTTGAATAAAGTTGATTTTGGTGTCGAAGTAAATTAATAAGTGAATTAATGAAGTGAAGTCATTAAGAATTTGAACTTGAGTTATATAAATGAAATTCAACTTTATATTGTTAAAGGAATTAGCAATTGAATAAATTAATGGATTGAATGTTAACCAATTGAATGTAAATTAAATTGATATGGAATAATGGATGAAAGTGTTAATTCATTTGAAGTTAATGAAGTTGAAAAAAATTGAATAAATTGGAATGGAAGTCAATTTAATATCAACCAATTGGAATTAAAAGTGTTGAACCAAATTGAATGTAAAGAAATGTAAATTGAATAAATTTGGATGTAATTGATGTACATTGGTTGTTATATGAATATTAGTTGATTGTATATAATTCATTAAGTGTTAATGAAATTGAATTGACAAATTGAAAGCTAAAGAAATTGAATCCAAATTGGAAGTAAATGAATATGAACTGAATTTGATTCAATTTGGAAGTAAACTAATGTGAATGAAAATTAGTGAATATGAACTAATTGAAAAATGAATGAATGGATATTTATAAAATCCAATGTCAACAAAACAAATGTGATTTAAATTGAAAACCAATTCATTGAATATTAATAAGAATATGAATGAATATTTATTTGGTTAGTTGGATGATGGTTGGATTGTTGTTTTGATTGCATTTGTTACTTTTGTTGCATTTGCTATGTCGGCATATGTAGTTGTTATGTTGATATATGTTGTATATTGATATTATTTTTATATATACATGTTCTCATTTGTTTGATTGAGTGTATAGTAGGTGCGGATGGCTTATGCTTCACTTTTGGAGTTCGCTTTCGCGCTATATTAGCCGTATATGCTCGCTAATAATAAATAAGGTACATATCTCGGATTACATACCGTACTTTTACGCTTTTTTCCCTGCGGGATGCTTCATCACTTGATGGGATGTATATTTGTGATATATATACTGTCATTTTTTTTCGGATCGAGCCGCGCAAAGGAGACTCTGGCGAATTTTTCTGAAAATTTAAGGCGTTAGAAATTTTTTGAGAAAATTGGGAAAATTTTGAAAACTATAAATTTGATTTGGAATTGGAAGTTAAACAGTAGTAGTTGGTTTTGAAAAGATAACTAAGTATGATTTGGAAACTTAGTAAAGTATTGTAAGAAGTTTAACAATGGATTTTGGAAAAGTTAATGGATTCTGTAACTTTTTCTTACTTGGTAATTTCGAGGACGAAATTCTTTTAAGGGGGGAAGTTCATAAAGACCCAGAATTTTTGTCAATTAAAATTTGTATGTTTAATTGATTTTAAATATTAATAAGTGAAATTTATAAGTCGAATAATTTATTTTTCGAATATCTGGATTTAATTTGATAATTAAATCAATAATTTAATATGTTAAATTTCTGAAATAATTGAAAATTAGATTTAATATGATTGAAAATGATTTGTAAAATTTTATTATATCATATTGGAGTTAGAATGATGTTATATTACTTTAAAATCGAATTAAAAGTTAATTTGTGAAAATTGAATATTTTAATATTTAATTGACGAGTTAAAATAGCCATTTTTCAAACAGTCTCGGATTTCGACGAAACAAGTTTCATCGGATCCGTAATGTTAAATTATTGTAAGATTTCAAATTTTGTGTCAATTGGATTTACTGTTTGTCCGGGGCAAGCCAAAACGCCTAGAAATTAGTTTAAATCGGTTTGATTTAACTTGATCGTTTATTGCCGTAACTCGCATAGATGATCGATTTGGCCTCCAAAACACGTTCCATTGTGTTCGGAACGCGGGGTAAACCCTAGAAACGCCGGTCACTTCGCTTCGTTTGGAGTTCGGAAAAATTTGGATGAATAGTGTTTCGTAAATTTTCTATATAAGGACCTCTCTACTTCACTTTTGCAACCAAACTAAACCCTAATCCTATTTTCTGAAGCCAGCCGCCACCTCAAAGATTAATGGCCGAAAAACTATGTCCTTTCCTCCTTAATTTCTTCAAATCCACAAAGAAATTCGAGAAACTTTCTAAACGAAAGTTGTAGAGCGTCTCGAGCTCGATAGATCCGTATGGTGGAGTTGGTTATTATCGACCATAGACAGAGATATTTGACCGCGTTCGCATGCGTTTTGGGCATGATTTTCGAGGCAATATGATGACCGAGCCTAGCCGTTCCAGGCGTTGGTGGCTCTCATGGTGGCGATTCAAATGAAGGTATTCAATCGTCTTCTGGTTGCTTAAGTTGATCACGATAATTGCAAAGAGAATAGCGGCTTGGGTTTTTTTGTTCAACTGGAGATTACGAACGGGGAAGAAGGCATGCGCGTGCGGCCAGGATTTGATGGAAAAGAAATTGACGGCCAGATGTTAGTAGGGTTTAAAAATAATAAGAAAATTGTTAATTTATTTTTATTTTAAATTGTACAATCTTTGTAATATCATAACTCTTTCATACGAGGTCGAAAAAGCACGAAATCAATTGCGTTGGGTTCGTATGGACGAATACTACGCAATGGAACTGGATTGGAGTCGTTTGGAGCTAGTTTGAATTTCGGGTAAAATTAAACGTGCGTTTAATTTTATTCGAAATAAAACGCGAAAATTGAATTGAAATCAAGGTGAGAACTTCTCACCCAATCGAATAGTCTCGATTTAAATTTTAAATAGTTATATTTAAAAAATTTGATTGTATGTCTGGATGATAAATTTATTATCTGTTATTGATTGAAATAGACATTATGCGCCGTTAGTAAGCGGATGTTATTTATTAAAAACATATACCGCGATAATTTCACTGAAAAGTGAAATTGGTATTATTTATGTAGTTGGAGTTGATTTTCCGCATTATATAGCGGATGAGACCCTATTGCGCCGTCTATTAAGCGGATAATATTTTATAAATCCCATATACCACGATATTCCGCTTTGAACGGAATGGTATTGTGCTAATGTTTGTGGATGCAGGGAAACAGGTTGGAGGGATCCAACTGGATTCCTCACCAGTAATTATTTGATTATAGATATTTTGATGTTTGTTGATTATCATATGATGATATATGATGTTTGTTGTCGTGATTGACTATTGGGTGCTGTTGCATCATCGGATCCCTTTTTAAAGTTTAAAAATAACGATTTTGATTTTAAAATGATTTTTCAAAGTATACGTTTTATTAAATTTTTGAATTGATTCATTTTAAATAATTAAAACGTTATAAATTTTTATGTTATAAAAATTAAGATTTTTGTGAAATATAACCAAAAGGTGATTTTTAAAATAAGTAGATTTATAAAATAGTTTAAATTTGGATTTTTGAATTATTATAAAGGATGTATATAAAAGATTTTTAACATTGATATATATAATATATATATATAATATTGGAATTATAAAACGAGTTTATTAAGTGTTAAAATGAAGTATAAAATGGATTTCATTAAAAATTATAGATTTATAAATTGTGAAGATAATAAAATGAATAGATGTTGTAAAATAAAATATTTATAAGTAATTAACTTATAAACTGGATTTTGGGCATTTAAATGGGATATTAATAGAAATTGTTAGTAAAGGAGATTTTATAAGTTGAAGTTGTTATAAAATATAAATGAATCTTATAAGTAATAGAAGTTTTAAAAAGAACGATTTTGTAAATAAGTGGATTATAAGTATTTAACTTATAATATGGACTTTTGGCATATATTTGAGATATATAAATTGAATTGGATTAATAAAGGAGATTTATAAATCGAAGTTTATAAATAGAAATGAAATTTATAGACATTGTTTATAAATTCGAAATCAATGGAATTTGATAAATTGAATATAGAAATTTATTAAAAGAAGTATATTCGCGATTTTGGATAGCGAACTATTCTTCATATAAAATGTGTAGAAATATTGAAATTTGGTTAGTGAAGTATATTCACGATTTTGGACAGTGAATATATTATTAAATAAAATGGTTATGTTTTGGGAAAGCGATTTTATAAAATGAAGTTAATTATTTTAAAAAGATGTTTTAAAATGTACGGTGAATCGAATACATAGATTTCAACATTCATTGTTGAAATAGACGTTTTCGAGAAATAAGGAAATGGTGGACTATAACACTGTTGTTATAGTAAATGATTTCCGAAAGGAAATGTTTTGTATAGTATTGGGATTTATATATCCATTTTAATTTCGAATCCCTATACTCGTGATTTTGGGTCGTTGTAACGATGTTTTATGAGCTCAAATGAATGTGTTTAAGAGAACGTTTTCATTAAAAAATGAAATATAACTTAATATTGATTTAAGTATAGTGAATATTTTTCAAATGTTGAAAATAAATAGATTTGTGAAATACTTATTATTAAGTAAGTAGGGAAATGTTTTCCAATATGAAATGAAAGGTTTGAAATTTTATCTTTTAAAAATAAATTGAAAAGTGAATATTTGAAATTTGTTTCAAATGCTTAAGTGTGGAAAATATATATCTTGTAAAGATATTTTTGGAAAGTAAATAATTTGAAAAATTATTTGGAATCTGGTGATGTTGAGCATGCCTATTGATAGTTAAATAACCGACTATCAATATTTACCTTTGAATAAGTATTTGTTGTGAATTGCTTGAATTTGAATACCACACTTATTTTTGAATAAGCGCTCACTATTCGGGTTAGCCGAGAAAGGACCTTGGGGTCATATAACCCATTCTGAATATGTGATACGTCGTTATGGATTGCATTTGATGACCGGTGTTGAAGATCGGATATTTGTGAAAACGGAAGGATTACCGTCGAATGTTTCTGCATCGGCTGATCCCCGATATAGAAATTTATTACCCTTTGTGATGGGAAGTCCGGTCGTGATTAGTGAATATCCGGATTGCAAGGACTTCTTTGTAAGTGCCTTCGGTTCCTTTCGATCCCGGAACGGACTTGTATGGATGTGTGTCTGACGTTACAATTTGAGATGTAAAGCTGGTTTCTGTCAAATATATTTCCGTTGGTGGCGGAGAATTTATTCTCTTAGCTTAACACCCTAGAGGTTATGTAGTTGATGGTTACTAGTGATACATTCCCAAATTGGTGATGTGGCATACGAAGTGCTTTTGAGCATTTGATGATCAAAGCACAGCTTTTGTATAAAGCTTGGCTTTGTGGACGAGACTTCGTCGGACCTCACACCCCGGAAATGGTCAAAACAGGAAGGATGCGGCAAGGTTATTAGGGGGTAGCGCCCCTTTAGTGTATGTCATTCCTTCTAGATAGAGGTGGTATCATGGTATGGAGCCAAGATACTTAACTTATGTTGTTGCTGCAAATTTATTGGTTTGTGGTTGTTGGAAATCGAGGATCCTCGGATATAGATCGGTTACGATCGGGGAATGACATATTCGTATCAGTAGTTACCCAGTTAGGGGTAACCCGGCTTTGTGTTGGCAGAGATCCGGTTAGGTTCTCGGGTCGTCTTTCCAGAGGCGTACCCATGTGGCAATGGGAAGTTCCTTGCCATGACCATTTGTTGAAAATCCAAAGAAACAGTACGATCTTGTACGGTTTTAGTTGTAGAACCTATCATTCACTTATGGTGGCGCCCCACTATTTGGATGGTAGCTATAGTAGGCATACGATAATGGTCGTATGTTGGCTAAGATTTATATCTTTACTTTCGAATTGATTTTTCCTACACTATGCACTAGTAATAATATCAAATGTTTCTTTTTAATGCGTATCAAGCATCTTTGACTATCATAAGGAGAAATCTCCTCTGATTCTGCGTTTGCATTGTGTGTGTGTGCGGGAGGCCTTATGGTTGTCTCATTTTCTAAAAAGCATTGCGAATCTATTTTAAAATTATCTTGTACTTTGTTTTAAAAATAAACTGTTTTAGTTCTCACACCAGTCACATGACTGAGTCGGAGTTTATTGTTTTCCTTTCTAAACTCTGGGTGCCCACCAATTTCCACACGGGCAGTCTAGAGTTAGGTTATCAGGATATTCTGGAATTCAGGAGTTGCTGGAGGCAAGCTGGATGGCATGGCGTATTCATTAGTATATAGTATTTCTTTTCCGCTGTTCGTTGTTGTTGTGTACACTCTGATGATGTAATGTAATGTAATATGATGTAATGTAATAACTGATATAGTTTTTTGTTTAAAGATTATTCATTTATCTATTATATGTTGTTCCACTGCGATTGTGAGATTCTGATATTGTTATGTTGCTTCTTCTTTCTTTCTTCTACCTCTTTCTTTTTTTCTTTAACCCTAAAGACTCGTAAGTTTGTTCCTCTTTGGCTGGATTGTTGTGGAATGTTGCCAGCTCAAAGGAGTACGGATTTTCGGGCCTTTACACCTTAATCACCATTTTTTGCAGTAGCACCCATCAACACACCAGGATGTCCCTTCAAGTAACTAGCATATAAGAATATCATAGGACGACAATACTTGAAACCAAGTAAACAAAGGCCAAAAGCAATAACCACCCTTTCAAATTCATTACTACAAGGATCAACATCCATATCGATGTAACTATCTGGATTAGATTTCTTCACTGCTTCCAAATACCAACTCAAATCATTATAAGACAAAGCATCATTACCATGCAACTCCATCGATGCAAGTTGTTTCCCTGATAAGCATAACCATAAAACAACTGAAAATTGTATTCTCTTTTAAAATCAAGTATAATATCCTTAGGCTTTTTACTTGGACAATCGCGGATCTCGTCAATAATCATCGATTTAACAAACGAACTAGATATATGTGGATTATTCACATGTCTACGACCAGCCCCACAAGAATGATCAGGAACCAAATTTCTCATAAAGAACCTTTCCAAATCTCCAGAATCACAGGAACCATGAACTTTGAAAAGACAACCATCTTTATATGAAGAGCAAATCACAGTAACTCTTGTAGCACAATTCTTTAGAAATACTAATTCATACCCCTTTTGAAGTTGATATGCCATCAAAAACTCTCTGAAATGTTCAGCTCTTCCAAAACAAAAACCAACAAAATCGAAAATGCTTAATGTTGACCCTCTTCTCAACATATCTTTTAAATAACTTTTACCATTAACAATAACACTTGAACATACAGATACAGTAGAAGATGAAGAAGCACGAACATAGGATGAACTTGAAATAGAAGCACCATCAACAACTTCCAATTCAGAACCCTTAACCTTAACAGTAAAACCAAAGAAATAACTTTTCTTGTATAACTGAAAACAAACTATGCTCTGAATATCAGAATCAATGTCAACCATAATAACTTTGTCCTCAAGTATATAAGAAATCTGAATAGAATGAGTTAATTGAGACCAATATCGACATATCTCATTCTTCAAATCATACAAAGAGCAATCAATAAACAATCGAGTGCTAAAAGTGTTATTATTCAACACAAACAAACAAAGAAGGCTGTTATCCCCATTGTCAAAAAAAAATAAAATAAAATAAACATTAGTAAAAATATATTCAATTTAGAACAGTAATTATTCAACTTAACAAAACTGATACCTACCGTAGACAAAACTGATACCTACCGTAGACAAAACTGATACCTAGGTACTGATAATAAAAAAATGATACCAAGATAAAATAAAAATGATAGCAAGAAACTGAACCTAAAATACGATAGTTTTCCACTCTATCACAACTTTAAATACTAACCAAGCAACGATACTTTTTCAATCATCCCAACATTAATGCAAGAAAATGCAAGATAAATTAAATGAAAAGCTAATGAGAATACAACACTGCATAAAGAAACGAATATAACAATAAAAAACCTGCTGCTACTTCCACAATTTTCCAACGACAAACAAACGAACAATGAGAACAGCAATACTGCATATCATTCGTAAAAATGAACACAATTAGAAATCACGGACAATTTTTTTTAACTCGAATAGAAAAATAAAAAAACAGAATAATATAAGCATGCCTAAGAAAAACGAGATCACGGTACAAATATGAAAAGAACGATATCAACAAGCTCACGTAAGAAAAAAAATGATCGATGAAGTACAATTTTCAGAAGGAGGAAATTGAAATAATCGAATGAAGTTGATCGATATTTTAATTGCGAGAAAGATATTTGATCGCGATCGAGAAAGTTGATCGAAAGAAAGAAGAAGAATAAGCACGCGAAATTGGGCTGGAAGGGAAAAACGATAATTTGTCCTTTGAAGAAAAATATTAACGAGCCGTCCTACATCCAAAAAAAGACCTAAAACGTGTCCTTGAGAAAAATTAATTGACAGGTATATAATTTATAAAATAATTAAAAATAAGGACATGCCATAAATTTTACAACTAAAGGATAGAAGAGTAATATGAAGTATTTTAATCCAACTAATTTTAAAAGATTTACGAGGGAAGGGGAATCATTACTCAGCAAATTTAAGGTTTTCGAATAGAATTTCGGCATTTGCCAACAATCCTAGGTTTAAATCTCTAATCACATGCCAAAGTCAAAAGTTCTTCAAGAAAAAAAATTGTGATCAGTGTACCAATGCATCTCTTTCTTTACACATTCTTTTCAAATCAAGAATAAAGTACAACTTTCAAATTCAAATTAATAAATGCATAGTTCACATTTTGTTCTAGTTAATTCAATATGGATTTCGACGTTGCTAATCAATTCTAAATCTGTGTCCATTTGGATAAAAATCACGAATCAGCATAATAATTTTGGTAAAGGTCCACCAAACTATATATGTAATGAGGACAATTCTAAGAACTTTATCTAACAAAATCTAATTTTTGTATAGTAAGTCCAAATTAAGAGAGAGGTGGAAGAGAGAAGGAAAGTAATATCGTTAAAACAATCAAAACTCGGTCAAAGATGATCTAGCAAAATTCAGCCGACTGTTTTGATTGTAAGGAGATGCTGTACTAAACTTGGTTACATAGCTATGACAAATGTTAATATCGGGAGTTTTTCAAGAAAACATATTGTGTAGTTCTCCGAAATGGTTTAGTTATGTAATAGTAAAGAAAAAATATACATCCTTAAACGGTATTGAACTACTTTTAGAAAATTGTATAATTAGGCTGTATCTATTCCCACCTCAGTTTTTCCTTACACTTGAATTAAAAATACACACCCTGTTAATTGCATTTAAACCCTCAATTATTTCAAAAATGTCCTTTTTTTTCAAACTAATCATATTCAACCTGACTATGATTATCCAAAGAACCACGCTTGGTCCAAACGTGCATATCTATAGAACCACGCTCGACCAGAGCGTGGTTATCTAATGAACCACTTTCAGTCTAAGCATGGTTCTTTGTATAACCATGCTTTACTGGAATGTGATTAACATGCACTGCTTTGATTTCCAATGCTTTCACTCAAAACAGAAAGGCCAATTTAATCAAATCTAAAACTTCAATTTCAATGTGGTGGGAAACAATCAAGGTGAGAATAGATGCATCCGTTTAGTTAACTACCCTAAAAGAAAAGGTCGGAATTACCATTATTTCTGCTTTACTATGCTCAAAGTCCAACCACTGGAGTGTGAAGTAGAAAGGATTCCCACTATAGAGTTTTCTTCAATGCATCTTCGAATGTACCCAAAAGGTAGGATTTTATTGAAATTGTATAAACAATGTTTACAACTCCAAAAATAACATGGGCTAGCGGATCACAAGTCAGAAAAACAAAAAGCATAATACAAAATGCAATAACAATGTTGAAATTGTGGTTCATGATTTGTTCGTTTTTTGATTCTTCTGAGAAGAATCCAAACCCGTCTTTAACAGTATGTATCAGAGATAATAAAGAGAGAACAACCTCCAAGATGCTGAATTGAGCACCTACAAAATTATAGCTTCTGAAATTAATACACCTTCTATTTAATAAATGGTACCATAATACTATATGCACATATGTATTCTTCAACCAAACACTAATACATGAGAAGAGTTGCCTATGAGATCAATTCCTCCAAAAAGGGCAAATCAAATGGTAGCTTTAAAACCCCGGAAGCAACTAACAAGAGAAAGATCCATACCGGCAGAATCTGTACACACACTACCAGCAATATCTGTTGTGCTGCATGCAAAAAAAAAAAAAAAAAAGTCAATTGCGATGGAAAAATCAAACAACTTTTAATGATAAAACTTTCATTTTATTTAAAACCAACAAATATTTAAAACCATAAAAAAAATTGACTTCTTAGCTTTTCTAAAATCAAGACTTCTTTGTTATGCAATCAAAAGATGATTTTTGCTTTTGTTTGTCAAATATACGTGGAGAAATAATCTAAATGTTGAAATGTGGTGCATGATTAATTGATTATTTCTGAGATATAAGTATTTAAAACCATGGAAATCTTTTATAAAATTTAAAAATCCAGACAATTGAACAGCAGTTTTAGTCCATCACATTGGAATACAAATTTTGAGAATTCCCACTAGATGGCCTGCCTACGGTTGATGACAAGAGGTTCAAACTATATATATGTGTGCACGCGCGCGCACAATTTTTCAACAGAAATATATTGAATTTAAGAAACAATCAATCTGAAAATTGGTTTTAAAAATATCAAAAACACGTCAAACTATCTTCTCCATTCTTTTTCTCTCTTCATTTGTTATGGATAGGATGTTTCCACCCTCTCCTCTTCCAGGTCTTTTGAAGTAGACATCGAAAACAAAAAATACAAAACTCTGTGCAGACCAAACGAATCCAATATTTTTTTGAAGAACAAAATTTTATATGCATCTCTGTGATAATCAACACTTTCATGGAAACCACTACCTCAAACTACTCTGTATTCACTATCTAGACTAGATAGCAATATGTTTAAATTTTAGGATAGAAATGATTTGGAATATTTGAAATTATCCACGGACACGGATACATGTATGAATTTGTAAATACCAATGAATATTGGATACGGATTCAAATATGAATTGTGAATTACAAATATGAATACATATACGACACTACCCAACTCTATACACAACCAACGACACAAGTTATTGCGAAAAAACCAGCTAACAAATAACAAACAATTTCTTTACCTGTTAGACATAAATCATAGATATGCCAACAGATAGAGATAGTGTTATATCCACATGTATTTTGTTTTCCAAACATTGGATATTTATATCCCTGAATTTCGAACCGATATCAGGTTATTTTTGTTTGCAGTTGTTAAACAAGTATGTAGAGATTATGTTCAACATGAATTTCTTTTAATACCCACGCTTAAAAAATATACAAGAACGAGAACACCTATGAGATAAAAATAGTGATTGACATTGAATTTGCATTTAAAACACAATAAAACAATAAATATGAATCATTCACCATACTAATATGCACATCACATAAATTATAATCCTGATAAAACCATTGAATGCTGATATCACAATATCCATATTCCATTTTTTTCAGATTCCGAGTATTTTTTCCATTTTTCAAATTTTGATGCAGGTAACTTTGGACTTTCAGATGGTCTTTGACAATCCTAATAAAACATTTACTTATAAATATTTAACGTCCTTAATCGTCAAGAACCACTGACTCAAGTGACAAGTAGTATGGTACTTTAGACTGAGTTTCTAGAGGTCACAAGTTCAAACATCCAAAACATCAAAATGAGTGATATGCTTGAATAAAGTATCACTCTTATTCTCAATAAAAAAAAGTCCTTTAATCTAAATGCACTTTTATTGAGCTTATGAAACCAATGCATGTCTGGAGCTAATGGTTGTAGGACGTACTAGTCTTAAACATTTCCCGCGATCTTGCACACAGCTAACGTTCTTAGTGGATTTACTCGAGAACTTTTTTCTATTGGTTTCATTAATGATGCCTCAAAAATCATATCTAGAGTGCTGGCTTTTGCGTTTTGGCGGTAATTTATACTTAGGGTGTGTTTGGATAGGAAAAAAACCTTTGTTGTGTTACCGTCACGTCTGACACATCGGACGTCAACATTAATTAATGACAATTGATAGTTTGGTCCAAATTGAAACACTTATTAATATCTTGGTCTCGTTTCCAACACAAATAATTATTACTCTCAAACATAATTAATAATAACAAAACAATTAATTCCCCGTTCAAATATCTCCTTTCATTTCCCCTTTCCTATTACACAAGAACGCATTTTTATTTCCCTAAACTTTCCAATTTCATTTCACTTTCAGATGCCTCTTTCAGATATTTCTTTCGTGTCACACAAAGACGCACCCTCAGTATCTTCATATCTTCTTCAACAAGATATATTTATAGCTATTCTTCACCTACTGAAGATACATGAAGTGATAACAAATCGACACATTTCATTTGTAGGCATACTTACTAAAGTTTTAGGCATAACATCTAACAGTTCTCATGCAGATATGATTGACATCTCATCTCAACCTACAGCCTTCCTCCTTTGCAAATCTTACGGCACCTTTGCGTTTGTAGCATCCATTGCAACCTTTACAGTATACTTGACACCCGTAGCTGTGACAACGATCTCATTCTTTAGTTTCATAGCTGCAGCAGCAGTCAACTACGAATTATCAATATGTACTGGCCTGTCCGATGAGAGTTACATCATATGTAAGTTTACACTTCCATCTATGGTCAACATCATATTTTTTTAGCACAATAGATCTTAGCGTTCACGTCATACGTAAGTTATTTCAAGCTTGACATGATAAATACATGTTCTGATCCTTTACCAAAAAAATACGCAGTTTCACGTAGTATAAATATAGTATTCTCTTTTAGATATAATTATAATTTCATGATTTATTATAATTATATGAATGCTATTATTGCAACGATACAATTATGTTTGGTTGCAAAATGGTGTCATTGCTTCCTGTAATTTCAACAGTGTGTGTAATCATTATGCTATGATTGTTACTTAGCCAATGCAGTTTATCCAAATAAGGGATTATAGTACAAACAATTTCCAATCCTTAAAAAGCTAACAGAAGATAATGTGCAAAAGTTCAAAAAAGTTGTAAAAGTTAGATACTGTGCATTTTGGAGTTTTGCAATCGCTTTTTCATATTCTGAAAAGTCTACTGAAATGTCGTAAACCACATATGTTAAGTAATACAACAAAGTTAAAAAAATCATTATGGAGGCGTTTTATTCAAAGAATTAGACCAATGCGCTCAAGAGAAATCCAAGAAATTCGCAAAAATGTTTAATTGAACATTTGTTGGCAACAAAAGGTAATACTGATAACCACTAAGACTAGTAGAAAGATTTGTATTTCCATAGTGTTCTCATTGTTTATGAAAAAGTATTCGCATTCCTGGGGAAAAAAAAATTATTTTTATGTTTTTTGTATTATTTATGATAAGTTACATTTTTACGACCTTATGTATTGTTAAAATGCTTTATGTACTTTTTCGGTGTGAAATTATGCAAAACAAATTTTGTAAACAAATAGATATTACCAGAACACACTAACATATGAGTTACTTCAAAAACATATGAAAATCAATATAAAGTAGAAGGATTTACTAATGCATTTCAAGATACTTAAACACAAATTAATAAGAACAAATGATTAAAGAAACATAACAATATCAAACTCCTCCATTAGCTCCTCATTTAAATTCAGATTCCTTTAATTTCATAGTTTCCAAGGATCTAGACCGTTGCTACAAAACATATTACAAAGTTTGACTGGATAATAGCAAGAGATCTTGACAATCAATTTCATGTTATTCTTTTGCTCTCAAAAATTGATGATCAAGTTCCTTTTTTTTTCATTAATATACTGGAAATGAGATATGCTAATGTTTTCACTTGTTCAACGACTTGTTCCATCTTCATAAGATCTTTTTATATTGCTTAACTTCAATTGGTGTCTATTAGCATTTCCTTATGATAAGCTTTCTTTGCTAAGAATGTTTTTTTTTCTTCAAAGATTTGTGTTGGAACCCACATTTTATGCGGTCATCTGAATAAAGTGGGTAAAAAGAACATCTCAACAAAGATTGAAACCCACATTTTATAAAGCTTGGGTTAAACCATCATTCAAAAAGTAGCTTACTTACGCTTGCAGGTAAACTTTGGTAGCTTTGAAATTTGTTCCAACTATTTCATATTAAGGTTGACTGATTAAATATTCTCATCTTCTCGGAGTTTGATCACTAGCAACAGTGTAATTAATTTGAGCAAAACAACCTTTATATATTGTACACATTTTGTTAAGTTCATACAGTTGTGTTTTTGTTGCTTTACTACTTCGTCTTGTTTGATATCCAGGATCAAAATTATAAATCATATTAACACAATCATAGCAGTCATGTACCCATTCTTTAGGTATTATAACTTCAAAAACCCATGCTCTAGCAAGTATCAAATTACTGTTTTCTGACCAAGCATTGCCACAATTTCCTTTGTTACCGCTTATCCAAAATCTCATCGTCATATTCGGTTTTATATCGCATGCTTTGTTGTTTTCTTTTACAATGGAAAGTGTTGCCTTTTCAATGTCAACCATGTTGTTCACAAGAGATTGATTTTTAATATAAAGATGGTTGGGAATAATAGAGTAAGAGGGATGAATGTTGAAATTGTGGAAGATCCAAATGAAGTGAATGATTAATTAAAGGTTTTTCTTGGAACACTGAAAATTACATTGTAAAGGTGGAAAATACTGACTTTATTTTTTGGCACGATCTTGGATAATTCACTAAAATTTGTAGGATATTATTGATCTTGATGAGAAGAATTGGATAGGCTGTTTGAAACGATTTGAATGTTTAAATTATATGAAGTAATTGTATTGTTGGGAATGATATTTGGAGTCATGCCGATAATGTTTGGTGCAGTACCATCGATGGTGGTGGTGGTGACTATTTCGCACTGACGGCCCGAAAATGCTAAATAAACTAGCATTGTTTGTATTATAAAAATGAGTAGCATTATGTACTTACACTGCTAGTTAAACTTAGCATTTTAAGTTTTTCAACTATTAAAATGTGCATATTATTAATGAAGGTGATAATGGCGGTGTTAAAGAGTTTCCTGATGGAATTTTGGGGTCGACGATGGTGCAGAAGGAGATGCCAGCGCCTAGTGGTGATTTTTTTAAACACAAATAGTAGTCAAATGCTAGACACATTTAGCGTTCGTTGTAATGTAAAAATGAAAATAGCATTAACTTTTCAAACGCCGGTTATAATTAGCATTTTATGAACCGTAAAAATGAGTATAACATGATATCATAAAATGCTAGCTTATTTTAGCATTTGTTTAGGGAAAGTTGAATATAGCATCATATTTATATATGTCTAGTTTAATTTAGCATTTTTCGAACGTTGAAAATGAATTTAGCATTTTTTTTCCTTCATCTGATGCTAGTTTAATTTAACAGTTTTTGAATTGTAAAAGTGAATTTAGCTTTTTTTTTTTAAATCTAATGCTAGTTTAATTCAGCAATTTTATTTTACTGTCGATTTTTAATTTTGTTGTTAATACCAGCGTGCGGCATAAAATGCATTGGTTAGGTTTTTGGTGAGACGGTAGTGGCTAATGGCGTGAGGGTGAGATTTAATGCGGTTAGCGTTTGCTCTATTTTTAGTTGTGCACGGAGTCACTAATGACTGGAGTATCAATGAGATGGAGCAGGTTGGATGATGGAGGCGGCGGTGATGGTGGACAATGGTGTAGTGACGTAGAGATGAGATCAAATGGTCGATTTGATGTCTACGCGAGATTCAACAAAGGTTTAATATGATATTTAAGAGTATCGGTGTACTTATATACGGGAACATGTAATATAATATAGATGTTTAGTGCTGTGTGTGTGTAAATGCACAGGAGATTTATAGCTATAACTATAACTACACACATATATCTGTTGATAACATGCACTACACACACGTATTTAGCTTCACATAAAAAATAATTGTTATTAGTTGTTTCCATTGATGGAAATATTAGGTGTATATATATGATCAATAAAATATAAACAAATTACACACACTCTTTTTAATCGAGAAGGGAGGTTTGATGGGAAAGTTAATTATGAAGGGATGGAGTCTACGATTAGGAACTCTTCCATTAAACCCAGTTTAACATGCACATTAATCAACAATTAATCCATGCAAACAATTTTCTTTTATACCTCCCTCCCACTTATTATGCTAGCTATGCATGTGTTCATGCCATTGGATCACCAACGATAAGTTACTATTTGATATCGCAAGCGTATTTGAATCTAAGCATTTTGTAAATAACGGTTTATACAAGGTAGTCAATGGCAAATAATACAAGGCTTGCAATATGTGCTATAGCGCATGCTATTTTGTTCACTTCTGTAAATTTTGCACTTGCATACATAGATATACTAAATGGGACTAAAATAGTTGTGTTCTGGTCCGTGTTTACGTAAATATCAAATCACTTATTTATGATTATTACTATTGCTTTTTTGAATTTTACGCTATAATTTAATTGTGGACTGGAATTTACATTGTAATTCATACTATAAATAATCGAATTCAAAATTCTGAAGTCACGCTTTAAAAAATTTAACATTGTATTATGAAGTAATTTATTTGTTGTCTACAGGGATTTATCATTCTCGTCTTTATTTTTTCCTAATTGAGATCGACTATTTAAATTGTTATTTTTCATAGATTTCTATGTTTTTTATGAAAGAGTGATTCATAGATTTCTACGTTGAATCTTAATTTTGTTAAATTTAATATATCTTTAAATTATTTCTAATATTTTTATGTTGATTTCGAATTATTATCATTTTCATTTTTTAATGTAAATTTTGGTTTCATTTGTTTCAAGATTTTTGGCAATTATAAAAATTAAACCTATCAAAACAAACTTCTAGTTGTTTAGTGAATGGAAAAAAAGTGATATGTATATCAAAGCATTTGTACATTCTAGATGCTTATAAACTAAAAAGAGATGAAAGTGTATTCCCACTGCTAAGTCTTTCGTATGTTTAAGTTAATATAAAAAGGACTTGGGTTATATACGAATCTATACAATAGCATCATAATATTCGATAGCAGATCATCAATTAAAACATTTATTACTAGACTGAATGACTAATTTTTCATGGAAAACAAGTCAAAAATAGTGTTATTGATTATTATTACTTTGATAATAAGAGGGTTCGAACACATGGCCTCTACAACCTATGTCTAAAACATCATATCACTAACCGATTTAGTGCTCCTTGGCATAGCGTCATTGAGTATGCATCAAAATTTAGTATCTTGTACTGAATAATTTACGTTCCTGTAGAATCAAAAATAAACTAGTCTATGATGTCAATTTTCAAACTATTTGTCAAGTAGCACTTTTAATGTATACGGGAGATGAAATTCTATAATGTTTTATCAAATGAAAGAACTTTGCTTTCAAGAGTTTATTCAAAAAAAATTAAAAGAAAAGGAAGTCCGGTCTTCAAATTTTTGTTTTTTTGGTATTAAAAACAATGTAGATAACAAAGTCCAATATTGGAAACTATTAAGTTCTATAAAATCAAAGTTTCTTTTGAAAAAAAGCATTAAACGATGTAAATAACATCACATGTAAATTTAAAATGAATTCTTGAAGTTACAAAGTTTCTACCTATTAATATAGGTAGCAAAAACAAAGGTATTAATTTTTTCACGTAGATGTTGAGTATGATACGCCTACTAAACACCTGCATTCAATTTTATATGAAAAAATAATGGTCATTCTTCGATAAACGATTTCGATTCATTATTGAGCGTACTCATGTCCTAATTTGTATCACACAAGTTTATCTAGGCTTTTTTAATATGCATAGCTAAGATAAACAAACAAACAAATAAAATAGCATGCCATTTTCGATTTCGCTATATTGCGATGTAGATGACATGTGTGCCATTATAGGTTAAATAGCGCACACCCTACGTTACGAACAATTTTTGCATTATAGCACATGCTGTGATAACTCTGGATTTATATAATATATTTTAGTTTCAATAACATAACCAATAAAATATATTAACACAACCATGTAATGCAACTTTCACCATTTTATTTTATAATAGTTATAAATTATTTTGTTAAATTAATTCAGATGAATTTTAATAGCCGCAGTTGTGTGACTCTTAGATTCGATCACAACCATTAATAATATATAATTTTTGATGAAAAACTATTAATGATATTTAAGAAATATTTAAAGCATAAACGGAGTTTGTTGAAGTAGTGAGAACGAGTTCAATCGCTTACAAATCAAATAGGAGAATACCTACTTCTAATCAATTTGTAATGCGGCACATCTAGGCAACAATATATGATGCACATTATGTCTCTTTCATAATTTGAGGTTTTGACCGGAACCCCGAATTCCAGTCATCTTGGTTCAGCTCAGGTTGGAGCCAAGACGAAACAAGGGTTGAAATTCAATTTTGGGTAACGTCTAAAAATACATCGTTTTTTTAGTGCAATTTTGAAAATTAGTGAATAGAAACAATGAAATAGAATAAAATACGCAATATAAGAACCAGTTCGAAGTATCTTTGTTTCATTAAATGGAAAATAAGATGAAGATTTATCTTTGTGGCAAAATAGAATTGAAGTCATTGAAAAATGTTAAAACAAATTATTCGAGAATAAGAAAGGTATGAGTGTACGACTTTTGTTGTTTCTCGTGTAGGAAAATTTGAAATGGCCAACAACTACAACGAAGCATTAATGTAATAGCGGTAAAAGCTAAAAAAGGAAAACATAAAATAAAAAGTACTGTAGATAGCCAAGTCGTGTAGATAGAACAAAAAATAATCTTTTTTAATCCTAAACCTTGGTCGCTGCACTAGTTGTTTCATGTCTATAGCATTGTATTCTTTTCGTGCAAGTGTTTGAATTTGTGTAAAGTTTATCCATTGATATGTAATAATAATAACACTTTCCATTAGAAAAGGAGGATTTTGGGTTATTATTTGTCTAATTATAATATTTTTAAGGTTTGAGTGATTAAAATTGGGCTTTACATAATCAATTAGGCTTTTCGTCTGTTTAATTTATCTGATTATATTTTTAATTTAGTTTTAATAGTAAATATTTAATTCACTAGGATTTTAGAGTATCAAAATATGTAACCATACCAAAACTAAAATGAAAAATGGTACATCCGAAATTTCGGAATTGATCGAAACTACGGAAATTGCAAACGACCCAAATCGAAACTAAAACCGAGTTCTCAAACCTTGGTCTCTTCGTCATCACTATGTCACTTAGACACTTAAAACTTGGCCTAAAGTCAATGTTCTAATAATAGCTGTATTTAATTGTAAAGTTTGCCCTTTGAAGTTACTTGATTCAATCCTTATTTATTAATTAAATTACTCTGACAAAATATTTATCGCCACGCTAAATTCCAATTACAGAGACAATAATAACCTTTTGTATTTAAGGAGACGATTTTTCAGTTGAATAGTGTTTCAATTGATGTATCTTAATACATACTTAGTTATGACATGCGTGAATCTGTTGAGACTTGGTTTTGATTCATGACACGAAACTATCACTGCAACATACAGATTCAACGACTGTTACGGCAAAAAGAGAATATATACTACATAGGAGACAAGACATCAAATTAGGTGCATCAACTTTTATTATTATGTTTTGAGTTTTAAGTCAATAATATCAAGATCTTTCATTGTTTACGTATATATTAGCTTATATATATAATCTCCTTATTTTCAAATGATTTATACATATATAAATATAATATATATATATATATATATATATATATATAAAATCAAAGTTTTAAAGTTAGAATCGTATATAATGTGTGTGTATATATATATTTTATATGCATGTGTAAGCTGTACAAATTGCACAGATAATACCAGGTCAGTCGACTGACCTGCTAGTATCTGTACAATATGCATAGGTGCACAAGGCGTATGAAGTCCTCTTCGGCTGCTGAGGCGAAATCCTGTTTCGCTGCTAAGGTCCTTGTTCGGCCGCTCAAAGTTTGTATAGACATGTTCCTCCGGCTTAAGTGAGGGTTATTGTTTTAGTGAAATTTCAGAAGGAGTCTGAGACTGGATGTAGGACGGAGCTCCGAACCAGTATAAAAATCTCTGGTGTTATTTTACCATTCTACTTTTATATTCTGCATTATTTACTATATAGCTATCATCACTATACTTTGTATTATCGTATATCCATATTACATGATCCATAACACACTTTCATTTGGTATCAAAGCAGGTTCTTCATATAACTGTAACACAGTTATCTGATACCTTAATAATATGGAAACTAACACTAGCACTAGCATTAACACTAGCTTCATAGAAGGACAATCCACCGCACGTCCACCACTATTCAATGGCATGAACTATAACTATTGGGCCACACGAATGAGAATATATATGCAAGCAAATGGTTTTGATTCATGAAATATAACTCAGAAAGAATACACTATTCCTACTGAAGAGTACCCTATTTAGACAAATACACAGACACTAGATGCCGCAGCAAATGCAAAAGTCATGAATATATTATTTTGTGCCTTAGATAAAAATGAGTTTAACCGTGTTAGCATGTGCAACATTGCATATGAAATATGGCGTACACTCAAAGTTACACACGAATGAACTAGCAATGTCAAATAAAGCAAAATATCCATGCTCAAAAGTCAGTTTCAAAACTTTAAAATGAAAGACAATGAATCTATAAACGATATGTATTCAAGATTTCAGAATATCTATCATTCATTAGTAGGACTAGAAGAAAAATATTTAGATTTTGATATTGTATCCAAAATCCTTAACTCTTTAACGGAAGAATGAGAAAGAAAAGTTCACGTTATTCAAGAAGCGAACGATATTTCCAAAATAACTCCAGAAGAGTTAATAGGAAATCTAATGTCCTATGAAGTGAATTTGCAGGCCAAACGAGTTCAAGCCCAAGAGAAAAAGAATATAGCATTCCATGCAGAACAAGAAAATCAGATTCAGACAAAGACAACCTAGCATTTATTGCCAAAAACTTCAAGAAATTCTTGAAGTATAGAAAAGGAAACAGAAATAATGGCAAGAGAAACTCAAACAGCAATAAACCACCGTCTTCATCAGTTCTGGAGCGCTTTAACTGACACAAAAAGGGGCATATACAGAAGGACTGTCCGGGTCAAAAGAAAAAATATCGCAATAAAAGGAAGGACAAATTCAGAAGGAAAGCTTTCTCAGTTACATGGGATGATTCAGACTCCTCCTCCTCCTCAGAAAACGAGAGTGACAACGATAATGAACAAGCCAACGTATGTTTTATGGCCAAAGATAATGAGGTTAGTGATTTAACTTTTGATGATATGATAAAGATAAACTCAGAATTGTTAGATACTTTAAAAAGTCTCAAAAAAATATATAAAGAGGCTGTTGAAAATCAGAACAAGGCAGAATTCGAAAGAGTTATGCTTAAAGACGAGAAAAAAATATTAGAAGAACTTGATAAAACTCAAGAATAGCTTTCAAATGTTAATTCTCAACTGATATTATTGAGTCAAAAAATTGAGACTCGAAAAGAAAAGAATGATGCTCTTGTTTCTGAAAATCATGATTTGAAAACTAACATCAAAATGGTAGAACTAGAAAATTCGAGTCTAAAGACCAAACTAGAAGGAATCACTAAAAATGTCTCGAATTTTAATAAAGGCAGAGAGAATTTATCTAGATTTATTGAAAATTCACAACCTGCTAACAATAAAAACGGACTAGGATATAAAAGGAAAGTCAAGAATTCACAGTCCAGTAATTCAGACAATGTTAAGTCTAATAAAACATTCCTATCTTTAAAAAGATCAGTTTCTAAAACTATCAATATATGTGTTCTTAAAACAAGTAACAAGTTGATAAGGAATAGGTATATTAGATCATTCACAGAAAACGTTCACAATAATAAGAATTATATTTATAAAAGGGATACTGAACCCACTTGGGTTTTGGTTTCCTAAGATCTAACTCTTAAGACCCTATTAAAAAGGTGGGTACCAACGTCATCTCATATTTTTTGCAGGTCCACTCAAGAAAAAAGAAAAATAGATACTCGACAATGGTTGCTCCAAACACATGACAGAAGACATAGATATGCTGACAAACATTACATACTCAGATGAAGGTTCTGTTACTTTTGGAGATAATTTCAAAGGATATGTCATCGGCAAAGGTGATGTGAGCAATTACGGTATATCTAATTTACCTCTTATTACACACGTTTTATTAGTTAAGAATCTAAAACATAATCTATTAAGTATAAGTCAATTATGCGATAAAGGATTTAAAATATCTTTTTCTGAAAATAAATGTAGTACCTTCGATCAAAATCAGAATCTTATTTTCGAAGGAGATAGAGAGAGAAACATTTACGTTTCAAGTATGAAAGTTAATCATAACTCAGACATGTGTTCAATAGCCAAAGAAAATGATCCCTGGCTATGGCACAAACGATTCTGTCATATCAATTTCAAAACTATAAATAAAATTTCTAAAAATAATCTCGTAAAAGGATTACCAAAGATGAGTTTTAAAGTTAATAATATCTGTGACGCATTTCGATTAGGTAAATTAACTAAAATCTTCATTTAAATCTAAGAAAGTCATTTTGACATTACAACCACTTGAATTACTTCATATGGATTTATTTGGACCGACCCAAGTTCAATCTATAAATCATAATAAATACGTGTTTCTAATAGTTGATGATTTTTCTAGATATACGTGGACTATCTTTATGAAAAATAAAAGTGATACTTGTGAGAATTTCAAAACATTTGTTAAACGAATTCGAAATTTAAAAGGTACTAAAATTAAAAATATTAGAAGTGATCACGGAGGTGAATTTAAAAACAAACTATTTGATAACTATTGTAAAAAGAAAGGAATATTTCATAACTTTTAGTTTCCTAGAACTCCACAACAAAATTGAGTTGTAGAACGAAAGAATTGGACTCTACAAGAATGTGCTAGAACCTTACTAAACGAAAGCACGTTACCAAAACATTTCTGGACAGAAGCCGCTGCAACTGCCTGTTATGTATTAAATCGTGTTTCCATTAGACCCCTCACTAAGAATACACCTTACAAACTTTTTAACGGTAAAAAACCAAACATATCTTATTTCAAAGTTTTTGGATCAAAATGTTGTGTTAAATACCAAAGATCAGCTTGGCAAATTTGATTCAAAATGTGATGAAGGAATACTTCTTGGATATTCGGATCGAAGCAAAGCTTATCGAATTTTCAATAAATGAACTAATACTATTGAAGAAACACTCCACATATCTTTTGATGAAAACTTTAAACATATTTCAAGTTTTAATGATGACGATGATTTACTTGATGATAACACGAATATATAGAAATAAATAATTTAAGAGAAGATGAAAACATTATTCATAATTCAGAAAATAGAAATATCACCAAAACAATAAGATATCCTCCATGAATCTTACAAAATCATCCTACAGAAAATATAATTGGAGAAATAAATTTAAATGTTCGAACTAGAAATCAACTAAATTTAATGGGTCATGTAGCTTTTATTTGTACTATAGAACCTAAGAATACTAAGGAAGCATCATTTGATGAAAATTGAATTATTGCTATGCAAGAAAAACTAAATTAGTTTGAACGAAATAAAGTTTGAGAATCAGTACCCAGACCGACCAATCAGACTGTTATAGGACTAAATGGGTTTATAAAAATAAAGCAGATGAATTTGAAAATATAACTAGAAACAAAGCCAGATTAGTAGCACAAGGTATAACCAAGAAGAAGGAATAGACTACGAAGAAACGTTTGCTCCAGTCGCTAGGCTAGAAGCAATATGAATCGTACTGGCTTACGCGTGTTTTAATAACTTCAAACTCTATCAAATGGATGTTAAAAGTGCATTTTTAAATAGTTATATTAAAGAAAATGTTTTTGCTGAACAGCCACCTTTATTTGTTCATGAAAAATATCCAGATCATGTCTATAAACTTAAGAAATCTTTATATGGTTTAAAACAAACATAACATGCTTGGTATGAACGCCTTAAAAGCTATTTAATTGAATCAAGATTCGAAATAGGAAAAGTAGATCGGACTCTATTTATAAAACATTCTAAAAATGACATTTTAATAGTTCAAATATGTGTAGACATTATTTTTGGGTCAACTAATCGTAAATTATGTAAAGAGTTTTCTGAAATATGACTAGAGAATTCGAGATGTCTCATATGAAAGAATTATCGTATTTTCTAGGTCTTCAAATAAAACAATTTTCAAATGGAATATTTATAAATCAAGAAAAAAGCTATAATAATCTGATCAAGCAATTCGGAACGGAAAACACTTCTGCCAAACCGACGCCTATGAGCACAACAACACATCTCGATAGAGACGAAAACAGCAAGAGTGTAGACCAAAAATTGTATCGTAGTATGATTGGATCATTACTATACCTAACAGCTAGTCGTCCAGATAAAAATGATGAGTGTATGTCTATGTGCAAGATTTCAAGCTGACCCGAAAGAATCACACTTACAAGCCGTAAAACGAATACTACGTTATCTTAGTAATTCTAAAGATTTCGGACTTTTCTATCCAAAAGATTGCTCTTTCGAGTTAGTATCCTATAGCAATGCTGATTTTGAAGGATCACCAACGGACAGAAAAAGTATGAGCGGTACGTGTCATTTCATTGGCAAATCATTAATATCGTGGTTTAGCAAAAAACAAAATCGTGTCTCGCTATCAACTTGTGAAGCAGAGTATATATCTGCAGCATTAGCTTGTGCACAAGTAATCTATAATAGACACTTAAAGATTTCGGAGTTAATTTATCAAAATCAACAATTTGCTGTGATAATTCCAGTGCAATTAATCTATCTAAAAATCCAGTAAATCACTCTAGAACTAAACACATAGATATTCGACATCATTTTCTACGCGACAACATAGAAAAAGATGTGATAAATTTAGATTACGTTTCATCTGAAAATCAGTTAGCCGATATCTTTACAAACCGCTGTTAGAAAACACATTTATAAAACTACGCCGAGAACTCGGTATAATGTTGATTAAAGATATATAAATAGGTCTAAAATAATAATATATGAAATTTTAGGCTAAAACTCAAAAACAAAAATTTTTGACAAAAAATCATTTTTCTAACCATGCTGAGACTCGAACCTGTGATCTATTATAAGTAGCCCAGATGTCTTAACGACCTGAGCTAGAGATTATTTGCATTAAGGTCTAGGTCGAGGCTTTTCCTATGTGGTTACAACTATACTCTAATTTGTTTATAATACTTACTTTTATATACATATGTTTACTGTATATACAAACATATTGCATTGACAAAAGTGAACCACAATGACAAAAAACCACCGAAATAGCAATGATCATTCTTAACTAACGAATTTGTTGTAACTAAAAACAATTCAATCCACTCAATTAATCCATTTTATTCTCCATTATAGCCTATAAATAGACATTCTTATTCACTACTATTCGTACAAACAACTAAACTGAAATATACAAAGTTCTTCCACTAGGTCAAACTCATCACATTTAACTCACTCGGTAGAAATCATAACATCTTCCGAATACCCAACCAAAACACCCGTTTATCATTCTACACCACTTTCTGCTCCTCACGATCATACCGGATACACTCCAAAGAGAAAGAAGGGAAAGAAAATTGTGTTTGACTACTCTCCAACGACTAAAAAAAGATAAGTGATATCATCACTATCAGCCGGAGTCGTTAATGCTTCAGCGCGAAATGTATCACGAGCAGAAAATCAATTCAAGACGACTAGACATTATAGAACATATTGCCATGAAATTTTATGGCGCTTCATCACATCCAATCAACGAACAAGTGGCTACGCCCGTTCGTCGTCCTACTACTTCGTCCCTACCCGACCACCTGTCTCACCGAACTCATGGAATCAACGTTCGACGCAAAGAGCCACAGAGCTACAAAACTCCTAGCCCTTCAAAATAAAAGAAGTTGTCATTGTATTTCATTTTTCGAATAATTTAATAAACCATTTACAATTTTTTAATATAAATGAAAGAATCATTTCTTTTCCTTCATATATTCACAACATATATACTGGTACTAACAATCATATAAATAAAATTATAGTTTCATTAGTATGTATATATAATACAAACAAATATACAAAAAACTTCACAAAAATAGCCTTAATAGGGAAACTAGCACAGTCCAGTCGATCGAACCAGTAGGTCAGTCGACTGACTCGGTAACCAAAATATGATTACAGCAGTCGACTGCCACAGTGGGTCAGTCGATTGGACCAGAAGTTAAAAAATATCGATCACTCAGATTCAGTCAACTGAATCAGACCTTCAGTTAACTGAACCAGAAGATCCAAAATATCGAAATTCAGATTCAGTCGACTGAATACCTTGTTCAGTCGGATGGTTCGTAGATCTGAGCCAAATTAACTGCTCTTTCCAACCCCACCTCACATTTTATCCTCCAAATTCACCTTTACTCTTCACTTTTACTTCAGATTTTTTGATTTTCCTCAAACCCTAAACCTTCAAAAACCAAATTTTTAACTCCAACACTCAAATTCAATGGCTCCAAAAAGAAAAGGTCAAGCAACTTCATCCTCTCAACCTCCTTCCGATGACCAAATCCAACAATGGCTTTTCGACGATACCGCGGTTAGGCGATGGAGGAGAATGCAAGATTCTCGTATTTTTGAAGGTTCGTTTATAAAATTTGCGATTTCTCTCCTTATCATATACAAGAATTGGCTCATCGTAGCAATTTGGAGTCTTTATTTAATATTGATGAAAACAAACACAAGATAAACCAAATTATGGTTAAGCTATTCTATATCAATCTTAATTTGGGTCACCGATTGGTATACAAAGCCAAGATGATTGCGTATGGAGTTTGGTTTGTGGAAAACCAGTATTTTTTTCTTTAGATCGAATGGCTCACATCCTAAAATCTGAAAATGATGGAATTAAATTAAGTAATGTTGATTGTGATATGGTCATTCATGATCGTATAAATCATTTGTTTTTAAAAGATGATATGCGCCAACTCAAATCTATGTCCTTAAGGTCTAAAGCTAGGATTATGCACCGCGCATTAATGAAAACCTAACTCCGAGAACCGGAAGTTACGAACTTGTTTATGAACACAATTTCAAAGCCCTATATGCCATCTTCGGAAATATCAAAGTTAATTGGCTCCGGTTAATTCTTGATGAGTTTTTAAGTTTCAACAATGGCCGCATGAGTGTCATATATTACGGTGAGTACATTATGCGCTTAAAAGAATGTGAGATTCCAAAACCCGACTCACCCGTCTCTACCATCGGCTACTTAAACTCCCGTACTCTAGCGTTGATGAAATTACCGGTTGTTCGACCTCCTCCTATCATTTCCTTTGAAGAATGGACTCGACGCCAAATACCTCAAGATCAACCACCTCAACAACAAGACGAAGCATCATCTCACCGTCTGACTCGCTAAAGATCAACTATTCATCAACAAGACAAAATTATGATTCCAAATCCAGGTCTCCCTCCACATGAGCCTATTTCCATGATATGTCGTAACCAACAAATTCTTAACACACATATCACTAGGTTGACAAAAGGCTAGATAAAGTGAAAGGATTTTTTACAAAGTTATGGCAAGCGATCTCGTGTTCATCCAGCTCTTCTACATCTACACTAGATGATTCGGGCAAACAACCCGTCTTCACTTGGTCATCCTCTTCCGATGATCAAGCGAGTAGTAGCAACAATAGTGGAAATGGAAGCGATGGTGGTGCCATAGGTGGTCAATGTTCTCATGGTGATAGGGGTAAGCGTATAATAGAGTAAGTCGTTGCTTACCTTAGTATTTGCTTGTATGATTTACAAACATTAGTTTTTCATTTCAAAACACGGCTTGTACTAAATAGCCACTGTTTCGTATTATTTGTGATGTTGCAATGTATGAATGTTTGTTTCTTTTATTGCTATAATTTAAATATCTATAAATGCATCATACGATTATTCATGTTCCTTATTCCTTTTTGTCGATGACAAAGAGAGAGAAAATTAACACTAACATTAAGAATGCATGATATATATCGCCAACGATTCAGGGGGAGTAAGTATTCATATTATATACAATCAAAATCTATATCTATTTACAAGTTGTCATCAATCAAAAAGGGGAAGAATGTTGAGACTTGGTTTTGATTCATGACACGAAGCTATTACTGCAACATACAGATTCAACGACTGTTACAACAAAAAAAGAATATGTACTACATAGAAGACAAGACATCAAAATCGGTGCATCAACTTTTATATTATTATGTTTTGAGTCTTAAGTCAATATTGTTAAGTTCTTTCCTCGTTTACGTATATATTAGCTTATATATATAATCTCTTATAAGTTAGAATCATATAATATATACATATATTATATACCTGTGTAAACTGTGCAAATCGCACAGATAATACCAGATCAGTCGACTGACCTGCTAGTATCTATGCAATATGCACAGGTGCACAAGTATATATAAAATATAATGAAAATCGTTGAATAATTAGTCGACTGACCCAGAACTCAATTGACTGAATTTCTATAACGGCTATATTTTCTGAAAAGGCACGATCATTCGTGAAGAGTTACGAATCTCTGCGAAGAGATTTGGACGCGACGCTTCAACCGGAACTCTTCATTTCAATGGTCGCTGCTATTTAACAACTATAAATACATATCCTAACTTGATTCCAAATTACTTAATCTGCTTATCTCTCTTATCTAACACTCTTAAATATTCTTGCAACCATACTCTCAAATATTCAGCATTCTTAACATACTTATTGCTTAAATTAGATTTATATATCATTTTCTAAGCAATACCATTTCTTTCTAATCTTCATAAACTTCAAATATACGTATTTATACTCGAGGAAAAGATCATAGAAAGGGTATACTATAAACAGATTTATTCGTGCTATCATAACACAAAAAGTCAAACAGTCTTTTGTATTTATTGAAGCCATGTTCTACTGCTCAAACGTTGAAGTCCTCTTCGACTGCTGAGACGAAATCATGTTCCGCTGCTCATGTCTTTGTTCGGCTGCTCAAGAGTTGTATACACATGTTTCTCCAGGTTAAGCGAGGGTTATTGTTTTAGTGAAATTCCAAAATGAGTCTAGGACTGGATATAGGACGGAGCTCCGGACCAATATAAAAATCTCTGATGTTATTTTATTATTCTGTTTTTATATTCTGCATTATTTACTGTATAACTATCATCACTATACTCTGTATTATCGTATATTCATATTACACGATCCATAGCATACTTTCATGAATCAATATCATGTAATTGACCATTGTTAAAGTAAGGTTTCCACATCTAAGGTCCATAGTACTCTCCAATCGAAACACTACTACACATCGTCACATCAAATCTTCTATTTGACTTTAGACTCAATAACCTATAAAAGATTTTTGACGAGTCATTCTATGATTGCTCCAAACAACTACACGTATGCCACCTATTGGTGCCCCCGATAATCATAAATATTTCATGGTTCATCGTATGGATATCATTATACATACTAGTCTTTCTGGTATATTGATATATTGTTTCCTGAAATATCAAATGATTAGGAACCTTTAAAGATAAGTGTATCTATTTCGATCCAATACTCATGATTACATATTGTTTCGTAATTGTGATCGTTTGAACACTTCGTTTCAAGTATGTCTATGTTATAATATGTTCTTAACATTATTTTATAAATACATACGATAGAAATAAAATAAGATAAAGCTTGCTTTTGTTTTGTACAAAGATATTTTATAGGAGTTAAGTTACCAAATCAAATTACATAATTACCCCTACGACATATCTTAACTCCGTCACAATCTTCTTCAATCGATGCCACTACACATTTATACTTCTTCGAAGCGAATAGCTAATATTCAAAAATCTGTATTAGTTAATAGTCGATGACTCAATTTCTTTTGTATTTTTGCATTGACAATGGCACTTGTAAGATTGGATGCGAAAGAACTTGCTTGTCCGCATAAGAAATAAGGCATTAATGGATGAGTTACCTTGCCTAAAGATTTAAGGATGCTACTGGACCTGTCTTGGCTATGGAGCACGTAGGAAACAAGCATGATTCTCTATGCAGATTTGATGAAGTGGAGAAAAGCTAAAAATGTATATAAAATCTAGTTAGATAACAAACGAGTATTATCCGCGATGGTGATGATTTGTGGGATGATCGAGTGCAAGTATATTATAGATTTTTTTTAACATAAGTTAGTTACCTGTCAAATGTTTTGCGCTTATGTCTTTTCATTATAGTAATTTGGCAGAGATATTGAAATCTAAAACTGCTCTGCATCTGCATTTGGAGTATTCAGAGCAAATATTTAATGGGGTAGTCACTGGTACAAACACAATCATATCGACTTGGGCTGATGACAATGAAGACGGTGGTTTCAATCGCACTCTAGGCACCAATTCAAATTTAGCACCCACGAGTAGACTGGTTTCAAGAAATGTTACTTTAACATTGGAACTTGAATAGTATCCCACCATTTTTGATGGGTGAGAATGAAGTTGACAATGAGGATGAGCAACATGTTGTTAGTCCTCATTGTTTAGGTCGTCGATTTGTCATTCTTATTGATCAACGAGAAAAGAAACGTGCACATAACACCTCTATGGAAGATGGGTAAAATATCATAGGCTTCATAAATAGAAAAGATCTATTTAGGCATGTAAGATCTGAGCTATCTAAGCGGTCAGAGAACTCCAAACGTTTCGATTTCATTCTTGATAGCTAAAGTAACGTTAGATCGTTGCATGAAGTTAAGCGGCAATTACAGACCGTTAAAGCTTATTGACTTGGTTTTGAAAAAAGATTTCGAACCAATTTGTAGGTTGAACCTAATAGCAAACAAACACGTAAGTGGGTTGATTGCTTAGCCGCCCCATATCGAGAGTGCCAGCGTCGCTGGGTCTTTCATATGTATTTTTATTTGCATGAAGCTCAATGCATTATCTTTTTTCCATTATGCAGTGAAAAATCATAAAAAGTATGTATGATAATGAAATGATTAATCGATTATATATAACAACCACGTATTTAGTTATTTATAATAATTAAAAAAATTGGGCAACTGCAGCGAATTGAATTATTAATTAATCAAGTATAAAAAATAATGAACTAATTATTTATAATACATACTTCTTTAATGAATAACAACAAAAATAAAATAACATGCTACAATAACAAAATTTAAATTATATAAATAAATTAAGCGTTGCATCCAACTTCAAAAATTCAACTGGTGTTCAAACTATCCAAAAACACAAATTTAATGATCCATGGTAAACGAAAGGACAGTTCATTTATCTCATCCCCATGTTCAAACATGCATCCTAAGAGGGGAAACCCTTGACAAGTTTGCACACATATATTGAAATAATGCCACGATGATCTTAAACAACTAACACTTATGAACCACAAAAGGTTTAAAATAAAGTGTACATATTGCCTTATTGTGGTTTAATGTTTTTCTTTTCCTCTATCTTTTTATTTCCTATTTTACACAGTTTCCATTGATAGCATACTACCCATCGAAATTTGTTTAAAGAAACAACAAAATAACATTAAGATTGGCGTTGTAATGTCCAATTTTTCCTTGAGTTGACCAACAACCTGGAAAACTTTAGACTCCAAAAGCGGTGCATTTAGCTCGCTCTTAATTTTTTTAATCTTTTTTTAAAACATTATACGCCAATGCCTACAAGTGTACCTTTAGTCTCGTGGCTTGAATTACCAACCAAGCAAACCCTGTTGGCTGTTTTTATGAAATCCTTTTATTGTTATTGTTATTGGATAGCTTTCCCGAATAGCCAAAAGAAATTGGACACAACAAAGAATTTCTTGCTTCAGGTTTTGTCCTGCTCCGACTTCCAAACAATACCGACTCAAAATAGATATTGATATATCAAACAAAACCAAATGAAATGAAAATGGTTCCAAATAGTAAGAAAATTATCATACCAGAACGAGAATTGGCTTCAGTCTGTTCGACAAAGCGCTCAGCAAATAACCTAATCGTTTTCTCAATGGAAGTCTCTCCAAAAGTTGACTGCGAGGGAGAGATTACATCCAAAAAAGATAAATTGCTCTTACTTGTATTGACTGATGGAGGATCGTCGGTGATACCAACGGCTCGTTGAACATCAGCAATGGAAGGTTGCTTACGTGGGAAGGACCCATTAATGCGACGTGGAGGTTGTCTGGAGTTAGAGGCAACTATTCTATGGCTGAATTGTGCTCTCATTAACATGGTAGCTGAGCAGGAGGAAGCCATGGCGGTGATAGAGTTTTGATCTTATTGCTTGGAATTTGCGGACCAATCATCTCATCTGGAAGAAAGTAAATTCTATCGAGAGGACCAAACAGCCCTTTGTCTTGATGAAAAATAAACAAAGAGGGAGGGTTAAATATACCCACTCTGAAATAGGACTGAAATGGTAACGACAAGTTTACCATTATCATACAAATACCAATATGGGTTGATAACCAATATTAAGCTGCATTGATATACCGATGCTATAGGTACGGTAACGGTAAGTTTACCATTATTAGCAGGAAATATTGCGGCAAATAAACTTCAAAACCAGCGGCAAATGCAAATTTACCGTTGATGTTAACTTCGCTTTTCAGTATTTAAATTAATCATACTACGTATACTTTTGAAGGTAATGTGATATTTTAAAAAGTTGTCCATAGTATTAATTATGATGATGTTTATTTTTTGTTTTTATTAGGTTTGAACCCTAATTTTAATCAAGTTATTATTTCACATTGTTGTATATAATTTTTGATGAATTAAGAAAACTTTCTATGTCAACTAAAATAAGTCAAAATGCCGATATAAATATTAATGAAGTTAGAATAAGGAATAAATTCTTTTCTATCTTAAAATTTTAATACAATAAATTTTTAATGTTATATGTATTGGTAAATATATCATTACCAGTCAACGGTTTACCAGTTTATCGCTATACCAATGATCATTTACCAACGGTAATGATAAAATATCGGTAGTCGTTTTTGACTTAGCAGTAGTATCGATATGGTAATGATATTCTCGTATTGGTAACGGTTATCACTACTATAACAGCCTTACTATAAACTACCTTTTACCTTGTCTTCATTTTACCCAAATTCGTAACTTTACACCATTCATTTTATCCACCTTTTTTACACTATCCAAGCCCGTAACATTTTATTATCCACCTTTTTTAACCTTATTTTTCCACTACCGCTCATCCATTTCTTCCTCAATCTTGACGTCATGCCTCATAGAAGAAAACTAACTGTCTCGAAGAAGAAGTCAAAGTCGATGTCGTTGCAACCCACGTCATCGCAGCCGTCAGCATCATATGAAGGTATGATTTTGCATTTCTTTCAATTTTTCTTTTCGTTTTGAATTTGTTCATCGTATTCTGACTCTGATGGTTTGAAGTTGAAAATTCGACAACCCTTTTTGTACGCTCAAATGCGACGCGGCATATAAAATTTTACACAATATTTTTTGCACAGTTTTTATACTACTGAACGATTCATTATAAATATGTTTTAAGTCATTCGAGATTATGAAATTGTTTGTAGTTTGGATATGGTGTTGATGTACAGTTAAATCTCCGCTAAAGCGCATAGCGCTCTTCTACTGCTACGCTATTTTAATTTAGCGCTATCAAACAATAGAGCTGCTTTAAGCCCTGCTATTTTCCGCTACACCGCTAAATTAAGGACTTTTAGCGCCCGTTTAGCAACATTGATATACAAAATTTGATTTGACCAGTTCTCTTTGATATCAAATCAACCAAGTTAGCCTAAAGATCTAACTTTAAGACATAAATGTCCAATATAAGTTAAAAATCTATTGTAGTCACCAAATCTAATTTGTATAAATCATGATGTTCTTCGATTTTGTTATACAAGATTAAGCATGATTTCCTAAACTGACACAAATGATGTGTGAATGAGAATAAATTAGCTTTAAATATTTGGTTTTATGTCTAATGAAGCATTTTGCACTTCCGTTTTTTTCTACTATAATCCCACTTTATCTCCGCTATAATTTTTTACACATCCACCGCCATGGAACAACTAAGTGCTTTAACTACATTGTGTGCTGCCAAATGAAACTTATTTTGAATATAAATCATACTGCATTATAATATTTGTTGCAGGTGTATAAGTTTCATCTCTGTACTATCGTATGAAAATGCAAATTTTTTACTTATGTATACAAACGTTTTATTTTATACAACCACTTACTACGGGTAAAACGAATCATTTTTTCATTTTTGGGTAAAAGGTAGTTTGTAACGTGGTGCGTTTAGTACCACTTTAAATAAAGGTTGTATCCATTTCGCCCATACATATCTCTTTCACACCCGTAACCAAGATTGTAAAAATCGTTAGACGGACGTTAGGCGGTTAGTACGAACTAAGGATTAATCGAGAATTAATTGGAGCTAGGAATTTTTGACAACTCATGTATTTTGGATAAATTTTTAGTGTTTGTGTCGATTGATATAAATTATAATTTCAGATTTTTGAATGCGCATAGGAGTAGCTAAGGAAGCAAAATCGCCTAAAACTAATACATCAATGCTTATATGAAGCATTGAACCTTAAATAATGTCTAACCAGTGCCTAAATACATGTTTGATTTTTATGTGAGACGGTAAACCTTATCTAGACGGGCATAAGCAGTCGCTAGGCGGTAAGCCTCACCTAGCACCTAGGTAGGGCCTAAGTAGAGGCAGAGAAGGATTTTCACAACAGTGCCCTTAACCTTTAAAGAAAACTTCACACTCCAATGTTTCCTTTTTCCACTCCACGATAAATTCCAAAAGTACCCTTATCGTTTTTATCTCCTCCTTTCTTACTTCCCGTTCTATTTTTATTGTTTTCATTTTTTTGGTCCGTAAAAATTTGCATATCCTGCATTAGCTGCCATAGGTTTGTTTTGAAATCATCAATTCTGTGATGCCCCATCTTGAGACCCATAGTAACAAAGGATATTACAGAATAATACCATCTGCTAGTACAGAGAATAGAGCTGGTTAGAAGCGTCATCTGTGAATTTACTTTAAGCGGACATCGATACGCCGATTTATATGCTACATATTTCTTTTCTCATGTGGAAGCGATGTATGCAATTTAGGCTTAAAATAAAACTACGGTAGCTATAAATATAATCCAAAACAACATATGATAAATATAAATTACAAAATCAGATATCGTAGAGTATAAACAGCAAAATACAAATAGAAATAAGGTTGAGCAGAGATAATATAGATACATGATGTAGACTACATAATACACAAGTACTACATCCCAAAGATACGAATATGTACACAGAATGAGTCTAGCTTGACATAAGGTATATCATAAACATGAATATAAACATAGTGATAACATGGATAAGCATCTAGCTAACAAGTATGAAGTCCATCCTAAAGGCATCGGGCTGAAGGACCTGAAACATCCAGTCCGATCCGAGTATTATAAAATAATAAACGAGTCGGTCTAGATTAAAATAAATGCGTTAGCATGATAAATGATAGGTAAAATGAACTAGATCTCAAATATAGTCACCAAGTTAGGTATCGATAAATATCAAGCATACATTAATAACTTCAAGAATGAAATCACCCAACATCAAAACCCATGATAACCTCTAAAAGCAAAATCCTAAAAACTATTTGGTGATAACACAAATAACATCAAATCCAGAAATCATAAATAGAAATCCAGAAAACATATAAAAGGGGACAAGGCGCCAAACTCCAAGATTGGTGAATAAATTCACCTACATCATGTAACTCCAAGATAGACATATGTGTCTATAAAAATCCAAGATGGGTATAATTCCCATAGTAACTTCAAGATAGGCGAGAGCCTATAGAACTTCAAGATAGGTGCAAGACCTATAAACTCCAAGAAAGGAACAAGTCCTATAAACTATATGATACACACAACACATATGAAAATTCCAAGATAGGTACAAGACCTAGAACTCCAAGGGCGAGTCGTAAACTCGTTAAGTGTCATATACTTCCAAATAGCAACCGAGTGGGTAACGACCATGTGTGTCATACCATATGGGTTTATTTAAACGTTTACTATAAGATAGTAAAATCTACTTGTATGTATCAATGGTTCGATCGAACAAATTCGAGAATCAACCGGTTAAACAAACATGAGTGTTCCATACCAATCATTTTATTCAACCATTTCAATCAATTCCTCGTTCGATCGATGTCGTGCAATTTTATAAAAAAATATTTCACTTTAAAATCATTCTTGTAAAATACTAGTTTATAAGCTAGAATATATACGTATGTTGAAAAACCTTGGTTATATATATAAGTACTATTTTAACATATTGCTGCAAATCAACTTCAAAACCATTATTAATGAGAATAAGTATGTGTATGTGTGTGTATTTCTAAATATTCTTTATATAGAAATTAGATTTATACTCAAAAATATTTTGATAAAATGATTTGATATAGAAATCATCCTTTTATAAATTCAAGTTGAAAACATGCATCAAAATTTGTGTATTGTGCCAAGAACTCATAGATCAATTATATGATATAGAAACACCAAAATAAATTCATCAATTCACAATTCAAAATTCGAAAATGGCAATGAAATTGATATGAAATACAACATCAAAATTAAGCAAATACCATTAGGCAATCAACCGAACAAGCGGGTGGTAAACGAGAGCGATCAAGGACCAAAACAACACAGCATGGGACTCAACGCCAGGCTGAGACCAGTACACTGGTCGTGCAGACCGATCCACTAGTTGCATTGGCTGGGTTGATTCGTAAGCGGTTCCAATGGTCCTCCGACGATCCAATTATGCTTGATTTTCCTTTGTTGACTCTCTTGAGGTCTGGAGCACTGTGTTAGCACGCAAGCATACAAACATATATAATTAAATGCAAATCATGATTAAATCATGTGAGTGTTCGGCTAATAGAAAATCAAGTTCACAGTGGTAGGAGAATCAGCACAAGATTCAGATCATATTCACTATAGATTCAAGCAATTCATTTAGAAACAGCATGCATTCATTTTAGACTAGAATTGTGAGTGAAATTCATCTTACATTCATGCTTAGGCGATTAACATTAAAGACTTGGATGAATTTAGAAGTAAGTAAGAAACCCTAGCTCTATCTCATATTTTTAGAAATAAAGAACATGCATGATCTAAATGAAGAGTAGAATGAGGGTTCGTCCTACATTCATTTAAGTAAGGCTTAGGTTCTCATTTAGGCCCATTTAAGTCGAAATGCAAGTATTATTTTTTGTTTCTCATTTAATATGCAAAAATCCTTAACTATTAAAAATGAGTTCACTCCCCAATACCATTTTATTAAATCTTAAATAATTACACTAAATTTTATAAATTATCCTTAATACTTTGCTTCACATTAGATTTATGATCCATTACTATAGACAATTAATCTCCTATTAATAATAATAATAATAAAATCATTTTATTTATGGAATAAAAATAATTTTCTATACATAGATATATTTTGAAAAGGAATTTATTTATAAATTCCATAAGAGTATAAATTAGAGTCTCTCAATATTTCAACTGCTATGAAAATATTTCAATCTCCCATTTTAAAGTTATTCTACACTTATTTAATGCGATCCAAAACCCAAGTTGTTACAGACTCCCATCCTTTAAAAAAATTACGTCTCGCAACTCCATCTTGGAGGAAAACCTATAACACATATGCGTATATTGCTAGAAGCAATGCATCTATTTTATCTATTTTGTATCCTCAAAGTGATTATCATGACTAGTCATTAATAAAAATCTTTCACAACCATGCATGTTTTTACTTATAGCTGCAAAAGTTTTTCTTCATTCCTACCCAAAGCAAACATTCTTTAATTTGGATTACTATATTATTAGATTAATCTTCCGAAAATAAATTCCATTAAGGTTTGTATTTCACAAATCAATAAAATATTTCATAATGGATGTATAAGTTTTAGCTTAAAGTTTACCTTTTCATTTACAATTCAAAATTTTATAATCTAACTTCGCTTTCTCAAATAAATAGGATTGCTAAATCACCAAACTTGTTTGCTCTTTGTGTTATAACCTACGAATATAAATTTTCAAGCTCACTACCTCTTGAAAAATAAATAGATTACTCTAATTATTAAATTATTTTAAGGTCCTCATAATAATCAAAAATGTCATATTCAACGGTATGTTTAGATAAATTATTCCATCCTTCAATTATATTTTATTTTTTTCCAAGGTTGCAAGACGGATTCATTTTCTAAAAAGCCAAAAATTACAAATTATAATTTTTTATTAACTCACATATCAATGTATAAATTTTTCTTGTATTCATATTCTTTTTATAAAATAAAATTTACAAAAGCAAAATTTTCTTTTATTACAATTTCTTTTAAACTTATTCTTTTAAAAACTAAATCCTTGTATTTATTATTATTATTAGAATATATATGTATATAAAGACACACACACACACAAATACATATATACATTCCTACCTAAGCCTTGGGTGTTTCATAGACCTAATTAGAGAAAATTTTATTGTTCTCTTCTTATTTCCCATTTATAAATCATCAATTTTACACCTAAACAATGTTTTATGGAAACATAAATTGATTTCTTTTGAATTTAACAAAAACAACAACATGTCAAAATTCCCATTTCCCTCAAGATTGAGATATTTACAAAAAATTAATAAAACCTTTAAAATTAGAAGTTGTTATTATTATAAAAAATAACTTGTTAATTATAAAATATCATTTTAGACAACTAATCTCAATATTAACAATTTTCTAACTTCTATAACATTGGTTGAAATAATTTGAGGTGAAAAGATATTTTATCGCAAATCTCTACTTATAATAAATAAGTGAATAAATTATTCACATTTTTATATTACAATTATTTTCATATATCTAATCGTCACATTTTCCAAAGTTATTCTTATATTATCAAATATAATAATCAAGTTTCACAAAAGGATAGTCATTGGATTTCCAATTTATTTAATCCTAAATCCATTTAATTTGGAATTCATAACTAATAGAACATCCATTATTAGTAATCTATCCCGTTAATCAGTTGCAATGTTAATAATATAATCAACGTTGCATAGCCAACTTGCTTTGTCGACCGCTAATATTTGATAGCTGCATTTATTATCCAAAATGTTAATATCTGCAAGGTACTTTCCCTATTTTTAGATTGCTTATGCACCTCATACATACGTGCCAAAAAAAATTATTTAATTGCAACAACATCCCAATCAATATATGAACACTAACAAGAAAGGCACATATAGTACGAATAACGTGAACATCAAAGACGAGCACAACTAACACAAACATGCACAACATAGATGTTCAAAAATATAAGTGCAACACTAAATATAAACATAATATCAAACACGATAGTAGTCCTGAAAAAACATGTCATGATAATAATATCGTCATTCGAAAGTTAATTATCACTGGTGCCAACATTCTTCTCATGTGCCTTGACCTAGCCAGATAGATGAGTCAATAATGATTTAATAATTCCAAGTTCTTTTTACTGCTTCTCCTTAATCAGCTGAATCATCTGTCCTTAATTGCTACAATATGGATAGAATGCGAGCTTCGGATGGAGAAGTGTGGATAGGTGAGTCTCTAGTTAGAGAAGAAGGTTCGATAGGGTCTTGTTGAAACGATAGATGAATCAGCGTCCCAGTAGTGATCTAGTCCAAAGTAGTCGAGATTTTTATAGCTTTAAGTACTTTACTATCAATTGTGCTAACATACGAGTGTCTAATTGGAGTTTCTTCATCTAAATTGACCCCAAATAACTAAGAATGGTAGTGATATGATTCCCATAAGGATTGCACCTTCTCCTCTCCCCGACTCTATTTTCGATCATATTTTTCATAATAACACTCGCTCAATTCACTCGAATACATTTTAATAAAGCATAGGTCGATTTGCAAACCATCGGGTAAATCTCGTCAAAACTATTAGTCTTAGGAATCAAATTGTATTAGAGAATTTGAACAACAATTCGAGCAAGATGAGTCAAATTTGGGGTGGTATAGTTCCCATGAGGGTTTCTAAGAATTAAACATAGGATTGATTGTTCACCAAATACAATTCCCTCAAGGGTATACCTCCGGATGAAATTCACAAATTCTGCCTAATTCACTCTCGTTAAAAGAAATGGCTACATCCTTAACATTTATTGATAAAATTAACCCATCCGGATCATATTCTATCTCAAGATTAGCATAAAATAGTGCCATTCTGTCAATTAAATAATCATTCATGTTTATAAGATTCACTAATTTCGCTTGGATGAACAAATTTCTTATATCGTAAAGAACAAGAGAATTAATATTACTGGTCGGCCTCTTAGGTGCTCATTAGCCATCAAGCTTTTAAATCTCTTAATATTTTCCTTTTTGTTCATAATTCAATCCTTAATTTCGTTAGTTAGAATCTCTTTGATGGATCCAAAAGTTGTTAAATGGGTTCTCTTTTGCCTTGCCATGGCTAACTATTCGATTAAAGTGGATAAATCATGATTTGATGGAGTTTGGAGGTAGGAAAATGGAGGACTAGGGTTTTGGAAATGAACATGATTTGAAGAAATGGGGTGGAGTTCGGTTGGGAGTAGATATAGAGTTTACGGCCTAGAAAAAATCGATAACCGATGCATCGGTTCATCTCTACTGGTTCGTCGATACCCGAGGAAATTCAAGCTTTTTTTAACTTAATATTTCACTAAATAATATCTTATCTTTTAAAATTACCGTCTATTCTCCAACCATCATTTCATAATTTAAAAATACATTTACTTACTTTGAAATTTTATTTCCTCTTGAATATTATTTATAACATTTAGATAAATATTCCTAAGTCTTTCAAAAGGTTTTGATTCAAACTGTTGCATCAAACTGTCTCGTTATATTGTTTATGAATCCTTATCGAGTATGTTGGCCAGACGTCTAGACCATAATTCTTAAAGCACTCAATGGGTAATTTAACACAAAATATTCTTCCAAGAATTCCTTTAATATAATATACATATATAGAAATTCTTCAAAAATATTATTTCCACAAAATTAGGGTAGTGTTTGTTTTAAAAATGAATTTTGTGTTTTTGGTTTTCAATATGTATGTCAAATATGAGGAGAATGGAGAGACGACGGAATGGGTGAAAAAGACGAATGAGAGGACGAAAAGTATAGAGGGGTGACGGAAGAATGGATTGTTTCACTTGCTTGTGTTATTTTTCAAAACACAAAAAATAAAAATAAAGTTTGTTTTCTATTTTGTATATTAACTTCGTTTTCTAAATTGATCGTTTTTTGTAATATACGTGCGTTATATGCATTTTTGTGTTTATGAAAACCCAAAACTAAAAACAACAAACCAAACTCTACCTAGATTTGCGAGTGGTAACTACATTAATCATTCAATTCACCCATGCACACTTTAAGTAATCATCCGAATTCAAAATTTCATCTTAGTTTTTTTTAATAGGGTGATAAATAAATTATTTCAATTTAAAATCAAACTATCAATTATTCTCCTTATGGTATTTATATCATCATAGCCACCACAAGGCCATATTATTGGTATTGAGTAAGTTTTAGATCCTCAAGTGGTAATTCCTACTCAATATCATTCTTGAATGATCTTTAAGATATTATCATTATTATCTTTAAACAACCAAGCGTCCAACAATCAACCAACAAGCATACACACACACACGACATCCAATTAAGGTGCTTAGCAGAACGTAGTTCATTTGCCTTCACTGTGCAACTTTGATCGCTACCGGTTAGGACTCAACATTTCAATATTCGTAGATATGTAGGGCCTATGTCACACATTGTGTATAAATTTAGAATCACTACAGGATGCTAATTGTAGTGTAAAACCAAAAGCACAAAATCAACCCCTAATTCCCCTAATGACCCTTACTAATATTATCCAAAATAGGAATTGAACTCTAAATTCTACCTTTTATCCTCATGGGACAGGTACTAAAACTCCTAGGTCATGATTCATGTTCTTTGTATTCTGTGTTGTTCTGAATTCAGCTCTAACACCAAGCTGTGACGCCCTGCCTAGAGACCCACACTAATAAAAGATATTGCAGAATAATAGCATTTGCTAGTGCAAAGAATAGGGCTGGTTAGGAATGACCGTCTGTTAATTTTACTTCAAGCGAGCATTGATACATCGATTTATATGCTACATATTTCTTTTCTCAAGTGGAATCGACATATGCAATCTAAGCTTAAAGAAAAACTATGGTGGCTTTAAATATAATCTAGAACAACGTATGAAACAAATCATAAAATCACAAATTACATAATATACATAGCGGAATACAAATATATACAAGGTTGAACAGACAGAATATAGATACATGATGTAGACTACATAATACAAAAGTACTACATCTCAAAGATATGAATATGTACACAAAATGAGTCTAGCTCGACATAAGATATATCATAAACATGAATATATAAACATAATGATAACATGGATAAGCATTTAGCTAACAAGTACGAAGTCCATCATAAAGGCATCAAGCTAAAGGACCTGAAACATCTTGGTCTGACCAGAGTATTATAAAATAGTAAACGGGTTAGCCTAGACTAAAATAAATGAGTTAGCAAGATAAATGATAGGTAAAATGAACTAGATCTCAAATATAGTCACCAAGTCAAGTATTGACAAATATCAAGCATACATTAATAACTTCAAAAATGAAATCACCCAATATCAAAACCCATGATAGCCTCTAATAGCAAAATCCTCGAAACTATTTGGTGATAACACAAATAACATCGAATCCAGAAATCATAAATAGAATTCTAGAAATCAGATAAAAAGGAAAAAGGCACCAAACTCCAAGATTGGTGAATAAATTCATCTACATGCATGTAACTCCAAGATAGACATACGTGTTTATAAAACACTGAGATGGGTATAATTCACATAGTAATTTCAAGATAGGCGAGAGCCTATATAACTTCAAGATATGTGTGAGACCTATAAGCTCCAAGATAGGAACAAGTCCTATAAACTACATGATAGGTACAAGACATATGAAAACTCCAAGATAGGTAAAAGACTTATAGAACTCCAAGGGCAAGTCATAAACTCGTCGATATAAGTGTCATATACTTCCAAATAGCAACCGAATAGGTAAAGACCATGTGTCCTATACCACACGGGTTTACTTAAACGTTTATTATAAGATGGTAAACTCCACTTGTGTGTATTAGTTGTTTAATCAAAAAAATTTGGGAATTAAGTGGCAAAACAAACGTGAGCTTCCATTCCACTAGTTTTATTTAACCATTTAAATCAATTTCTCATTCGATCGATGACATTCAATTTTATAAAAAAATATTTTACTTTAAAATCATTCTTGTAAAATACTAGTTTATAAGCTAGAATATATATGTGTGTGTGTGTTGAAAAACCTTGGTTATATATATAAGTACTATTTTAGACCTTTGCTTCAAATCAACTTTAAAACCATTAATGTGTGTGTGTGTGTATTTCTAAATATTTTTTAAATAGAAATTAAATTTATACTCAAAAAGATTACGGTAAAATGATTTGATTTAGAAATCATCCTTTTATAAATTCAAGTTGAAAACTTGCATATAAGGGTGTAAATTGGTCGGACTGGACCGGACCGAGGTGTGTTCAATTTCTATCTTAAATAAAATCGGACTGTATATGGACCGGACGAAATTTATATTCGTACAAATTTTATTGTCCTAGCTCGTGTTCTAAATGAAATCGAACGGACATGAACATAAGTTTTCGGACACGAACTCGGATGGACCAGGACGGACATTGCTATCTACATCGAATTTTATGTTGTTTAATAGAATTTCCATCAGCTATATTATTTTTATCAATGTGTATTGAAGTATAAGTATTTTATGAATCCTTACTCAATTAACCGACCAAATAGTTGTCATATATGTTTTGAGAAACATAGAGGATATACAGTATTGTAAGAAATTCAGATGAATTCGAACAAACACGGACCGGACGAGATTTTTGCTCATACAAATCTAATTGTCCTAGCTCATGTCCTAATTGAAAATCGAACGAACCGGAAAACGTATTTCGGCCACGGACGCAAACGGACATCGAACACTCTTACAAAATTAACAGCTTGCATCAAAATTTATGTATTATGCCAAGGGCCCATAGAGCAATTCTATGATATAGGAACACCGAAATGAATTCATCAGTTCACAATTCAAAACTTGGAAATAGTAATGAAATTGATATGAAATACAACATCAAAATCAAGCAAATACCATCAAGCGATCAATTGAACAAACAGGCGGCAAACGAAAGCGATCAGGGACCAAAACAAAACAGCCTAGGACTCAACTCCAGCTGAGGCAGGTGCACTGGTCGTATAGAGCGATCCACCAAGTTGCATCGGCTGGGTTGATTCCTAAGCGGCTCTGATGGTCCTCCGACGATCCCATTTTGCTCGCTTTTCCTTTATTGACTCTCCTGAAGTCTTGAGCATTGTATTAGCACTCATGAAAGCATACAAACATATATAATTAAATGCAAATCATGATTAAACCATGTGAATGTTCAGCAAACAAAGAATCAAGTTCACAGTGGTAGGGGAATCAACACCAAATTGAGATCATATTCACTATAGATTCAAGCAATTCATTTAGCAACAACATGCATTCATTTTAGACTAGAAGTGTGAGTGAAATTCATCTTGCATCCATGCTTAGGTATTAACAATGAAGACTTGGATCAATTTAGAACTAAGTAGGAAACACAACATCAAGCAAATACCATCAGGCGATTCATCAGACAAATGGGCGGCGAACAAGAATGATCGAGGGCAAAAGCAACACAACCTAGGACTCAACTCCAGGCTGAGATCGATGCACCCCTCGTGTAGACCGGTCCACCGGTTGTGTTGCCTGGGTTGATTCTTAGGAGGCTCTGATGGTCCTCCGACCATCTGATTTCGCTCTTTTTTCCTTTGTTGACTCTCTTGAGATCTGGAGCATTATATTAGCTCTCATGCAAGCATACAAATATATATAATTGGACGCGAATCATGATTAAACAATGTAGGTGTTCAACAAATAGAGAATTAAGTTCAAAGTGATAAGAGAATCAACGCCAGATTGAGGATCATTTTCACTATAGATTCGAACAATTCATCTAGCAACAACATGCATTCATTTTACATAAGAAGTGTGAGTGAAAGTCATCTTACATCCATGCTTAGGCGGTTAACAATGAAGACTTGGACGAATTTAGAAGTAAATAGGAAACCCTGGCTCTGTGTCATATTTTTAGAAATAAAGAATGTATATGACGAATGATCTAAGTGAAGAGTAGAATATAGGTTCATCTTATATTTATTTAAGTAAGGCTTGGGTTATTATTTAGGCCCATTTAAGTCTAAATGCAAATATTATTATTTGTTTCTTATTTAATATGTAAAAATCCTTATCTATTAAAAATGAGAACTCACTTTCTAATACCATTTTGTTAGATCTTAAATAATTACACTAAGTTTTAAAAATTATCCTTAATGCTTTGTTTCACATTAAATTTAGGATCTATTACTATAAACAATTAATTTCCCGTTATTAATAATTTAGTCCTTTTTATTTATGAAATAAAAATAAAATTTCTATACATATACATATACATATACATACATATATATATATATATATATATATATTCCAAAAATGAATTTTTTTCTTCTAAGTTCATTAAAAGTATAAACTAGAGTCTCTCAATATTTCAGTTGCTAGGAAAATATTTCAATCTCCCATTTTAAAGCTATTCTACACCTATTAAATGCGACCCAAAACCTAGGTTGTTACGAATTCCTATGAAACTTTCAATCCAGGATAAGCAGATAGATGAAGAGGCATTGTGAAAACAAAAAAAAAATTTAACTACTAAGGATAAAAGTGTATAAAAAAATTTAATGTCGGAAGCGGGGGCTGTAAAACAATTAACGAAGTGTTAATAGACGGGGTCATAAATAAATATTAGTATGATAATGGGTAGCCATCAACTGCTCAACCATACTCAATCATTCATATGGTTAACATTTACTACGTAACAATTCTAGATTTTGGTAACCACGGTAAAACATAACAACCACGCATGATTTTATATAGTGTATTTTATAATAAAGTATGCAGTTTAGCAATATAAGTTAGAGATATGACTTATACATGTGATTTCCAAGCACTGCACTACACACATGGTTTATTTTGTAAATAAACAAATAAAACGGATTGAACCATAGATCTATCAATAATAATGTACTAACTGATAATGCATGTATAAATGGTTTTTAGTAATGTGACTAGTGTAACAGTTAAGAAAATTTTATACCGTTAAAACAATGGTTGTGATTGCGATTTGAGTTAATAATAATAGTTTCCACAACCATAACACCCCTGGTGATTAGCCATATTGGGTTAGGTTCTTCTTACCCATTCTACCTTGTGTTCTGTTTCGGACTTGTAACAACCTGCACCTTTATTGGCTCAAATTTCAACTAAATCGAAGTCCAAGTCCATTAGGACACAGATCGTTGGTTTTGGTAACCTGTAATGAATATAACTATATCAGAAAGCAATATGTACGAATTCACAATGGAAAAGAAAATTGTAATAGGACATAAATACTGACCGAGGAAACTACCTTGAACTCAGTAGTGTACCTTGAATACCTAGTTGTCTTGTCAGGGTCAAGCATGAATGAGAAGACTTCGTCATCTGCCATTCTCGTCTTATGCCTGTAACCATCCTTCTAAATCTATCATGTGGGCTGTAATGAGGAGGGGTCAGAAAAATGTTCTGGTGGTTAGAAATTTAAATACTTTATCCATAACACTAATTTATATTATTTGATTCCTATTTAAGTGTTATGTTTATTATTTTTGGTCAATCCATTCAATCCTATGTGCGCGTATGATATTCCTAACCTCCTTCGAGGTATAACTATATATATGTACTATCCAAAAACCTTGGCCACTTATCAGTTCTTAAATAAGGATAAGGCAGACCCAACTGCCATTAATACCTCAACTTCGAAGTGGACCCTTCATAACTTAATCGCTAGTCAATCGATTCTTGCTATAGAGACCGATAAACCCTATATACGGCTTTATAATATAATCGTCGTATTACTAACGCATCTCTAAGACTCATCTAAGACTTAACTAGTCCACCTCCGATAAATAAATAACCAACTATTAAACTTTAAGGTCTGTGCGCATCCCATACGGATTCTATACTACTAGGAAATGGAATCTGTCAGGGCATAACCTGAGGCTTTGCTACGACCGCTCGGGACTGCTGGTAGTCATAACCTATATGTCAGTCCTACTACTAAATACTAGTTTAACAACAATACTGACATAGCCCTTCAACCTCCCATAGCTGAAATCCTATTTAAACTATCCTAATGTAAGTCAAGAAAAATGGCTATTCCAGTTGTTTAATACCTCTTATTAGAAATAAAGTAGACCTTATTTCCTTAAAAGTATTGGGCCGTTTAATTTCTCAAATCCAAGGTGAACCCGTAGTATATTTCCCCTACCCATATGCAACCACATATCCCTTTTTCACGGATCCTACGGTTGGAGACATCTCACATCCGTGATAAGTATACACAACTGCTGGTATCTTCTAGGTGAAGGGCGGACTTATGTTATGTAACTCTATCAACCTCACATCCCAACCTACCAAACCAACCATCTTAAGCTTAAATTTTAGGCTAGGCCCACTAATTCATGCTCGTTTTAAACGTATAATTAAGATGTATAACTTCCCACAATGGAAATTATACCGCCTTCCAGCATTTAATTCATATATTGTACGCTTATTTACTATATTCCATAAGTGCCAATTGTTCGTAATAAATGGTCATAATCATTCTAATTGGAGAATCTCTAATAACAATTATTTATTCATTCTAATTCAACCTATTATGCCATTTCATTTCCCTATAAATATCATACGAAATCCTTTAACCATTCCTATTAACATTTATGTCTTGATTTAATCCTTGGAACTCCCTATTAATTGCACATTTATTGCCCAATTAATTTTTGAGTCACCATCTCTTTTCTATCTACACCTCCAACCCTATAATTTTCTATGCTATTTATAACTAGATGTCCTAATTATAACTAATGCGAATATCGACATATATTTCGCTAAGTAAATATATTTTTATTATAACCGGTAAGCATGGTTATACATGTGTGTGTGTGTGTCTATATATGTGTGTGTGTGTGTGCATGTGTGTGTGTTCTGTTTCTAATTATTAATACTAAACTAGAACATTTCTTTTCTACGTTAAAATTTATTAAAGCTATCGTTCTAAAATGATCACCGTTGTAATTTTTCATAAATTAACCAAAAGTGATACCTTTGCTTCCTTTGAAACTCAAAAGAATTATCTCTTTTTTTATTGAAATATAAAATGCAAACTATAAGAAAGAACGCCTTTACATATCTCTTTCATTTTCGGTAGATTCCTTATTATTTCAAACAATGCACTTTTTATATATTTGTGAAACTAGATAATTTATGGAATTAGATACAACTAAATTGTACCCCGTTTTCAATAAATTAAAACATAGAAATTCACATTCCAAGTCAAATTAAGGAAATTTAAATTAATATTAGTATTTTACGATCCAATTATAAATCTGCGATAAACTTACAACTTTATCAAAATTCAACTTTAACAAATTTAGGGATTGATTCCCAAATTTTCAGATTAAGGTGTATAACATCCCCTATCTAGAGACCCAAAACTAAACGCTAAAGATGCTTCAACCATCTATAGTATTAGCTTTCAGTGATTAAATACGGCTATGTTAATGATATCAATAATATCAGAAGCACTTGAATATGAAACAAAACACAGAATTCAAAATTCACTTTTACTTCATTACATTTCAAAATCAAATGTTTCACATTCATAAAGCATTATCCCAAATCGTTCCCAGACACAGATAAAATATAGCTATTACAAAATATGCCAAGAGTGGTATATGAAGATACCCTCTTGGTTGAACAGAGTCATATGGTCATAATAGACCTAACACAATCATGACGGAAATACATCAAAACATAACAAGAACATCAAATCCTAAATAGCTACCCATTTGCCTCCCGCCTACCTCCGGTTGCCTTATTCGTCATCCTACTAAACCTAAAAAAGACGTTAATCCCTCAACTTACACAAATTAATTTTGAGCACCCGAGAGTTTAAGAGGAAAACATAAACTTCGAGTCAGACATAAAGCCTGACATGAATAATACTATACATCCCGATTAAACATGTTAAGTGAGACCACGCCGCTTAGCGGAATGGGTTTCCACTTACTAACATCCTTTTTGAGACATATCTTTGAATACTGTGAAGTAATCATTATGTAAACATACATAAATCTTAAGTAATGGTGAACTATCTTTTCAAATACATAAGTTTTGTTTGGATAACTTTAATCTTTGGCTAACTCGGGCCTATCGGACAATACAATCAAAATTAACCTAACATCCGAACATTTCCCATCTGGACGGTCTGTCCTTAATTTAATCATCTCCCATGTCTTCCTGATCCTAATGGTTTTTCAAGACATATATTCCAATCGGTGTGTAATCATAATTTTAGTCTACCTGTGACCAAGCCCTACACACTGCAATTTTGGACAACAATTAGCTGGGGCTAATAGCTAATGTATAGGGAACGACCCCATACTAGTCCCATCTGATATTCTAATATCTGAGTCATTTTCACTTAAGGATCCCCTCCTATAATTTTCCTTGAAAACATTTCCAAACCGATTTAAACCTTTAAATCAAATTTAAACAAGGAATGGTATATAATCTTTATACTTTACTCAAAATCATATCACCATGTTATATATCCTCTTTACTCAAACTTTAGTTGATGAAAATACTTAACCATCTGAAAGAACCTCTTTCTACACTTTCGAAACCATCTATTTCAAATTCAAACATCAAACCTTTCGAAATCAAACCTTTCGAAAACAATAAAACTTTGGACATCCTTCTTTAAAATCTCTATAAAACATTGTCTTAAAAAACCTTCCATCTCATACCTTTCGAAACCATTTACTTAAACCTTTCGAAGTCAATCAACCGGAACCATTCGAAGTCATTCATTTAAACCTTTCGCAGTCACTCATTAAACCTTTCGAAACTATTGAACTTAAAACTTTCATAGTCAATCATCAAACCTTTCGAAATCATTCAACCAGAACCTTTTGAAACCATTAAATTAAACCTTTCGAAATCAATCTTCAGACCTTTCAAAATCATTCAACTAAAACCTTTCGAAACCATTAAATTTAAACTTTTGAAATCAATCTTCAAAACTTTCGAAATTATTCAGTTAAACCTTTTGCAATTATCCACTTAAACCTTTTGAAATTATTCACTTAAACATTTCGAAGGCTTACTGGTTTCAATTCAAAACAAATGGAAAACCTTCTTTTAAAACATTTCGAAGCCATTGGAAGCAACCTTTCGACTAGTCAAAAGCTCCGCTTCGAAAGCTTTAAACATACCCTTTAAAACAACTCTTTCGAAAGCTTTCTATTATACTTCATTTCATAAAACAAGGGTGAGTCACCTAAGTTGAAAGCTTCCTTTCGAAAGCATGGGGAGAAGCAGTTGATTTTAAAAACAAGTAAACCTTTCATCTTTGTCAAAAGGTTCAAAACAAAACAAAGCGGTAGTAATCTTTCGACTTTGTCAAAAGGTTTAAAAACCTTTGTATAAACATTTGACCTCGTCAAAAGGAACCAAGTCGAAAGCTCTTATTCAAAAGCAAAGCAGGTGAAAGCTTTTGATTTATAAAACAAACATACCCCAACCTCGTTGGCCATTAACTTTTCGACTAAGAATTTTTCGACCTTGTCCAATTCATTACGTACCAAGTAACTTGATACCATATGCATTGGTTTGACCTTGTCGAAAGCTTTGGACCTCTCGACCTGGGTCGGAAGGTTTACTGCTGTAATAGGCCGAAACGTGCTAAAAGTATGGTTTCTTTGTTTCTAACTTGAAAAGGATAACTTTTTAACTAACCTGCCTTTGTTTGTCAAATCCTCACTGGTTAATAAATTCTTTTCATAAATGTGCTACCACTATTTCCAAAATTAGATAATTATTCTATTTTACAAAATGCCCCTTCTTCTTAATTAAATATATAAAACATTTAAGTCTTATACCTTAAATAATTTTATATATTCATCAAAACACTTAGGAAAAATCTAGAAAAATCCCAAAAAATCTATTTTAATATGTTTTCTAACATATAAAAATTCAACCCCAAATAATAATTATTTTAGCCGAAAATAATTTATAAACCAATAAGCAATTTCCTTCACTAGAAAATGAGTATAAAATCCATATTAATTCAGAAAATTATGAGAATCGAAACCCATCTCTAAAATATCATTTCTGACCTATATTTAAATTTTCAAGGCATATGGATATCATTAAATAGGATTTTCATTTCAAATAAAAATTTAACATGAACATATATAATTCATCAACAAGCATATATATATATATATATATATATATATATATATATATAAATTTAATCATCAAAACATGACATATACTTGCAAAAACATTTTGGATCTAATCTTAAAACTGAAAAATTAAAGAAAATGGGATGTAGTGATTATTCACCTTAGCTTTGAGATATAAGATGTGAGATTAGATGTTGATTAAGTTGATTATCTTCCCTCTCTTGATTCCTAGCTTTAATTTTCTTCTTGAGAATGATAATGGTGACCGACCTTAGTATTTTTTGTTTGAATAAAATGAAATGAATGTGAGCATTCTATCTCCTAAGGGTTTAGGGTATGAACTCCACCTATTTCCCATATTGCCCTTCTCATATGCTAACTCGTTAACTTAGATTATTTCATTTTAGTTTGCACATTAACATAGCACGGCTACCCTTAGCTAATCAATTATCAACTTATTAATCTCCACGTTATCTATTTAATTTACCCAATTAATTATTTTAAGTAATGTTGTAAAAATATAGGGTGTTACAAACTTCCCACCTTAAAGAATTTCGTCCTTGAAATTGCGATAAGGTACACGACCAAACAATCAAAGGTAAAACATACCATCAAACAAATTAGACTAAAGGTCTTTAATCTTGCTCTTCGTCCCCCAAGTACAATCCCTAGCATTGTCACTCCACTGAACCTTTACTAACTTGACTGTCTTGTACCTCAACTTCTTCTCATCTCTAGACATAATCTGAATCGGCTTTCTAACTATGGTCAAATCCGACTCTACTACTAAATCTTCTAACATTGTAGGTGCTATGATAGTCTCCGGACATTTCCTAAGATGATAAACATGGAAAACATCATGGACTCCAGCCAAACTACTGGGTAATTCTATTCTATAAGCGAGTTTCTTGATCCTCTCAACAATGCGAAATGGTCCAAGGAATCTAGGTGCTAACTTTCTCAATTTCGCAAGTCTAATCATACCCTTCATTGGTGAAACCTTAATGAACACATAGTCTCCGACAGAAAATTCCAAATCTTTCCTTCTTCTATCAGCATAATTTTTCTGCCTAGATTGAGCTTCCTTCATCCTGACTCAGATTAATTCAATCTTCTCTTCAGCTTCCTTCACCAAATCTAAACCAAGAACTAATTTATCCCCGGTCTCTAAACAACATGCGGGGACTTGCATGTTTAGTTCGTGAGTGATTGATAGGATTTTTGGATAAATTTATAGCACTTGTGTTATCGCAGAAAATAGTTGATTTAGATAAATTTATACCAAAAATCTTAAAGTGCTTGTTGCATATAAATGACTTGAGCACATGCTAAAGCAGCAGAAATGTATTCTGCCTCACCAGTCGAAAGTGAAACACAATTTTGTTTCTTTATAAACTAAGAGACTAAGGATTGTCCAATGAAGTGACAAGTCCCGCTAGTACTTTTTCGATCCATTGACATCCTCCAAAGTCAGCGTCACTATATAAAACCAATTCGAAAGGACAATCTTTCGGATAGAAAAGTCTAAAATATTTGATTTTTCTTAAATAACGCAATATTCGTTTCACTGCTCGCATATGTAATTCTTTAGGATTTGCTTGAAATCTAGCACATAAAAAACACTCATTATTATGCCAGGTCTTCTAGCAGTTAGATAAAGTAATAATCGAATTATACTGTGATATAATTTTTGGTCGACACTTTTGCCATCTTCATCTTTATCGATATGTATCGTTGTACTCATTGAAGTTGGTTTGGCAGAAGTATTTTACATACCAAAGCGTTTAATTGGATTATTACAATATTTTTCTTGATTAATAAAAATTCCATTTTCTAATTGTTTAATCTGTAAATCAAGAAAATAAGATTGTTCTCTCATATGTGACATTTCAAATTCTTTGGTCGTTATTTTTGAGAATTCCTGACATAATTTTTCATTTGTAAAATCCAAAATAATATCATCTACATAAATTTACGAACGAAGAAATTTCGAACAAAAGGATCGGAACTCGCTGATAGGAAAGGAGAGAAAAACAAAGCAATGCCAAGAGCTCCGTCTATCAATGAACAGCGGATAGACGGAGCTCTCTGTGTCCCCATTGGTGTCAACTGGCTAGACCCCAGGTATATATTCTATTCGATACCATCTAATTAGTTTGCCCTTATGAAACAAACGAATGGACTACAAGCATAGTTACGCTCCGGAACTGTCAAAGTTGATTATAACCTAGGCGTGGTTGTATCTCTTTCCCCTCTAGCTGAGAATACCACTGTCTCAGTAGCTTCCTCTGGCCGCCAACCCTCTGCTCGCGACGACTCAAATGGGGCTCCGCGCTCTAACTGCTATCAAGTGAGTTGGCGCACTTCAGTTGACAAAAGCGGTCTTATGGCAATATCTAGGTCTGAAGCTTCTTGGTTGTTGTTGGTGGTTTTGACTTGATTTTCTCTTTTGACTTTCTTATCTCTTTTGTTTAATAGGTTCTATAGATAAGCTATTTCCTTACTTTGTTACTTGTTTCATGGCTTTAATTTGAGCTGCGGATCCCACTCTAGGCAGATAGATAGACTCCTTTCCCGCTGCTATTGAGTTTGAGTATCAGTTGTCGACTTAATAATAGTTTGGATTACTTACTCTCAATAGTGATCAAATACCTCATCAATAAAGAAACCTTTTTTAAGAATAGACGTATGGAGAATCTTCTCCTTCCACACTCATTGAAGAGTACACTTCTTTCCAGAATTTATCAATTTCTACTGTCTCTTCGACAGTCTCAGAGGTCTTTTTGGAGCCCTATTTCTCCTTTACAATGGCCACTTCATTTGATTTGCCCTTCCTTCCGATTCGGATGGAAATGCAGAATCTGTATTAGCCACCCTTCCCTTCTTCACATCACAGAGAAAGAGAGCTTTGCTTCCTCCTACTATCTCTCGTTGAATCCAAATAAGGACATTCACGTTAGAATCAGTAGAGGCGCCAGTATATTAATGCGGGAGGAAGGAATACCCGGAACTATAAGAATTCTATAGCTTGGTGGATAGCAGTCTCATGAAAAACCGGGTTCGGTAAGGCGGGCGACGAAGGAATCGGACAGGAAAGATTTCCTGGTTTCAACAGCAGTAGAACAGCTGCGCTACCTCCCGCTCACTTCGCTCGCCTTTCTTTTTCACGTACGGCTCCGTGAGAAGGTGGACAGAAATGGCCTTGTTGTACCTCACTCCCATCTTCAATGGGGTCTGCTCTTTTTTTGGGAGAGTATGTCCGGAGAATCTAGCTACAGGAGAACCAGGAACAGAGAGCTCTCTCCCTTTTTCCGCCCGACTTTTTGGTCTTAAGAATGCTGGTTTTATTTTAAGAACGAGTATAGAAGGAATTCAATCACTACTAATTGGTCTTTTCATGTCGAAGACACGGGTTCGATTCCCATAAGGGATAAGTCAATGCGGAGACTAGGGTTGAGACTTCCTTGTCTCGATTTGATTGAAAAGGATCTATTTTCCTAAAAGTATTTTCGTTTCTTATTATCTGACTCCCGTTTGTTTGTTTAACTCAACACCAGCACCTGGCTTTCCTGCTAAAGTAGCTAAAGTAGTGATAAATCCTATTAGTAAAATAGGTCATCCCGCTACGCACCTCTATTCTGAATAATAATAGACTTTCCTGCTATTTTCTTTTGCCTTCGGATAGAACACCAACACATAGAAAAAGGGCTGGAGGAACCAGTCCATGACTTGACATCGGTAGAATGCTACCTCCAATTCGCTCCGTTGTTGGTCTTAGAGAGCGAGTAAGGTAAAGTAAACTACAAGAACGGATTTGGCCGGCTTCGCCACCTCTCCGCTTCTCGAGGCATAATGACAGATCGAGAAGCTAGACTAGAAAAAATTGGAGGAGAAATTTTGTGTGAATGGAATGACTCAACCACAAATCTGTTGGTCAACCGTACTTTGGCTATCTTACGTAGAGCTGAATTAGGTTTTTTCGGTGTGATAGTCAGAACACGCTTTAAATTGAGTATCTGTTTCCCTCCTTTTCCTGCTAGGATTGGAAATCCTGTATTTTACATATCCATACGATTGAGTCCTTGCTGCAGTCCTGCCGGTAGCAAAACAAAAAGAGTAGCATAGCCAGCCGATTTCAGCCGCAAGAAAGTAGTCCAGTAGCCAGAAAGCTAGCAGCGGGGCAGTGAGCAAGCAAGCGGTAGCCAAGGATAGGGGTCCAAGTATATTAATCTGGGCTCCAACAAGGTACGAGCTTAAGCAAGAATGAGGGCCCCAGAGTTTGGTAGCTCGAAGGAAGCAAAACCTGACTTCTCAGAGAATGAGGACTTAGGAAGAGGAAGTGGACGTAGGCGAGTCAGAAGAAGACTGAGGGTCTGGAGCTGATTGATTGAGGGTGGTGATCTCTGGTCTTTAGTTCAGTCTTAATTTTGATTTCTTCTGTAAAATGAATGAAATTTCAATAAAATAAAAAGGAGTCTTTACTTTATGTCTCGTTACCGAGGACCTCGTTTCAAAAAATACGCCGTCTGGGGGCTTTACCGGGATTAACTAGTAAAAGACCTAGATCCGGAAGTGATCTTAAAAACCCATTGCGTTCCGAGAAAAGATCGCAATATCGTATTCGTTTAGAAGAAAAACAGAAATTGCATTTTCATTATGGTCTGACAGAGCGACAATTACTTAGATATGTGCATACAGAATAATTTGAAATATGCCTTAAAACTACCCCAATCAACTGGGAAGAGAACCCAGCAACCGGCAGGGAGCCAAGTAGTTCCGAGGAACGTAGTGAAGTGAGAGGAGAACCTAGTAGCCAACCTAATTCACATTCACAGAAGAAAGCTCCTCCGTAATGGCTACTTACTTTTTTTTTGTTGATTGGACACTCCTAGCGGTTTAGACAGAGACTGCTATTTGAAGCTAAGTATACCTCCCTAAGTATACAGCTACGCTACCTCCGGTCGCCTTTTCCTGTCAGTAAGGTTTCCGGGTGAAGGGAGAGGGCACACAATGATAATCTAAGGCGTCTATAAAGAGATCAAATCACTCTTTCTCTTCCGGGTAATCGGTGTTGGTAGCTGTAAACTCTTCTTTCTCGATGGGAATCATAGCGCTATCGTAGCCGTAAAGCAGCTTTTTCTAAAACTCTAGCAGTTTCTTGAAAACTTGCTTCAGATATGAAGCTTTGAGTATTCAGAGATGCCCTCGTTATTCCTAATAAAATTGCCCGATAACAGATCGCTTCGTCTAAAGCACGCCCTGCTCGCAGCAATCCGATTAATTCTCCAGGTGAAAAAACCTTAGACATTTCGTCTTCTGAAACCAACACTTTTGATGTTACTTGTCGTACAATAATCTCTATATGTCTATTATGGATCTGCACCCCTTGAGATCGATAAACCCTTTGGAGTTCATAAGCTACCTAGCTGGTTCGCTACCTGAAAAAATCCAACGAAAACAGGACGAAGGCCTTGAAAAGTATAAAGAATGAAAAAAATGCCCTTTTTTTACGTGAAAAAACTTTTTTGATTGATATCAGAAAAACAAATAAGTTTATCATTCATTCATTGAATGATAAATGACTACAAGCGAAGGAGATACGCGATTTAAAAAACGGAAGATCCAATATTTCACAATTGTATCTAGAATAACTGGAAAAGTGGAAACAAGACCAGATATAATTTGCTCATTATGAGCCAATCCAAAATCATTGTAGATAGGCCTTTCTTTCAGACAAAATCACACCGCCTAGAGAAAGAGATTGATGGGAAAAGGAAGGCGATCGGTAGATCTATGGCCACTCACACGAACTGTAGTTCTCGTTTTCTTGTCCTATCTTGTTAAAAGAAGCAGATTGTTTAACTATCCAAGAAGACACTCGAAACTGGAAGGATAAAGAAACCAACCCGGTGGACTGCCGAGCTACAAGTCCTACGACACAGGAGCGGGATTCTCTAAAAAGCCAAGGTCGTGGGTGGCCAATGTTTTCTCCCCCATTGCTAGTAGGTTGATGGGTCGCACGCCCGGCACACATGTTTTGGCCTTGCTTGTGTGTTCATAACTCAAAATAGGCGACCTAACGGCCGCCGCCCGACTAGACATACCAATAGTCACCAGACTCACAAACAAGAAAGGGGGTGAACGTCAACCTTTTTCCATGATTAGCCTCCGTTTATTCTGAATCTTCTTCTTCTGGGGCATAGATAAAACTCATAACCTCGGTATGCATTTGCTATATCTAGAATGAAATCTTCAAACCTTGCCCCTCGGTAAAACGTTTGCAGATGCGACCTGTCCTTTCTTCCATTGCCCGCTCACTTGGTCTTACTACTAATTCTACTGCGCATCCACTTATCACAGCTTTTGTGTGCTTAAAAACCTTTACGCCTAAAAAAAGTACAAAAATACTAATGAAAAAACAGAAATGAGTCCCAGTATATTAATTGGCAAACTATTGTATCAAAAAACATGTCTTATTTTATGCTTGAGTAGGGTCAGGCAGAACCGTTGTTGCTTGATGGGAACTTCCCCCATATTGCTATCAATGTCTTCATGTCGGACGACCTCTTAACATTACACCACTGAATCCCCAATCCTTTGCTTGCTGTGCAGTGACACTCGCGCGGACTGTAACAACTGTAGCTTCAAGTGCAAGTAGGACTGGCCTTGATGTAGCTTATCGTGAAAGAGAGAGAATCGCTGAAAGTCGGGTAATTGAATAAGGACCGGACCCCGACTCCGTTAAGGAGGATCGCTAAAAAATCTTTTATTTTTGCAACTCGATCGCTGTTTTGACTTTGGAAATTTTTTTTGTCAGTAGTTCGACCTATCCAGAAAAATTGTGGGCCCACGAATGTGGTTCCGATCCCTCTGATGGCAAGAAGGTAGCAAGTTACAAATTCTTTCTCGGCAGGACATGTATTTTCTATTACTATGAAATTCATAAATGAAAATGAAGTAGTTAGTGTGTCCTAGGTCTATCAAAAAACATTCTTTTCGCTAAGCGATCGGTCTGGTGGCGCCACTGGCGATTGGTCAGCCGTATCAGGGGGTAGCGACTGTTTTTTAAAAATACAGGACTCTGCTAAGTGGTAACACGATGTACACCTTCTGACATGGCTTATCCAGAAGCAATGGCCTGGCCTGAAACTGGCTAAAAGAAAATGGCTTGCTCGAATAGGCGATCCGGGTCAACTGCCAGCAGCTGGTTCCGGGGCTCAAGCCTAGATCATTTTTGATTTTCAAGGATTTGAACTCAGTTTTGTTTCCATAATTATGGGAAGAAAGGCACATTTTTGATAATTAGCCCAGAATCAGAAATAAGAAAGAAACTATGGGAGCGGATCTAATTGTATTAGTTTCTATAATTGATTTCTTCTGTGTAATACTAATTGATAGGGCCTCATTGATAAGTGCTACAAGATCTCGTGCAATGCAAATTCATACCTAAAAGATTTTGATTCGAATGAGCTAACCAAGTTGTCCCGCAATTAATATACTGGACTCCGGTTAGGTCTAAGCGATCAATGTTCTTCCATATTTGAACAGAATTACCATTGCTAATTTCTTCCAGTCTCCTCATCCCCAGTGGGTGGGTCACAGAGGATGGCAACCTTGGAATTCTCTCCCAGAGCAGCGGAACTCACGACTCTACGAAACGAAAGAAGAAAGGGCATATGAAGAAGAAGAAATGGCATATGAAGAAGAAGAAAGGGCCCTAAGTCGGCTAAAGCAGCTAAGTGCGATGCCAAGGTCTTTTTGTCGGAGTGAAAGAGCAGAAGAGCAAAGCTCATTTTCCTTCTAGGGTAAAGCGGCGCATCAAAAAGGCCTGCTTGAAGCCGGAATCGCTAGTAATCGCCGGTCAGCCATACGGCGGTGAATTCGTTCCCGGGCCTTGTACACACCGCCCGTTACACTACGGGAGCTGGCCATGCCCAAAGTCGTTACCTTTACCGCCAAGCCATCCTGGCAAGCTCCTCCAGTTCGGTCAGTCCCGTATTTAAACAGGAGGAGGTATTATCCGTCAAAGCACAAGCGTTATGAACTATGCCGCCTAGACTTTGACAACATGAAAAAACCAAAAGCTCTGCCCTTCCCTCCCTTGGATAGATAGGGAAGGGCGGAGGCCTTTGGTGTTCCTTCCAGTCAAGAATTGGGGCCTCACAATCACTAGCCAATATTTCTCTCATTCTCATGCCTCGGGTGGACCGGTTGGCGTTATGCCACTTCTCCTTCCTCATATGGTGGTTCGTGCAAGGTATTAATATTGCTTCCCCATTTATCTGCTTTATTTGGTCTCCCCCTTTCCTGGTGAGAGAAAGCCAACCCTAGCTAGATGGAATAGCATCATACAATTCTGAAAGGCCAAACACTTCGAGGGAATGAGCAACGACGAAATGACAAGATGAGGTGCCCCGGGCACCCGGGTTTTCTAATCAATCATAATGAGGTGGACAACAAGCAAAAGGTAATGCCTTCGCATGTATGTAGGGTTCAATGGTCTTACGACACATTGGGGAGGTATATTAATTGTGAGCGGGAGGCTGCTTTCGAAACATTCTTCGTCGACTCCAATTAATAGTGGCAATAGCTTATGGGTTTGTTGGTCTAACTCCGATCTGCGAACACACGCGATCGTGAACACGGTCATTTCTTCCTGGGTGTGAAATACCAGTGGGTCTTACTTCGCTTCAGAGGTTGCTAGCTAGCAGCAGGGGAAGCCGCTGGTGTCTTAGTCCCATCCTATGGATGAGGAAAGCTTCGATCAGATCAGAAGAGTAGCCCCAAAAGGAGAATTAGGAATTTATTTGATAGGACATAGTAGTGTTTTCCCTTGGAGATGGAAAATTCGTCCACCCGGTTTTATCAATTTGCAAATTCTCCCTCAACTAGTTAAAAGAATGAAATCTATTTACGATGACGAAGAAGAAAACTATGGAGCGACTTCCATACTTATTTCCCCCACAAGTCCCAATTAATATAGCCAATTAATATGCTTTCAACGATCCATTTGAGAATTTGCCTGTCACGCTTCGCTGGTTTGTTTTTCGTAGGCGAACAGAGCATTGTTGGAGTTGAAGGAATACGCGATGCTAGAATGGCTATTTCTCTCTTTTGAACGAATTCGCGGGTTTCGGTAGATTTCTTCTTATTATTGTTTGTTATAGATCTCATAAAAATATTGGAAACAAAAAACAAAGCAAAGTAGGTTTAAGGAAGTTTACAGAAATACATATTTCATTTTTTTGATCAACAAGAATTCGGCGCTTCTAATGTTTTGGGGCATCCCGACAATTATATACCTGCTAATCCGATGCCCACCCCGCCTCATATTGTGCCGGAATGGTATTTCCTACCGATCCATGCCATTCTTCACAGTATACCTGACAAATCGGGAGGTGTAGCCGCAATAGCACCAGTTTCTATATCTCTGTTGGCTTTACCCTTTTTTCCTCGGATTCACTTATATTCTCTACCAGGTAATTGGTAACGAGGCCACCTTCACAACCTTCTCCCTTAAGGTTATCTCCCGCCAATGAATGATAAGTATCTATTTTTTTTTCAAATTAATGACGAGATTTATTATCGTTTCTCGCATGTCTCGCGAAAGTCAGAGTCGGCGCGAATTCTCCCAATTTGTGACCTACCATACGATCTGTTATATAAATAGGTAAATGTTCCTTTCCATTATGAATAGCGATTGTATGGCCATCATTAACGAGGATTCAATTAGATCACTCTAAAGAAAACCTCACCCTGGTAGATTTAACCTAATTGATCCTCACTTCTCGACAAGGGAAAAGAACAAAAATAATTTTAGTTCTTTTAATAAAAAGAGTTTGATCAACCTTCCTAATTTCGAAACCAAAATCTATTAGATAGCTTTTAAGACATTCAAACCAAGCACAGGGTGCTTGTTTTAAACCGTATAAGGCTTTCTTAAGTTTATAGACGTGATCTGGAAATTTTTCATGTGTAAATAAAGGAGGTTGTTTAATAAAAACATTTTCTTTCATATAACCATTTAAGAAAGCACTTTTAACATCCATTTGATAGAATTTGAAATTATGAAAACATGCAAAAACCAGTAAGATACGTATTGCTTCAAGTCATGGAACTGGAGAAAACATTTCTTCGTAGTCAATTCCTTATTCTTGATTATTTCCTTGTGCAACCAATCTAGCTTTATTCCTAGTTATATTACCTTGTCTATCTGCTTTATTTTTGAAGATCCATTTAGTAACAATGACTTTTTAATCACTCGATCTAGGAACTAGTTCCTAAACTTCATTTTGTTCGAACTGGTTTAGCTCTTCTTGCATAGCTATAATCCAATAGCCATCAGTAGAGGCTTCTTTTGCATTTTAGGTTCAATTTTAGAAAGAGAAGCTACATGGCCCATTTAATTAAGTTGATTTCTAGTTCTAACATGTGAATCAATTTCTCCTATGACATTTTCTACTGGGTGATCTCGTAAAATCCTAGAAGGAGATATTAATTCATTTTCATTATAAGCAATGTTTTCATCTTCTTTGAAATTATGAACGATGTTTTCATCTTCTTCAAAACTATTTTGAGTAACCGTACTTGTGATCGTCTTAGGTATAACTTAATCATCCTTAAATTTTTATTACATTAAAAAATTTCATCGAATGAAACATGAAGTATTTCTTCGATTGTTTTTGTTCTTTTATTGAAAATTCTATAAGCTTTGCTTCATTCCGAATATCCTTTGAAGATTCCTTCATCGGATTTTGGATCGAATTTTACAAGCCGGTCTTTTGTGTTTAAAATAAAACATTTTGAACCAAAAGTTTTAAAATAAGAAATGTTCGATTTTCTTTGATGAAAAAGTCCATATGGAGTGTGTATTGTTAAAGGTCGGTTGGAAATGCAATTTAGAACATAACAAGCAGTTGCTACAGCTTTTGCCCAAAGATGTTTTAGTAATTTGCTTCCATTTAATAAAGTTCTTGCACATTCTTGTAACGTTCTATTTTTCCTTTCTACAACTCCATTTTGTTGTGGTGTTCTAGAAAAAGAAAAGTTATGATAAATTCCCTTTTTATTGCAAAAATGCTCAAAAGCTTCATTTACAAATTCACCTCCATGATCACTTCTACTATTTTTAATTTTTAAATTTTTGATATTTTGAATGAAAATTTCAAAAGTATCACTTTTATTTTTCAGAAACATAGTCCAAGTATATCTAGAGAAATCATCTACTACAATAAACACATATTTACTATGGTTTATAAATTGAACTTGAGTTGGACCAAAGAGATCCAAATGCAATAGTTCTAGTGGTTGTACAGTACAAATATTTTTCTTTGATTTAAAGGATGATTTTGATAATTTTCCTAATTAACAAGCATCACAAATATTGTTTGCTTTAAAATTTATTTTTGGTAAACCTTTTACTAAATCATTTTTAGACACTATATTTATAGCTTTGAAATTAATATGACAGAATCTTTTGTGCATAACCAAAGATCATTTTCTTTGGCTATTAAACACATATTTGTATTGTAATTTATATTCATATTTAAAACAAAAATATTTTTATCTCTAAAACCTTCAAAAATAAGATTTTTATTTTAATCAAAAATGCTACACTTATTTTCAGAGAAATAAATATTAAATCCTTTGTCACGCAATTGGTTGATACTAAGTAAATTATGCTTCAAATTTTTAACTAATGAAACATCTGTAATAAGAGGTAAATTAGATATACCTTTATTGCTCATATCTCCTTTGCCGATGACATATCCTTTGGAATTATCTCCAAATGTGAAAGAACCTCCATCTGATTATTTAATGTTTGTTAGCATCCCTTTGTTTCCTGTCACGTGTTTTGAGCAACCACTGTCTAGTATTCATTTTTCTCTCTTTTTAGATGGTACCTGCAAAATACAGAATTAACATCGGTACCCACCATTTTATTTTGGGTCCAAAGAGTTAGGTCTTAGGAAGCCAAACCCAAGAGGGCTCGGAATTCCTTTTGAAAATAAAATCTTTATTTTTATGAACAGATTTTATAAAAGATTTTATATATTTATTTCTAATCGAAGAATTATTTGTTTTAGGAACCCAAATTTTAATTGATTTAATAAAATTTGAAACTTTAGAAGTAGGTTTCTCAACTTTGTTATTCCTTTTATATAGATTTTTTTTCTTTGGAATAATTTTAGAGGATTGTGTATATCCTAGTCCTCTTTTATTTGAAGCAGTTTGAGAATTTTATATAATTTTGAAAAGATTTTCTATGCCTTTATTAAAATTAGAGACATTTTTAGTAATATCATCTAACTTTTTTTTAAGGCTAGAGATATCTGATTCTAAAATCTTGACATTTGCTTTAAGATCTTGATTTCAATTAATAGAGCATCATTTTTTTCTTTTTGTGTTTCTATCTCTTGACTTAGTATAGAGAGTTGAGATGTCATATTAGAACAAGATTCTTGAGTAACTTCAAGTTGCTTCTAAGATTTGTTTCTCATCTCTTAGCTTATCTACTTTAATTTCAATCCTATTCAGCTTTTCAAAAGATTCTTTATATTTTCTTTTGATATATTTTAGCTCATCAAGTAATTCTGTGTTTATTTCTAATAGATCATCAAAATTCAAATCACTTACCTCCTCTTTTGTGGCCATAGGACATACATTGGCTTGTTCTATATCATTTGTCCGAGTCACTATCTGATGACGAAGATGATTCTGAATCGTCCCAAGTGATAGAGAAAGCTTTCTTCTTGAATCTATCTTCCTTGTACTTATTTTTAACTTTCTTTTTCTTAGGACAGTCTTTCTTGATGTGGCCTTTCTTATGACATTCATAACATTCTAGAGCAGATAATGATGGTTTGTGGGTGTTATTATTATTGCTGGAGCTGTTCTTGTTATTTTTGAATTTGTTGCTCTTTCTAAATTTCAAAAACATTTTGAATTCTTATCAATGAACACCATATCTTCTTCAATAGTGTCTGATTCATATTTTTCTGCCTGCAATGCTATATTCTTCTTATCTTGAGCCTGTACTCATTTTTCCTAGAGATTAACTTCATAAGACATTAGATTTCTTATCAACTCCTCAAGTTTTATGGTCGAAATGCCGTTAGCTTCTTCGATTGCTAAGACTTTTCATTCCCACTCATCCATTAGTGAGTTAAGAATTTTTGAAACAATATCAAAATCTATATAAGTTTCTCCCAATGATATCAAATAATTATATATATCTTGAAATCTAGAGTATATTTCATTTATGGCCTCATCTTGCTTCATTTCAAAATTCTGGAACTGATTTTTTAGCATAGAAATTTTACTTTGCTTGACTTTGTTAGTACCCTCATGTGTAATTTTAAGTGTATGCCTAATTTCATAAGCAGTTCTACACATACTTATTCTATTAAACTCATTTTTGTCTAATGCACAATATAACATATTCATAGCTTTAGCATTTGCAGTAGCGTCTAATTTTTGTGTGTTAGACCATGATGAATATTTAGTAGTAGGCATAGTATATTCAGATTGCATAATGTTCCATGTTTCATAACTACTTGCTTGTATATAGATTCTCATTCTAGTAGCCCAATAGTTATAGTTCATTCCACTAAATGGAGGTGGTCATGCAGTAGATTGATCTTCTAGAAAGGCAATGTTAGTTACAGTGTTGGTGTTGTTTTCCATATTAAAAAATATATCAGATAACTATGTTACGATTATATGATTCCCTTGCCCTGATACCAAACGAAAGTGACTGTGCTATAGAATTATGCAATATGGATAAACTACTTGTGCGAAATATAAACTAAGTAAATAATTAAAGTAGTAAAGTAAATGACATCAGAGATTTTCATATTGGTTCGAACTCCCATTCTACATCCAGTCTCAGACTCCTTCTGAAATTAAACTAGCAACCCTCACTTAACCCGGAGGAATAGGTTTACATCGCCTAAGCGACCGAATAAGACTTCTACCACTTAAGCAACCAAATCGGACTTCTACCACTTGAGTAACTGAATAGGACTTCCAATACAAATAGAAAAGTTGTTTCTGATTGAGTATGCGCTTGAATAGCACTGATAAGTCAATAATGTATAATCTTCCTATAATCTTCTCCTTTATGGTATATAGTGTAACATGCCTGAAGAATGTGGAAGGTAGAGTGATCAATGATCAGAAATTGTATGCAATTTGAGTGCAAATTGAAAATAGAATAATAAATAAAAATTCAAGAATATTAAAATCATTACATTAATTGTTTTTTGAATTCTAGAATCTATTTATAGAGATTTAAAAGTTACAATCATTGATGAAAGATAACATTGAAAAGAAACAGGTGCAACTGTTGATTTGAAGAAGTTTCTCTTCGATGAAGAGAAGTGTCTTTTCATAAAAATAGCTGTTGTAAATTTTCAGTCGGCTGAAATAATAATTCAGCCTTCTGAATTTTGTAAAATCGAAAACAGCATGGAAATAAGCAAATTTTGGCCTAAAACAGCCGGCCAAATCAACTTATTTAGCCAGTTGAATATTGTGAAATAATAAAATTGTTTCAGAAAACAAACGACTGAATGAGTCCATTCAGCTGGCTATTTTCAGCCTTTTGTGCATGTTTGAGTATGTGTGTGTATGTTTTTGTATATATACACACCATTCAATGAGATTTTAACATATTTCTAAATAGTATATAGACTCTAAACATAAGACCACCAACTTCAAAATATTCTGAATATGAATCTGCAACGAATCTCTTGCATAAGTCACAAATACACACAAATATTGATGTATATAGTTGTCGCAATTGAAACGATGAAAATTAAGATTCTAACATAATCAACATAGAATGGATTTGGTAGTCTGAGTTAAAAGCTTTGGTTGAACATGTAAATTTAGAGAAGAAGTATAAGAAGAAATAAAAATAATTCTTTTCTTATTGGGTTTTGTTAAAACCAAAGCCCATTTGCAAAGAGATAACTTTTTTCTTCTTAGTTCTATACATTCATTCTCTAAATTGAGTAAACAGAAACAAAAGGAAACCAAGCCCTCTCCTAACCCTAGAAGCTAATCATCAAATGAAATTAGAAACTAATTGCTAGAAAATGGAGAGAAAATCAAGGTAATGGTTTTAAACCATATTACATCTTTTAAATTGGGTGATTTCAGTTTATAGTGTATAATCCTTATGTTATTTGTTCTGGGCTGAGATATTTGCTAGGGTTTTTCTATTTTGACAAATGGGAACAACTATGGTTTTAATTGCTACTGAATTGGGGAAAAATGGCGAGTTAACCGCCCATAAAACCTATCTATGAATTTTTAAATGCATGTACATGAATTCTATGCAATGTTTGTGAAATTAGATGTGTGAATTATTGCTTTTGTCGAAACCCTTTATTTCATTCTCTATCAAAACCCCTTTATTGTGTATTAGCTTTCATCTTTTATTCCATGTTTTGATTGCTATGTGAATACGTGATGATTGCATAAGAGCTTATACAACAATTATGAGATACCAGAACGTATAGAAAACATGCTAGAGTGTGTGATGGTAATCGGTTGGAGGAAGGAATTTTGGAACTCATATTCTAGACATCCCATAGGTCGATCGGTCAATGATGATCGGTAGATCTGTCATTAACCTAGAACGTGAATTCTAGGTTTTTATTCCTCCATTTTATTTTGTTATTTGAGCTTGATTCTGTGTGACTTTGTTTTGAGGATTTTCAGGTGATTTACCTTCAAAGTTTCTGAGTTTCGATTCTTTAATTTAATGGATTCAGTTGGTACAAGTTTTTGAATTGATTTACTTAGTATGATGTGTATAGATTTAAACAAGAACTCTGTAAAAGAAAATTTACTATAAATTATAGAGTTTAAACTTGTTTTCAAATCAGTGCAGTTTCCTTTTATAAAAGATTATAGTAAGTGTGTGTGTATATATTATTAGTAGAAATGATTATGGATTTCAAAACACGGTTTCCAAAACATATGTTGTTTCTAAATAAATGTTTATATATCAATATGGTTTCAATTATCTAGTTTAATGGATTCAATTGGTATATGTTTTTGAATTGATTTACTCTATGTGTGTGTATGTGTATGTATTTGAACAAGAAATTTATAAAAGAAAGTTTACTGTAAATTATAGAGTTTAAACTTGTTTTCAAATCAATCTAGTTTCCTTTTATAAAAGTTTATAGTAATTATATATATATATATATATATATATATATATATATATATATATATTAAGTACTGTTAGTAGAAATGGTTATGGATTTCGAAGCATGGTTTTGGAAATATAAACCCATGTTGTTTCTAAATAAATGTTTGTATATGCATATGGTTTTGAATATGAGTATTTGTGGTTTCATAAATAAATGGTTACTTCTATAAGTGGCTTTTGGAATATGGTTTGTGAACAGTGTATATTTTGAGGAATTTTGGAATAACTATATATATAAATTCATTTTGATGTAAAAATCAAATTTACGGGCTATTTATCTAATGGTGTGTGTGTGTATGTGGTTAGCAATAAAGGAGTTTATGAATTTTAAGAACGAGAAGTTGTAAGTAAGTATTTATATACATAAAGCATTTTGGAAATCATTATATATAAGATAAAATTATATTACTTTCAAAACTAGAAACTCATATTAACTTTTGTGGTTTTCCTAATTGATTTCTGATTTCCCAAGTTTGATTCTTGTGTTTGGTATTACATTTTCATTTAAGGATTTGGAGAAAATTTTGAGAGTCTTAATTCTATAATATGAGAGATACTAATAATCAACTTAGTGTTATTAATTTATTTAAATGCTCTCAAGTAATGCTTCGTCGAATATGGTATAATTCATTGAATAGAATGTTTAAGTGGAATCTATTAAACTCATTAATGAATACTTGAATTTCACCAGGTAGTATGGAATACTTTGGTTAAGCTCTTATGGTTTCCTTTGGAAAAGTATCTTGCACTTTAGGGTTATATTCTCTTTTGGTGTTCAGATTTATGGTCAATAGATCCTTAAGAGATATATAGTTTGGGTTTTCAATGATATCCGTGATGAGTGAGACTACTATCTTCTAGCAAATACTTGAATTCCACCAAGAGGTATGAGATGTTCTGTTTAAGTTCGTGATTGCTAAAGTGATAGTATTTGACACTTTAGATGTGTTCTCTTTTGGTGTTTTGATTTTAGGCCGATAGATCCTTAAGAGATGTACATATGGATTTCTTTACGATCCTTGTGATCGATACTAGTTATATTGTATCTAGTCTTTGAGTTATGTTTCTACAATCATCTTGATTAGTATGGATGATCCTTATAATCGGTTGGCATTTTATATCTTCTAAGATCTTTGAGTTATGTTTTCTATAATCATCTTGTTTGAGATTGGTTGGGGTTTTTTTTTCCACAGTATGGACGATCTTTGGTACCATATCGGTATGGATTAGGATTTTTTTTCACGGGATGGACAATAATTGCGATTGGTATGGATGATCATTGCGATTGGTATGAACAATCATTGTGATCGGTATGGAATAGGTTAACTTGGATTTTGAGATATTATTATTTATTCTAGAATTCTGGGCTTTGTGACTATTCTATATTTCGTAAATTAAATATTTTATGTCTTGACATAGATTTCGAGTTTGTAACTATTCTGTGTTTAGTGATATTCTTGTATCTTGAGATGGATTTTGAGGTTTTATGATTTATTCTATGTTTCATGATATTTCTGTATCTTGAGTTGGATTCCAAATTAAATTATTCCACTGACTTGTTTATATATATATGACATCTATAATAATGTCACATATCCTTGTGTTACATCATATTCTTACACTTTTGGATATTTAGAGATAGTCTGACCCGTTCATTAATTTTATAATACTCGAGTAAGGCCAAGACTTTTCAGGTTATATGAAGTGCAGGCTTTTGGGTAGGTATGCGAGTATGAAGTAGACCATTTTGACTTTTCAGTTTGTCTTCTATAGGATATATATATGCATATGATGGGATGCATATTTTGAGATAGTGACTTGTCGTGGAAGTATATTGTATGGGTCTAGTATTATTTTTGTAGACTCACAGTATGTATTATATATAATGTATATTATTCCGCTGTGATATATGAATATTGTTTTATATTATACTATTTTGATTTTGAGAAACTGATGTGTTTATCACTTTAGACTGAGACTGTACACGTCAAATATTGTTTTATGACGTGTCAGTGTTAGTTTAAAAATAAATTCACATTCGGTCGCTCTTAACAAGCCATATTCTCTGTGTTATTAGACGGCCTTATTTATATATTTTTTAATAATATGGTTATAGCAGTGGGGTCATTATAGCAAGAGTCCATGACATCTTTCATGTACTATGATTGAGGAAATGTCTGTAAAACATTGCATTTGTAGTAGACCTTGATTAGTTGATTGATGTTGAAACAGAGCCTATCGCTCCCTCATGCTCCCACTCGCATAATAGAGCATGGTATTGAGAGGCTTTGTAACAAAGAAAATTAGGTTGGTTCGAGTAGATGAGGAGATAACCTAGCAGAAAGCACATTTATAATATGTTTGCATACATAATCACATTGCATTTTTGTTGAGTCGATGGTTTGGCAGATTATTATAAATAATTGGTTGTATAACATGGTTTTTGTGTGTGCATTATACTATCTTCCCATAGTGATTTCTAAGGTGAAATCCTTTTTAGGGGAGGACGTAACACCCCATAAAATTTAATAAGAAATTAAGTACTTAAAATAAGGTTAAGAATGAAAATTTTGTAAATATCAAAATTTGACAATGGTAGTTGTACCATTGTGTTAGTGACGATTTTCTGATCAATTTTCATATATAATTTATTTAAATGGGAGTTAAAATTAAAAATTTATGGATATTTTAAGTTTCAAACTAAAATTAATTCAAATGAGTTTAGATTTGAAATTTAAAATATGAAGGAAGTCCAGAAGTTTGGAATTTAAATGTAACATTAAGGGGTACTTAAAATTTAAGTAAATGTTAATTATATTTTGATTAACATATGAATTAATGGAGGTAATAAATAAAATAAATAGCAAAAATAAATAAAACTCATGGTCAAAGGGAGGACCGGTCGACCATCCATGACTAGCGGTCGACCGCCCATGGTTAGCGGTCGATCGGTACATGTGTCTGGCGGCTAAGGTTTGGAGTAAAATGAACATTTCAAATTTGTTTATTTTGATTCGACGGTTCTGCTTCCTTCTCATCTCTGTAAATGGACTGAGAGACTCTCCCCATTTCCATACGAAATTCTATAACTACACAGAGACTCTATCAAAATCATTTCTCCTAGGGTTTGTGAAAGTAGTAAACTTAAGGTATGCATTCTAAATTCTAATCTCTATTTCAATTAAATTCTCAATCCCTCTTCTCTATCTTCTTAATTTTGAAATGTAATTTGTAAATATACAATTTATTTGCGTATATTACAAACGGGAAGATCAAACAGAGAATTAGGAGCGAAATAAATCGGATCTCATCTTCTTCTTCTTCTTCTTCTGTTTCTTTGGATTCCAGAATTGGCTAGGGTTTTAAGGTAAAAGGTTTAGACGTAAATTCTTTTGATTCCCGATTCTATTCCTCTATTTTTTGATTATTAATATAATCTCTATATACAGTTCACTTTGTTGTATAAAGAGGCAGATCTGAAAGAGAGTTAGATGCGGTGGAACCAAATCTAGTTAGGGAGCAAACTATTCTTTGTGAGTGAAAATATCAATTTTTTCACATTTTTGTAATTGAATAGTATTTCTTTGGATTTTATGTATGCATTGTGAAATTTGATAAATGAAAACATAACACCTAAAACCCCAAGAATTTCTCTAAGTAAATATCAATCTTTGTATTTATTGGAATTACAACTTTTTTGGCATTGGTGTATTAGAATAAAATTAACTGTTTGAATTAGATAATCCGTGGTCAATTTAAAATATTTTCCCTCTTTTGAATTGAAGTGTCAAAGAGTTCAAAAATAAAATAAATTAGAAATGGCGTGTAATATGAATTGAATTGAATTGTTTGTAGTTTGCACCGCCTATTTATACCCTTTAAATAAATGAGGAACTTCTTTCTCACTTCAAAATGTTGTGTACAAAAGTTGAATTGAATATAGGAAGTCTAATTTGTGATGATCTGTTATTTAAAACAGAAAAGGGATTATAGTGTATTAATATAGAACAAGTGTAGAAATTCCATATTTGTACAAATCTATTTTATTTGGCTATGGTATTGAATTTCATGTTAGAATTGTAGATTTGTATGAGATTGATATTTGAAAATATCTTAAGCGAATTATTTGGGAATTGTTGAAACATAATGATTAGACCTTAAATTCTGCATGTAAAATTATGTGTATGTAACATTAACGTATTGATTATTAAATTTAATAGTAACACAATAATTATAGTGTATTGAATGCGTTGATTAGAATTAATATGGTAGTAAATAGCATTAAATTGTAGGAGGTAAGTAGTGTAATTTAGGGGGTTAATCCCTAATTAGGGGCTTAATAAAGAGATATCCTATATGACCTCATTTATTATTCGTGTAGAATGATATATGTATACAGTGGATATATATATATATAATTTATGACTAAGTTATAGGGATGCAAGGTTAGTCCAAACCTACATGGAAGTTCGCCCGGTTAGATCTGCTACCAGGAATGTGGCTTTCCAGACTAATGTGGGACATCACATATAATAAGTAACTCCAGTGGAAGCGGGGTTAGTCCCTATTCTTTAGGGTAAAGCTGTCCAGTTAATCTGGCTACTAGTTCCTGCGAATAACCCGACTAATGCGTGACGTCACCGATAGAATTAGGGATATTCCCTAGGGACAATTTTGTAATTTGTTACATATATCTAACTCACTGACCAATCTTGTTTGAAATAAAGGTGTTTTCTTTCTATTATATACTTGATATAATGTGTTATATTAATTTATAAATTTAATTAAAAGTATATTTAATAGAAAATCCATAAATGGAATGTTTTGTTATAGTAGTTACAAAGTGTTATCACTGTGAGTTATTTAACATAATGAAATCAAATATACCATTTTAAATATTCTTACTTGTTTGCAACCAAATTGGCCATAAATACCAAAGAAGAGATTTAAGTATTGAGATAAATGAAGAAACTAAATGAAAATAGAGGATTATATCAAAATAACAGAAAAAACACAACAGAAAGCAGGAACAACAAGATTTATAGTGGTTTGGCATTGATTACCTACGTCTACTTTGAATATTCTCTTTATTGCTTTTCAATTAAATTAGTTACAATTAGAAATAGCAAGAAATAACAAGAGACAAGAGAATAATGGAGGGACTTTATTACAATAATAGTGTTGTCTAAATAGCAGCGTAAAGATCCTCAAAATGACTCCTTAGGCCTGCATTTATAGGTGAAGACGAATACCAATCTAACTGGAACTTCGACAACATGACCTTCTCATCCATATGGGCCCACCATAGGGAGCACCAGGCCCAAATTTCAATGGAAAGGGATCGATACTGATCCCTCCTTATGTTGAGTTTGCGGCAACAACCCTTATGATAGCTTCCTCACGCTCTAATATGACGGTGTCTCAAATATCTGGGTGTTTGGATGTGTGGAGCTCTTACTTTTGCTCAATCCTTAGTTTAGTTCCATATTAGTCTAAAGAATGTCGATCCCTTCATAGGGAGACATGCCGAACCCTCTAGCTTTATAGGTGTATGCTGATCCATCTTGCTTAGAGGCTTATGCGGATCCATCTTGCTTGGGGTGCTATGCTGATCCATAGTGTTCCTAGGATATACGTTGACCCGTGGACTTGCTACCATGTCAATCCCTATTATGAGCCTTCATAGTGCCGATCCCTTAATGATTCCATCTACGCTGGCTATCTACTCAACTTATCATGTCGATTCCTCTGGGTATTGACACACCATGTCGAACTAAGTACCGTTACCTATGCCGATCCCTTGGATAACCACCAAGGCTGATCCTTATCATCTTAATTTGTCATACTGATTCCTATGTTATCTCATTTGTTTTGAAACGACTATGTCGATCCCTATTCCTTCCTAGCTAATCTCCATATTTCTGACATCCTTTGTTGTTTATCTATCAACCCAGTTCAATCTGGGTTTCGCATCACTGTCCGGGATATGTTTCTGGGACCTATAGCCAACTCATCCTTCTTGTCAACAGAAGGATCTGCCTTGTGCAATCAGTCCAATATAGCCGGGTCAGGATACAGGGTAACATTTGCCCCCGAAGCACGTTCTGTGGGGGACATGACATGCTTTGAATTAAGAAAAGTCTATGTTGCTAGAAAGAAGTCTATCTAACTTCCTGGTTGAGTTCTGTTCCTTTATCGACCTTCAATAATACAAGTCTATTGTCGCATTCTTTTAGCATACACAAATTCGTTATGTAGGACTTATAGGCTTTCTTTTATTTGATTCGATCTCGAACTTGACTATTAGGCTCGACCGTAATTTCATTTGATTTCAAAAGGTTGAATTCTTGAATCGTTCCTGAGCACATTCACATATACGTTTCCACTCTTGGCTCCCGGACGTGTTCGAGCATTCGTAGGTCATTGCCAACTTAATAGTATTATGTATGCTCGTGTTTGCACTCGAACATTCATGGTAATGATTGTTTAACATTTTTCAGTTGTCTATCATTTCTCCTCTTCTATTTTTTTCAAAAATTTCTTATGAAGGGATCGACATCTGATACGTCAATCTCTTGGTAGATATACACGAATAGGGATCGGCATATTCTAATGCCGAACCTCTACACTTTAGATCTTGTCACCCATTTTGATCGGTTCTTAATCATTCACATAGGCATACATAAATGGACTTTCCCTTCACTTCCCTTTTCATATTCACTTCTCCAATTTTTACTTTACCTTTGCACAAATACTCGGCCAAACCCAAAGTATTTCCATCTCTCTTTGTCAAACGAAAGAAAGAAAAACTCCTTGACTTTAAAACTAAATCCAAGCGCCAAACCTCATCTTCAATCTACATCGCCAGTAGTTCATCCTCAATCCAAGTTTTGACCACTCGCTTGTAATTTAATTGGACATATATAGGTATGACTTCTCTTTTTAATCGTGTAGTTGAGTCATGAATCTTGAGTGTGCATGAGTTCGAGTGTTTCTTAGATGTTTCGAGTTGTGTTGGAGCGCCTGAGTCCGAATCCATAGCTTGATGGGTTTCATTGAGATACGCAGGAGACGAGGAGAAGATGAAGGAGTAAAGAGGGTTCGGCTGGTTTTCTTGGAAGGGTTGGATGAAAGGTGAGGGTTCGGTAGTTTTTAGCTGCCATAAGAGAGATGGGGAGAAAGGGGTCAGTGTAGATCGCTTTGATGTAGGAGTCATTTGGAGGTAGCTACAAAGAAAGAGGTCAGTGTACATAATGGGTTTAATGAGAGGGATTAGTAGGAGATGGTTTTGTGGAAAAGGATTGGTAGGCCGTTGTACTGATGAGGGATCGGTGTGTGGTCGTAGTTTAGGGATCGGTAATAAGAGCAGAGGGATCGGTGTGCAGTCATAGTGTAGGGATCGGTAATAAGAGAAGAGGGTGGGAGTGTGTCGGTGAAAGGGATCGGTGTTAGCAACTTAGATGAAGGGATCAGCATGTGGCAAAGGGATCAGTATCGACTATAAAAACTAATCCAACCTAAGTCACACAAACGCTTAACTGCATATTGCCATACCCGAACATAAGATGACTAAGAACAATGTAACTTGCATACTTGGACCATCGAACTTAATCTTAAACGAACAACCTTTAGGACTTTTCAACATGGACTAAATAAAAAACTAGTTAAAAAACTTGAACAATGGACTTTATAATTCACAATGTCTATAACTGATCCTAAAGCTTTGATTGTCGATCAACTTTCTTGTCGACTGAAACAGTCAGCGATGATGCTTTCTCTAGACAAAAATCCAAGTCTTTTCGTTTTATTCTTTCATTTCTGATTCAAACTATTTATGCTCATTTCAAACTACACTACACTGCAACAGTTCAAACACGATATGGAGGAACAAGTTATTGTTTGTAATGTTGATTGTCTACCGAGTACAGTTGATATAGATCTTAGACGCATGAAGCATCCAATCAACATGCCCTCCGAATCAGTGGTGGGACACATAGGATTTGAAGCAAGATCAAGTTCTGCCACCATATCTGAAAGGCCTTCTTCGAGTCACCGTGCAGAACAACCGAAAGCATATATTCCTCAAGTTAATATTTTCTCCGATATCCCAATTCTACCAACAGAAACCATCAGTCCGGCTCTCGATGCTGTTGAGGATGCCATCGCTCTAAATAACCCTGTCAACTCACAAGCTTCTAAAATCGATGAAGACGCACTTCATCTATTGTGCTTCATTCACGGGATCTCGTTTGAAGATGTTTTAGTTCCAACGAGGCAAGATAGACGCCACTTGCCTCAAGCCGGGTATACTGCTTGCAACAAGTTTATGTGCGGGTTGGATGTGTGCACCTTTTAACTCCTTCATCCAAGAGAAGCTGAGGTACATTAGGATCGCCCTTACTCGGTTGCATCCCAACAGCTACGCCTTTATTCATAGGACTGTCCTTTTATTTATGAACGTCATGTTCCACCCGCCGACTCCCGAGGAAATCAAATTTATCTATAATTTCGAATGACGATCTGCGAGTCCTTCTTATGTCTTCCTTGAGCCTTTGTTGAATTGCCCAGTCTTGATGGGCGCATGGAACAAGCTTTTCATATTCAAGCATGAGTGGTTTTACGTGTGATGTCTTCCTAGCTTTACAAGGAGATGGTTAGAAAGACGTAAGTGTTACTTCTGCTTTCCTCTTAAATTCGATGACTCAAGTCATAACTTCTCCTTTGAATGTACTAACGTCCGAAGTTCTTTCAGGTGTTCGTCCATGACCTAAAGGAGCCAAGTTTTCTAGAGCCTCCGCCACCATTCGTGCTACTCCCATTGAGGATCAAGATATTAAACTCCTCGTAACAGAGGAGATGCTATCACGATTTGGGCTATTGGAAGATAGCCACATAATTGGACTCCCTGGGAGCAAAACAGTCCTGAGATTGTTGCTGATCGAAGAGAAGAAACAATCGACTAAGTCCTGGCCCCTGTTGAGGGGACTAAGTGAGATACCAAAGAAGGAGAGATCAAAGATTCTCAAGATGATAGAACGGGAGATGATACTACATGCCTTGAAAAAGAGTCGGTGGTTGAACCATTGCAAGTCGGTCAATTGTAGACACCTCTATAGAGGAAGAAAAAGTTAGTATACCAGCTGCGTAAAAGTAAGGCTGGGTCAAATCCGAGGTTCGTCATTACTCCGCTTGAAAACGAGTCATCTTCTCAACACATGGAAAGCTCATTAAAAGGATTCGTCGATCTTCAAATTCCAAATGATATAATGACTTACGACTTCCCCAATGTCAACATCGAAGGACTCAACTCCCCTACTAGAAGTGGCGTAGGCGTCTAACCTTCCAACAGAGGGGAGAGCACTCCGATGAGTAAAGCCACCATTACCAGTCCGTCGGGAGGGAACATTAGGACACACACTAACATTTACACATCACTACACTTGTTATTAATCCTTCATGTGATAAATTTTAATACGCTCTTATTTGGTTCTTTACAGGTGCAATGTCTCAGTCTTGTGCCTTCAATCGTCTCCGGGGTTCTTTAACTTTTTACCACTCAAGCCGAGACTCCAAGCCCGGACAACGTAGAAGAAAGATGATGGACGAGATAAAGATTATTATTCAAGAGTATCCTCTTCCTCATCTAAGTAGAAGTCTCAATCCCCTGCTTCTTGTCATGATGAACACTCTATTCTCCCTATCTCTAGTAGAGAAAAATCTTCATATCGCGGCCCTCATGCCGCCATGCCCTACGAGCAGCATTATGACTCGTCCAGTTCAAGGCAATCACGTGAGCACCACTTCGACAAGCATCCACTTGCCGCTTTTGATCCACTTCCGTCGATTGCTGCTCCCGACCCTACTATAGTAGAAAAGTTAGCCGGACTTAAAGCTATTTTTCCAAAGATATGCTTTGATGGTCTCAAATTCCTCCCCTCCATACATATTATTCCCAGACATGCCAAAGTGAACTCACTAGCATGTATGAACAATGTATACATCCAGCATGAATCATTCATCCATTTGACCAAGAAGGTTTCTGAAGTCTTCATTGAGCATCAACATGAAATCAACCGTTTTAAGTTGGAGGCTATCCATGATAAAGATATCATCAAGCATCAAGATGCTGAGTTGCTTGAATACAAGACCCAACTTGCAGAGGCCAAAAAAAGTGCAAAGAACACGACAAGCGGTTTGTCGCTTGGAGACTTCCCATAAGAAGGAACTTGACGTGGTGCTTCAACGTAGTGGCACGCTTGCCCTGGAAAAAGACTCCTTGCAAAAGGAGAAAGTCGCCATGGCTCGCCGCATCGAAAAACTTGAAGATGTGTTAAAGAAGGAGAGGGAGGAAAAAATCGAGGCGTAAGAGGTGTCATAGAGATACTACGAAGAAATCATTGAGGCGAGGAGCTTAAGAAAAAATCTCAACGAAAAATTCGCCAAGATTGAAGCTTTAAAGGAAGAAGACCGGGAAGAGGGCAAAAAGGAAATGCTTCAGCAAGCCAACTCCCAGTGGAGGCTAACATCAAGTCCGAGAGGAATGAGATTAAGGACCTATTCGATCCACTAATTATTGAATATAACGTGAAGGTCCTTCTCCATCGCAACTTAAGCTTTCTTAGCGAGGGATATCTTGAAGCACTTACCGAAGCTTAGGAGCTCGTCGTCAAGAAAAAGAAGGAAGAGTTGGGAGAAGTGGAATTCAATGAATAGGAACTTATGAGACAAATGCTTCAAGGTAACGAACCGTCTGACCTAGCTACTATCAAGCTTCAATTCTTTAAGGCTTCTGCACTAGCTAAAGAAGGAGGGGATATTGTTGGGTCTGCTGGAACCGATCCTAAAGGTTCCTCTACTATCCAAGTTGCCAGACCTTCCTCTTCTCACGGTATGGAGCAAACCCTTGGTTATGATCCGCATAGGCCTGGCTTTAGACCACATATGCTATCTCCCATTCTCAAAGGAAGCACTCTATTGATTACAGAAAGCCAACCAAATGCCGGTATTATGCTAAACTACTTTGAATCAAGGGAAGTTTATGTTCTCGATGTGCGACGTCTTTAAAGTAATGCTTATGCTTTGACAAATCTTTGCAGGTCTTCTATGCCCGAATCAGACTCCTAGGAGGGGTGCTGCCATGGAGCAGTAGGAAAAGTTGGTTGAATCCCCGGCCGCTATTGATATCCTGGGCCTGATTCTCAAGTCACCGGTGTGCTCGATGAAGATAAGCCTGAAGGTTCACCCTTTACTGATGAATCGGAAGATGCAGTGATCATAGGTGCTTTAGGGCATACTACTAAAACTAGAATGAAGGAGAAGATCGAGGATGAGGAGAAATTAAAGCATGAAGTGAAAGGCGAGCCCGTCAAGGTGGAAACTGGAGATCTTGATCTTGTACCACTACAAGTTATTCCACCTGGTAGAATGATTCCAAGCGAAATCCCTCCTTCTTTAAGCATTCCGGCCAAGGGCAACAAAGGATCTCGGAAGAGAAGCTTGACCGACTCTACTCTTAAAAAATCAAAGAAGGAGAGAAGGTCGATGAAGTAGTCACTACTTCATATCGTTGTACATAGTTTTAGTAGTTATTTCTTTCCTTAGTCATGGGTGTTCAGATACGAATCCCGTTCTGGTTTTTGTTTTTTGAAATAACTTGTAACGGGATTTTAGGACTTGTGAATATAAGTGTTTGCTTTTGATGAATCATCTTGTGAACCATCACTTTAGTAGTCGAATAATTACTTTCCATATTAATGTACTTTGAATCCATTGATTTCAAATTCCGTTAACTATTCACTGTCTCCATCTCAAGGCCCCTCTACGGTCGTTGCCTCGAGTCATAAAAAATGCTAAGTCGCAACTGTAGTGAGGTATCATATTTAGTCTTTAGTAGTTTGTACTTCTCCCATTGGTTTTGGGTCAGAGTTGGTGGGATAGTGAACAGTCGAAATCTATTCTTCTATCGGTTTGGGTTTATGTGTTAGTCCATGCTCTGGGCACTTAGAGTTATTATGTGAGCGGTCAGTTCACGTCAATTTATTTATACTGGGCGAACGACGGGAATTGAACCCGCGCGTGGTGGATTCTCCACACTCCAAGGACCTAAAATTTTGTCATGGGCAGTCGGTATCCGCCCGAATTATTTGTACCCCAGTCCACACTATAAGGACTTAGAGTTTTCTCATGAGCAGTCAATATTCGTCCGAATTGTTTATACTCTAGTCCGTACTCTGGGGACTTAGGTTTTTTGGGGCAGTCGGTATTCGCTCGAATTGTTTATACTCTAGTCCGCACTTTTGGGACTTAGAGTTTTCCCATGGGCAATCAGTATTCCCTCGATTTATTTATACTTCACTCTGCATTATGAGGACTTAGAATTTTTTCATAGGGAGTTGGTATCTGCCTGAATTGTCTATACTCCAAACCGCACTTTGGGGACTTAGAGTTTTCTTATCGACAGCCGCCCGAATTGTTTATACTCCAGTAAGCACTTTGGGGACTTAGAGTTTTCTCATGGGCAGTTTGTATCCGCCCGAATTTTTTATACTCCATCCACACTCTTGGGACTTAGAGTTTTCTCATGGGCAGTCGGTTTTTGCCTGAATTGTTTATACTCTAGTCCGCACTCTAGGGACTTAGAGTTTTCTCATGGGCAATCGGTATCCGCCTAAATTGTTTGTACTCCAGTCCGCCACTAGGGACTTAGAGTTTTCTCGTCGGCAGTCGGTATCCTCCTAAATTGTTTATACTCCAGATAGCCACTGGGGACTTAGAGTTTTCTCGTGGGCAGTCGGTATCTGCCCAAATTGTTTATACTCCGGTCCACACTATGGGACTTGCTTTTCTCATGGGCAATCGGTATCCGCTCGAATTGTTTATATTCTAGTCTACACTCTAGGAACTTAGAGTTTTCTCATGGGCAGTCAGTATCCGTCCGAATTGTTTATACTCCAACCCGCACTCTAGGGACTTAGAGTTTTCTTATGTGCAGTCGGTATCCGCCTGAATTTTTTATACTCCAATCCGCACTCTAGGGACTTTAGGTTTCCTCATGGGCAGTAGGTATCCACACGAATTATTTTTGCTTTTACTTCTTTTGGTCACCTCAATTTCGTTCCGGTCCCACAGTCCGAGAAAGGAGTTTTTAGTCTTCAAATTGTTGGTGACCCTTGTTCCTCATTGTATGTCCCATCCGTTGGTTTTCTACAGGAGTTGTTAGTCAAGCAAATTACATAGCTCATCTTGTACAGTCCCATCAGGGATTGGAGTGATCGATCGATTTCAAAATTCGTGAGCCTATTCACACGTCACACAACTATATTAATCAGTTTCATTGTGTACTTAGCATAAAATGCAATGATTGTCATTTATGCAAAAGAGGAAGTTCAAGATTTTATTCATCAAATGAGAAGGAACAGACAAATCTGTCTTATTACATTATTCAAAAGTCAAATACTAAAGGAAATGTCGAAAGTAACTAGTGCATAAATACAAAAGAAATGTTCTAAGTGAAATAGCATCATAAATGCTCGCTATTCCATGCTTTTGGAAATGTTGTGCCATCAACAGTCACTAGGTTGAAAGTTCTTTTTCCAAGCCTTTATTCATTGACATACGGTCATTCCCACGTCAGATTCATGTGTGATGGGACCAGAAACACCCATTTCAGGATGAGATCGCCAACTTCAAAGGTTCTTGATTGTGATTTTGTGTTGTAATATCGGGCGACTCGATGTCGGTGTGCGGCTGCTCTCAAATCAGCTTCCTCGCGCTTCTCGTTGATAAAGCCAAAGATTACAAGAGGAGTTCTTTGTTTGTTCTAGGGTCGTAGTAAGTCACTCGATGAGAAGGGACTTCGATTTCTACTGGAATAACTGCTTTGGTCCCGTAAGTAAGGGCGAATTGAGTATGGCCTGTCGTGGACTTGTGAGTAGTTCTGTAGGCCCAAAGTGCCATAGGAAATTCATCCATGCACTTGCCTTTAGGCTTCTCCAAATGCATTTTCAGAATAGACTTGATAATTTTGTTTACAACCTTAACCTATCCATTTGCCCGAGGGTAGGCAACTGTTGCAAGCCTTTTTTCAATGCGTTGTCTCTAACCAAATTCTTTAAAATCAGCACTATCGAACCGAGTCCCATTATCTGTTATGATTGTTCATGGGAGACTGAAGCGACATATGATGTTTAGAACAATGAAATTGATTACTTTCTTGGTTGTGATTTTGGATAATGGTTCCGCCTCGACCCATTTGGTGAAGTTATCAACCGCAACAATAGCATACTTCGCACTGCCTTTAGAGATTGGAAAAGAGCCGATGATGTCAATACCCCACATAGCAAATGGCATGGACTGACCATTTGCATGATCTCTGTTGTGGCGCTCTTGGGAATTTTGCATATAGCTGGCACTTGTTGCATCGTCTCACATAATTAGCAGCGTCCCTGTTAACAGTTGTAAACAATATCTATAGCGGAGTATCTTCTTTGCAAGATTTTGCCTCCCAGTGTGATCGCCGCATTCTCCCTCATGTAATTCTTTTAGAACATGCTTTATCTCATTATGAGCGATACACCGAAGAAAGGTAACAGAAAACCCTTTTCAATACATAGTTCCTTCTTGCATAATATACTGCGAAGCTTTGTGAAGGACTTGTCGCTTTTCCTTTCTTTTTTTAGGCAAGATTTCATGCAACAGGTAATCTTTAAATGAAGTCATCCACGATTCCCTCTCGGGCTCCGTTTCCAATACTTGATCAACTTCCATCATATGTATGCTTGGGGCATGTAATGTCTTAACTGGAACCATGCCTATCTATTGAGCATCATCAGTACTAGCAAACTTTGTCAACGAATTGTCTTCTCCGTTCTTCTCACATAGGATACGTGAAATATCATGGTACTCGATATCCACCAACAACTCTTGAACTCTAGTAAGGTATATGGCAATTCGTTTTCCCTTGGTCTAATAGTCTCCTCTGACTTGATACACCACCAATTGTGAGTCGCAAAATTTTCAAGAGACTTCACTCTGACCTTTCAAGAAAGTTTAAGTCCGGTAATCAACGCTTCATACTCAGTCTAGTTATTTGTAGTAGGAAAGTCAAGTTTCAAAGCATAGCAAATTGACGATTCTCAAAGGTTTATAAGTACAATCCTAGCTTCGGACAGTGATCATTAGATGTTCCATCAGTGTACAGCTTCCATTACATAGTATGGATTCCGCTACTTTCTGGAAACTCATATTAGATGATAAATTCCGCTATAAAATCCGCCAACGCTTGTCCCTGGATAGCTCTTCACGATAGATATGTAATGTCAAACTAGCAGAGCTCGATGTCCCATTTAAGCAACCTCTCAGACGTCTCAGGTCGCTGTAAGTGCTGTCATAATGGCTGGTCGGTGTAAATGTTGATCAGATATGCTCGGAAATACGGCTAAAGTTTCCATGACGTGACTAGCAAGCAGTATGCCAATTTCTCTATCTTCGGATAGTTCATTTCTGCACCTGTTAATTGCTTCCCGACGTAATACAACGGTCTCTCAATTTGGTTCTCCTCGCGAATCCAGGCGGCACTTATAACATGTAATGATACAACCAAGTAAATGTACAACTCCTCATGATCTACTAGCTTTGACAAGAAAGAGGGTCCCTCCAAATGATTTACGAGAGCTCGAAACATGTCTTCACAATCCTCCATCCATTCAAAGTTTCTCTTTCCCTTCTTGATCAAATCAAAGAAAGGAATGCATTTGTCAGTTGCCTTGGAAATAAATCGACTTAAAGATGCAACCTTCCCATTCAGACTTTAAACTTGTTTAATAGTTTTGGGTGCTTGGATACCTCGGATAGCCTGAATCTTTCCTGAATTTACTTCAACTCCTCGAGCATTGACAATAAAGCCCCAGAAACACTGAGTAAGCATTTCAAAGAATTGATCTTCATGTTATAAAATTGAAGGATGTCGAACATCTCTGCCAAGTCTCGAATGTGGTCATTTGATCATCGTGACTTCATGAGCATATCATCCACATAGGCTTCCATTGTCTTCCCAATTTGATCTTTGAACATCCGGTTAACTAAGCGTTGGTAGGTTGCTCCAGCATTCTTCAACCCAAATGGTATCACCATGTAACAGTATAACCCAACATCCATCACAAAGCTGGTGTGTTCCTGATCGGGGACATGCATCGAGATTTGGTTGTACCCTAAGTACGCATCCATAAAGGATAATAATTCATGCCCTGCAGTTGAATCAACTAGCTGATCAATCTCTAAAAGGGGAAAGCTATCTTAAGGACACGCCCTGCTCAAATTAGAATAGTCGATGCACGTTCTCCACTTCCCATTTGCCTTCTTCACCAGTATTGGATTAGATATCCATTCAGGATCAAGGGCGTCAAAAATAAACTTATTGACTTTCAGTTTATCCACCTCCTCTTTAAGGGCACCGGATTTCTCCAGATCCATGCCTCGCCTTTTTTGTTTTACCGATACATACTTCGGGTCAATGTTCAATGCATGGCTCGTGATGGCAGGCGAGATCTTACACATGTCAGAATGAATCCAAGCAAATACATCCAGATTTGCTTGAAGAAAATCATCAAGTTCTCTCATCATCGAGGGGCTAGCTGCAATCCAATCTTCAAGACCGTGATGGGTCGTTGTAGCTGATTGTTATATCAATCATTAGTTTAGGAGGCACCGCCTTAGTCTTCTTGGGCTCCTCTTCATCGTCCCTTGGATCTATATCTCTGTAGAACCGACTATGGTGCCCAAGCCAAGGCTTAGGCACTACTTGTCAATCTTTAATAACTTGGATGTGGACAGACTTGTCCACACCTTTTCCTTTCTCCTTACGCTGAGCTTCTCTAATAGGCACGTCCAATTGCCTAATCACCATGCACCTCTTCTACTCCATTATCGGCTGGAAAATTCAAATCAAACACCATGAGGCAAGAGCTGCCCGAAATTCAGCAAGGATCGGTCGGCCTAGAAAAACGTTGTACGGTGAGTCAACATCCAACATAATGAAAGGTAGAATCCACACGCTCCTATGTTCACCTTCCCCCAATTCCACTGGCAACTCCACATAACCAATTGCCTCAGCCGCCACATTAATGAAACCATGTATGCATGCCTTAGATGGTTTGAAATCTTTAGCCTCCATTCTCATTTGGCCATAAGCCTACTTGAAAACAATGTTTACCGAACTTCCATAATCAATCAAAATTCTTCTCACTAGATCAAGGCTAATCATGGAAAAATGATCACCGGGTCAATTGTAGAAGCCTCTACTCTATATGCATTCCTGCTCTTGAACACATATCATCAGTCATCGCACGTTGTTGCTAGGTCGAAGTTCGATCCTCTGTATTTGAAAAATGCTCAAAATCCACATGCCTCATCGCCTTGGCATAGCGCTCCATTTTCTGCCAACTTCTATTCGCAAGATGTGGTCATCCAACTATCGTGTTTATCATTATCCTTCTTTCGGTCCGTGCAGGCTCCTCAGCCCCACACGAAACTTGTGCTCGATTGGGGTCGGACGTCCTCGGTCCGCCATCATGCGAAGCTTTCACAAACTGCTATAGCTTCTTTTCTCAGATCAACTTCGCGATAGAATCTTGGAAATACCAGTACTCGCTCATATTGTGCCTGCAACACTAGTGAAATCGACAATATTTTCTAGTTTACTTCTGTGCCTTCTTTGACTCTTTTGGACGCGGCTTCTTGTATTGAAAAGTATTATAGGTAGACAAGTATATATTCTCCAGAGATGCATTTAGGGGCATGTAATTGTCATACATAGGAATCCTTGGCTTTGGTCTTCTAGGCTCCCTCTTTCGGTTACGATTCCCTTCACCACTTCTCTTCTGTTGATTCGGCTTGTTTTGAACATTGACCTAAACCTTCCCAGACCTCTCATCCTATTTCTTTATTGCAATGTTGCTTTGTACCGCTTATCCTCTTGGTCCTATAGCATTTCTTTTTCAAGAGGACCTGACTTCCTCCTTCCTTATAAATTGATCTACCTTTGAGTAGAAGCATTCCAATGTGGCTGCCGATTTTCTAGTTAGCCAATCACTGAATTCGGATTTCGAGTCAACCCCTTTCATCACAACCATAATTGTAACATGGTCATTTGGGTTACTAACTTCAGTGGCAACGACATGAAATCTTTGCAAGTAGTCCTTTAGTGGTTCCCTCGGAGCCTGGATCACACTGGAAATGTAGGATCGATTTCACCCTAGAGGGGGGGGGGGGGGTGAATAGGGTGATGGTATAAATTATAAAAATTAATCGCGGAAGCTTATTAATTAATTTCAATTCAGATCACAGAATAGCAGCACAGATATTGCAGAATATAAATAACAGAAAAAAACAGAACAACACAGAATTTACCCAGCTTCGGCAAAACCCTGCCTACGTGCTGCCCCCAAGGTTTCTACTAGAAATTAGATAATCCCTCGCTTACACAGGTAAACTCGCTATACCCGCTATTGACTAATCTAACTCTACGCTCAAAACCCTGCCACAACTCAACTACCGAGTTGCGAATTCCCAAACTACAACACGTAGTTTGTACCCTAGTCACACGACTAGAAAGAGATAAAACAGTTTAAAATAAAAAACAATTAAAATTAAAATTAAACCCTAATTATAAATTAAAAACCCCTTAAAACAAACTCCCTTTGAAAGTAGGCCGGCCTCCTTTGCTATTTGACCCGTCTCTTTTATTTCTCTGTTTGTAATGGCGGCCGTTCCTTTTTAGGGCTTCGTCCTTGATCAAATTGGGGCTTCGTCCCTTTGATGCCGTGCTCTTAAATTAGGGTTTGAAGTCGCTGCCTTTGTTGGTTGATTGCAATCACTATTTCTCTGATTTGCTTCAATTGTTTGTGGCTTCTCCTCCTTGATCGAGTTCGATTGCTTCGGTATGTAATTTGTGCTTTTTGCTTCTTCTAATCTTTCGTACTTGAACTCGATGGATTTTTAAATTGCCGATGATGATTTTGTTTAAATAGGAATCGAATTCCTATATTCTCGTTCGTTCTGATGATTTGAATTTGTCAATTATTTTATCTCTGCCATATGATTATGCTTGAACGATTATGATCTCTCTGACTTTGTCACTTCGTATATATTTTGTGATGCTTGCTTACTTGATGTTCACAGCATCAATTTTCTTTGACTTGGGTATCCTTTGTTGGCCACGGCTTCGATTTTTGACTTTGTGATGAAGTTTGACTCATTCATCATTGACTGTGATGATTTTTGGCTTTGGCTTTGCTATGCTTCCACGGCTTCGACATTTTGTAAATTGGCTTCGGCCACTGTCTGCATTCCTGTAGCTTTGTTCAAGTTATCTTGGGCATTGTTGTATCCATTGCAGTCTTGTAATCTTCACTCTGACCATACTGCATTGTTTCGATGTCATTGATTTGTTTAGCCTCAGCATTGACTGGTTTCATGCTTGTTGTCACTGTTGCATGCTTGCTGTTGCATGCTTGTTTGTATGTTGCACTTGTTACCTTCACTGTGTTGCACATGCTATATTGTATACTTATGTCGTCTCTCTGACTTTGCTGTAAACATTCATGTTTGGTTGCCACTGAATTTTGATGTTTTTGCCATTCACTTTGTGTACCATATGGAGCTTGTTGTATATATGATATACTAGCTCGAGTTGCTTCACCATTGAGTGTTTCATTGCATTCATGTATATTTGGGCCTGGTCTCTGTAGCATTGACTCACGTGTTCATTTTGTAGTCTGGTTTCTTTATCCACACTTTGTTGATTAATATACACTGCTCTGTGTACATCTCCACTACTTCATTTTGTTGCACTGTATATTCCAGTGTGCCTTTGGTCATTTTATTGAACTTGAGTCTGAGCTTGTATGAACTTGTTTATTGTATTGCTCCTTGATTTTCTGGCCTTCACTTGATATCTGCTGCACCATGTAGAGGCTTTGCTTGCATACAGTCTTGTTGCCTCTGTTTCATACATGAACTGTTGCACGTGTGTACTTTGTATTCATATGTGCCCGTCGAGTTCCTCTGGCCTGTTGTAGTTTGATTGTGTGATGTTGTACTTTGGTCTATTGGGCTGCATACATGTTGTAAGTGATTTGTGCTTAGTTGCATCACTGGTCCATTGAGGTTGATCATCTGTTGTAGCCTGACTTGGTCTTGTTTCATGTTGGCTTGAGTCTGGGCATGTGTACTCCCGACCATTTTATTGCATTCGAATTTATTTTTGAATTTGCACCTGTGTTGAATCCAGTTTCACAACTCGGGTTTGACCTTGTGCTCGTGTCGTGATTTTCAATGTTATTGCACGTGTGTTGAACCCGGTTTTTCATTTGGGTTTGACCTGTGCTCACCTGTCCCTGTAAATCAATCAAGTGTATATATCGGCGTGCACGGCCTTGTGGCATATACAGTAATACACTGTGTATGTCACAAGTTGTTCGTGTATGATGAATTCAAATTTAAATTATGACGAACAACCCAAATAACTGAGGCAAATCATATTTTCAAAAACCATATTTTATTTTTGAATTGCAAAAATATTTCTTTTTGAATTTTACTGCGTTAGTTTATATTTTTGCAGATTTCTCAGATGCTGGATTCAAACTGGAATGGAGTTGAAGATAAATACGAGTGTGAGTGATATGTAGTGAGGTGAACTGTAAATATGTAATGTGATGTAATTGTAATCAAAGTTGTATAGTTATAGTGAGAGCTTGAAATTGTACTATTCAAAGTTGTAATAAATATTTATTTGAATAAAATATTTGTTTGAATTCAAATTTCGTGTTATTTATTTTATTCAGCAAATATTTATTTAATCTGTGAAAAATAAAATAGTATATTATCAAATACATTTAAACGAATGTATATATGTTTATTATCATCAAACAAAACTCATATAAGCGCATATTCAACAGGAAAGTGGCATCACGTCTTTAGGGCGGGTAGTGTGGATTTTGAACTGCTCCACAAACATTGTTGCCAATTCATCAAACCTTGAGATCGATCGTAGGGGTAATCTTGTAAACTACATCGTAGTGATCCCAGAGATAGTTATAGGGAAGCACCTACATTTTGCTATGTCGTTTGCTCTTACTAAGTCCATCAACCATTCGTACCTCATAATGTGCTACATGGGGTTGGTTTTTTCCTCATTGGCAGACATCATAGGCGTGTTGAACCTTCTCGGATAATCTACATGTAAATAACTATCAGTAAATGAGGTACGACTCCTTGAAATTCCCCAATCATCATTTGTTAAACCTTGGTTCTTCCTCACCATTGTCTGACCATCACCAATAAGTCCGGCGTCTGAATAGATGGTGCCAAGTGGTTGTGATCCACCTCGCGTGAATGTTCCGATCGATGTCTACGGGCCATTTCACTATGGAGAGGTAGTTGGTCAATGTTCAAATGTACTCCAGCATCCAAACTCCCATTACCAGCTCCAGCATTACTCCCCGAATGCATCCGGGGAACACCCTCTGTGGTAGAGGGATTAGTATCGATCCCTAGGGAGGGATCGACATTGATCCGTCTTAGCAGACCATGTTGGTCTACCAAGCGATGATCTGATCTCCCCACTTATTCTCCTTCAACCTTGTGATGTCTACGCTTATGATGCTCATCTTTTGATGAGGTTGAACTCTCCGACGTCGAGTAAGAAGCAAGATCCCTTCTGGCATTCTAACGTCGCTGTTGAGCAATCTGGTTCATTAGATTAGTATTAGTCCGGATTTACCCATTCATCTACCTATGACTCTCCATCAGCTCTCTCATCAAGTTCAGCTCTAGTTATGGCATCAACGGGGTTCTGGACTTCAACAGGCTCCACATTGACATTAGCAGGGCGGTCACTCGATGATCGTTGTTGGATGTTGGTAGTTTCATTTGCATCAGCGTTTTGAGAAGTTGATATAGTATGCCTCACCGTTCTAAATTTCATTGCTTAGATTATGGTAAATCTGAGTAGTATCTGCTCAAAAAATGAATCTAGATCTTCTTTGGGGGATTTCCTTAATCCATTAGCAACAAAGGGGATCCTAACGAGCTGAGAATCAAGCTCTCAGTGAAAGCACCAAAATATTTGCAACCAAATTGACCACAAACACCCAAGAACATATTTAAGTAGTGAGACAAATGAAGAAACTAAATGAAAACAGAGGAATATATCGAAATAACAGGAAAAACACAACAGAAGGTAGGAACAACAAGATATATAGTGGTCTAATGTTGATTGCCTACGTCCACTTTGAATATTCTCTTTATTTCTTTTCAATTAACTTGATTACAATTAGAAACAACAAGAAATCGCAAGAGAGAAGAGAATAATGGAGGGAGTTGATTACAATAATAGTGTTATCTAACCAACAGCGTAAAGATCCTCAGAATGACCTACTAAGCTTGTATTTATGGGTGAAGGTGACCACCAATCTGACTGGAACTTCGGCAATAGGATCTTCTCTCTCATATGGGCCCACATAGGGAGTGATAGGCCCATCAATGGAAAGGGATCGATACCGATCCCTCCATATGTTGAGTTTGGGGTAGTGACCCCTATGGTAGCTTCCTCATGCTCTAACAGGATGGTGCCTCAAATATCAGGGTGTTTGGATGTGTGGAGCTCTTGCTTTTGCTCAATCCTTGGTTTAGTTCCATTTTAGTCTGAAGAATGCCGATCCCTTCATAGGACGGCATGCCAAACCCTCTAGCTTTATAGGTTTATACCGATCCATCTTGCTCAGGTGTTATGTCGATCCATCTTGCTTAGGGTGTTATGCCGATCCATAGTGTTCCTAGGATATACGCTGACCCCTGTACTTGCTACCATGTTGATCCCTATTTTGACCCATCATAGTGCCGATCCCTTAATGATTCCATCTTCATTGGCTATCCACCTAACTTACCATGCTGATCCATCCTTGAATCGACGCATAATATCGAACTAAGTACCATTGCTTATGTCGATCCCTTGAATAACCACCAAGGCTGATGCTTATCATCTTACTTTGCTATACCGATCCCTGTGGTATCTCATTTGTGTTGACAAACGACTATGCCGTTCCCTATTCCTTCCAAGCTAATCTCCATATTTCTGACATTCTATGTTGTCTGTCTATCAACTCTGTTCAATCTGGGCTTCGCACCACTGTTCGGGCTCTGTTTCTGGGCCCTATAGCCGTTGCCTCATAGTCATCCTTCTTATCAATAGACGAATCTGTATTGTACGATCAGTCCAATATGGCCGGGTCATGATACCCGCTAACACTAGTCAAGATGCATCAAGACTGAATATTGATGCATCCGTTCAGACTATAGTACGTAACGTTCTCTAAATGTTCCACAATGTATTACTCATGACTGCTGGGGACATCTAAGGGTTACGTACTAATAGTTATTGGATAACTATGGAACAAATCACTCGATAGTTTTGTGCTGGTTAATATAACTAAGGCCAAGTAGAAAATATTGATGTGACCAAATTTATAAAGTTCTTTAGAATTGAGAATACCATGAATCCTCTATATGAAAGCTCTGCTTTGATTATAGTCAAATCATGGAACAACATCTATCGAGTGACTATAGTTGGGTCGAGTGGACGTATTGGAAGTGAAGCACTATTCAAGAGAGGATTCGTCTCATTAATGATATATGGTTAGTATCATGGTCAACTCAAGTCAACCTAAAGTTGAAATCTCAGGATAGAGTAATTCGGTTAATAATAATTGTTATTATTGAATATAGGACTTTTTGTTTAGACTATTGGCTTGAATGTGGATGTTGTTGGAATTCTGACCATTACCAAATTCAATAAGTCCAAAGCGATATTGTTTTAACGAAGAGGATTGGTGTAAATAATTGTCAAAACCGGGCAATGCTTAATAAAGTGAAATTAGATTTTACCGAAATCGAGTAAATGATAAATTAGGTCATAATGTCGTACCACCTGCTAAGTGATATGTGGACGTTAACATTTGAATAGTTCGATGTTAATCGCTGACCAAATTTACACCCATGAGTCACACAATCTAAATGATGAATTCTCTCCAGACCAAAAAAATTTAATTAGTTTATAATTATTATAAGTTAACTAATATTTATTAAATAATAATTATGAAATTAGAATATGATTTGAGAAATTAAATTGTTGTATATGTTCGTAATAGTTATGAATACATTGAACGATATGAGATATCGATGATAAAATAAGTTAAATATGATTGTACATATTTAATTTAGGTTAAATGGGCTTAAAACCCATAATGTTTGGAGATGATAGGTGGATAGTTTGGCTAGGGTTAGAGGTGGCTACAACATAAGATTAGGGTTTAGAGATGTGTGGCTAAGATTTAGTGAGAAACTTACATAGTTCCTCTCTTATTCTACCGATATAAATACTAATCTCAAAATCCTAATCAAATTCTAATTCATTTTCAAGCCACCATCCTTTCTTCCTTTTCATGGCAGCAACTTTTATCTAAAACTATCCCAAAATCTCAAATCCAATTCAAGTTAAACAAGTGGCTAGTTGATAGTGAAAGGTCATTGATTCTAGACTACTAATTTGATGAATCAAAGAATTTTAGAGGAAGATAATTCATTATTTCAAAGTGTACTTTAGGGCATCTGTTTCAAGTGATGTTTATTTATATGTTGATCATATTATTGTGCTTTAAAGATTTTTAATCATACGATTTTACGTATATAATTGATTATTGTTATTTCATTAGTTATGTGATATTTTTTATGTACTGTTGTTGTCACAATGGACATTGGATACATGTATAAAATTTAAAGATCTAGTTCATGATTTATGTTCGCAATCTGATATTAAGTATTAAAATAATTTTTATTTTAAAATGATACATGCTTATTCATATATATATATATATATATATATATTAATTTATGATTTAATATTCACATGCAATTTGAATTAAAACTTATGTTTTCGGATTTAACTTATAGTATTAATCTAAAAATTTTAAACATTTGTTTATGTTTATTGTGAAATATAAGTGTGGAAAATGATTTTATTCCTTTATTCGTATATTATTAATAATGATTTTCCAATTCAATAAATTCATATAAAATAATCCGCCTTTCTAAAATTCATCTTTATATTTTTCAAAATTAATTCATCATGTCAGGTTGCCTTAGAAAAAAGTTTCAAATTTATACAACTTAATTTTATATTTTTAAAATTAATTTAGTTGCGGCTTGTTATCAATCATTTAATAAAAAATATTATTTTAATTGAAAATTTTTCAAAAAAATTTCCTAATCCCTAAAATATGTTCCCAGTTTTACCGAAATTATCAAACTTGAATTTTTACCATATAATTATTTTACATTAATTTATTATGGTCGAAACTGTTTAATTCGATATATATATATATATATCATTGTAACTTCGGATCTGATATGTTCTCTAATTAGTGAGTTAAAAAATTAATTATTTTAATATATACATCTATGTACATATATCTTTGTCGTTATTTATGGTGTATATATAGTTATATGAATAAATAAATATTTCCTGTGATATTTTATTGATAAAACATAATTTACACATATATATGTATGTATTTATGTGTATATATACATACACATATACATAGATATCATTTGAAATTTATAACTCTATGTTCATGCACATATTTGATAACATACACTACATACAGAATGAGCTATTGTGTCCGTTGTGATGTAAATTTCAGCATCTACATACAGACATATTATACCCTACATGGATTACAATGTTATACATGAACACATATATATGTATATATTTATATGATACACATATGTATGTATGTATGATATGTATATTTATATAAGTAAATCCAAAATTGAATAAATCTAAAATTATGATTTGTAAATTTAAATAAATTTTGTGCACAAACTGATACGTTGCACTTGGATAATTTAAGTGGAATACATTTGGACATATTTAAATTCCATGCCATTAATAAATTGTTAATTAATGACATTTTATGAATCAGTCAATTTAATTAAAGGGAGAGAGAGAATGAAATGTTGCTCTCTCTCCATGTAATGCAATTTATGCTCTCAATTAACTATTTGCTTCGGGGAGAGAAACAAAAGGTTTTCTTCCCTAAATTAACTCTTATAAATAATTGTTAAGCGTATTTAATATACTATAAATTAAATTCATTATAAACTTCCTTAAATAAAAAACATTATTTTATTTAAACTCAATTTAGAAAAGTTCTAAATGAATTTGGACTTTATAGGCCCATTAAAGATAAAAAATGGTTAAAAAATAAAAATTCATATATTTCTTTCTTTGCGGACTGGCCTAGTTCCAACGATGGCATCAGAGCCCACTAGCTAATGCGGTATGAATCAGTTATGTTAGGGTAACTAATTAAGCTTTCCCACTTAGTACAGTGTCTAAAAAGGTAATGTCTAAGATTGGAATTGGATAATTAGGTACCCTGTCCTACCTGGTTACCAACCTGGCCTAAAATGTAAAATGAGCCCAAAGGTTACCCTTGATAGAAAAGCCTGATTGAATTGAGCCTTGGGCTAAATTTCAAAACATTTTTGAAAATTAAGACAAAATTTTAATTTAAGAGTTAAATTTAAAATAAAAACATGATTATTATAAAAAGTTATAATATAACTTAAATTTTCAAAATGTTCGAGATGTAACAAAAAGTTCAAAATGTTAGAAACTATTTGAATATTAATTTTGAAACTTAAAGTTTATTAATATGATTAATAAAATAAATTAATGCTTATATGCATGTTATATATGTTGATATATGTTATGTAATTTTAAAGTTTTTAAGATAACATAGGTACACATATATGTATATATAAGTTAAATTTTGAATTAATATAATTTAGTTAAAAATTATTTAATTAAATAATTAATTAAAGGTTAATTAATTAAATAAAAGTACGCATATAATAGATATATGTGTTATACTATAAAGGTTATAGTAGTTATATCCAATATAAAAGTTGTATTGGGATACTAATATAAATTAAAGAGTTTATTAGTTAAAATTATTAAATAAGATTTATTAATAAAATATTATACGTAAGACTATAATATAAGTAATACGAAATATAAAAGCTATATAATAATAAAAATTATATAATATGAATGTATAAACTAAATGTGGAATATTAAAGAAACCCTAAATAGACTTAAGGAATAGATACATACATACTGTATATATACCGTGATTTCAGATGTGTCTTAAACTTGAAGCACGAGAGTATTTCATAAGTAATACAATATTTCATAAGTCGATGTCACTCAACATAACATGTTAAAGACTATGAATCCTTAGTATTTGGTTGTCCTCTACCATATACATACATACATACATACATATATTACTTGCATACTTTTTAGTCTTGAGCAAACTAAAGCTAAGGATGTTATGTGTAGTATTATCGATATATTGAATAGACGAGGTAAGATAACTATATGTATTTGTTGAGCAAACTCAAGGTACATATTCTATACTTTGGACATCGCAATATGGTAGGTAGGAGTGAATAATCTCTTTCGGTTTGTTGAGTAATCTCTTTCGATTTGTTGAGCAAACTCAAGGTTCAAAATGAGATTAAGACACGGAACCATGGGTTAGGGTTGTATGTGATACAACCAAGAAGGAATTATCCATCGTTTGTGAAGATATAACTTGTTGAGCAAACTCAAGGTCAGAATTCCAAGACAGACGAGTCCTAACACCCACTAGTAGAGTCGAAAGACTTCTATGTTTCGCTTAGGGTTTGCTGAAACATAAAAGACTAGTAGGAGCCTTATTCTGAGAATGAAATGGCAGCATTTAATCTTTCTAATATTGTAAGAACATATGCTAAATAATGTCATAATTATCTACAATGATAAATTTGTGCATTTAATACGATTGATAAAATGTTCATCAATTAATATATACAAATGAACTGAATTGGAAATTGGCAAATGGAAATATAACATATGCTCACTATTAAATGCTTATTGCATGTCATTGTTTTTTATACCCATGCAAGTGCCTAATTTTGCAACTACTGAATTTGTTCATAATTTGGTCACTTAAGCATTCATTTGGTCGAGACCATGTATTACTGTAATGACCTAGAATTTGGTCGTTTATTTTTGAACATTTAATTTTTTTATTAAATGTTGAATTTGAATTATTAATTGATTTCTAATATGGAGATTTTGGTTGAATTAGTGAAATGGTTTAAAGTTTCAAATATAGCAATTAATTGGATTTGGTAAATATAAATTTAATATTTGAAATTGGGTAAATACGAGAATCTAGAGTTAAATGGGAATGAAAATGATTTATAAGTTGATTTTAAACTCTGTTTGAATTAGAGTGATGATAATGGACTTTGAAATGGGACTAAAAGTCGATAAATTTAAAGTTTAAAATTTATATATTAATTTAATTGTGAAATTTAATATATATGTATGGTAATAGTGTAAATAATGGAATTTTGATTTAATATAAATTGGAATGATTGATAATATGGATATAAATTATATTTGGATTATAATTGAGATTGAAATTTCAAGCAATTTCATCGATTTTGAAAATCGCTCAATTAAATTGACACGTTAAAATAGCCTTCCGGGGAACAGTCCTGAAATCCAGCGAAACCGGTTCCATTGCATCTGCAATAGTGTTATTATCGAATTTTAAATTTCATAGCGTTTGAAGTCATCGTTTGGTCGTACAGGCTAGAAACGCATTGAATTTAATATCAAAAATTTAATAATTCAATTTAATTTGAAAGGCTATCTTTCACATATAATCGACTTAGGCCTCGAAACATGTTCCGTTTGTTCAGAATTGGGGTAAAACATTAAACGCTAGGTGGCATGTCTCGATTGGAGTTCGTCCGGAAAAGCATGTGAATTGTGCAAATAATAATAAAATATTAGATGCACGTATATATATACGTGAAACAGTAAAACCCTAGCTTTCATTCACTAGTCGCCTCAGTTACAAATCCATGGCCAAAAAGCTCGCTTCTTTTCCATCGATTATCTTACAATCCATTCATTTATATTAAAAACTTTCAACTAGGAAATCGAAGAGCTCGAGGAGCTCTACTATATCAGCGACCGTGATTGGATTTCGACCTGTATATCGGCAGCAAATCGATGGGGAAGGCAGCACGTTCGTGCACGAATTCCGAAGCCTAGGGGGTGCCGAGTCTGGCCGCCTGTGAGCTAAGGGCGGAGCTCAAGCGCGACGTTCGAACGATGGTATTGGATCGCCTTTTAGCGGCGAGATGGAGGAGCGGCGATCGAAGGTTGAAGGGCGACAATTGGGTTTCGAACGAGCTGGGATGAACGATGAAGGAGAAAAAACATGCGGCTAGGATTTTGCAGATCAGAAGGAATGGCCAGATCTGATTAGTTTTTTTTGTAAAAAAGAAAATAAAAGAAATTATTTATATAAGTTATTTTCAAATCTTTAAAAATTTGTAACTTTGTCACACGAGGTCAGAATTGGACGAAACAAGCGGCGTCGAAATCATGGCGACTAGTACTACGTGCTAGAATAGATTTGGGTTTATTCGGAGCTAGCTAAAATTTTAGATTAAATCGAACGTGTTCGATTTAATTTAAAATTGGAACTTTCGACAAATTTAAAACTCAAGGTGAGTAAATCTCACTCATTTGGATGATTGACATTAATTTTAAGTAATAAAAATTTGATTGATTGGATGATGTTGATAATTATTATTATCATTTGAATGTTATAATATACAGATAGATATAGTAGTATATGTTAGTAATTGGATATATTTCCTACCGATTGGAGCCGATGAGACCCTTTGCGCCCCGCATAATAGCGGATGACCCTATATACCGTGATATTCCTCCTTGAAGAGGAATTGGTATTTTTATATTGTATTAACATCCGTGGATGCAGGAAATCAGGTTGGAGGGTTCCAACTGGATTACTCAAAAATTTGAATTTAATTTCATATATAGTGATATATGTTTTGTTGGAATAATCTGTAGTGGATTATAGTGTGATTTGAACTGGTTGGATGCTATGGTAGCATTTACCGAGATTTTTGGTATTTTAATATACCATAAATATATATTTGATTTTTAAAAGAAATATAAAAGGGATTTTGAAGTAAAATATTTATATAGAAGTTTGGATTAATTAAGTAGATAAAACAAATGGTTTTGAAATTGTGTTTAACTATTTCAGGATATTGTAAATGGGGATTTTGGAATATAGTATATAAAAGGATTATAAATAATAAATTCTTAAGTGGTACTTGTTTAAATATGAAAGGCTTTAAATCAAGATTTTAAATAGATTCGGAAATAGAAGGGAAATTGGAAATAAATATAAAATTGGTTATGTTGGATCTCAAATAAGATTTCTAAATTATGAAATGGAAGTAGAATCGAGTTTTGGTCGGTTTTGGAATATAATCGGGTTATTTAAGAAATCAATTTATAAATGGAATTTAAATTAAAAACCAATTTATTATGGATTTAAGGGACGGGAAATGTTGTAAAACGAGAAAAGAAACTCTGAGATTTATAAACAATGTTTCTAAATAAATATGAAGTGATTATCGTTTGGTAATTAAAAATTATGAATTCATGGTAAGAATCTATAATGGATGGGTAAATCGATTTAAAGGAAAAGATAGATTTTTCCTATAGAATGGGAAAAAAAGGGATTTATGAAATTGGAAATGTAAATCGTTTGGTTATAAATCGAGAGATTTATAAATATTAGGTTGATTATACTGGAATTGGAAAAATATATTTTTGTCGAGAAGTTAGCTTATCTAAAAGAAGGGTTTTAATTATTAAACTAGGTGTTTTAAAAAAAATTAGCATAAAAATATTTCGAAAAGTCAGTTATTTAAATACTTTTGAATTGTCAAAATAAATTATAAGTTACAAACAAGTCTGTAAATCGACTAGATTCTTATAAATAAATCAAAATTAATTATTGTTTCAAAGCTATGTAATTATTTTAAAAATTTTAAATTGTATTTAATTATTAATTAGGTTAGTTTTAATGAATTAATATTAAGTTATTATTATTTAAGAATCAATCAGTATTATCATTCTAAAAGATAAATTATTGAATATTAATATTATTTTATATAGTAACTTTTATTTAAAGAGTATTTGGCTAATTTAAACCTGGAAAATTATTATAGAAACTTTATAAACATTATTTTTAGATAATTATTAAATAAAGTTTTTGGAAAGTAACGATATACTTTCATGGCGGAATCGGAGATAGTGAGTGCATGCAGTTAAGTTTTGGATTTCTCTGGGGTAGAGACGTAATCATTGAGCTATGAATCCATGGTTGATACCGCGTGGTTCTTTCCATAAATATTTAAAAAGCTTTCAAATATTTTTAAAATAATGGTCAGTGAACGTACTTACTCCGATGAGATAAGTACATACCTTTGAAAAGGGGTTTAATTTATTTAAAATTAGATAAAATGAGATTTGGTGTTTTCAATAGAAAATAAAAAATTTGGTTGAATGATTGTTTATTTGATGGTTAAATAACCGACTATCAAATCTGGACCCAAAATATAACTTAGGAATATCTAGGAGAAACACGGGAATTATATGGTACAGTTACCGTCGAAAGGTTCTATACTGTACGTATAAACTCATTTCGTTCTTCTGGAAATCCATCAACTAACAGTTATGAGGCGATCTTTAATCTTATTTTCGTCTGTTTATTTCCTAAAGAACCGGGGTTGAGTTTACCGAAAATATCGAACGTTGTTTCGAAGGGACCAAGATCAGATAAGTTACCCGAAAACCACTTCGATCCAAAGAGTACGTTTTTGAAATGAAGGCATGAGCATGGGATCGAAGATGGAGCAGTGAAGTGCAAGGGCTAATCGCTACCAATCCTGAGGATGATTTCAAAACGGATGTAGAAGGAATAATGCCTTCGGTTTCATTCAGAGCCAGAATGGACTTGTATGGTCGAATGCTATCAGTACATTATCATTGAAGGAAAATGAGAATTCTAAGTGAAAATTCCTTAAAACGGCAATCATGGCCTCTAGCCTCATCAATCGGGAATGACAGAAAATCATGGGAGATGCAGCAAGGCTAAGTGGTTCGCAACCAATTAAGGTATGTTTATCACCTTTCTAGATACCCTCGGATATTATTACTATGATACACGGAAGGAGCTCGAAAAGGTTGGGAACACCAAGGGTGATAACATATTCGGTTTATCCAAGTTAGGGGTAGTCCGGTCTTGTGTTGTAGGGGATTCCGGCGTGGTCCTCCTTTCATTTTTCTACACATGCACTGTGGCAGGTGGTACCCCAGTGCTTATCTTTCGTATGGAATCCATCCAATACGTGCCCTTTACGGTTTTGGTTGTAGAATCTAGTATGCTGAAATTTAATTAGTGTAATTTTTTTAGCTATTTGAATAATTATTTGTACTTAGACACTATTATAATATCAGATGATTTTGATAGAAAATATTTTGATAACCGTAAGGTAAAAACCTGTCGTGTTTATTTGTGGTGTCGTCTTACGAAATACCTTTGTTTTTCGAAGGATTTTGATAATTTTAACAAGTTGAATATGTTTTCTCACGCTGGTTTTCCAGACTGACTCGGGTGTTATTTTATTATAATGCTCGGGTCTGACCGAGTATTACAGATACATGATAGGATGCTACGAAGCTCAGGAGACGAGCTGGATGATGAAGATGTATTACTTGTACTTGTTTATTTCGCTGCAGTGTTTTGTTGAAAATTATCAGCAATTATGAGGACTAGCTATTATAATTGTCCAGGCTGGTAATTCTTGATTTATGTACTATGATTTGAGATATGTATATTACAGCTTTTGATTTGTGTAAAGGGATATTGATATTATACTTAATCCATCCGTTGCGACGTTCTGTTTTGTTTAGTTCCTTCTTTCTTCTACCTACTTTTCTTTTCCCTCAACAATCTGTCTTTTCGGCACTCGATCATCCATCATGTTATAAATTGAGCATGTTTATGTTGATTTTCTAGGGTCGAAAACCTGGGTCGGCACAGTTGGTATTAGAGCTTTGGTTGGCGATATACCTAGGCTTTGGTGGGGATTACTCATTAAAAACAGAGTCAATAATACTCTAGAATGAGTTTGAGTGTATTAGTAGATATGTGCTCGTATTTGTTGGTGAATATAAGTTGTTTATATTGTGTTGACTTTTTGGTTGAGTGTTTATGAATTCATGTCGGCACGGGAAGTACAACCGTATTGTTGGGGGTTTCTAAACACTTAGACAAGGTAAACTAACACAATATTGTTTTGAAAGAGGGTAAATGAAATAATTTTACCCAAACTATATTTTAGATATAAAAGAGATAATTTTATGAAATTATTATATATATGTGGATATTTGGTTGATATGATTATAATTGAAACAAGATTATAAAATTGAAATGGTTTATATAACCATACACAGATTTTATAATGATACTTTATGCTAATGAATTATGCAGATGAGTAAAAGCTAAAAATGTATTCAAATCAAGATTTGAAATTTAAATCCCGAAAGATTTGAAAATTATTTTAAATGGGTTTGAACTAAGATTTGAGAAATTTTTAAATCTTGGAGATTTTGGAAATGTTTTCCAAAGAGGTTGTGAAGAAAAATGGTGTTATTATGTAACAACCCGTAAATCTCGATAATTTAAATTAGTTAATTTAATAAGATTTTGGTAATTTAATATTGAAAGGAATATAAATTTGTAATTTAATAATGAGATAATAAAAAAATGAAATGTAACAATGTAAATTTAACTTAATTATTAACAACTTGAATGGAATTCTAATCGATTAAAACAATTTAAATGATATACTTGGCTATAAATTGAATATACGGAAACAAATGTAGATATTGAATTAGTTAATGAATTAGTATATAACTAATGATAACTGGATAAAATCAGTGTTATAGGAATTGTATCATTTGGTTGTAAATAATAAATTTCTAAGCGTGATTAAAGGTTAACGGTAACAATTATCATATGCTATCTATTTATTTGGTCTATTTAGTTTAATTGGAAATCAATTGCAATTAATTCACTTAATTAGTGCGGTTAATGTAGGTTAAATTAATAAGCCAAATGTTGATTTATTTAATGAAATAAGGTGCGGTTAATTGTAATTGATAATAGTAGTGGGTAGTAGTAGTTATAACAATTAATTGTAAATAATGAATGTACAAATGTTATAAAATGTAGTAATGGTGACGATTTTGGTTTGTTACCAATATATTTAATCAATCGAAATTAAAAGCAATTAAATGTTGCATTAATGTGAGTTAAGATGATAACTGGAATTTGTGAACGTAATAAAAGGAATAAAAATGTAGTTATAATTATCTAGGAAATAATTGATTTAATAAAATAGGGAAAGCAGGGTGAAATAATTAATTGGGGTTTTTATTTATAATTAATGTGTAAAGTTGACAAGATTCAATAAAATTGGAATATAGTAGTTGATACAAATAAAAGATGGAAATTGGAAGATATTAATGTAATGAAGTATAAAACAAGGTAAACCATGTCTATAAAATAATAATTAAATTGAGTATAAAGATTGGAACCAAATAAAATCAATTTATTGGAATTAAATTATAATTAATAGGATTAATAGTAATTGAAATTGAACACTGTAATTATTCAAATAATTAACACTGAATTGATATGTAAACTTATTTTAATTTATTATAAACGTCTTTGTAATCAAAAATGATAAAAATCTTCTAGTTTATAAATATTGAATTAAAAGGTGGTTAATTAATTTAATATTAATTTATATAATTAACGTGAAAATAGCCATTTTGATCACTGACTTGGATTTCGACGAAACTAGTTTCATCGGATCCGTAACAGTGAATTATTATAGGATGTCAATTTTCGTAGCGATCAGATTTATCGTTTAATCGTACGGACTCGAAATGCCTAGATATCAATTTAATTGAAATCAATTTTAAATAAGCTGATTTTGACATAACTTCTTCATACATGGAACTAGGACTTAAAACCTATTCCATTGAGTTTAAAACCATCAAAAACATCTATTTCTATGTATGGGATGATCCAATTTTGTTCCGAAGACAGAACAGGCTTTTCGGGTCATTCATCATTCAATCAAATCTTATATATTCTTTATATTTTCAGCTCTACCTATAAATAGCCTGTTATAAACCCTAGTTATCTATTATTCCATTTGTCTGTACGTACATTTCCTTCTCAACTCCTCACTCCAATGTAAGACAAACCAAAACCAAAAACCCTCAATTCAATTCCAAAATTTAAACTCCTCAAAGTATATCAAATTATATATCGATTTAAAGTTCTTGATGAGTGCAAGTTAAATCCGCAGATAGTTTTTCGAATGGGTTTATGTGTGTCCGAAATTTATGAAACAATTCTCGATTTTTCGTTAATCGCTGATCAACTTGGATCGATCGTTGACCGGAGGGTGATGGGTTATAGAGGGCGTCGTGCGGAGTGCATCTAGGTGGTTAGTTTGTCGAATCAACGGTTGGATGAGGCATTAAAATTCGATTAGGGTTTTGTCTCTTATCGACGGTTGCGATTTTTGTGGGTTCGTCGGCGTCGCTCGTGGTGCTCGGGGGAGGGGGGTTGGGGCCTTGGGGGAAGGCCTGCGACGAAGGCAGGGTGGCCGAAGAGGTCGACGACGATGTGGGTCAGTGCATTAGTTGATCTAAAGGTGGCGGCCTGTAGGGTTTCATGCGTAGGGTTGTGAGCTAGGAGAAACTGATGTGGCCGATCTTGATTTGGCTGATTTTGATTTGGTAATGTTTTGTCTTATTTTATTAATTCTAGTTTAAATTGTATAAGTTCTAATAACTATAATTTTTATATATGAGGTCCGTTTCACGTGCGTTTTGATTTTGTCGGGACTGTATCGAAATTCCAAACATTTTGACCCTGGTTTAATCGAATTCTTAGACAGTTTGAATTTGGACCCTGAATTTGATTTAAATTCGATTTAAATTCAAAGGTGAGTGATTTGACCCACTCACAACTTCTAAAATTTCTTATGTTGGTTAAATTAAATTAACGATGTGATTAGAAATTTATTTACGACTGTTTGGTATATTTAAATTGCTATTCTTGTTGATTTGAATTTATTTTGAATTAAGCTGTCGTTTAAATTTATTATTGAATTTAAATTGCCAGTTAACTACCTGTAAGTGATAGTTAGTTAATCGTTGATATTTATTGGTTAATTGGGTGATGATTGTGATGGATGTTTGATTTTGATTGGATGAATGGATATTATGTTAAATTATATATTGTTATCACCCTGCAAGTTCCCTTAGATGTTATTAGAAAAATCATTGTGGGTTGAAATGATATATACCCAAACGATCTATAGATTAGGGAAAAATCGTTATGAGTTGAAAATATAGACTCGAGCGATTTTATGGATTTATATATTAAATTCAAGATTGCGGATTGAAATAATATATAAATGTAAAATATTAGATTGCGGATTGAAATGATAAATATCTGTATCACTTGACCCTAGGGTAGAGAATAATATACGGACACTGGATTGGTTAAATTAAATGATTTTAAATCTCTATTTTGTTTGAAATTAGTTAAATATTTGGAAATAAAATTTGATTTATATAAATAGAATTGTTATCGAAATTCATGTTTATGTTAAAGTTGGAATTGTTTTAAGGAAATTGTTAAAATGGAATAAATTTGAAATTTTAAAGTTGATTTTTTTAAGTATAATTGAAATTTATCAGAATTGAGTTATTGAAATTGTTTGAATTATAACTTTGAAATATATTGGAATTTGACTAAATTTAAATTAATATCTCAAACATGGTTTGAAAGCAATGTAGAATTTAATGGTTTATTGAGGAATTGAAATGAAATTTTTGAAATTGGGTTTGTTGATTTGGAAATTGAAATGGTTTAGATGTGTCGAAAAGAAATAAATAGTTAAAATTGATATTAACTCCAAATTCATATTTTAATATAAACTATTTAAAATATATTATTTCAAAATTTCTAATTATTGAGATTTTCAAACAATTGAACTATTTTAACCTACATTAACTATATTAAATTATTTTAACCTATTTTAAAACGTTTAATTTATTTTAAAACTAATTAAACCTTTTTAATTTGTTTTAAATCTAATCAATCTATTTTAAAGCTATTTTAATTATATTTAATCTAATTTAAATCTATTTAACTATCTTAAATCAAATAAACAGTATTCTTAATCTATAATTAAACTATTTTTGAGTATTTTAACTATTTATAACTATGTTCTAAATTTTCAGACTAAGAAGAGGGAAGTGTTTATATTTAAATTCACTGGCTGAAAGAAAATACGGTTAAATGATGTTATAACCTAAATTGGGATTTAAATATTATAATTAATTGAACACGGTGATTTTGAAGTAAGGATTTAACCTATTTGGAAATATGATTTTGGAAAAAAAATTATGATTTCGGAAATGATATGATTTCAAATGTGTTAGGAATTTGAAAGTGAATATAATTTCGAAGGTAATATGGCTTTGAGAATATGATATTTTGGATATAAATAGTGAATTGACTTTTGAAATGTAAAAGAACCTTCCGGTGTGAAATAAGCGTTTGGTTGTTAAAGTGACCGGGATTAGATATTGTCATACTCTCTGCCAATACCGAAAACCACTTTAACAACTGTGCATGGGGTGGAGATTACAGAAATGAAGTAGGATTGTTTGGCGAACGATTTTGTATAAGGTATTTATGTGACCCTGACTCCCATGAGTCAGCTTAGATGTGACTAAAATTGGAGTCACGCCTGGCCAAGTGAGGTCGCACCTCCGATCGAGCACATTCTTCGATACCATTCTATTACTTTGTTATTGATTTGTTGGCCACCCTTAATTTGATTCGGGAGTGTGTCCGAGGTGGGCAGTAGTAGCTACTATTTGTCACCACCAGTCCGGATCCACAATTGGTATATCTACCCTGGCATTGCCTCGAGTGTCGTGTTCACATTCCCTAGAGCGCCTTCTACGAGTTTGTTTTGTACCATACCTATGGAGTACCCTCTGACAGCCCTTCAGTTTACGGGGGGAGTTACGGTACTGTATGGACTATAGGAATATATAAAATGTGTTAAGGGGGAGGGTAACGCCTTAACGCTATTTTAATACTATTACTTTACTGTAGACATATTAAAATAGCGTATTGTACTACACGGTAGATAGTATAACAGACCCTTAGGAGATGTGAATCCTGAACATCTCTTAAGTTACTACACCCATGTTAGGCACTGGATAAGAGATGTCAAACCCCATAAACATCTCTGACGCTGTTACAGTCATATTTACCATTGATTTAACTTACATAAGATCTTCTAGTTTTGGCTCGAGTGTGTTGTCCTTTCAGTTCGCTCGGGTCAGCCTGAGCATTTCAGGATTGAAGACCTTATCTCTGGAGGATGAAGATTTGTACAACCATTTTTTATTATATTTATTCCACTGCACCATATTGTTTCACTGCATTGTTATTTATCTTTGTTGTATGTAACTCTGATTTTGTGTTGTATAAATACAATCAAATGTTTTGTAAACAGCTTTATGAACTATTATTTGATTATTATATTTTGTCATTCCGCTGTGAGATTCTATTTGTTTCTTCTTTCTCCGCTTTTTCTTATTTACCCCAATAACAATCTGCTCTTTTGTATGGTTTGAGTCAAAGGTGTATGGTTTATCGTCGATTTGAACTGTCCAAAAAGGCAGGTCGTTACATATTATTTTTGAGATATTTCCGAATAAAAATTGTTTTAAATTGATTTTTGAAAATAAGGAAGCACTAAACTCATTTCGGTCATTGGAAAATAATCTTGGTGATGATGGCCACATCATCAGTATTCATTTTGAGTTTCTAAGTGATGGATTGCTACCATAGTGATTGGCTATGAATATTTGCTATGGACTTGTTTGGTAAACAAGTTTTGTTTTAGAAATTCCAAATGGAAATTGTTTTAGGAAAACCCAAGTTGTTTTAAAATATCGAAAGTATGATTTGATCTACAAAAGTGGATATATGTATATTTACGATTTCAAAATGATGTGAAATTAAATCGGGTGATTAAATTCTAGGATTTCCATTGAATGATTTTTGAAGTCAGGAGAAAATAAGTTATTAAACTTATAAATTAGAGTTGATACAGATAAGAAGAAAGGTGTGAATTTTAATCCTAAAATTAAAGTTTAACTTGAGTAAGTTTAAAATGACTAAGATGGGTTGAAATTTAACTTAAGATAAGTTAAACAAAAGCGAACTGGATCTGGATTGAATTGAATGTAAAGTCTAAAATGTAAAATGATCATATAACTATAAGTTATGACTATTTAATGGAATGGATACACTTAAGCTATAAAGTGATATATAATCTAGAGTATGATTATAAGTTGTTAATGGACTCAGGAAAGCAATATGAGATTTTAAGTAAATAAACTTTTGAACGTATGAATTGGGAAATGAAATGGTAAAAACCAAAATGAAATGGTTTGATATTATGGTGAAGAAAGGAAATTAAAAATTTTGAATTATAAATAGAGGGTGAATTGGAATTGAGTAAACTAGATATAAATCACTTGAAAAGTGAGGTAATGAAGTGAACTTCCGAAATGGGTCAAATGAAATGGATAGTGATTGAGATGAGGCAAGGTAATGATTCCAAAAGGGTATAGTATAAATTAAATATGATTTTAGAGTATGGATTGGATAAGTTTGAGTGTGAACTTAAGTTTTAAAGCTCGATACAACTTAAGTAGCGATATAGAATGTTTAAAATAAATCTTAGAAATAATTTTATGAAATGTTTGTAGATAAACTAGCATGGAATGGTTCCAATTGGTAGAGTATAAATTGGATATACTAAGTAAATGAAAATGAATAAACTGAATAGGAATCAATTTAAAAATGAAATGGAATTTGATTGCAATGAAAACCTAAGTGATTATTTATGAAATGATTCATGAATAAGTTAACATGGATTGGAATGTTGTTTAATATAAAAATGAAGCGAACAACGTTTGGTGAATAATTTGAATGAGAACCAATGGAAAATAGATGAATTGATTTAGAATCAATTTAAATGGATAAATTGAAGCTTAATGAGATGGATATAAATATAATAAGTGTGAATGTGAATAGAATGAAACTGAATGGATTGCAAATCAAGTTAAAATTGAATAAATGGTATGGAAATCAATTTGGAAGTGTATAATAGAGTGTTTGAACCCTGTAATTGCATATGCATTCTAAAATACATGGTATGACATGTTGCTTTGCGAAAACTTATAATTAGATTGGTAAAATGGGTGTATTGTTATGAAAATTTCATGGTCATCAAACTTATGTGCTTCATTTGAGTAAGTACAGGTACAAGAAGCCGTTTGGATAGATTTTGGTTACGAAATTGGGTTTTCGACCATGTGGGTCGATGTGTATATTTTTATCTCTCTTATCATATTGCAGAACGCTCTCCGTACAAGGGAGGCTCTACAAAAAAATTCTGAAATTTAGGGTGTTAGAAAAATTCTAAAATTTTTTGGAATTTTTTTTTAACTAGAATAGTTGGTTTTTCAACTGTATTAGAAATCAAGGTTTTTGTGTTAGAAATGGAAACAAATTGTTTTGGATAAAAACTAAAAGGGTTTAAGAGAATTGAATGCAGGGTTTTAAATAAGTGTGTTTTAGAAAAGTTAATGGGTTTGGAGCATTTTTCCTACTTTAGCAATTTCGGAAACGAAATTCTTTTAAGGGCGGAGGAATGTAAAGACCTAGAATTTTGGCCGTTTGCTTTTGAACGTTTAATTTATTTTTAAATGTTGAATTTGAATTATTTATTGATTTTGAATATGGAGATTTTGGTTAAATTAGTAAAATGGTTTAAATTTTCAAATATAGCGATTAATTGGGTTTGGTAAATATAAATTTAATATTTGAAATTGGGTAAATATGGGAATCTGGAGTTAAATGGGAATGGAAATGATTTATAAGTTGATTTTAAACTATGTGTGAATTGGAGTGATGGTAGTAGACTGTTGAATGAGAAGTCGATAAATTTAAAGTTTGAAATTTATATATTAATTTAATAGTGAAATTTAATATACGGTAATAGTGTAAATAATGGAATTTTAATTTAATATAAGTCAGAATGATTTCTAATATGGATATAAATTCTATTCGAATTATAACTGAGTTGGTAAGTTTTTAGAATTGAAATTTCAATCAATTTTGTCGATTTTGAAAGTCGCTCGATTAAATCGACATGTTAAAATAGCCTTCCCGGCATAATCTTGGAATTCGACGAAACCAGTTCCATTGGATCCATAATAGTGTATTATTATCAGTTTTCAAATTTCGTAGCATTTGGAGTTACCGTTTTGTCGTACGGGCTAGAAACGCCCTGAAATTAATATCGAAAATTTAATAATTTAATTCGGTTCGAAATGCTGTCTTCCCCATATGATCAAATTAGGCCTTGAAACATGTTCCCATTGTGTTCGTAGTAGGGGTAAAACATTACAAATGCCAAGCGGCACGTCTTGATTGGAGTACGTCCGGAAAAGCACGTGAATTGTGAAAATAATAATAAATTGTTATATGCACGTGTGTGTGTACACACACACACACACGTGAAACAGTAAATCCCTAGCTTTCATTCACGCGACAGCCTCAGTTACAAATCAATGTCCGAAAAGCTCCGTTCTTTCCCATCGATTATCTTCCAATCCATTCACTTATATCAAAAAAATTCAACTTGGAAATCGAAGAGCTGGAAGAGCTATACTATATCAATGGCCATGATTGGATTTCGACTTGTATATCGGAGGCAAATCGATGGGGAAGGCAGCACATTCATGCACAAATTCCGAAGCCTAGGGGGTGCAGAAATTGGCCATGCGTGGATGGGGGGAGCTCGAGAGCGGCGTTCGAATGATGGTATTGGATCACCTTCTAACGACGAGATGGAGGAGCGGCGATCGAAGGTTGAAGGGCGGCAAGTGGGTTTCGAACCAGCTGGGATGAACGATGAAGGAGAAGGAAACATGCGGTCAAGATTTTGCAGACCAGAAGGAATAGCCAGATCTGATTAGTTTTCTTTTAAATAAAAAGAGGAAAAAAAAGAAATTATTTATATAAATTATTTTCAAATCTTTAAAATTTCGTATCTTTGTCATACGAGGTCGGAATTGGACGAAATAAGTGGCGACGGAATCATGGCGATGAGTACTACTTGGTGGAATAGATTTGGACCCATTCAAAGTTAGCTAAATTTTTAGTAAATCGAACGTGTTCAATTTAATTTAAAATTGGAATGTTTGGCAAATTTAAAACTCAAGTTGAGTAAATCTCACTATTTGGATGATTGGCATTAATTTTTAAATAGTAAAAATTAATTATTGATTGATTAGATGATGTTGATAATTATTATTATTACTTGAATGTTATAATATATATATAGTAGTATATATTAGTAATTGGATATATTTTTCGCCGATTGGAGCAGATGAGACCCTATGCGTCTCGCATAATAGCGGATGACCCTATATACCGCGATATTTCACCTCGAAGCGAAATTGGTATTTTTATATTGTGTAAACATCTACGGACGTTAGCAAAGCAGGTTGGAGTTATCGAACTGGATTCCTCAAAAATGTTGAATTTAATATCATATATAGTGATATATGTTTTGTTGGAATAATCTATGGTAGATTAAAGTGTGATTTGAACTAGTTGGATGCCACAGTAGCATTTACCTAGATTTTTGGTATTTTAATATACCATAAATATATATTTGATTTTTAAAAGAAATTTAAAAGGGATTTTGAAGTAAAATATTCATACAGAGTTTTGGATTAATTAATTGGATAAAATAAATGGTTTTGAAATTGTACTTAACTATTTCGGAATACTGTAAATAGGGATTTTAGAATAATGTATATGAAAGGATTTTAAATAATAATTTCTTAAGTGGTACTTGTTTAAATATAAAAGGCTTTAAATCAAGATTTTAAATAGATTGGGAAATAGAAGGGAAATTGGAAATAAATATAACATTGGTTATGCTGGATCTCAAATAAGATTTCTAGAAATGGAAGTAGAATCGAGTTTTGGTTGGTTTTGGAATATAACTGGGTTATTTAAGAAATCAATTTATAAATGGAATTTAAATTAGAAATTGATTTATAATGGAATTAAGGGATGGGAAACGTTGTCGGGAAATGAAACTCTGAGATTTATAAACAATGCTTATAAATGAATGTGAAGTGATTATCGTTTGGTAAATTTAAAATTATGAATTCATGGTAGGAATCTATAATGGACGGGTAAATCGATTTGAAAGGAGAAGATAGATTTTACCTTTAGAATGGAAAAAAGGGATTTATGAAATTGGAAATGTAAATCATTTGGTTATAAATCGAGAGATTTATAAGTATTAAACTAGTTACACTGGAATTGGAAAAATATATTTTATTGAGAAGTTGGGTTATATAAAAGAAGGGTTTTAATTATTATACTAGGTAATTTTAAAAATGTTTTTAGCATAAAAATATTTCAGAAAGTTAGTTATTTAAATACTTTTAAATTGTCAAAATAAATTATAAGTTTACAAAAAAGTCTATAAATCGACTAGAATCTTATAAATAAATCAAAATTAATTATTGTTTCAAAACTATGAATTATTATAAATCATTTAGATTATATTTAGTTATTAATTAGGTTAGTTACTACGAATTGATAATAAGTTAATTATTATTTAAGAATCAGTCGGTATTATCATTTTAAAAGATAAATTATTCAATATTAATGTTATTTTATACAGTAACGTTTATTTTAAGAGTATTGGCCTAAATTAACTTGAAATATTATTATAGAAACTTTATAAACATTATTTTAAGATAATTATTAAATAAAGTTTTCAGAAAGTAATGGTATACTTTCATGGTGTAATCGGAGACAGTGAGTGCGTGTAGTTAAGTTTTGGATTTCTATGGGATAGAGACATAATCATTGATCTATAAATCCTTGGTTGATACTGTATGTTGCTTTCCATAGTTATTTTAAAAAGTTTTCAAATATTTTAAAAAAATTGTTAGTGAACGTACTTACTCTGATAAGATAGGTATATACCTTTTGATAAAGAGATTTAATTTATTTAAAATTAAATAAAATAAGACTTGATGTTTTCAGTGGAAAATAAAACATTTGGTTGAATGATTGTTTATTTGATGGTTAAATAACCGACTATCAAATATGGACCCGAAATATAACTTTGGAAATATCTAGGAGAAATATGAGAATTATATGGTACAGTTACCGCCGAAAGGTGCTATACTATATGTATAAACTCATTTCGTTCTTCTGGGACATTTATATGGAAATCCATCCACTGACGGTTAGGAGATGATCTCCGATCTTATTTTCATCTGTTATTTCCAAAAGAATCGGGTTGATTTTACCGGAAATATCGAATGTTGATTCGAAAAGACCGGGATCGAATAAGTTATTCGAAAACCACTTCGATCCACCAAGTACGTTTTCAAAACGAAGACAAGAACATGGAATCGAAGATGGAGTAGTGAAGTGCAAGGGCTAATCACTACTAATCGCGAGGACCAAAATGAATGTAGTAGAAATAGTGCCTTCGGTTTCGTTCAGACCCAGTACGGACTTGTATGGATGAATGCTATCGGTACATTGTCATTGGAGAACAATGAGTATTCTAAGTGAAAATTCCTTTAAAAGGTAATCTTAGCCTCTAGCCTCATCAACCGGGAATGACTGAAAATCAAGGAAGATGCAGCAAGGCTAAGTGGGTTGCACCTAATTAGGTTGTGTTTATCACCTTTCTATATACCCTCGTATACTATTACTACGATACATGGAAGGAGCTCGGAAAGGGTGGAAACACCCGGGGTGATAGCATATTCGATCTATTCATGTTTGGGGTAGTCCGGTCTTGTGTTGCAGGGGATCCCATGTGGTCCTCGGTACATTTTTTCTAGACGTGTACTGTGACAGGTGGTACCCCAGTGCCTAGTCATTCGTATGGATTCCATTCACCAATACATGCTCTTTACGGTTTTGGTGGTAAAACCTAGTATGTTGGAATTTAATTAATATAACAATTATAGCTATTTGAATAAATATTTGTGCTTAGACACTATTATAATATCGGATGATTTTGACATAAAATGTTTTAGTTATCGTAAGGTAAAAACCTGCCGTGTTTATTTGTGGTGTGGTCTTATGAGATACCTTTGTTTTTCAAAGGACTTTGATAACTTTAATAATTCAAATTGAGTGTCCCGTTGGTTTTCCAGACTGACTTGGGTGTTATTTTATTATAATGCTTGGATGAGACCGAGCATTACAGATACAAGATAGGATGTTAGGAGCTAAGGGGATGAGCTGGATGGCGAAGACGTATTATTTGTACTTGTTTATTTCGCTGCAATGTTTTGTTGAAAATTATCAGCACTTGTGAGGACAGGCTGTTATAACCGTCCAGGCTGGTAATTCTTGATTTATGTACTCTGATTTGGGATATGTATATTACGGCTTTTGATTTATGTAAATGGCTATTGATATTATACATTAATCTGTCCGTGGTGAGGTCCTGTTTTGTTTAGTTCCTTCTTTCTTCTACCTACTTTTATTTTCCCTCAACAATCTCTTTTCGGCACTCGATCGTTCGGCATGCTACACATTGAGCGTATTTATGTCAATTTTCGAGGGTCGGAAACCTAGGTCACCACAATTACATTCAATGATTTTTGAACTCTGAAAGTAATACAAGACTATGAATATTTGATCGATATACAATCGCATATAAATGTTATATGGTGAATGGTTAAAGTTTATAATGTTCAATATTTCAATGAAGTTAGTGCCTCTGAAAAATCAAATAATTCTTAATGCGAGATAGAGTATTCGATTTGATTGATCACTAAAGGATCATATCACGTTAAATGTAACACCAGACCAAAAATACAATATAAATCTAAGAACAAGATCACTTAAATGTCAATTTGATTAGTTTACACAAAGCGTAAGATATTTGATATCCTTAAAAGTTAAGGATAATCAAATGTGCTTTTGTAAAGAGTTCAATATAATATTGTAGTATGATTTTCTTTTGAATTGTTTGACCATCTAGAGAGAATAACGAATGTACAAGAGTAGATGTGATTTATGTTATAGCTGGAATGAAGAGAGTGAATGGTCACTTCTGTTTCATAAAGAAACAACGCAAACGAGAATTGTAACAATAAGTGATTGATACTTAACATTGGAATAAGAAATATGATTTCTATTCTGAAAACTATATTCATATAGAAAATTGTTTTCTATGAGATTTGTTTCTTTGAGTTCAAGATATGTGATCAAATAACATTCCATGGCAAACTAGTTGTTGTATATTAAATAAACAAATCTATATTAAGTGAATGATGGACCTTCGAATTTAGTTTGCTATTACAGTAATTGCGTGCATGTCATATAGTACTTATTGATTCCATCAAATTGCAAAAATTATTTTCGTGAAGTGTACTAAACATCATTTATAAAATAATGACTATTTTCGGTATCAACTAAAAAAATGGACATGGCTATATATCAATATGAATATTATGAATATTCTTTATGAAATAAAACTATAATGATGTATTTGTTTTCATAAGAAAGTGGAGCATTGGAAAATACAGAAGTATCTAATATTATTTACAGTTATTTTGAAATTATAGACAAAGCCGTAGTTTGTGAGAAATAATTTTATTATATAATTGTGAATCATATGATACTGGTTAATTATATCTCAACAATTAAGGGCTATGCACTCATTTAATGGGAGGATCATAAGATTTGATGAACACTCCGGACTGATACATGTAGATGTATGCTATTGTAAGTCTATTAATACCTAAACGGTTGCACGTACTTCGTCATATTCACCGATGAGTTATCATCAACATGGACATGTGTGTTTGATACACATGTAGTATGTTTATGGTAAACCCATGGAGTATAAAACAAAAGCAAATAAAATAATATGCAATAGAAATGATTTGATGATCGAGTGAGTGAGTATATTAGAAAGAGTACCGGACTTACCTAATAATGAATAAAGATTCAATCTCAAAGGCGACTCCTCTTTATGATACATAATGATGCACCGATAAGGAATAATCGAACTTTGTTTGACAATGTATGATTAATTGTAAGTGAAGTGGAGTTAGTTTCTTTCTACAAGGTCATGTACTTAAGAGTAGTACACAAGGTTAATATTATTCATTAAATAACAGTTTACAAAATCATATAAGATAAGGGTTTATAAGAAACCCCAACATATCTTGGACCAAGAAGTTGGCAGGTTATGCGAGTTGAAAGGTTGCATGTAATAATTGTTCATGAGGAATCTTATATGAATCTCCACAAAAAGATTTTAGAGAGGCTGTCACTAGATGACATATTTATGTTTTGAACATAAGTCTCGTAAACTAAAACTAAATTAGTTTTATAAATAAGAAAATTCATAAAATGTTTATGAATACCTATTATGTTGCATTAAGAAACAATTACTGTTTCAGGGAATTCCAACTTCATTGTGAAGGAATTTCTTTGAGGAATTATTGGTATTAAAATAGAATTGGATATGATCCATAAATAGAATCAATTAAATGAGACGAAATGCAATTGGCTAACCTAAATAAAACATCGCATTAGAGTGTTTAATAAGTATTCTCACATATTGAAGAGAAACTACGAGTTTCTTATCAATATCGAAAATATATGATCTTGATTGTTTAATTAAGCCATTAAGAGTTTTGACTCTATGATGTGGTATGATGCGCAAATATGAAAGAATTCTAAGTACGCTATCAAAATATGATTTTGGTAGTCCTAACCAAATATGTGATCCATCGGTCTGGTTATGTCATTATGAGCATGACTAATGTAGTTAGAGTTAAATGAGCAATGTTGATAAGAACAATATAGCAAATTTCCATTGTTGAAATTTGCCTAATAGTTTCGGTATTCTACATGCTCAAGTTAATTAAAATTTACTCACAAAATTACCACTTAGTATGACTTTATGTTTGATACATATGTATTGAAATAGAAAATTCTAAATAATGATTTAAAGTAAACTATTTGCACATAATAACCAAAAATGTCTCGAAACAAGTAGGAAGGATATTCAGTTTGTGAGTCTTTGGATATGATCCAAGAAATGATAGAAAGTATCATTTTATAAGCATCAAAATAAAAAAATATTTTGAAAAAAAATATCAAATAGTTTGATTATCAATCAAAATGTAGAGGAGGCATGTGTTCATAAGAAAGAACGTCAAAAGGTACATTGATATTTCTAAACTATAAGTAAACAACACGTTGTTGATTTTAACGATGTACTTGTGTTAAAATCAATCTTAATTGTTTTGACACTCAATTTTTGGTTTTAAATAATGTCTTTTATTGCGAGTATAAAAGATACTGGGAATGTCCCAAATAGATATGCAAAAACACCTTATTAAATTATTTAGTTCGGAATATGTGAGATAAGTTCCTTATGCATTAGCAATAGGAATTATCATACATGTTACCTACGATATCATGATTTGTCTATATATTTTATACATAAAGCAAATATCAAATTCAAATTGATATCACTAATGGTAGTTGGGATTGTTCACGTGTATTTGTGGAATGCTAGAGAATTGTTCACATAAACAATAAATTCCTTATGAGGAAGTGTTTGGACTCAAACATCATAAGTAATATTGAGTATAATATGTCAATAATAAATTCATGTTAAGAATATTTAAATTGGAAATGTTATAAATGAAAGACCGGAGCTAACTAAATGAAAAAAGCTAAGTACATCGTCTTGAATGGCGTCGTAATAAAAAAATGTATATAAATATAGAAATGCACAAATTTATAACCAAGCCGATTCCAAATGTTGAGAATCCCATAACATTGTTATATGATAACAATGTCATTATATAGTTTGTAACAAAACCTAGAGCTCACTAGAAGTCAAGAAACATTCTTCGAATTATTCCACATGATAAAACAATTTATCACCATCGAGGGGGAGGGGGAGTTGACAGACGTAGTAAATAAATGGAACATAATAGCATACCCGTTCACGAGGGACTGACCCAACTGGTTTTTAGACCACCGATTAGAGAAGTTGGAATAAGATTCAATAATTGACCCCAAGTGCAAGTGGGAGATGGATAAAGTTAGGGGTATGCTCTAGGAGTAATTATGTAATTTGTTATATATATAACACGTTGATAAATCTTATTCGAAATAAAGGTGTTTCTTTCTATTATATACTTGATATAATGTGTTATATTAATTAATAAATTTAATTAAAAGTATATTTAATATGAAATTCATAAATGGTATGTTTTGTGATAATAGTTAAAAAGTATTTGAACGGTGAGTAATTCATCACAACGAAAAAAACAATTTTAAATGTTCCTAGTCAAGATGCATCAAGACTGAATATCGATGTATCCATTGAGATCGAGTATGTAAGTCTTTCCAAATATTGGGCAGTGTATTACTCAGACTGCAGGGGATATATATTGATAGTTATTGGATAATTATGGAATGACTCACTCGATAGTTTCTATTGGTTAATATAACTAAGGTCAACAAAACTATTGATGTGAATGAATTTACACAGTTCTTTCAACTTCAGAATACCGTTAATCTACAATATGAATGCTCAACTTTGATTATAGTCAAATCATGGCACATTGTCCATCGAGTGACTATGGTTGGATCGAGTGGAAGTATTGGAAGTGAAGCGCTGTTCAAGAGTGGATTCATCTCCTTAGTTATATGGGGTTGGTATCACGGTCAATTCAAGTCAATCTAAAGTCAAAATCTCTAGCTAAAGTAGTTTGGTTAATAATAATTATTATTATTGCACCAAACTGATATAGTTTTGACAAAGAGAATTGGTGTAAATAATTTCAAAACCGAGTAATGCTTAATAAAGTGAAATTGGATTTTAGCCAGGCCCGACCCTTCCCCAAAGCGGGGGAAACGGCCGCTTATCTGGGGCACCAAAATCATGACGGAGTATAGCAAACGGAAAAAAAAGAAGCGGATCTCAAATTCCCCAAAGCCGCTAGGGTTTCTCATCGTCGATCTCGAGTTTGGAAAAAGGGGAGGCTCCACTCTCCAGCCTCCAACGGCACGGCAGCGGCACCGGCACGACGTCGACAGCTCCAACGGCAGCGGCGCCAGTCCAGCGACCAATCTCTGACGTGCTTTCAAGTTTCAACCTTTCACTGTTCAGTGCTCAGTGCTCACACATCACAATTTTGAAGCTTCAAAAGAAAAGGTGTCATTTTGATTTTACAATATTGAAGTTCATAGTATTACACTTCTTTACATACTTACAAGGTAACAGTATATATAAATTCAATTAGTAATGTCAATTAACTTAATTTGATAATTATTTTTATTATGCAGTAATCAGTAGACAGTAATAGTATGATAGACAATAGTACCACAGTAGGTTTTAATTATTTGATAGTTCAATTTAATAATTTACAGTACAAATTAAATTCAATTTACAATACCATAATTCAATTTGATAAATCTATTCAAGTTGATAGTTGTTTGATAATTTGATAATTCAGTTTAATAATTTACAATACAAATTCAATTTAATTTATAGTACCATAATTCAATTTGATAATTTAATAATTAAATTTAATTTGATAATTGTTTGATAATTAGATAATTCAATTTATATGAATTTTTATAGTGTTCAGAAATGCGTAAACAAGAATTTGGACACGCTAAAAGGGCTAGAAAAAGAAGGCTAGAGGAACTTACTAATTCGCAGAAAGGCGCTCTTAATAAATTTTTCATCAAAAGTAGTCCAGTAGAAAGTTCGAGTTTGAATGTGGATAATGCTCCCGTTATTGATGAGAATGATGATAATGTTGATGATGATATTCTAATGAACGAACATGACAATGAAAATATGAGCGAGGAGGAAGCAAATATTGATTCATCATCACATGTGGAGAACGTTAGTTTAGTATCAAATGATCCTAGTACGTGGAAAAAAATTGATCAAAAATTGAGTGACTTGCTAGTTGAAAGAGGTCCTTCTAGAGTACTAAAAGATAATGACTCTGATTTTCCAAAAGATGCTATTAATAGACATTTTTCTTCCATATTATATGCCAGACATTTGCCTAACGGGGATAAACAAGATAGAAAATGGTTGGTATATTCAAAGTCATTTGATAAAGTATTTTGTTTATGTTGCAAATTATTCACAAATCAAACAACGACTAGTGATCTTGCTAATGAAGGAATTAATGATTGGCGCAACCTTAGTACTAAGCTGAAACAACATGAAAGTAGTAAAGATCATCTTCTGAATATGAGCGGTTGGATTGAGTTGGAAACAAGATTGAAAATCAAAGCAACTATAGATCAAAGTGTAATAGATCAAATATAGCAGGAAAAAGAACGTTGGAAGAAAGTGTTGATAAGAATAATTGCTGTTGTGAAAACACTTGCTTCCAAATAATTTAGCATTTCGTGGAACGAACGAAAGACTTTATGAACAAAATAATTGTCTTTTTTGTAAATTAATTGAAATGATAGCAGAATTTGATCCAGTAATGCAGGAACATGTTCGATGGGTTGAACAAAAAGAAATTCATATACGTTACCTTGGACACAAAATTCAAAATGAGTTAATACTCACATTGGCGAATGAAACTAAAAATAAAATTCTTACAAAAATACAAAAAGGCCAAGTATTTTTCAGTTATATTAGACTGCACTCCAGATATTAGTCGTGTTGAATAGATGTCTCTTGTAATAAGATGTGTTAATGTTTCAACTAATCCCGTAAAGGTGGAAGAGTTTTTTATTGAATTTCTAAAAGTGGATGATACTACTGGACTTGGAATTTTTAACAAGCTCAAAGAAGCATTAGAGGATGTTAAGCTTGATATTTATGATATTAAAGGACAAGGTTATGATAATGGATCAAATATGAAAGGAAAACACCAAGGGGTGCAACAAAGACTATTAGAAATTAATCCAAGAGCTTTTTACACACCTTGTGGTTGTCATAGTCTTAATCTTATGCTGTGTGATATGGCTAAATTGTGTCCTAAAGCATCAAACTTTTTTGGGGTGATCCAACGGATATTTAATGTATTTTCTTCATCCACACAGAGATGGAAAGTTTTTAAAAATCATGTGTCAGGTTGTACCGTTAAACCATTATTAGACATACGTTGGGAAAGTCACATTGAAGCAGTAAAATCTATAAGATATCAAAGCGTGGAGATAAGAGACGCTCTAATTTCCTTGTCAAATAGCGCCAAGGATTCTATGACGAAGAGTGAAGCTAGAAGTCTTGTAACAAATGAGATTGAAAATTTTGAATTCTTATTCGGATTGTGCATTTGGTATGAAATGTTGAAAAATGTAAACACTGTTAGCAAGATTCTTCAAACTGAAGATATGAAAATTGATGTTGCTATTGCTAGATTGTAAGAGCTTATTGATTTTTTTGAAGTTTTCAGAAACAGAGGATTTAATTTTACGATGGCTGATGCTAAAGAGATAGCTCATATGTTGGATATTGAACCCATTTTTCCCCAAAAAAGAATTACGCGTAGAAAGAAACAGTTTGATGAAGATGCGAATGTTGAGGAACAGATGCAAACATCAGAAGAATCATTTCGAATCAATTACTTTCTGCAGATTGTGGATAAAGCACGTGTTTCGTTAGTGACTCGATTTGAGCAATTCAAAGAATATGATGATAAGTTTGGCTTCTTATTTGATTTAAAAAAATTCACTTCTATAGATGATGAGAAACTGAAAACTCATTGTTTAAAACTTGAGGAATATTTGACACATGATTTCCACTCTAATATTGATGGAAGAGAGTTATTTTCATAGTTAAAAGTATTGAAAGTTATCTTGCCAAAGGAAAAAACAAAAGCAATTGAGCTGCTGAATTTCATAAATTCTTGTTCGAGAGAGTTAAATTTTCCTAATGCTTGGATAGCATATAGAATAATTTTGACCATATCAGTCATAGTTACCTCAGCAAAAAGAAGTTTTTCAAAGCTAAAGTTGATAAAGTCTTATCTTCGCTCCACTATGTCACAAGAAAGATTAAACGATTTGGCCCTTTTGCCGATTGAACAAGATACGGTCAATGAACTTGAATATGATAATATTATAAGTAATTTTACAAGTCAGAAGGCTAGAAAATGTTCATCGATAGTTGATATTAATTTTGGTGTACAACTTGAATTATTATCACGAATAAAGTTATTTTCTTTTTTTTCTGTGCTAATTATTTATGAACAATATAAATTTTAATGATTTAGTTAATGGTCATAATATCAGTTTCTGTATAGGGGCCTTGTTTTCACTTTTGACTATAGGTACCAAAACTCCTAGGACCGGCCCTGATTTTAGCAAAGCTGATTAAGCAATAAATTAGACCATAATATCACATCACCTGCTAAGTGATGTTTGAACGTTAACATTCGAATAGTCCGATGTTAATCGCTGACTAAATTTACATCTAAGAGTCACAAAATTGAAATAATGAATTTTCTTTAGACCAAAATATTTAATTAGTTTTTAATTATTATAAGTTAATTGTAATGATCCGAAAATTTCGATCCCGAAATTTCCAAATAGTTAGTGAAAAGAAGAAAGAGAAAGAAGAAGAAACAGAAACTCAAACTCAGAATCTCACATTCGCAGCGGATAAAATATAATAGCAAATAAAATAACAGTTTACAAAGAATAACTATATCAGTACATTTACATTTTTACATCAGAGTTACAACCATTCACAACGCTGGACAGTTTAAAACAACATGTCCTAGATAAAATAACAATATATATTACAGCGGATAAACACTCTATACGTTCCTGTCCTTCAGCTCTCCTCCTGAGCTCCAGAATGTCCTTACCTGCAAATCTGTAATACTCGGTCTGACCCGAGCATTACATCAAAATAACACCCGGGTCAGGCTGGAAACCAACGTGAGTATATCCATCTAGCATGGATTACAAGAGCATATAACATATATATAAACCGGGGTAACTTTTATCAATTTACAACTTCACAAGTTGTTATAGACATTACACACAATCAATTCTAAGTGTCAAAACTTAGATTAAATGATCCAATTTACTTAAATCATTCCTTTGCACCTTATTGATTCCACATATCAAATTTATATAGAATCGAAGTGGTTTCAGATATTAAATAATAACTGACTCCGGTCTCTTTGAATCCGATGTCATCTTAACTCAGTTATCCAATTAAATACAATTCAACTATAATTACCGGATAACAACAATTTATAATTGATAGATAATCACACTGCACCGTCCATCCAACATATCATATCTCAAAGCAATTCATATCAGAGATATCAACAAATTCAAAGCTCTCATTATTATTCAATCATTAATAAGCAAGACTGAACACTTCAATTAATTAAATTAATTAATGATCCTCTAATTACTTACATTAGTTAATTATTCTTAAATTACAAATAATAATTAACCTTTAACTTAATTACATTCATTGATCAGTCTTGATTGATCACAATCAGAAATTATCTTTCCTTAATTACTTCTTAAAATAAACCAACTCCTTGATTAATTATATAAATTAATCATCCAATTACACTAAGTAACCATTACTTAATTTCTTTTATTAAGTAGCTATCCTTTAGTTACTTCCCATCAAGTAATTTCCGTTTAATTAATTCATCCAGTAATTATTCATTAATTACTTCATCAAGTAATCTCACCTCATTAACCATCTCAAATAATTATAGATAACCCAACATTAATTAAACACCCATTTAATTATAGATAACCTCATCCAGTAATTTTGATCGCTTCCAAAATCAATTTAATTAACCCTAATTAAATTGTTAATCCTCAATCACCTAGATTATCTTACTTAGTATTAATTAAATTCAAGATTAATTAATTTAATCATCTCTCAATTCTCTATCTTAATTAAACACCCACTTTGACTAATTAACCTTAATTAATCACACTTTTGATTAACTAACCCTTAATTATTTTCCCTAACTTATCAATCCCTTTATTGATTTAGTTAATCAATAAATCACCAAAATCGTAATCAACTTCAAGATAGCCCACTTGTCTTATTAATCTCTTAATTATTATTTATATATAAATTTTAAAGCATTCAGTCCTTTAATAACACTTGGTTACATTCTTCATTTTTAGTTTTACATTAACTTACCAATTTGAATTAAACCAATCAATTAACTTCAAATGTTATATAAAAACATATATCATATATAAAAGAATTTGATCAAGAACGGTCTTAAACTTGGTTTATTTAATTCTTAAACTGATTTAATTAAAATTTAAAGATTAAACCCAGGCTTAATTTAATAATCCTATTTAATGAATTACAAATCCAACAGGCCGAAGCCCAATCCAAACCACAACCCCCTTCTCCTCCTCTTCCTCTTCCTCTTCCAAACATCAAACAGACCCAAGTCCATTCCCCATCTCCAGAACGTCACCAAACCCAATCGACTCAGCACAACTACCATCCTAAAGGAATTCGAGCAACACATCAAAAATTCAATGCTAACCCACAAACTCACACTGCAGTACGAAAATTTAAACCTGGATCGCCTGTGCACAGCGACACCAGTGTACGTGCACACACAATCCACCGATCGTCCTACCACCGCGCCATCACCGTCAAACTTCACCTTGTCCCCCGACCAAGTTTGCCACAATGACACAGTTACACAGCCTCCCATTCGAAATTCGATCCTTAAACTCGAATTCGACGAAAACACACAGCGACTTGGTCAACGAACTGCTCTTGCCGTACGCCATCGTACACCACAACTCCACCACCGATCGAAAGCCCTTCCAATATGCTACCCTCATGCCAAACTCCATTTACTTTGGTTACCTCCTCGTTCCACAGCAACACCGTGAACTTCACCCCTAGCTGACACACGCTAAACCCTAAAAACAACCCTCTCTCTCAATCAAAAACTAGATTGAAAATTTCACCACGGTTAGGACCTCCGCTACATCCACCAGGCCCTTCCAAACCTAACTGCACCACCTTACGATAATTAGATCGCCAGAAATAAATTTTCGAATGAAAATCGTTTATCCCCAAATCTCTTACAATTTAGGTTGTTAAAAGTCATGATTTACCCTCTAAAAATTCCAATTTCGTAGAGTAATTCAACTTGCATGCTTGATTCTTTGATTCCATTATTTTGATTTTCCTCAAAAACCCAGTTATCCATTGTAAAGTTTGACATTCACTATCTATAAACCAATATTCAATATCAAACTATTTTTAATTTAAACTCTACAGAAAATTTAACAATTCCCTAGTTAATATCATCATCAACCGGGCACTAGATTTAGGTATTTATATTTTTGTAACTGGAATGAACAATAAAACTTGTTTAACCCATTTGAATTTTGAAACAGGGACATATCACTTTATCCAGGTGTGTACACAGTTTGACAACATTTAAACAGACAAGACTTAACTATAAACACATGCAAGAGTTTAAATCTAGCCATAGCATCTTACCTACAACATTACTCAAAAAAACCTTATCACAAGAATCATGATAAAACAGATATAAGTTGGGAAGAAGGTGATGTTTACTCACTTGTCACAAAGACGAACAGAGGCTTGTATGATATGAAAACTTTAAACTGGAATATGCTATTGCTTTAAAACTTTTGACTCGAATGCTTACTTTAAAAACTTGAGTTGTTGAATGCCCTTGTTTTATAAATTGCATGCAGAGATGACTTTATCTCAGATTGAAAATGATGAATGCAGGCTACAGGTTTTAAGCTTGCTCCAAATTGAAATGAAAAAATTAATGCACAGGCTTCAGATTTGAACAGAATTAAACTTGCATGTTTGAATTGTTCTAAAATTTGAAAAGAAATGCACAAGCTTTTGATTGATGGATGATTTCTGGTTTGAGGAAAAATGCAGACATTTAATTTGATTTGAGGATTTTTTTTAGAGTAACAAGTTTCAGCTGAAAGATTTTCTTGTTTTAGAATTGAAAAATGAGAAAAGAAAAGAATGGAAGAAGGCAAGTGTTTATATAACTTTTTTTATGATTTAAAGAAAAATTAAAATTAAAATTTGACACTTGTTTTATGCTAAGTAACTAATTACACTTGTCATTAAAGCTATTAGTTTGCTTACATTTGTAAATCCATGTTTATATGTTTTGATGTGAATTTATATAATATTCTAAATTTAGTTTTTATATTTATAAATGTCTTTGCATTTTAAAATATACATGTTTATCATATTATCTCTTTGCTCTTATAAATCTTAAATTAATTTACTTAATTATATATATATTTTATATTTGTCTATTTTAAAGTAGATGATATAAAAATCCCAATTACACTTATTATGGTTATACAAATATACTAATTATACTTTATAAATTTTATTTATAATTTGAATGTTTTCCCTAAACTTTTTATATTAAATTTTTATTTAGTAACCTCTTTCCTTTATTTATTTTAATATGATCATTAAATGAAAATAACAACTATATACAAATAAAATCATATATATATATATATATTATTTCTAAATTCAATTTACCTTAAAATGTTTATCTTTGAAATTTCAAATTCAAATTAAAATCAACGTATATAAACTGTATATATTTAAATACTTCTATTTATCACATTTTATTTATTTAATCAACTGGAATCAGTATTTCAATGATTTTAAAATCAGTTAATTATCAAATTAACAGATATTAAAAATCCAGGTTATCACATTAATTAATATTTATTAAATATTAATTATGAAATTTAAATATGATTTGAGAAACAAAATTGTTGCATATATTCATAATAGTTAGGAATATATCGAACGATATGAGATATCGATAACAAAATAGGTTAAATATGATTGTGTATATTTAATTTAGGTTAAATGGGCTTAAAACCCATAATGTTTGGAGATGATAGGTGGCTAGTTTGGCTAGGGTTATAGGCAACTACAACATAGGGTTAGGGTTTGGAGATGTGTGGCTAAGATCTAGTAAGAAACCTACTGAGTTTCCTCTCTTATTCTACCAGTATAAATACTAATATCAAAACCCTAATCACATTCTAATCCATTTTTTAAGTTGTCATCTTCTTCTTCCTTTTCATGGCAGTAACTATTCTCTAAAATTATCCTAAAATCTCAAATCTAATTCAAGTTTAAACAAGAGGCTAGTTGATAGTGAAAAGTCACTGGTTCTAGCCTAGTAATTTGACGAATCAAAGAATTATAGAGGAAGAGAATTAACTATTTCAAAGTGAACTTTAGGGCATCTATTTCAGGTGATGTTTATTTATATGCTGATCATATTATTGTGTTTTTAAGATTTGTTAACCATATAACTTTATGTGTATAATTAGATTATTGTTATATCATTAGTTAGGTGAGATTTTTGTATGCATTGTTGTTGCCATAATGGAGATTAGAATGTGCATAAAATTTAAAGAACTAGTTTATGATTTATGTTTACAACCTGATATTAAATATTAAAATAATTTTTAGTTTAAAATTATATATGTTTATTCGTTTATAAATATAGACTTATGATTTAATATTCATATATAATTTGAATCAACACACATGTCTTTATATTATGAATATAAATTCTGAAAATAATTTTTCTCAGTTATTTGTATATTATTATTAATATTTAATGATTATCTAAATCAATAAAATTCATATAAAATAATACATGTTTCAAAAATTCGTTTTTATATTTTTCAAAAATAATTCATCATGTCAGGTGCTAGAGAAAAAAGTTTTAGATTTTTCCCACTTAATTCTATATTTTTTAAAAATAATTTAGTTTCAGTCTATTATTTATTATTTAATCAAAAATATTATTTCAATTGTGGAAACGCTAGAAAATTTTCTTATGCCCTAAAATATGTTACTAGATTTTATAAAACTATAAAACTTGAATTTTTATCATGTAATTATTTTACATTAATTTATTTTTGCTAAAATTATTTAATTCAATAATATATATATATATATATATATATATATATATATATATATATTAAATACTAAAATCATTGTAAGTTCAGGTATGATATGTTTTCTAATTAGTAAGTTATAAAATATTTTTAATTATTTTACATATATCTTTATTTTTGTTTATGGTATAATATATAGTTATATAAATAAATATATATTTTCTATAATATTTTAATGATAAAACATATTTTATGTATACACACACACACACACACACACACACACACACATATATATATATATGCATGTATGTATGTACACATATACACAAATTATCATTTGATTTATAACTATATGTTCATGCATATATAAACAACATACAATACATAAAAATGAGTTAATGTATCCGTTGCGATGTAAATCCCAACATCTCTACATGGGCATGTTATATCCTGTACGGATTGCTATGTTACACATGCACACACATACACACACAAACACACAGACACAAAAATATATGTATACATGTATGTGACATACACATACACATACACATACACATACACATACACATACATATACATACATACACATATACATACATATAGATACATACATACATACATACGTATATTTATATAAGTAAACCAAAATTAAATAAATCTCAAATTACAATTTGTGAATTTATATAAGTTTTGTACACAAACTGATATGTTGCACTTAGATAATTTACATTAGAATACATTTCGACTTGCATTTCATGCTACGAATAAATTGCTAATTAATGACATTTACATACACATATACATACATACATACATACATATATAAACGTATATTTGTATAAGTAAACCAAAATTAAATAAATCTCAAATTATAATTTGTGAATTTAAATAAATTTTGTACGCAAACCGATATGCTGCACTTAGATAATTTACATTGGAATACATTTCGACATAGTTGCATTTCATGCTATGAATAAATTGCTAATTAATGACATTTACTGAATCAATCAATTTAATTAGAGAGAAGAATGAAAGGTTTCTCTCTCCATGTAATGCAATTTATGTTCTCAATTAATTACTTGCTTTAGGAAAAGAAACAAAAAGTTTCCTTCTCTAAATTAACTCATATAAATAATTATTATATGTATTTGATACACTATCATTTAAATAAAATTCATTTTAAACTTCCGTAAATAAAATATATGATTTATTTAAACCAAGTTTAGAAAAGTTCTAAATGAATTTGGACTTTATAGGTCCAATATAGATCCAAAATGGTAAATATTTTTAAAATTCTCCATTTCTTCCACTGCGGGTTGGCCTAGTTCCAACAGTTACAAGTAGGTTATGGGTCATGAATTGCGTTTTTGATACGATAAGTAAAATTCTTAGGAGGATCCGCTTCGGATTTGAGATATTAAGTGGTTATGGTAGGGTCCGCCTCTTTCTTAGGTGAAGTATTAAGTTACCTAATATGATTTCTTAGGGTGTTAATGAGGAAGAACCATGTAGGGACCCATCTTGGTTTTGGTATTAAATGATGAGGATCTGCCTATTTATAGGCCTTAGATGATCAGAGTCTGCCTAAGTCCTATTAAAAAGGTATTAAATGGTTTTGGTATTTCCTTCTACATCGTATGCTCTAGCTAAGAAGAGGATATAATCAGGTTGGAAGGGACTTCAGGCCTATAGTTGACTTTGGTCTAGTCAGACTTGAAAATATTTAGAGCCTACAGTTGACTTTTGTTTGGGTTGGAAGGGTCTTCAGGCCTACAGTGAACTTTGTGCATGTATAATGATTTTAATAGAAAGAAATATTTTTATTTAGATAATACTGCCTAGGTACAATTGTGGTAAAGCTTGAGATTTTCATTTCATCGGACATTTTTTGTTCTGGCCCACTCCTCATTACAAACTAGCTTAGAGAAAGTAATGCTGATTAAGGAGGCCAAGGTGAAGGCGAAGACTTATGGCAGTTACCTATCTATTTATTCTTTTTAAGTATTTTATTGCACCTAGTTCACACAGTTATGTTATTTTGAGAAATTGTACTATGGAGGCTGTATGCAAACATGTTGTAGTGTTTAACATGTTAAATTTTTTAAATGGTTTTCTTTATGAAATGGGCACTTGTTTCTGATATTATATTCTATCAATTCTGCCATGAGACTCTGAAAGTACAAATAGATAGCTCTATGTACTGTGTAATGTTTTAATTTTTGCAACTTAAAAATTCACCATGAGATAGGCCTAACGTTCGACGACTTTTATTGGGTCGAAATTAGATCCGTTTTGGGGCGGATTGTTACATACCTAATCTTCTCTAAGGTATAATAATAGATATATATATATATATATATTCCTATGCATATATATGTCCAAAACGTTGTACTATCCAAAAAACCCGGCCACTTAATACTTCTTGAATAGGAAAGGGGTAGACCTTACAACCTTTTAATACCTTAACCCTAAAGCGGGTCCTCCGTACCATAGTCGCTAGTCTATCATTTGTAGCTACAGAAATCGATGACCTCTAGATACGATTTTATAATATAGTTGTCATATTACCAACACATCTCAAAGACTCATCTAACAGTTAACTAGCCAACTCTGATAAACAAACAACTAAATAATTAAACTTTGAGGTCTATGCGTATCCAATATGGTACCTACACTACTAGAAAGCAAAATCCATCAGGGCATAACCCGAGTATTTACCATCGACTGCTCAAGACCACTGGTGGTCGTAGCTTATATGCCAGCCTTACTACTAAATATCAATACAACAACAATACTAACATAGCCCATCAACCTCTCACAGCCAAAACCCCGTTTAGACTATCCTATGTAAGTCAAGGAAAATACCCAATCTAGTTACTTAATACCTCTTATTAGATATGAAGCAAACCCCATTTACTTAAAAGTACTGGGCCAAATAATACTTCAAATATGAGGTGAACCTTTGGTATATTTCCCCCTACCTGTACGCAATCGTATACCCCTTTCTCAAGGGTCCTACGGTTAGAGATGTACCACATCGGTAGTAAGTATACACAATTGGTTGTAGCCTCTAGATGAAGGGCAGACTTCTGTTGTGTAACTCTAACGACCTCGCATCCCAACCCAATAAACCAAACTAACCATCCTAAGGTTAAATGTTGGGCTAGGACCACTAATTCACGCTTGTTCTAAACGTATAATTAGGGCTATATAATTACCACCTACCGGCATTAAATTTCTATCTTATACGCTTATTTACTATATTCCATGAATGTTAATTATCTGTAGTAAATGGTCATTATTATTCTAACTAGACAATCTCTAATAACATTTATTTATTTGTTCTAATTTAACCTATTATGCCTATTTCATTTCTCCATAAATGTCATATTAAATTCCTTAACCAGTTCCATTAAACACATGTCCTCATTTAATTCCTATAACTCCATATTAACTGCACATTTATTGCCCTATTAATTTTGAAGTTGCTATCTATTTTTCGCCTATGCCTCCTAATCCTATAATTTGCTATGCTATTTATAACTGCACGTCCTAATTATAACTAATGCGAATATATTACGCTATGTAAATATATTTTGATTTTAATCTGCAAGCGCGGTTATACATGTGTGTATGTGTATTCCTATTTCTAACTATTTATTCCTAAAGTAGAACATTCCTTTCCACATTTTAATTTATCAGAGCCATCCTTCCAAAAAGGATTACCGTTATAACATTCCATAAATTAACCCAAAGTGAGGCCTTTTCTTCGTTTAAAATTACAAAGAATTATCTCATTTCTTTTATTGAAGATAGTGTAAACTATATGGAAGAACATCCACACTTTACACATATATTTCATTTTTGGTACATTCCTTATTATTTCAGACGACATATTTTTTATACATTTATGGAATTAGATAATTTTTTTAAATTACACGAAGATAAATACAACTAAATTTTACCTTGCTCCCAATAAATTAAAACATAGAAATTCACATTACAAGTCAAATGAAGGCAATCTAAACTAATATTAACATTTTACAACCCAATTACAAATCTAGAATAAACTTACAACTTTATCAATATTCAACTTTAACAAATATAGGGACCGATTCCCAAATTTTCAAATTAGGGTGAAACTATCATTCCTATCCAATCAACTATCTTATAGAACATGAAGGCGATATTCCTATACATTCGTCTTAAGCCTACAACTCACTAGATCTTATAAAGGCATAATAATTAAATAAACTTTAACGATGTAAATTTCTATGTTATAAATAAATCATATAATTTCCTGCCCCAAATCCAAATTAATCCCTTTAATTGACTCCTTTTCCTTTCTAATCCTAACGAATATGTATAACAATGTATATACATGCTATTAGAATTACAAATCAAAGAAAAGATTTGGGGTTAAGAGGAATATAGATTTATACTTATAGAAATTACCTTTTTTGCAATGTTGATTTGCTTCTTCTCTTCTCCTCTTTTATTTGCAATCCTTCTTCGATTTGTATAAGCATAAAATATTTTATAATTTCTGGAAATAGTGGAGAAGGAAAAATGGTAGAGCTTCACTGCTTTGATTAGAAAATATAAAAAGAAAAGTAAAATTTTAGGCTTGTACTTATAGGCGCTCAAATATATCATATCTGTTAGATTTAAATAATTAAATCTGAGCCGTTGGGCCAAGATTCAACCCCAGTTGCCAGCTTCAGGACCAATCAACCGCTTCCTTATAAAAGATAGTCTGTTAGCCGTTGATTGGTCCAAGGAGGGGGTTGACCAATGGGGACCCATAATTAATATTATTTATTTCCTATTTTTCATTTTCTAATTATTTTCATAATGAAAATTTTAAACGCTAATAACTTCTTTGTTTGAACTCTAATAGAAAATCTCCAAATATGAAAGTTACTCAAAAAATCACCACAAACGCAACGGTGCAACTTTCATACCCAAATTTCGAAACATTCCCAAATTCCTTTTTTAAATCTTAATAATTATTTGTTACTTATCATAAATTTTACCGGGCATTACAAGACTTGTCTGCGAAATTAGGATTTTTCTTCAAAATTGCATACTAATTTACATACAAGAGTTGATAAGTGTAAGCAATAATAAATATACACGATAACAATGGAAAATAATAGAAATGAAGTATTCAATCATATTTCAAATGGTATGAAAATTTTGTTGCAAAATTGGCAAAGTTCTCAACAAATAGTCACTTCTGTTTAAATATATCACAAATCGTCATTTTTGTAACTGAATATATTATAGGATCTCAATAATACGAATCGAACTAGGATGAATTTGTCAAGCTCCAATGTTATCCAAGACTTGATACTTCTAAGGGTGTAGCATGGATCTGCATATCCGATAACACACCCAATGGAGTGAATCTTATCTAGGCTTGTCAGTGGATAGTTTCAAATGTGGATAGTGGTGTATCTACATCGATGTTTAAAATTATTTTGAATATCATATATTCACATCCAAAAATACAAATAAATATAGGATGTTTCATATATTCGCTGGTAATCGATAGATCAAGAAATATATGTAGAAATTTTTGGTTCAAGGTTAAATTTTGCACTCTCGTTAAATATAGTAGTATGAAAATAAACAAATAAGATGATAATAAATAGTTTCAAGTAGTTAATATACATTAAATGTATAGAACACGAACCATTAACAAAAAAGAATTTGCTTAGTTATACTAAAATACGCACAGTATAAACTATAATTTTGATAAAAATTAAACAGGTTATTATTGGATGTTGTATCAAATTTTCTATATATCGGATATATATTTGCTTTTTGGTTATGGGTGCAGATGGGTTTCAGATTTTTTTTGGATATCCACTCATAGGTCTAATCCTAACAGATCAAAACATGACATACATATTGGGTTTAAACCCTAAACACTCTCCATTTCCTTTTCGATATAAGTGGCACTTATCAGGTTGCTAATTACACTACAAAAAATATCGATTTTTATCAACCCATTTTTCCCGCTCTTTCATTTTTTAATTGTACTAAAATTCACCACAATACCACAACCAATGGATGTTGACAGCTGTTGTAGCAGGAATAATTATTTTATTTACTTTTGAAATTTTTTGTTACTAGTGTTGGATTTGAAAATTTGACCGCTGAATACAAAATCGGATAAACATGTATCTTTTGTGTGTACTTTGGTTTAGTAAACTTGTTAATTTGTTTAAGGTATTTTTTTAGTGAATTCTAGAATATATAATCATTTATTTAGTAGGTTGTTTGGATTTTTACAGCAATTTATATATTTTATTAAGAAATTGCCGATCGTCGATGGTTTTATTTCCAATATGAAAGATGTGATTTTAGATATTCGATAGAAAATAATAAAATATAACGTGGTGAGATTAGGGAAATTTTAAGTATTAGTTTGAATTTGCGTGCTAAACTACATCCATGGTAAAACGTGGGAAAATAAGCAGTGTAATTAGCAACTCTATTAAACTTTATCATAGGAGAAAACTTATTAACCATGGAAGATGATACATAAACCTTACTAATTTTTTTACCTTATTCGTAATTATGTAAATCCATGTGGTAAACATAAAATAACATTTGATACATCAGCTATTCAGAAAAATTTAGTATTAATTCATGGATTGTGAAGTAAAAATATAGATTGAATCATAAAGCATTATTCATAATAAATTCTTTGCTAAATTGAACTAATTAAATAAAAATTATAATCGAATTTGGTACTTAATTTCAACATGAAAAAACTAGTAGCATCTATCCACATAATAATAAAATAAGTGGACTATTGTATGGAAGATTGGATGATTGATCTGTTTATGTGATATCTGATTTAATTTGCCACGTTAGCATTGCTAAATCACCTAGTTCCATATATGCATGTCCCGGTGTGCTTAGCTAATTAGAACATAGAGGTTTTCTTATAAATTTTACAAAAGACTACTTCACTATTAGAGAAAGTACTTTTTTGTAAAAAGATGTCAGTTCTAATTAGTTGCGTATAGTGGAACACAGGAATATGGTACTTGTTTCCAACGTCCAAAATAAAAAAGAGGTACATGGACCGGATGCAACATTTTAATGAAATGATACATGTTAAATCGTTTTGGCATGATGCATCTGACTTAATCACATCATGTCTCAACGATCCAATTTGAACCATGACTTTTCTCCTTATATATTTTGCTTACCTCATTTTCTTCCAATATCACCTCCAATGAGAAATCAAACCCTTATTCTATCTTAATCCGGTCACATTCTGTTAAATTTTTTTGACTATGTTTATTTCGCTCTTCTTTATAACATATATTTATTGAGTTTTCTGATTTTTTGAATTTCATAATATCAATCTCCTCTATGGACTCTTCGACATGAAACTGTCATCGGTTGGAATACCAAAATAAGGTTTACTTTCATTGAAATTTGTTTGACATGACTAATTACACATGACTAATGAGCTGACATTTGGTGCAGGGAAATTGTATTCAGTTCAACTAATGCTTAGATCTTAATTTCACCACCATCCATACCCAAAAAAATGAGATGATTAAAATCTATTTGGTCAACATGGAACCAATTACTTCAAATAATGAGTGGTGTATGGTTGATTGAACACGACTACGATCAAGGAAATGGCACATAGTGGAAAACAACAACTTCCCACCATGCTCCTCCCAAAATCAGGCAGTTAGATAAGATGTGTGATGGTGTACGTTTACAACATTCCTTCAGCACCTCCACCCAATTACAACACCTAACTATACTTCGATGTCCTTAATAGGATAGAAAATGAGTTATTCTTCAGTCCTACTACCACTATTACATGATGGATAATCGATGTCCTTCCATTGTCTCAAGCTACATAATGGAGGCTCCGTACTTTGAGAGAGGATGATCTGAATTCTGACATTTCAAACTGATAGAGTTAAGGGAATACCTTAGGGTCTGTTTTATAATTTGATTATGTAACTTAACTCTTATAGCAAAATCTTGTTCGTAATTAGGTAAGCCATTGGTTTTATTTCCTATTGTATATATGTTAAATTGGAATACAATTAATGTCTTGAGCACATAATGCATACAAGTAAAAAATCTATATGAAATGTATTTAATTGATTGCAGTTACGAATGTGTTTGTAACCATAATATTAAATAGTTTGAAATAAATACTTGTCCTTAAATATTCCTAGTCCACATATATTGAGAATAGGATAACGATATATTAATTAAGACTAGTGTATATGACGCTCTCTGTATGTATTTATTTGGAACAATTCCATAATGACACGCTGTGGGTCTTCTATATGTTAAAAGTCAAATAGAAGATCTCACGTGATGATGCGCGTAATCTTATAATTTGAGAATACTGTGAGTCTTTAGTGTCTAAATTATACTTTGATTACAGTCAATCACATGACAATGATGACCTTGTTAAGGCCGTAGTCGGTTATAAGTTGAACCATACGAATGAAAACACCATCGAAGAGAGTCGTAATTGGTAATCAATGTAAAGTCAAAATATTTGGCCAAAACAAATCGATTAATTAGTAATTATTACCGAATTGAACTATTGATTTTAATGTTGGACTATGTAATTAAATATTATATTATTAGAGTTTTGACTATTGACCAGGATCTAAATTTTTAAGTAATATAGTGATAAAGAAGAGAAAACATGCACAATATATCATTGCTTAAGGATGTGGGTGTAAAAGATAAGAAAGTGGATTTCACCTCAATGGTTTATAAGAAACCAAAATCCTACCCACTTCTATACTTAAGCAAAGTCCGTATAGTCTTTGATATTTAATATTTTTAAAATACTACTAAGGGTTGAGCATTTACAACCATAACTTTCAGCTTGTGTTCGAAATAAGCTCAAATAAAATAATTTATAAATGTTATAATTATTCTAGAAATATTATAAAAAAATGAACATAAACAATTAATACTCTATAAATATTATTAGAGAACTGAAAATTTAATTGTTAAAGTATGTAATTGTTATATATTTATTTAGTTATTTATAAAGGCCGAAAATAATATTTATTAAATAGTAAATATTTTATTATCATACAAATTATTAATATTGATTTATGATCAAAGGATTAGCTATATTGGTATTAGCTAAATGGTTTACTATTTAATTAGGTTATTAAACAAAATAATAAATAAAGTTTGGCCCAATGAAAATATATTAGGGAGATAATTTTAGCATGTGATGCTATAAATAAATCGACAGAGCCTCCATGTAGTAATACAAAATTACTCCACTACCATTGTGTTTAAAACTTTAATTAATGGTTTTGAATGCCTTTAATCGAATTGCAAAAAGAGTTCTCTAAGAGGCTATGTTTAGAGTTCAACATGTAAATGATTGATATTATGCGACATGTAATCTTGTACTATTAATATTTCATAACTTTATTAAAGATTAGATAAACAAAGCGTCAATACATTCATCCTAACAAGAAAATTAAACAACAAGCAGTGAGGACATGATGGGACAATCGAATCGCTATAAAAACTCGATCAAAGCCTGATGTTTTCCAAGTGGACCGTTGATGAGTCAATGAAAGATCGTTGCATGCATCGCACATGGTATAAGTTTTCTCAATACGTGCAAAGGACCTAGTGGCAATAACCAGTCGGCTTGAAATCGTTGATAATTTACAATCTAGAGTTTCAATCTAAAACCCTAGATAGTGGTTGCATGCATCGAAGGAGGCAACTCGTGTACAGATCAAAACAACATGATGAACTGATAATGATGGTCGTTGGCAATGAATTTTGGGGTCAAAATCAGATAGGTCAGTCACCGGTGGTTATCAAAAGGAAATTGTATCAAGGACGAAAAATTATTATAATCCCTAAATTATATAGTATTTTCATAAATAACCTTTAAGTCTTGTAAATTTCACATAAGAATTCTGATTTATGCACAAATTGGGTCGTTGGGTACATAATAAAATTATGGGCACACTGATATTGCATAACTTTGTATTGTACACTTACATAGAACATTATAAATTAGATATATGTTTATATCCATATCAATTTGTTAGGAGGATATATTAATACTGCTATCAAAAATAAACGAGTCGATACATTGTTTAATGTTTAAAAAAATTATATTAATAAAATATTATATATGTATAAATATGCACAGTATACATCACTTATTTCGGAACAAATGTTATTCAGTTAATAATAATTTTTTTATACAGTAAATTGGTATAAATGTTATTCTAGTTACTTATTAAAGTATAATGAAATATATTTCAAACCTTATATATGAATATCTATCCGTATCAACGATAAGAATACAATGTTATACAGATATATATATATATATATATATATATATATATTCAATCAAAATAAAATAAAATTTAAATCACAAAATACCAAATTCATCTAGTAAAAAATTGAACAGGATTTAATGTTAACGGCGCTGTTAATAATACTGCTATAAAAGATCTAGTGCATAACAATTTTTTTAAGGAAAATGAGTGATCCTCTATGGCTAGAAGAGACCACTCATGTAATTTTATTCTACACTTAAAACTGGACAACATGCCTGACTAGGAGTAATACCCCCATACAACATGAAAAATAAATAATAAAAATAGAAAATAGAAAATAAGAAACCCCCAAACCTAGGGAACTAAGGTCAAAAAATTAAAAATACAACAAAAAAAGAAGAAAAAAAAGCTGAAGATCATATCACCATATGAATCCATCCACATCAGTAAGCATGCCGGTACCTGTGAAGAAAATAAACAAAAACTAGGTTCAATTTTACAAATGACTTGAGCAAGCACCATTGCAACACAAACTTTCCCTTATAAATTATCAATGACATTAATAATTTATTTTCAATTATATAATGTGCTGGTTACAGTTAATTATTATCTTTACGATGATGGGTTAAAGTATCATAAACCGTTCAATACTGTAAATCCAACATTTTCAAGATTATGCAGTTCATAATTCTTATTATACTCATTGGAATTCAAAATAATATGAAACTCAAACAATATAGTAACTCTAAGAAATCGTAGCAGCAAAGTCTGATAAATAAAAAGACTAAACCTATGTTAGATGATATGACCACAGTTCATACAATTTTGATGAATAATATTAAGGATGAAATAAAATTACACATAAATCAATATTGTATTAAAATTAAGCATTCATAATCAAACTTGCAACTTTAAAAACATATCCACGATAGAGTGGCAACATCAGTAAATATTCTTCCCGTAGTGACAATAGAAATATAAGACAAACAAATGAACAAAAAATTTATCTTCAAGACTAAAGGAATCCTTTATTATTATTATAATTTTGTCAAGATCCACAAACATAATGGTATGCGGCAATAATAAATGAATCCTTCTGGTTTTCTCATTTAAAATGCATACAATTTATTCTCTATTGCGAAAAATGCAGTAAAGAAAGAGCTTTTTGCAAATTAAAGAAGAAATCAAAAGGTGCACACATATCATATGCTTATCTGATCAAACACTAATCCAACTAAAACTTAGTTTTAATTGATCATAATTGACTTACAAATCTAACGTAGGATGTTTACTGTTTATTTATTGTTGATTTTTAACATCACTTTCCGTATACAACACACAAAATCTTGAATGGGACATTACTCTAGACTATGGGTGTTACGATTGTAGTAATCATCATTATTACCACCACCATAACCATAACCATTGTTGACAGTTATAAATTCTTATAACCGTTAGTGCAACCGTCTTTGATGGTTAACCATCATATTTTCAATTTTGAAGCATGTTGTATGTGTTTTTTCAATTATATGCAATATTGATGATAAATTCATATAGCTCTAAATATATTTTTTGCAAATTTATTTATTTTTATAAAATGACCAAATGAATGCACATGTTATTAGTCCATGAAGGAATATATTATTAATGGACAAGCTATTCTTTTAACTTAAATTACTAATTTTTATACTTTAATATTAAATATTATATACAAAATAATCAAGTATGGTTGGTATGGTTAACTGCAATTATCTAATTCTTCAACAGTTGCTATAACCATTACCGTTAGAGATGACAACCGCATGAACGGTTGGTACGATTGTGCAGTTGGTGGTTTAACCATAATAGCCCTACTCTAGATAGCAAAAAAAAGAAAACTATAACGCTGTATAAAAACCGAAAACATTCGTACGCGCACATTATTCTATCCATCATAACATGTTTCTATCATGTAACGTAAATTGCAGCCAATAAATTAATTAACACCAAGAGTTAAATATGATATATCAAGAGGCAGGAGGTTCAAAGTAACTAGATGAAACAACTTTGAGATAGTTGTATTTAATGTGCACAAACTTGAGGATGAAATGGCATATCAAAGCTTACCTAAATGGTGAGGGCTTGAAGTACGTGGTTTAGATTGATGATGGAAGATTGAAAACTACCTAGAATGTTGTGCATACTAGTTCAAATAAACGTACACACCACCTATGTATAAATCTAAAAAAAACAGTTGTTTCTATTATTTCACATTTGTAAGGTTAATAAAAAATGAACAAACCCAAAACCTATAAGAAAGATAAGAATAGGTGGAACAAATGGGTGGAACAAAAATATTCGCTGTATACACCTTGGTATATGAACATGTAAGATATAACACATGGACAATAAAATGTGAATTGAATCATGATAAAACTGCATTGAAATAGCAGATCACAATATCAACATTACCAAGTGACACTAATGCACTTGACTTTTATCTATAATATGCGGTCAATATGCAACAGGTTGAAGCATGCATACATACATACATACATACATACATACATACATACATACATACATACACACACACATATATATATATATATATATATATATATATAAACGATACACGTTATACTTACAGCAACTGAAAGCATAACATTTTGACCGCATAAGGCTACTGGCAACATAATAACCCGTACCTCTGTAGGTCTAAATTTTGACAAAAATTTAAACCCAAGTCCATCAAAATATGGATCATTGGATTTGGTACCTGCAAATAAGCATGAGCATTATCAGAGATTGATAGAAATCTAAACTCATAGCGAAAATAGTAATAGGATAAGAATACTGACTATATCTACTACCTTGGTATAGCAGATTGTCACAATAGCATCGAGCGTGAGAGAAAAAGAAGACTTTCCTAACAACAAAGCACATTTTAGCTTCAGTGACATGTTTTTCTAAATCGAACATATGGGTTGTAATGAGAAAAGGGTCAGAACAACGTCTGGATGATAGGAAAATCTATAAACTGTCCATAATACAAATATATACGGACTGGTTTCCATTTAGTAGTTATGTCCATTAAGGTTAGCAATTCTAATCTAACTTTGCATTGCGCACACGATTAGTTATTTACCCCTTCCTAAGGTATAAAATACTAATGAAGCTATATCAACCACCTAATACTTTCAAACCCATTTTCCACTTAATACTACTAAATACGAAGCGGGCTTCTATAATATTTTTAGAAAGAGAAATAGGCAGTCTTTGCCATTTAAGACCATAATCTAGGTAGATCCTATCATTTAAGACCTATTCTCAAGGTGGTTTCCCAATAATGTTGTCAATGGTCAGTGTGTCCTAACTACAAAAACCTCTAACCACTATATAAAGCTTTCGACATCTAATCTCTAACTATTACTGTATTTATCACCGATAAAATTGTAGCCATGTAATAAAGAGTACCTAAGCCACTTAATACCTTTTATTGAAAATAAACAGACTCTATAATTTAAGACCTTAATTATGGCAAAGCACATCATTTAAGACCTATCCCTAAAGCATGCTCCTCAATGGTACTATCGTTATTATGACCTTAACAATGTGAAAGACCGTATCCAAGCCACTTAATACCTTATTAGTAAGGACTAGGCAGAACCATGACCATTTAACACCTATTTGTAGGCAGGTCTTGGTCATTTAATACTCAACCCTAAGGCAGACTCCTTAGTGGTACTACGAAGCTAACATTGCTTGAAAATCTCATTGGGCTATTTAATACTTCTTTTGTAGGAAAAATGCATACCCTTTTGTCACTTAAGACCCTAAACCTGAAGTGGACTCTTCTTGAGATATCTACTATCACTCTTTAATTAAAAATATGGAATCTCATTAGGTTACTTCTTTCGATAGGGAGGCGGCCCCAACAGCCACTTAAGACCTCAACAACAAAGTAAACCCAATTAGAGACATCCTTATTTACTTGGAATCACACTAGGTTACCTAATATTTCCAGTTAGGAAAGAAGCGGACCCTATAACTACTTAGGACCTCCAACCATAAGCAAACCCCTATAAAGATATCCCTCACCCCTATAAATTTCGAATTTTGACCATTTAATACTTTCCAATTAAGAAAGAAGGTCTGATCTCTCATGTCGTCACGGATTTTAGGATTTGTGATATCTCACATTAGTTGTAAGTACACTCGACCACTGGTACCCTCAAAGTGAAGGGTAGTCTTCCATTGAGTAACTCTACCGACCTCGTATCACTAACCTACTAAGTCCAATTAAGCATCCTAAGTCTTTACTTATATTATCTTAGGTAGACATCAGACTTAGATTACTAATTCCCTTTTTATTTAAGGAAATAAGATTTACCTTAAATATTTATCTATTCATAAATCCCCGTTTAAGGCTCATAAATCTCAACTTGCCTATAAAATCCTAACGGACATTTTTTAAGACATTTATGTATGATTACTAATTCCCAATTAGTAACCTTTTATATTTGTTTTATTTTTATCAGTCCCATTAAACTATTTACCTGGCCAAATTATTGCAACTCCCATATTTGTTACCATTTTATCGAGTTGCAACCTTTTATATTCCTTTCCCATTAGTTAATTATCCTAAACATGGATATTCATGCAAGTGTTGATAGTAGCTTTTTGTTTAATTATTATAGGCACACTAAATTACGTATAAATATTTACATTTATCAAATATATTCTAGTTATATATCTTCACTAGATATTATATTTTTCATGTTAAAATGTCCAAATCATATCTAAAAAGATTATCCACTATAATTTTCATAAATTATCCAAAAAAAAGATTTAACTTTAAAGATTACATTGTTTGAAATTACAAGGAATAATCATTTCTTTTTATTACTGAAATGGATAGTGTAAACTACAATGAGTTCATACTTTACACATCTCTTTCTCTTTCTATTTGAATCTATTCTTTATTAGATCAAACACTGTATTTTTCTAAAAGGGAAAGAAACCAAACTAATTTACAAATATTAAGCAGACCTAAATTCCAACACTTCCAAACATAGAAAAGTTTACGTTCCAACAAGATTAGGGTAGTAATCCAAATGTATAACATTATTATACAACCAATTTCGGACCTGGAACAAATTTCATTCAGATCAATATTCTAAATTCATACTTTATGGACTGATTTCAAGATCAGGTTGGAAATAATTCTAAATCAATTCATAAACTAGAATATGTAAGTGATATTTATTATATTTAACTATATTCAATTTGCTGCCTACAACTTATATACAGTTATCCAATTAGGTACAAAAATCAAATAAACACCAACGGGATAATTTTCATATTATAACAATCTATAAAATTTCCTACCCATCTTTTAAAAGCGATAGAAATCTCCAGATCTGAAGTAGGACTTTTGATTCATCTCTATATCCTTTCTAATCCATGATGTATGCATAAAAGAGTATATACATACATTAAAATTACAGATTGATAAGAATTTTTGGATGATAAGAGATTTTGGACTGGGAGAGAAAATAGATACAAATATTGTAAATATATAAATTACCTCACATACGCATATAGTTGGTTCTCTTCTCTTTTCATTTTTATTAGATTTCTACTCTCCTTCGATTTTATGAATGTAGATACACATATTTATCTTCATAATTCAAAAAGAAAGTGGAGAAGAAGTAATGGCAGAGCTTCACTACTGCCTCCATAAAAATATGGGAAGAGATGGGAGGGCTAGGCCTAAATTTATAGGTGCTATAATAAAGAAAAACCATTGGATCAAAATATATTAAATCCGAGTCGTTGTGGCCTTGGTTTATTGTGCCTGTGGTTGCCCAACCTGTCAATTGCTTTGTATGCACCGGTAGGCTGCTACATGTCGACAGGTCGTAGTGAACGGTTGGCCTGTTGGCCTCGGTGAACAATTATAAATGTTAATTTTTGTATTTAATCATTTTTGTTCTGAATTCGTTTTCATCCATAACTTCTTCGTTTAGACTCCGATCACAAAATTCTAAATATGAAAGCTTCTCGGAATTTTGCCATGAATGTAATCAAATTCCATCCTTTGCATAAATTCTATTTTTGAAGCCAAATTAATCAACCGACTGACTACTTAAATAACTAATGCCAAATTACAGGGTGCTACTTTCTTCCCCCTTAAGAAGAATTTCATAGCCGGAATTTCATCAATGACTAAGTCATGGTCATAGCTCCTCATTATCCCAAACTACACAAATAATGAATGTACAACCAATTTTGCAACTAAATGTGCATAAATGCATAATGTATTACTGCATCACCATACAAAATATATATATTCAAAATGATTCTAAATCAGATCCTCTTATATGAATGCATTTCTTTTGAAAACATTTTTAGAAACATGATGCAAACAACCTACATATATACTGGAAATTCTATACGTGTGTAGCATTTTGAAAAATATTTTCAATAAAATCTCCTATAGTCCTACAAATAGAAGCATGTAGCAACCAATTTTGCATCCACATCCTACCCTCCAATAATCTAACACATCGAAAAATCGCTTTCTAAACTTTACTCCTATGCCATAATAAGGAATTCAGGTGGAGAATTTAATATTCTTACCACACCATAATCTACATATTCCCATAGTATAGTGGAAATTGCTCCGCTGCTCCATATTTACTGCAAATTTTCCACAAACAAAACACATGTGAAGGCTTATTCAGGCTCCAAAATGGAATTAAGTCTAAAAATAGATTTGCGCACATAATCGACAAGGTATGGAAATTGAAATTCCAAGGCTAAAATAGCTATTCCCTTATTACCGCTTGCATATATCGCATTGTTGATCCTAATGCACCCCTAAATTCGCAAATTCTAACTTTTGTTTTCCCTACGCTTAATATACGGCTTTCAAAATCAAAGTTTTCACAAAAATCTTTCTCACTTTTTCAAATTTATACGTCATTTGAAGAATAAAATCCTAAAATATTATGATGTACATTTTCCATTGAAATAAAATTTTGAACAAAAATTCTGAAATAATTTAAGAGCCAAAATAATTAAAACACAAAACTTTTTATTTCTTTCTTTTTTTTCAAAAGGGAACTTTTCAAATCAATGGAAAACATTTCAAAATATTTTCCTTCTCAAAATTTTGATAAATCGATCAAGCCATAGTTTTGGAGTAGTTAGAAATTAGTTATGCGCTAAACGCATAAACTAGATTCTAAAATTCTATAGCTAACTTTTATCCGAAAATTTGGCATTTTATTTAAAAATGTCAACACGTCTATCATTCAAAAAGATTAGCTTTTAAGGAACATGAGCAACGACCCGTGATATCAAAACAATTTTATCATGTCCTTCGCTAAAATTTCCAACTATTTTGAACTTCTAGTCTTATATTGCTTTTACTGTTAATTAAGTGTCTTTATGAGATTCTCATATTTATATTGCTTCTCTACTATGCATATATAGGAGTGGTTTGCATATCAGAAACAATAATATTGAAAATGGATAAACTCATAATATCATGTATGTCTTTTATAAGAGACAACTAACAGTTTTACAACCCAACAACCTAAAAGAAAAGAAAAAAATGCTAGAAATAGAAAGGTACAACAATCCTACATAAAACACCACCTATGAACTGTGACAAGGTCTCACTCCACAGTTGAAGCTCGAGCTATTGCCACGATTGCACGGCTATGCAACAATCTCACATCCCTGGTGCTGCTGCTCCGCCCTAATCTCTCAGAGCAACCTAAACCTACTGGTAACAACAAGCTTTGGACCCAAGTATCCCTTGGCGCCCCGCGCAATCCCCTGCTGCTAGTGCTGCTGCTTAGGTGCTGGTAGCGATGGTGCAGTAGACGGTAAAGGAATATTCATCCTCTTAATAGTATTGCAATGGACGGTGGGAGGGACCTTCCTCTCTACTGGCTGTCTGCTCAAATTTACCTCGTAATGCTTAAACACTTGAGTGAACAAGTGGAAAAATGGAAAGTGAGTCCTTGAGGTACAAACTCCCTGATCGACTATATGGAGCATCAAAACACGAGCCTAATTGATGGTTATGCCGCCAATTATAGCATAAGAGACTCTCTGCACCGAGGTATAGATCTAGTCAGGGCTTCCTATCTTCAGAACTATGTTGTGCTAAATGATGCACATGACAAGACGGGCAACCAATCATAAATTTTTGGTCATCCAATCATCGACATTTCCAAAAAAGATTAGCTATAATATCTCAAGATCACTTATTTATATGCCATCCAAATCTACTCCTACTGTGGGTATCTCCAAAATCCAAGTGAGATCATCGTAGGTCATCTTGATTCGAGCTCTCTTCACCTCAGACTCAATATAGCTATTGCCATCATTAAAATTCTATGCCACCTGTGCATCAAAATGACAGATGTAGCATGGGTAATATTCTCGCTCATAAGTCTCAATGCAGAGGATCGATGTAAGTCCTTCCATGAACAAAATCTCTTCAACCCAAGAGTGGTGAAGTCTCTGAATTTCACTAATCCCCTATGGAGAAAATCAAAGTCCATTGTTTCGAGATAAGTGGCGATCTTCCGCTCGCTCTGGTCAAGTCAGGCCGCTTCTTGTTGAGTGAGGCCGGCATGACAAGAGGAAGAGCTGCTAGTGCATGGCGATGCCATGGGTTAAGAGGCATTTGGAAAAGGGAGAAAAGGGTTTAGATTCATAGTGGTGGTGGGGCAAGATTTGACATGCAAGAATTTTAGCATTGCTTGGAGGAGGAATAGAGGAGAGAGGCTTTGATTAAGTGAAGGAAAGGGGATATTGAAATGGGGTTCGGCTGAAAATGGAGAGGAGGAAGAGAATAAGGCGGTGCAATGGCTGATTGTTCGGATGCGACTTATCTCATGTTCCAGGTTCGGATTCGGCCCAAATCTACCTAGCGGTCGACTGCTATGGTCGACCGCTTGCTTAGATTTAGGCACGGCCTGAACCTGGACCCAATAGGGCCGGTTAACATAATTAATATTCTAATGATCATCCTGCACACAATCTTTAGCTTAATCCATCCATAAAAATTCTACCTTCCACACGACTTATCCACCTTACCGTATATACTCTTTCTTGGCATGATTATGATAGCCTCAACAAAACTGTTGCGACCAAAAAAACTTCCAAAAAACCCAAAAATAATCCAACAGATATTTTCTACCTACTTCGTGTGGAAATATTTCTTCCAATAGCTAATGGGTACAAAAACACATCGAACTACATACCCCAATAAAGTTGATGACATTCCTATTTTATCTATACCTTAAAGAGAGAAATATAAAAATCTTGATTTTATAAACCAAAAATTTACCGAGCTAAATATATGCTCTTTTATATTTATTTTTAAATAATAGAAACCATTTCATACCAAAAATCCCTTTAAAAGTCAAATCTATATATAATTATTTCAACACTTCCAAAAAATTTCTTTTTAAAATTCAAATTTCGCAAATTAGAAAATTGCTTTCTTGCCAAAAATCAATATCAAGCCTTTATATATATATATATATGACGTTTAAGGATTTCAAAAATTAATCCTTTATGAAATAGGAATTTCTTAACATGACCAACTTTGTGGTGTACGTGTTTCTTTAAAATTTCAAAACTTTCCCAGAACAAAATTTCAAAAATAAATCTTTGGGAAATCCTTTGAAAACCTTTTTCTAAAATCTAAGGCAATTCTAAAATATACTAAATTCTCTCATGGGTTGTAGACTCAACATTTGAAATTAAATATCCAAACAAAAATCTAGTTCGCCATCAAAGAGGTGATCATTGAATACACAATGGCAGAACTTGCTTCTAGACAATTACGACATACAAACTCTAATTTTCCACCCATTTGGAATAAATGTGTATCTCCGACTGGAACTCAAAATCCAAAATCATAAGGTAGCAGGAATCTCAACCGTCAAGTCAAACACCTCTAGTCTCCATGATTCGGCTATACTAGCACTGATGCTCTTTATCAATAGCGCTTTACGCATTGCCAGCACTCTGTAGGGTACTCCAAAGTTGGCATGAAAATCTTAACTCTAAGACAGTTCCAACCCGTAGGTTCTTTGTCCATTCCTTTGGAGTGGAATAACAACTACTTTTATAGTCGAATATCTTAGAATCTAGCATATAAATATAGTATTACGAGGTAGGAAAGTACTCTTAATTTATCCTTGTTAACCCGCCTTTTGGCAAGGTTGTAGGCAGGCAGATTTAACTAAGTCGATTTCTCGTTTGTCAAGATTGGAATACGATGGGCTTGAGCTAGTTGGATGGATAGACGATCGATCTTATATGGCTCGGCATTAGAAGTCGCTCGGCACAGGAATTCGCTCGGCACTCGGCTATAGTCCTGATGGGCCTGGACAACTCAAGAAGCCCAGTAACTTGGGATTTGCCTATAAATACAGCATGTAGGGATTCAAAAAAGGGATCGGCTCTTCGGCTCTCCCAGTTTCTCTTTTCTAAGGCCAAGGCTACTTTACCATTTTGTAACTCTAATCGGTTATTACAAGAACAAAAGGAAAACTTCTGGAGTGGACGTAGGACGGAGTTAGCTGAACCATTATAAAATCTGTTGTTCTTTAATGCTTTCTTTTTAAATTTTCACTATTCTTCATATTTATACTCCCTACATACACTCCATATGTTATCTCTGACTATTAGTTGGTGCTTTCATTTACATTTGGGTGTTAGTCTCCAATTTTGGCGCTAACGTTTTGGTTCTTTCATTGAGAGGGCGAGCACTCAGGAATTTTGAAGTAAGGAACTCGGATTCTAGGCGGTAATGGCTAAGCCATCAGCAAGGAAGCAAGTGACAGAAAGGAGCAATCGAGAGGGAAGTCAAGAGGATTCCTCTAGAGCTGGAGAAGGTCAATCATCCATCTACATAACCAGAGATGAGATGGAAGCGATGATGAAAAGACAAGAGGAGATGATGTAGAACCTCCTTAGATAGTTTGGACAAGAAGGGACAGCCGGAGCTGTTGGTGTTCAGATCCACGGAGCTGGAATAGAAGGACCCAACAGGCAATCAAGCGAAGCAGCTCAACTAGGCGCAGCCCTTAATTAGCACACAACTGCTAATCTGGATAGATCCAGGTTGGGGGCATACCACTGGCAATGGTGGAACGATCCCTGAAGGAACTCTAAGCGATACCACACGACGAGATGCTGGCAAGAATACGAGAGCGTGTGATGAAGAGTACGTACCAAAATTCCCTCGACGGACAACGTTGGATTGGCTGAGATAGAAGGAGCAAACAAGAGTCGTTTACCCATGAAATTAGAATTTCCCAGAACCCACCGGAATTCAAGCTACCTACTCTGGAAGTGTACAATGGCAAGAATGATCCTACCGATCACTTGATGAGACACATAAGACATATGGAAGTGCTGAGGGCATTGGAGGAGGTGATGGCCTGATGTTTCCCACTGTACTTGATGGATATATCTGATATGTGGTTCATGCAGTTGGAAGAGGGATCTATCAGGACATGAACATAATTAGTAGATAGGTTTCTAAGTAGTTTCAGGTTCATATCAAAAGACCAAAAAATGTAATGACGCTAACATCGGTAAAACAAAGGACAGAGGAATCGCTTAGAGCTTTCTTAACTCGGTTCAACGCTGCAGTTGCTTTGGTAGATCGGCCTGATCCATCGATGGTTTTGATGGCAGCAGTGTCAGGAGTCAGAGAGAATTAGGATTTCAAAGTGTCATTGATACGGGATCCACGGATGGATCTCAGGGAATTCTTTCACAAAGCTGAGAGATTCCTTCGGCAGGAAGATGCATGTTCAGATATGAGGTTAAAGGAGGAAAATGCGGTTGAGAATGGAGGGCCATCCAGCGGAAGCTCGAAAAAAAATAACGGTAAAGGAAAAAGGAAAATGGATGGCAATAGTAGCACTCCGAAGAGGCTGTGGCAGGATTCAAAGTTTTTTTCTTACATAGATCTAACTGAGATTCTAGAAAGGATTTACTTGGATACTCGAGGGCACCTCCTGTATCGAAGACTGGCAAGGAGGGAACCTTCAGAGTATGAATGGGCATCAGGAAAGCATTGCCTGTTTCATGAGCTAGATGGGCACAACACAAATGATTGTAGGCATTTGAAAGATACCATGGAGGAGCATGTAAGGAATGGTCACCTACAACAGTACATAAGGAATCGAGATGTAGCAGTGGAACTGGAGCGGCCACCGCCTACCTCGAGTGAAGGTGGCGCTGGATCCGGTGGTCACCAGCTTGTTATCAACTGAATGGTTTGATGGTTTTGAATAAGTAATAGAACTCAAAGTAATATGGCTATGTCACTTACACACATATGGGATCAAGGACGGTACCTAGGCATGCTCTGAGATGATGGAAAACTGTACTGCTTGGGTCTATGAAATCCTATTTTCTCTTGGTTTTCTGCAAACTTTGATTTCTTCTTTAATACTTTGAACATTTAATTCCGTTCGTTGTACAAACATTTGCTTTGGTAACTGAATTCTGTAATGATCGGATTTGGATCAGTGTAAAAAATAATACAGATCTCACGATCAAGGTCCCGGTTGGTGAGACGGGGCAGCGATCGCAAGTTACGAGTCCCTTCGTCGGAGAGCGATGGAATGGACTCGGACACAATATAAGAAGTCCTTGATCGGAGAGCCAAAGACGGTGAATATCAAAGTCCTTGACCGAAGAGTCAAGGCCGGAGAATATAATAAGTCCTTGGCCGGAGAGTCAAGGCTGGAGAATATAAAAGTCCTTGGCCGGAGAGCCGAGGATAGTGAATATCAAAGTCTTTGACCGGAGAGTCGAGGCCGGTGGATATCAAAGTCCTTGGCCGGAGAGCCGAGGTCGGTGGATATCAAAGTCCTTGATCGAAGAGGTGAGGCTAGAGAATATAAGAAGTCCTTGACCGGAAAGCCAAGGTCGTAGAATATAAAAGTCCTTGGTCGGAGAGTCGAGGCCGGTGAATATAAAAGTCCTTGGCCGGAGATCTGGCGCCGGTGAATATAAAAGTCCTTGGCCGGAGAGCCGAGACTAGTGAATATATAAGTCCTCGACCGGAGAGTCGAAGCCAGGGAATATAAGAAGTCTTTAACCGAAGAGTCGAGGCCGAAGAACATACAATCCCTTGATGGGAGAGTCGGGGCTGGAACATGATAACGCAACTCGGTGAGTTCTACTGATTTAAAGACTAAACCCGGAGAGGTAAGGGATTCGAATTTCGACTTAGGATGGATGGACCCGGTGAGGTCCTGAATTTGGAAAAAGGCCTAGAGCGGTCTAGAATTTGGATATTGACCCAGAAAGGTTATATATTTGGCTATTGTTATTGATGGATTAAAGCTTGGTTGATGAATAGGATGGCTTGGTATTGGGTTGGGTTATGGATCGAATGGTATGATTATGAATGAAACATAGACTTCGGATATGGGATTTGAGGCTATTCAAAACACACATTCCAATAGCAAGGCATTTTTTGGAGGGCAAGTGTTAACCCTCCATTTGGCAAGGCTGTAGGCAGGCGGATTTAACTAAGTCGATTTTTCGTTTGTCAAGATTGGAATACGATGGGCTTGAGCTAGTTGGATGGATAGACGGTCGATCATATATGGCTCGGCATTGGAAGTCGCTTGGTACAGGAAGTCACTCGACACAGGAACATGAAGTCGCTCGGCACAGGAACAGGAAGTCGTTCGGCATAGGAAGTCGCTCGACACAGGAAGTCGCTCGTCACAGCACGTCGCTTGGCATAGGACATCGCTCGGCACAGGAAGTCGCTTGGCACAGGAATTCGCTCGGCACAGGAAGTCGCTACAGGAAGTCGCTATAGGAAGTCGCTCGTACCATGATGAAGGATGTTGGCTCGGCTATGGTCCTGATAGGCTCGGACAACTCAGAAAGCCCAGTAACTCAGGATTTGCCTATAAATACAGCATGTAAGGCTTCAGAAAAGGGATCGGCTCCTTGGCTCTCCCACTTTCTCTTTTCTAAGGCGAAGGCTACACTACCATTCTGTAACTGTAATCAGTTATTATAGGAATAAAAAGGAAACTTCTGGAGTGGACGTAGGCCGAAGTTAGCCAAACCATTATAAATCTGATGTTCTTTATTGCTTTCTTTTTAAATTTTCACTGTTCTTCATATTTATACTCCCTACATACACTCTATCTGTTATCTGTGATTGTTAGTTTGTGCTTTCATTTACATTTGGGTGTTAGTGACTAATTTTGGCGCTAACAATCCTAATTTCTCTGATCTACTGACCTAAGCTCTGATATCAAATGTCACAACCCGCTCCTCTATGGGCCTAAGTTTTGACAAAAATCAAAATGCATGTCCGTCAAAGCATAGATCATTGGATTTGTTACTTGCAAATAAGCATGAGCATTATCAGAGATTGATAGAAATCCAAATTCACAACGGATACAATAATAGGATAAGAATATCGACTGTGACTCTACCTTGGAATTAATGGTACTCCTTGGATAGTAGATTTTCACATTATCGAGCATGAGAGAAAAATAAGACTTCTCCAACAACAAAGCACATCCAACTACAGTGACATATTCTTCTATATCTAACCTGTATGTTGTAATGAGGAGGGGGTCAGAATAACATTTTGGTGACTGGAAAATCTATAAAATGTCCATAACAAAAATTTATACCGACTGGTTTCCATTTAACGTTTTGTCCATTAAGGTTAACAATTCTAATCTAACCATGCATTGCACACATGATTACTTACTTACTTACTCCTTCCCGAGGTACAAAATACTAATGGAGCCTTATCAACCACCCAATGTGTCAAAACTTATTTTCCACTTAATACTTCTAATATGAGGTGGGCTTCTATAATACTTTTAAAAAAGAGAAATAGGCAGGCTCTACCATTTAAGACCCTAATCAAGGTAGACCATGTCATTTAAGACCTATTTTCAAGGTGGTTTCCTTACAATGTTGTCAATGGTCGGTGGGTCCTAGCTAAAAGACTTCTAACCACTATTTAAGGCATTTGACATTTAATGTCCAACTATTACTGCATCTATCACCGATAAAATCGTAGCCATATAATAAATAGTACCCAAGCCACTTGTTACCTTTTATTGGAAATTGGCAGACTCTAGTCATTTAAGATCTTCATTAAGGTAGACCCCATCATTTAAAACCTGTTCCCAAGGCATGCTTCTTAATGGTACTATTGTTATTACGACCTTAGCAATGTGAGAGACTGTACCCAAGCCGCTTAATACCTCATTAATAAGGGCTAGGCAGACACCTGACCATTTAATACCTATTTATAGGTAGGCCTTTGTCATTTAATACCTAAACCCAAGGCAGACTCCTTATTGGTACTATCTAGCTAACATTGCTTGAAAATCTCGTTGGGCAACTTAATGCTTCTTTTATAGAAAAGAGGCCAACCCTTCAGTCACTTAAGACTCCAAACCCGAAGTGACCCCTTCCTGCGATATCCAATACCGCTCTTTAATTATAAGTATATAATATCATTAGGTTACTTCTTTCTATAGGGAGGCGGACCTACTTCCACTTAAGACCACAACACTGATGTAAACCCTTTTAGAGACATCCTTATTTATTTGGAATCTCACTAGGTGATTTAATTCTTTCATTTAAGAGAGAGGCAGACCTTATAGCCACTTAAGAAAACCAGAAGTGAACCCCTATGGAGATATCCCTCACCACTCCTAATTCTAAATTTTGACCATTTAATACTTTCCAATTAAGAAAGAAGGCCTAGTCTCTCACGTCATCATGGGTCCTAGGATTAGTGACATCTCACATCAATAGTAATTACACTCGAAAGCTGGTACCCTCAAAGTGAAATTCCATCGAGTGACGCTATTGACTTCGCATCGCTAACCTGCTAAGTCCAATTAACCATCCTAAGTCGTTACTTATATTATCTTATACATTGGGCTTAACTTATTCCCTTTTTATTTAAGGTAATAAGATTTACCTTAAATATTTATCTATGCATAAATCCCAGTTTAATGCTCATAAATGTCGATTTGTCCATAAAATCCTAACGGACATTTCTTAAGATATTTATATATGATCAATAATTTTAAATTAGTAACCTTTTATACCTGTTCCATTTTTATCAGTCCGACTAATCCATTTACCCTATCAAATTATTGCAACTCCCATATTTATTCCATTTATTGGAGTTACAGCCTTATATATTCCTTTCTATTAGTTAATTATCCTAAACGTGAATATTCATGCAAGTGTTGTTATTAGCTTTTTAGTTAACTATTATAAGCGCAGTAAATTATGTACAGATATTTACTTTTATCAAATATTTTTTAGTTATATGTCTTCACTAGAATATTCTTTTCCACGCTATATTATTGAATCATATCTAAAAAGATTATCCGCTACAATTTTTATAAATTAGCCCAAAACAAAAGATTTAACTTTAAAAGATTATATTGTTTGAAATTACAAGGAATGATTATTTCTTTTTATTACTGAAGTAGACAATGTGGACTATAATAAATTCATACTTTACAATCTCTTTCTCTTTTTATTTGCATATATTTTTTGTTAGATCAAACGCCGTATTTTTCTAAAAGAGGAAGAAATCAAACTAATTTAAAAATATTAAGCGGACCTAAATTCCAAACATAGAAAAGTTTACATTCTAACAAGATTAGGGCAATAATCTAAATTTATAACATTATTATACAACCTATTTCAGATCTGAAATAAATTTCATTCAAATCAATATCCTTAGTTCATACTTATGGGATAGATTTCAAAATCAGGTTGTAAACAATTTTAAATCAGTTCGTAAACAAGAATATGTAGACGATATTTACTATATTCTGATTATATTCAATTTGTTGCCTACAACTCATACATAATTATCGAATTAGGCATAAAAATCAAATAAACACCAACGGGATAATTTTCATACTATAATAATCTATAAAATTTCCCACTCATCTTTCAAAAGCGATAGAAATTTCCAGATCTAAAGTAAACCTTTGATTCATCTCCAAATCCTTTTAATCTAAAAGATATGCACAAAAGAGTATATACATACATTAGAATTACAAATCTCAGAAGAGATTTGGGTTTGTGAGAGAAAATATATACAGGTATATACCATTTCAATTCGCAATAAACATAAATTTACAGGTATATATCATTTCAACCCGCGATCCCAAATTAAATTTCAAAATATACAAAATCGTTTAAGTCCATCATTTCAATCCATAACGATTTTTCCCTAATCTATCAGATCATTTGGGTATGTATCATTTCAACCCACAGTGTTTTTCCTAACAATAAACTAAGGGAACTTGCAGTGTGATAATAATATATAAATACAACATTCAGTCATCCAATATCAACAATCAATATCCATCACATTCATCATTCAAATCAACCAATAAAATAACAACAATTAACTGACTGTCATTAACAGCTATTAAATGGCGATTTAAAATTCATTATCAAATTAAAGTGGCAATTATATTCAACAAAAGTTAGATTTAACGGGAATGACTACTTAAATATAAGAAACAACAATCAATCAACTTCTAATCACATCGTAAATTCAAATTAACTAACATAAGACAATATAGTAGTTGTGAATGGGTAAGGCATTCACCTTTTATTTATCGACGATTTAAAATCCAAAAATAGCCCAAAATTCAACAGTGTTCGAAAGTAGCCAAATTAGTTTCCTATCATTCGAAATTTCGATACGACCGCAAAGGAGAAAACCGTGCATGCAAAAGTTATTAACGTTGGAAGAATGGAAAATTTAGGTCCTGAGTCGACTTCAAGTCTTACTTCGGTCCGCCGCCTCAAATCCCTTGTGCCTGCTCTGAGCTTTTGCCTAAATGACCTGAGACCCAAGTCATTTGGTTCCTAACCCGAAGTCACTATAGGATTTTCGCCCCTAGAACCCGAAGCGTGATCCGAGACTGTTCTAAACCCATCTTGTTAGGCTTGGAACTCTCTCTGATGAAGTCGCTGTAGGGTTTTCGCCTCTGGAACTCGAAGTGAAACTCTTCCTGACACGAAGTAAACCTAGAGCAAGCCAATTTTTTTTTGGAATTGAAATTTGATTTTGGAATTTGGGAATTAGGTTTAATGTTCTGTCGTTTGAGAAGAAGGAAGAAGAAGTATGTATAAAACTAATGAAATAAGAATCAACTGGGCTTTATAATAGCCTATATATAGGCAGGTTAGATCGAAACGATAATAACTACCCAAAAAGCCCGTTCTGCTTTCGAAATGAAAGTAAGTCATCCCATATATCAAAATAGATGTTTTAGACATTTTTAAATTCAATGAAATAGGTTTCTAGTCCTAATTCCATTGTGTGAAAAAGTTAGCTTTTAAAATCAGCTTAATTTAAATTGATTGATCTCTACCCGCACGATCAAATGACAAGTCTGATCGCTACGAAACTTGAAATCTTATAATAATTTACTGTTACGGATCCGATGAAACTAGTTTTGCCAAAATCTAAGACCATGGCCAAAATGGCTATTTTCATGTTAATTGATAAGTTATTATTAGGTTAATTGAATCACTTTTCAAATTCAGTTTTAACAACTAATAAATTTTTATCCTTTCTATTTACACGAATTTAATAGCCTTTTAAAACAAATTTCTCACGCCAGTTCAATATTTGAACGTTGCACAAATTAAAATGTTCATATATAGTTGTAATAAATTCATTAAATTCTAATTTAAAATTTCATTAAATTCATTTTTTTGATTTCGCTCTTATTATTTAATCAATTATTACTAACAAAAGTAACTAACATAAGTTTACATCTTATTACATCAATGGTCTACAGTTACCATCCTAATTCACATTGACTACAATATTTAATTATATTAATTTCAATTGATTTACAATTTAATTCGAACGGATTAAATAACAAAATGATAGTTAAACAATTGTTACAACTTATAATTTCAAACATATTTCTATGTTTATTGCTTACCAACTAAGCTAATAAATTCACATACTAATAAATCATTCTGTTTTACCTAATTTCAATTAATTATGTATAATTTCTCTTTTTATTGCAACATTTGGTTTATTTACTATTACAATTTATAACCGAATTTTATATCTGCAATCATTTCAATTAATTGAAATTGCATTAAAGTAGTTATCCATTACCTTACATTAACATTATTACATTCCATTCTAGTTATTTTTCTTACTAATAATTATTTCTTCCAATATTAACACCAACATCTTACTAAATTAAATATTTTTAATTATCGAAAATTACAGGTCGTTACAAGTTGTCTTGCGGTTTAAATCGACATGCGATGACCTGGATTTTCGAACCAGTCAAAATCATCGAAAATCCCTTCATTCTAAAACTAACTTATGAAAACAACAATTTAACATATCAAAATCCGATAAAAATATAACACTACCAAATGATTATGATACAACTTCAATAATACAACTTATCGGAGTAGTTAATTAATTTACTAAGTGTGCTTTAATACAAAGAAAAACTCAAATACAATAAATCTACCGTTGCGCACTTTGGTGTGAGAGACAACAAAAGTCATTCCAGCAAACTCAAATAACAAGTTAATATGGAATAAAATGATAAGTAGGAAAGATACAAAACCACATAATAATTAGCAAATAATAAACAGAAAAAAGATATATTATTATTGAGGTCACATCACTACTACCGGTGACTACCTACGTACCACTATTTTATTGAGTACCCAATTAGATGCAAGATCAAGCCAATATAATTTTCTGATTCACAAATAGGACTCAAGGAGCCTACGATGCACAAACAACATATATGCAATTCCCAAACTACACCTTAGGCTTAATCATCACATTTAGATTTATGAAATCTAATTAACTTTATCATTTCCAAAATATAATCCTTTTAGAAAATAATTCTTTGAGCTAAGTTCCTGATTTTAATTTCAAATCCTTTTGAAAAAGATTGTGTGTGGGTGCGTATATCTTTTATAACAAATCATACTTTCTAGCTTAAATCAAAACCTATAATTTGTTTAAACCAATTTCCCAAGTATTCTTTTACCAAATACATATGTAAAAGTATCAAAATAGATTGGGAAATATCATCCAAGATAAATGCCGCATACGGCAAATTCTCACTTAAATAATAAATGTCCCTTACGACAATATCCCTACTTGAATATACAACACGACCATTGCCAATCGCAGTATAAAAGCAGAAAAATCACAGATACCAACTGATAGTAAATCCCACTGAATGGACGATACCCAAAATCCAAATCAATAAATATGAATATACTTTCAAACAAATTCATGTTTCACAATAATAATATTTCACAATAATAATATTTCACAAATACTTTCAATCATACTTTTGTTATTCTTCCCAAAGTCCTTTTGAAATCAATTTCAAACCACCGGGATTTAAGTTCTCAAATTCCTCTTTATTTATAAAACACATTTTACGAACCATTTTTATATAGATCTCTTTTATATAAAATCACTGCAAAAATATTTATAATTATTATATAAACATCTTTATATAAAATCATTTCAAAATATTTACTCACTTTAATTATTCCTATTTCTTTTCAAAGAAACCATTTCTTTTAAAAGATAAACATCTTTAAAATAATAAACAATTTTTATTATAACAAATAATTAAACAAATATCTTCATCGAACACCTTATAGTCAAACTGTGAAATTCTAAACACATGGTGTTCGCTTATAATTATTTTCTACCAAACCCATACCAAATAAAAGTGGATAATTAATTACCCATAAACTGACTGAGCACAATTCAAATAACCAAACAACAATAATAACAAACATATTATTATTAAAAATTTACAAACAACAAATAACTTAACATTTATTCTATATTGTTTAACTGGCATATAAATAAACATCCAAATTTATATAGTAGCAGAACAAGAAAATATTCTGCTAAATAGATGTTCATGATAATCTATTAAATTATAAAATAGTAGAAAGTGGATTTATTCTGGTCAGTAGATGTCATCAAAAATGTATGGTTAATTTAATTAAGAAATCGTAATTAAATTATATCCCTGTTAATTTATCACTAATTATATTTCATTAAATATATCAAAAAATAGTACTAATGTGTTCTACTCTTTAATACAAAGCTAAAGCAAAAATCCGCTAATTAATCGAATTCCTATGAAGGTGTTATTAGTTTTCAAAATTTAAACATTTGATTAATTAATTAATAAATAAACCTCACTCAAACTATTTAGGCCGAAACTCAACCAGTCAGCTTACAATAGTGCTTCATCTTCCTCCTCCTCCATTTTTTTTAGTGAAGTACACAACCAAATTATTGTACATGCACACACTGATACTGAGAACCACTCGCCCATTAAACATACCAACTTCACCATCGAATATGTCTTCGCAAAAGCATCAGATCGCCTACTACCTTGCCACATCAGCATGCCTATTGCTTTCCCCAACTCTAACCAAGTCCAACCCTTGGTTCAGATCATCGTTCTGGACCATCACCAAATCTTGCCAAAACTACACCAAAAATCTCCATCCCTCCACGATGCCAACAATGGAAACGGCGTCATTTAACCCCAAGCGGATCAATAGAATTTGATTTTTAAAGTTTATGGCATATTTTCGACCACCATCGATCATCGAGCAATTTTTGTCATTCTACTTTATGAAACAACATGCGACCATTTTTAAAAATTACTAGAGCTTCTCCTCTACAACTTTAGTGTTGGAAGATTTGACTGTATGTAATTAGATTTGTATATTTTGATTTTTGAATGGGTAAAATGATAATGTTTTATTCACTAGAAAAAAGAAAAGAAGATGAAGAATGAGGAATCGGTGCTCTATGTTGCCCTCCTTCCTGCCTGCGTGCCTCCCCTTATTTATAGCCAAAACCAAGCAACCAAAATAATGATGCCCCATACTCCAAAAGAAAAATCCACAGATGAAGAAAAGACTCATGGAAAGAGATGGGCAATAGGTATGGTGAAATGAAGGAGTGAAGTGAACAAAATGGGTAGGTGAATGTGTGTGTGCGTATTGTGTGTGTATATAATTTCCCTTTGAAAAGGATTTGATTTGCAGTACCCGCTACACAATAACACGTTCGTGTACGAGCCACGAACTATAGAAATAAAAAAACGATCGCGCACAACAAATATGACATGATCACAAAACAGTAATAAAACAGACTGGTTATCTTATTCAACGAAGCTTCAAAATTACCGACATTTGACGTAGAATACGTCAAATGAAACTTTAATTATATTGCAAACTAAAAATTATGAAAAAATTCTATAAATTAAATAAAAAATACATCATAAAAATTAGGTCTAAATTTGAAAATTTTATTATAATTAAATTTGAAATTGAATATTTAAATAAATTAAACATTCAAATTCAAAGACTTAAAATTATGAATCGTTATATTCTTTCCCCTTAAAAGGATTTTGTCCCTGAAATTCCAAGGACAGAAAAATATAAGAAAAACTAAACAACTAACAAAACCTAAGCACACCAAAAATAATATCACCAATAACCCCAATTAGAGGTACAGTTCCTTATCCTATCTACTTTTATTTATCATATTAAGGTAGTTTCATTTTAAGATTCATACGTTGATTTACTGACCTAGACAAATTTTACTTATGCATCTAACCTCGCTATGATACCAGTTGTGATGACCCAATTACCGAACCAGTCAAAATCGGCGAAAACCTATCTGTTTTAAAACTAACTAATGAAAACTACTAATTTAACATATCATAATCCAATAAAAATATAAAATTTATAAATGAATATGACACAATTTCAATAATACAACTTATCAAAGTAATTAATTAATTTACTAGATGTGCTTTAATACAAAGAAATACTTAAATACAATAAATCTACTGCTGTGTACTGTAGTGTGAGAGGCAGCAATAGTTATTCCAACAACCTCAAAGAACAAGTCAATGCAAAAATAAAACGATAAGCGGGAAAGATGCAACAAGATGAAAAAGATATATTATTATTGGGTTGTGTCACTACTACTTGTGACTACCTACGTACCCCTATTTAATTGGGTACCTAATTAGAAACGGAATCAAACCAACATAGTTTTCCATTCACAAATTGGACTCAAGTAGCCTACGATGCACAAATAACATATATGCAACCCCCAAACTACCCCTTAGGCTTAATCATCACATTCAGATTTATGAAATCTAATTAACTTTATTATTTTCAAAATATAATACTTTTGGAAAATAATCTCTTCGAAATAAGTTCTCAGTTTTATTTTAAATCCTTTGGAAATAATATATATGGCTTTTATAAACAAATCATACTTTCGAGTTTAAATCCAAACCTATAATATGTATAAACTAATTTTTCAAATATTCTTCTACCAAAATACATATGTAAAAGTATCAAAATAGATTGAGAAATATCACTTAAGATAAATGCCACTAAAGGCAAATGCTCACTAAAATAATAAACATATAAACGTCCCTTAGGACAATATTTCTACTTGGATATATAACATGGCCATTGCAAACCACCGCACGAAAGTATAAAATACAGATATCAACTAACGACGGGTCCCATTGAATGGACAACACCCAAAAATCCATATCAATAAATACGAATATACCTTTACTAACAAATTTGTGTTTCATAATAATAATATTTTGCAAATACTTTCAACCATACTATTATTGTTCTTGCCAAATCTTTTTGAATCAATTTCAAAACACCGGGATATAAGTTCTCAAAGTCCTCTTTATTTCTAAAACACATTTTATAAACCATTGTTATATAAATCACTTTTATATAAAATCACTTCAAAAATATTTATAATTATTATATAAACACCTTTATATAAAATCATTTCAAAATATTTACCCACTTTACTTATTTTTATTTCTTTTTAAAATATATTTCATATAAATGAATACATCTTCAAAATAATAAACATCTTTTATTATAATAGTTATTTAATCAAATATTGTCATCGAATACCTTATCGTCAAATTATGAAATTTTGATCGCAAAGCGTTCGCTTATAATTATTTTCTACCCAACCCATTCCAAATAAAAATGGATAATTAATTACTCATAAACTGGTCAAGTACAATTCAAATAACCAAACAACATAAATAACAAACATATTATTATTGATAATTTACAAAAAAATAACATAACATTTATTCAATATTATTTAAATGGCGTATAAATAACATCCAAACTTATATAGTAGCAGAACGAGGATATATTCTTCTAAACAGATGTCCATAATAAGCTATTAAATTATAAATAGCAGCACGGTGGTTTATTCTGCTCAAATTGATGTCACGAATGTTGTATATTTAATTTAATTACGTAAATCATAGTTAAATTATATCCCCATTAGTTTACCACTAATTTATACTTGGTCCAATGTTAAATAATAATATTAATGTGTCCTACTCTTTAGTATGCACCTAACGCAAAAATTCATAGGTTAATTGGACTTCGTGTGAAGCAGTTATTAATTTTCAAAATTTAAACATTAAATTAACTAATTAATAGATAAATCCCTTCCAAATCATTTAGGCCCAAGTCCAAGCCCAAACTCAACCCAACCCGCTTGCAATAATGCTTCATCTTCCTCCTCTATTTTGTTTCTAGTAAAGTGCATAACCAAATTCGTGCACATGCACACACTGGTATGGAGAACCACTCGCCCGTTTAACGAACCGACTTCACCATCGAACATCTCTTCGCAAAAGCATCCAATTGCCCACTACCTTGCCATGTTCGCATGCTTATCTCTTTCCCTAGCTCCAATCAAGTACAACCCCTAGTTTTCGATCATTGTCATCGACCATCATCAAATCTTGCTGAAACTACATCAAAAATACTACATCACTCCACGATGCCAACGATGCAAACATCTCGTTCAATTCTAAGCGAATCAAGAGAATTTGATTTTTAAAGTTTATGGCACATTTTTTTACCACCATCAATCATCAAGCAATTTCTGTTACTCCACTTGACGAAGCAGCGAGCGACAATTTTTAAAAATTACTATACACTCTTCCCTACAACTTTCTCGTTGAAGATTTGACTAAATGTAATTGGATTTGTAGATTTTGATCTTTGAATGGGTAACATAGTGATGTTTCATTCACTAGAAAAAATAATAGAAGATGAAGAATGAGGAATTGATGCTCTCAATTACCCCCTCCCTTCTCCTGCCTGCATGCCTCCCCTTATTTATAGCCAACACCAAGCAACCAAAATAATGATGCCCCATACCCTAAAAGAAAAATCCATAAATGAAGGCAAGAACCAAAGGAAGAGATGGGAAAAATGTTTGGTGAAATGAAGGAGTGAAGTGAATAGAAGCGGTAAGGTGAACCTGTATGCGTACTGTATGTATATTTAAATTTGCTTCAAAAAAGATTAGATTTGCGGTACCCCGCCACACAATAACATATTCATGTACGAGCCACGAACTACAGAAATAAAAATACGATCATGCACAACAATGTGACACAATCATAAAATAATAATAAAATAAGCCAATTATCTTATTCTTTGAAGTTTCAAAAATACGGACATTTGACATAAAATACATCAAATGAAACTTTACATATTTTTCTAACTAAAAATTATAGAATAATCCTATAAAATAAAATAAAAATACGTCATAAAATTAGGTCTAAATTTGAAACATAGATTTTATTATACTTAAATTCAAATTCAAATATTTAAATAAATTAAATATCCAAATTCGAAGACTTAAAATTATGGGTCATTACATAGCAACTTTAGAGCAACCTAATAAAGCCTATATATCATTTAGGAGTTTGGACTAGTAATGTCTAGGCTTGAGGTTGGATAATCGAGTATTCTTCCTTTTTTGGCTACTGGTCTGGCTCAATGATGGAGTATGTGCAAATGGTTGGTCCAATGTAAAGGCCTAAATTAAATTGGTCCTTGGGATAATTTAAAAATTCAGTTTGAAAATTTAAAAATATATTTTAAATTTAAAAGGTAAGTTTGCAATATAAAAGGTGAAACTTATAAAAGTTACAAAATGTATCGAAATTTTTCAAAAAAAATGATAAATTTTTATTTTTTTTAAACTAATTTGGTTAATTAAATTAAATTAATTAATTAAGTAAATGTTAATTAATTATAACACACATACACACATATATATGTGTGTGTGTTGATATGTTGATATATTCTATAACTATAGTTATTGTAGCTATATATGTATCTTATATTTATAAAATAAGACTAATTAAAGGTTAATTTATTAATATATATACATAGATATAAACAAACTATAAATGTTATATTTAATTATTTATCTTAAATAATTGAAGATGAAAAATGTAAAATTGTATATCAGTTAAATTAATTAAATATGATTTAATTAATAAAAAGTAAACTAAGATTAAAATTCATTAAATATGATTTAATTAGTGAGAATTCAAATCAATTAATTATGATTTGGGTAACAAGATGCATGATTACGTACATACATACACACACAGATATATATGTATATATATTACAAGTTATAAATATATTAAAATTATAAATAAATTAAAATGTACATAACCATATATGTATAAGCATCATGGAACTAAAATAAACTCAAAATAGATTTTTGGAATACATACATACGTATTGTACATATATCGTGATTTCAGATGTATCCGACACTTGAATCACGATGATATTTCATAAGAAATACATTATTCCATAAATCAACATCACTCTGATATTTATATTAGATATTATAAACCTATAATATGTAAAGTTGTCCTTTACCATTTATATATTAATAAATTGCTCATATGCTCTTTGGTTGTTGATATTCCTCAAGCTATGGATGTTACGGGTAGTACTATCAATATGCCTTAACGAGTTAAGATATATGCACATATTTGTTGATATTTTTCAAGGTATGTGCGTTATACTTTGGCCGTTGTAAAATGGTTGGTTTGAGCAAATAATCTTTTTCGATTTGTTAATAATCCTTAAGCTCGAAATGAGATTTGGACAAAGTCCATGAGTAAAAGTTGTATGTCATGCAGATGATAAAGTGTTATTCATCGCTTGTAGGTCTATGATTTAAAGGTCGGAATCCCAATGTAAGCGGATCCTAATGCCCACTAGAGAAATCAAAAGATTTATATGTTTTTCATAGGGTTTTTATAAAAATGAAATAACAATATCTAACCTTTCTAATACTGTAAGAATATATGTTATAATGGTTAAAATATTATAGTTAAATAAATTTGTGCAACTGATATAAATAATAAAATGTTTATCGATTAAAATATACAAGTGAAATGAATAAAGATAGACGTTGAAATACATTACCAATAAATCTTTTAGCATGTTGTAATAAAAGACCCATGCAAGTGCCAAATTGCACAATCACTACACAATCATGCCTCAGTCGCTTAAGTGTTTAACTACTCGAGACTGTGCATTGTCTTTTATGAGTTTTAAACTCTTATGCAATAAAATAATATAGATATTTGATCATTGTTCGATCATAAATAAATGCTCTATGATGAAAAATCGTGATTTATAATGTACGAAACTTTGATGAAATTAATTTACTCAAAATAAGTTAGTAAACAATATTCCGAGATAGTGAATTTAAGACGATTGATTACATTAAGGATCTTGTCGTGTTAAATGTAGCACTAGACCAAAAGATACAAGATGTACCTACAAATTTGACCATTGAAATATCAGTTTGATCAGTTTATGTAAAGTGCAATTTATTCGGTATCCTTAAATGTTGCGGACAACCAAATGCATTTTTGTAAAGAATTCATTACAGTTTTGAAGTAGGGTTTCCTTTGTAAAGATTCGACAATACAGAAAGGTGTATGGGAGTGGATGTAACTTAGGCATGGTTAGGATGAAGAGTAGTCACCTCTTCTTTATTGGTAGATAGTGGAAAACAGAATTTTATAAAATACTAAAAATACATTATATGAAATTAGAAATGTGATTTCTACTCCAAATTTACTTTCAAGCAGAAAATTATTTTCTAAAGATATTTCTTCAAGTTCAATATATTTGATCTAAAATTCTCGACTATTAGTAGTTATAGTGTATGAAATAAAAATCAATAACAATAATTGAATGGACCTATGTGTTACTTATGCTATTATAGCAATGGCAGAAATAGTGGGAGAGTACCATATAACATTTCTTAGAGGATATACCATGTTATGAAAAATTATTTTCATAATATACCAAATATTATTTATGAAACTACTATTTTCGATATTACTGAAATTAGATATATTTTTATTTTACTATGAATATCTTTTTTAAGATATATAATAATGGTATTTATGACAAAAGTGATGCAGTGGAAATACAGAAGTATCTAAAATTTTACAATTATTTTGGAAATATGGAGTGAGCCATGAGGAATAATTAAATAATCATATGATTATGAAGTATCTAATGAATCATATCTCAAAAAATTAAGGGCAAGACACCCATTCACTGAGAGCGACAAAAGAGTCGTGAACTCTTTGAATTGATACATGTAAATGTTTAAAGTTCAAGGTCTAATAATAACAAAACATATCAAATTACTTTGTTAAATTCACAGATGAACTATCATAGAAATTAACATGTGTATTTGATATAAAATTAGTGCATTTATGATAAGTACATTGAATATAAAATGAAAGTAGAAAACATAACATGTGAAGAAAATAAATATTCGATTCATTGAATAAATCAGTTTATTGCAAAGGTTCCAAAATTTACCTAAAATGAATAAGATTCTATCTCCATAGTCACTCCTCCCTATAATGCATAATGATGCATAGATAAGGAGTATTTGGACTTTGTTGAACAATGTACGATTGATGATGAGTGAAGTTGACTTGAATTCTTTGTATAAAGTCATGTACTTAAGAATTATTACTTAAGATCAAATTTAATTTCATCTAAAACAAAGTTTACAAAATCATACAAGATAAGAGTTGATGAAATAATCCTTTTGTATTCTAGGTCAAGGAGTTGACAAGTTGTATGAGTCAAGAGATTACGCATGATACTTATCCATGAGGGATCTTATATGGAGCACCCCAAATGAGTTTATGACTGAGGAATATCAATTGACCAATTTATGTTATAAACATAAGTTTCGTAAACTTAGAAACCAAATTAGTTTTATACATACATACATAAATATATGTATGCAATTCATAAATTGTTTATGAATATCGAATCCATTGCATTAGGAAACAGCCGTTGTTCAAAGAAACACTAACTTCACAATGAAGGAATTTCTTTTTAAAATTATAGGTAGTAACATGGATTTGGATACGATTCGAAGATAAAACTGATTATAAAGGAAGAAATGAAATTGATCAAGCCTAAACATAATTAACAAATTATAACGTCTAATAAAAATTCTCGTACATTAAAGAGAATCCATGAATTTCTTATCGATGCCAAGAAAATAATTTACTCAATTATCAGTAAGCTAATAAGAGTGTTGGCTCTATCTTATGGCATGATGAGAAAATGCATAATGGATTCTTATACATTATAAAGACATGATGATATTTGTACCTAAAGGGATATGATCCATTGGCCTTAAAAGCATCTTCGAGAAAAAGACCAATGCATTTGGAATTTGGGAAGCTACATTGATAGAATAACATCATATATTCCAATTTTTGTAACTAATGTAACATATTTGTCATTCAATGTACTTAAATTAATTATGATTTTACTTGTAAAACTATGCCTCGATATGGTTTTGAGTTTCAGTATATGTAATTGAAAGAAAATTCTAAATAACGATTTAGAATATGTCGTTTGTGCTTAATATAAACGTGTTTCGAAGTCAGTGGGAGTGACTCTATGTTTGTAGGTTATCAAATAAGATCCAAAAGTTCAAGTATCAGAGTTGAGTAAATATTTTAATAGAAAAATTAGACTGTTTGGATTTTAGTAAAAATGCAGCAGAAGTGTGTGTCTAAAAGAAAGCAATATAAAGGTACTAAAATATTTGTAAATTATGAGTAAACAACAAACTTATGATTGTTTACTATGTACTCATGTTAAAATCATTTTAGTTTGGTTGTTTAATTCGTGATGTTGGATTTGAAATGGGAATCTTTTATAATTAGTGTAGAAGGATGTTCGGATTGTCTCGAAAAAATACACAGACACCATATTAAGTTGTTTAATACGGAGCATGATAGATGGATTTCTTATGCATTGGCAATAGGAATAAGTATACATGTTATATTGTCTACATTATCACATTTTTCTTATGTATTTGATACAAAATTCAAATATCAAATACAAACTAAAATCATTAAATAACAGTTTAGATTGTCCTCCAATAACTACAAAATACTAGATAATTGTTTATAAATGACAAACTCCTTATGAAGGAGTGCATGGACTGAACTTCATAAGTGATATCAAGTATAGTGTGTCAATCTTAAAGTCATGTTCATCTTAAGTTAGGAAATTTAAGTTGGAAATGTTCCAAACAATAAATAGTGGCAGATTTAACTAAAGACTTAGTACACCCCTTAAATAGCTCTGTAATAAAAGAACAATAAATAAATGCATAAATTTATAACAAGTTGGGAGTGATTCCAAATGTTGAGAATCACGTAACATTGTTATACAATAATAATGACACGATAAAAGTTGTAAAAGAACCTAGAGCTCACTAGAAGTCAAAGAACATACTTCAAAACGTTCCACATGATAAAGGCGGTTTATTTATGTCGAAGATAGTTAATTGACAGAGTAGATAGTTAAGACAACATAGCGTATCCGTTCACTAAAGGATTGGCTCAATCATTTTGAAAAAATCGATAGGAAGAATAGGAATAGGATACTATAATTGATCGTAAGTGCAAGTGAGAGAATATAGAGTTAGGGTTATACCTTAGGGAAAATCATGTAATTTGTTACATATATCTAACTTAGTGATCGATTCCTAATAAAGGTACTTGATTATTTTTATACACTTTGTTATGTAATGATATAATTAGTTAAGCAATCAATTTAAATTATATATATAAATAAGAAAATCCTCAAATGAAATGTTATGTGATTATAGTTGCAAATGGTTGAAATCATGAGTAATCGATCGTAATATAAAACAACATTTTATTTGAAATATTTCTAATTTCAGGAATGAATATCGATACATCCATTAAGAGCAGAGTACGTAATGCTCTCTAAATGTTGTGTAGCACATTTCTCATGGTTGTTGGGGGCACCAAGAAGTTACGTATGGATATTTATTGCATGACTATGGAATGAATCGCTCAAAAGTTTCTTATTAGTTAAATATAACTTAGGTCAAACAAGAAATCTCGAAGTGACGATGTTATACAGTTCCCTCGATTTGAGAATGGTGTGAAAACAGCAATGTGGATGCTCCTCTTTGATTATAGTTAAATCATGGCATAGTAATCCAACTAAAGACCATAGTTTGGTATGATTTGAAGCTTTGGAAATGAAATAATGTTCAATAGAGAATTCTTCTCCTCGGTTATAAGAGATTAATACCATAGTCAACTACAGTCAATTCAGAGTCAAATTCTTCAACCAAAACAGCATGGTTAATGATAAATCTTATCATTGGACCAAGGATTTTGTGTATGAACAACAAAGTTGAATGTAGATGATATTAGAATTTTGACCAAAATCCAATTTTTTCTTAAAGTGATATACTGTTAATGAAGAGAGCTGGTGTAAATAATCGTTGCTAATAGGTACGACCTAAGAAAATATAAAATATAATTTCACTAACAAGTTATATGATCGATGAATTTGACTAGACTATCATGCCACTAGCTAAGGTGATGTGTGAACGTTAATATTTGAATTGTTCAAAATTAATTTCTAACTAAATTCACACCTCTAAGTCACACAACCACTTTTGTGAATTCTCCAAAAAACACATGATTTAACTAGTTTATAAAATGTTGTAAATTAATTAATTAATTAATATTTGAGAAATATTATTCAATTTATATGATGTTTAGGAGTCTTTTGTAATTATTTGAATGCATAACAAAAGTTATATTTGTGTGCATCGATATATGATATCGGTGTAACCTTAAATGTGTTTTAAACGGGTTTAAATGACAAATAATAACATAAAAGGTTTTGGAAGTTTGTACGTCATACATCATCATCTATAGTCGGCCATGAAATGGAAATTAAAGAGGTGGAGAGAGAGGGAAAATCAAGCGAATCAATTAGGGAAGTTTCAATTGAAAGAAAGGGAAAGATTTCATTCTTTTAATTAAAAACCCACTAATTCATTTCTTTCATTCTTTTTTCTCCTCCCTTTCATGCCATAACCAAAATTTTGTATTTTATTTCTAAAACAAAAAACTCCATATCAAATGTAAAACATCAAATAAAATATAAATGTAAGTAGTTCTTCCATCTATTGCAACGATTGGGTATGGAACTTGGAGATCCAAGGAGAAATTTCAAATCAAGTGTCACTTTTGGATAGATCCGTAAAGTTTCTCTTATTTAGTTATTCTTAAATATAACATGATTAACATAATTTTGTATGTATATATTATTGCCTCATTTTGATTTTAAATTATTTATGTAATTTGAATACTTTGTTGAATGAATTGGTTTGTTCTTAATCTGGTAAATAGAAGCATAAATTTACATATAATTAAAACAATGTTTTGATAATGAATCAAAATTTTAAAATTGATTACAATAATATTCTAATTTTTTTACCCAATTTAATGTTTCATTTGAGTTGAAACTTTAAATTTATGTGTATATATGTATTTTTGTTATTTAATTCAAGTATATGAAAAAGTTGGGGTTAAGCGCTAAGGGCAATTCTGTAATTTATTCCTATTCGTAATAGAAGATGTTTTCTTTCTGTTATATACTCATTATAATATGTTATTAATAATTAAATGTTTAATTAGTGTATATTTAACAAAATTTTTGCAAAAGGTGTGTTTGTGATAGTAATTACGCATAGTTGTAACCCTAAGTATTGTAGCACAGTATAATAAACACAATATATTAAATATTCCTAGTAGATTTGTATCGAGACTAGATACTGATGCATCCATTGAGATTAGAGTATATAACATTCTCCAATTGTTGGAAAGTGTATTACTCATGACTGCTTGGGGAACCAAGGGGTTACGTAATGATAGTTATCAAATTATTATGGAATGACTCGCTCGATAGTTTTCTATTGCTTAATATAACTAAGGTCAAATAGAAAATATCGATGTGACTAATTTATAGAGTTCTCTTGACTTGAGAATATTATCGATCTTCAATATGAAAGCTTCGATTTTATTATAGTAAATTATGGAATGTCATCCATTGAATGATTATTGTAACGACCCAGAATGTTTGTCATTTAAAATTTGAATATTTAATTGAATTTAAATATTAATAAGTAAGATTATAAGTCGAATAAATTTTATTTCGAATAATTGGATTTAATTAGATAATTAAATCGATAATTTAATGGTTGAAATTACAGAAATAATTGAAAATTGGGTTAAATATGATTGAAAATGATTTGTAAAATTTTATTTTATCATATTGAAGTTATAGAGATGTTATAGAACTTTTAAAACTGAATTTGGAGTTAATTTGTGAAAATTGAATATTTTAATATTTAATTATCGACTGAAAAATAGCCAATTTTCGAACAGTCTCAGAATTGGACGAAACTAGTTTCATTGGATCCGTAATAGTTTGTTATTATTGGGTTTCAATTTTCGTAGCAATCAGAGTTTTCGTTTGATCGTGGCAGCTCGAAACGCATCAAAATTGTTTTAATATTTATTTGGCGAGTTAAAATAGCCATTTTTCAAACAGTCTCGGATTTCGACAAAACTAGTTTCATCGGATCCGTAATGTGATATTATTGTATGGTTTCAAATTTCAAGTCAATCGGATTTACCGTTTGTCCGGGGCAAGCTAAAACGCCTAGAAATTTGATTTACCGATTTAATTTTAAATCGAACGTTTATTGCCATAACTCGCACAGATGACCGAATTAGCTCCTGAAACCTATTCCATTATGTCCGGAACGTGGGGTAAACCCTAGAAACGCCAGCCGGCATGCTTCGTTTGGAGTTCGGAAATTTGGGGATGAATAGTGTTTCGTGAATTTTCTATAAAATGCCCTCCATCTTTCACTTTTGCAAATAAAACTAAACCCTAGGGTTTCAAACAGCAGCCGCCACTTCTTCATTTCAATGGCCAGCTATCTCCAATCTTTCTCTTCAATTATCTTCCAATCCGTGAAGTATTTCAAGAAACTTCCAACGTGAAAAATGTAGAGCATCGAGTGATCTCCAGATCCAACGGCTATGATTGTTTTTAGGGCTGTAGATCATCGGAAAATCATGCTCAAATGACCGAAAGTCGCGCACGAAATTCGAGACGTAGTCTCAACCGAGCTCGAAGCTTCTCTGGCCGATAATAGAGTTCGAGGCGCTCATCGAATTGGCGAAGTCTGATCATCTCCTAGTTGGTCGGTGGGGTCGTGCTAATGTGATATGGAACGGCGGCATGGGTTAGATGGTCGCGTTCAAATTTTCTGGAAGGAAGAAACAAACGTATGCGGCCACGATTTGCAAATGGGGAACGAACGGCTCAGATGTAGGGTGTTTGGAAATTAATAAAAAAAATTGTGTAATTAATTTATTTAAATACGTATAATGTTTAAAAGGCTATAATTTTGTCATACGAGGTCGGAAAATTACAAAACGAAGTGCATTGGCTTCGTTTTGTCGAGCTCTTCGCAATGGAACTGGTTTGGGGTCGTTTGGAGCTAGCAAAAATTTCAGGTAAAATTAAACGTTCGTTTAATTTTATTCGAAATAAAAGCTGAAAACGGAATTAAAATCAAGGTGAGAACTTCTCACTCAATCGAATCAGTTTCGATTTTTAATTTTAAATAGTTATATTTAAAATTCTTGAATGTATGCATGAATGATGATTGTTATCTATTGATTGTTAAAATAGACATTATACGCCGTTAGTAAGCGGATGTTATTTATTAAAAACATATACCGCGAATATTTCACAGTACAGTGAAATTGGTATTATTTATGTACTTGGAGTTGATTTTCCCGCATTATATAGCGGATGAGACCCGATTGCGCCGCCTATTAAGCGGATAATATTTTTATAAATCCCATATACCGCGATAATTCTGTACTGGAACGGAATTGGTATTGTGCTAACATCTTTGGATGCAGGGAAACAGGTTGGAGGGATCCAACTGGATTCCTCAACTGTATTGATTTATTTACAGATATTGTGATATTTGTTGATTATCATATCGATATATGATATTTGGATGTCGTGATTGACTATTTGGTGCTGTTGCATCATCAGATCCATTCTTAAAGTTTAAAAATAACGATTTTGATTTTAAAATGATTTTTAAAATGATTTTTTCAAAGTATACGTTTTATTAAATTTTTGAATTGATTTATTTTAAATAATTAAAACGTTATAAATTTTTATGTGATAATAAAAATTAAGATTTTTGTGAAATATAACCAAAAGGTGATTTTTGAGATAAGTAGTTAATAAATTTATAAAATAGTTAAATTGGGATTTTTGAATTATTTTAAAACGGGTTATATGAAAGATGTATAAATTTGATATTTTAAAAATTAAAAATATTGGAATTATAAAACGAGTTTTTATAAGTGTTAAAATGAAGTATAAATGGATTCATAAGTGAATGAAAATTTATAGATTTATGAATTGTGAAGTTATAAAATGAATAGATGTTGTAAGACAAAAGATTTTAAGGAATTAACTTATAAATCAGATTTTCGCATTTAAATTGAAATCTTTGACGAAGCAAAAATGGTTTATAGTTGAGATTTATAAAATATATATTTTATAAATCGAAATAATAGAATTTTAAAAGGAGTTCTATTAATGTTGAAAATAGGGTTATAAATGAAATCTTATAAGTAATAAGATTTATAATTTATGAAGTTTTAAAGGAACGATTTTGTAAATAAAATGGATTATAAGCATCTAACTTATAATATGGACTTTTGGCATATAATTGATTATATAAATTAAATTGGATTAATAAAGGAGATTTATAAATCAAAGCTTATAAATAGAAATGGAATTTATAGACATTGTTTATAAATTCGAAATCAATGGAATTTGATAATTGAAAGTTGAAATTGGTTATGGAAGTATATTCACGATTTTGGACAGTGAATATATTATCAAATAAAATGGATATGTTTTGGGAAAATGAATATTATCAAATGAAGTTAATTGTTTTAAAGATGTTTTAAAATGGATTAACTATCGAAACGATAGAATTCAACATTTATTGTTGAAATAGACGTTTTCGAGGAATAAGGAAATGGTGGACTATAACACTGTTGTTATAGTAAATGGTTTCTGTAACAACCCACATATTTATCGAGTTTGTATTTAAATATTTTATTTAAATATTAACTCGTTAATCGGATTTTGGTCCGAAAAGCTACTTTTTGCAAACGGTCAAATTAGGACTCGAGACCACTTCCATTGAGTTCGAAATGTCGTTTACAACTTTTTAAGTATAAACATCGATAGGTTTGGAGTTAGTGAAATTTCACTAACTTTTCCCGCTTTGGACTTTGGGTTAGTTTAGCCTATTAAGCCCAAGTTCCAACCCTCTTCTCCTCACTCTTCATAAATTTCCTAACTAATCAAGCTTTGGCATTAATGGTGGAGGGAATGGGAAATTAAAATTCCAAAACTCAAATTCAATTTCAATCCATCTTTCTACTCCAAATTCAAGAAGAAGACATCGGATTCAAGCTTGTGGTTGCTTCTCTATTTGCCTTCAAGCTTTGTTCTTCATTTTCATTGGGTTTTGGAGCAAAGGTGAGATTTTTATCTCACAATTCTAGTCTATAACTATATTGGACTGTTGGGAATGATTCTCTATCACTTTTGCATGCACATTTGCATTTGGTTTGAATCGAATTGGCGAAAAACTCCAATTTTTAGTGTTTTTGGTGAAATTCTGCACTTAGGTCGTTCTGCCTATGCTAGGTCGTTCGCGTGGAAAAGTCTCGGCCTCAAAATAGCTCGTTTCCGACCTTAAAATGGCCTACAACGTTAGGTCGCTCGGCACTCGGAATTAGGTCGTAGGTCGTATGGCTCTTAGGTCGTAGGTCGCGGGCTTTTAGGTCGTTAGGTCGCAAACACTTAGGTCGTTTCTGGCCTTAAATCCCCTATACAGCCTTAGGTCGCTCGCTCTGGCTCCTTAGGTCGTAAGTCGTGGGCCTTTAGGTCGTAGGTCGTCAGGCCGTTAGGCCTTAACTCGTGTGGCCTTGGTTCTTTAAGTCGCTCGGCCTTGCCTTCCATTTTTAGGTCGCATGACCTTCTAACCCGCTAGGTCTTTGGACCTATAACCCGTTAGGTCGTTGGGCCTATAACCCTTAGGTCGTTAGGCCGTTAACCCACTAGGTCGCATGACCTATAACCTGTTAGGTCGCTCGACCGTTTACTCCGTTAGGTCGTATGACCTTGTTCCACTAAGTCGCTCGACCCTTAGGTCGTAACACTTTAGGTCGCACGCCTTTCACACCATTAAGTCGCGAGTTTAATTAGGTCGCTCGGCCTTAAAACGTTAGGTCGCTCGGCCTTAAAACGTTAGGTCGCTTGACCTGTGCTATTGTTAGGTCGCGAGTTCCTTAGGTCGTTCGTCTCCCTTAGGTCGCTTGACCTGTGCTATTGCTAGGTCGCGAGTTCCTTAGGTCGTTCGTCTCCCTTAGGTCGCTTGACCTGTGCTATTGCTAGGTCGCGAGTTCCTTAGGTCGCTCGTCTCGCTTACCTGGTTGAGTCGCACCTCACCTTAGCTCGGCCATGATTAGGTCGCGAGTTTCCTTAGGGTCGCTTACTCCTTTAGGTCGTGACTCTTTAGGTCGAAACCCTTTAAGTCGCTCGATCCTATCCTTCCTTTGGTCTTCACTAGGTCGTACCGTTTTGGTCGGGGCGCTGCCCCGCACCCCGCCGGGGGCGCTGCCCCCTGGACCCCCGCGACCTGACCGGGCAGGTCGAACCCCGTAAGCGGTGGCGTTGCCCCCGCACCCCCACCTTGGGGGGTTGCCACCCCCCCTGGACCCCCCCTCCGTAGGGGATCTTATTTGAAAAACATTGAGCTGATTTCCTTGGATTTTATTCGCATCTCCGTATGCGATATTTGTGACTGATTGTTTCTACACTTGCTTATGTGTTTGGTCACTTTATAATATAAAGGTTTCAATACTAGTAGTAAATATCAAAACTCTTTTAACAAACAATTTCAACTCTATTTTTAATAACAAAGCTCTTTTCTTAAACCGTTTTCCAATCTATTAGTATATACAAGCCTTTACCTCACTCGGATGAGAAATCTAATTAAACGACTTAGTAAAACAAGTGGTATGAAACGCTTGCATTCACTTCGTCGGTTAATTCTTGGACTTGTTCGATTGAACCTCTTGTGACAATTTTATTAGTGAAGATTTACAGTTTGTTCGTAAATATTTAAGTTAAGCAAGTGGTTATGGGACATGAAGCTAAACTTCTATATTTACTAGCTTAGTGTAATTGACACTTCTCGTTGATCTTGATGATCGCTTTATGAATTAGACTAGCAATTGCGCGATGTCTCTTTCATTGCAAGGTTAGACTAGACACCACTTGTGTGATTCCATTCACACATACCTTTCTGCTTTTTGGTTAGTCTTGACCTCAATCTGTGTGATTCCATTCACACATGCGGGGTAGCTCCCCATGGTCTTCGGACCGTCATGTGATAGGTCTCTTTCCCTTTTTATGATTTCTGGATTTCTCGTGTTGATTTCTGGAATTTATGTCATTGACTTGTTATGAGTACAAGTTTAGGGTATGATGCCCTCTTCGAATCTTTGAGAAGATTCTTGTGATATTGATTATCTCTTATTGATTGATCTTCTGTTGATCATTATTTACATACTTATAGTGGTATGTCGTTATGGATGTTTATGTTTATGCCATATCTTTTATGTTATATCATGTCATCTGATATTTATAGCTAGACTGATCCGTTTATTATTTTCTTAAATAATACTCGGGTCAGACCGAGATGTTACAGGTGCTTCTGCTTGACTTCTTCCCAGGGATTCATCACTCTGACTTTTGGCTAACTGTTTAGATTAGCAGTTTTTGTTGTATACACTTGAGATATAGACTCATAGTTGTATTCTTTTGTATAGCACGTGTTGCTATTCTTTTGTATTATCGTGGATCTTATTGACCACTACTCTGATGTACACTTTCATGTGTTAGTTATATATTCATATCTTCTTCGGCCTTTGTGATATGGATATCTGTGACTGATTTGTGATATGATTATTTCTATGTTTGTTTCCGAAGATTATTTATAGCCACCGTGTGATAAGCAATTACATGGATGGTCGCTCCTCAACAGCCTTATTCTCCGTGCTAGTTGACAGCACTACTCCGGAGTGTTCTTGGCTAGCGTGGGTATAGAGGTGGGGCGTCACAGCTTCCGAAAGGAAATTTTTTATATAGTATTGGGATTTATATATCTATTTTAATTTTGAATCCCTATACTAGTGATTTTGGGTCGTCGTAACGGTGTTTTACGCAACATTCGTTTTGGCCCAAATAAATGTGTTTAAGAGAATGATTTCTTAAAGAATGAAATATATACTTAATTTCGATTTAAGTATAGTGAATATTTTCCAAATGTTGAAGTATGGAAATGTTTTTCCAATATGAAATGAAACGTTTTGAGAATTTATCCTTTTGAAGTTAAATTGAAAATGAATAATTGAAATCGTATATTCATGAATATTTTGGAATGTAAATTCACTATGGAATTTATAAATGAAAAGGGGAATTTGTATAAAAATAAACGTTGATTTATTTTTTGAAGTGTGGGAATTAATTTACGGATTTGGAACGTAAATATAAAGTAAATCGGTAAGGATTTATTTAATTGGTTTAAATGAACCATGTTGAAATGAAAGTATTTCGCGTAAGGAAGATGTTTGAAATTTGTTTTCAAAAGTGGTAAAGGTGAAAAGGGATTTGAAAATTGTTTTCAAAAGGTTGAAGTGTGGAAATTATATATCTCGTAAAGATATTTTGGAAAGTAAATAATTTGGGAAATTATTTGGAATTTGGTGATGTTGAACACGCCTATTGATAGTTAAATGATCTGACTATCAATATTTACCTTTAAATAGGTATTTGTTGTGATTGCTTGAATTTGAATGCCACACTTATTTTTAAAATAAGCGCTCACTATTCGGGTTAGCCGGGAAAGGACCTTGGGGTCGTATAACCCATTCCGAATATGTGATACGTCGTAGTGGATTGCATTCGATGACCGGTGTTGAAGACCGGATATTTTTGAGAACGGAAGGATTACCGTTGAGTTACTCTGCATCGGATGATCTCCGATATAGAGGCTTTATCACCCTTAGTGACGGGAAGTCCGGACGTGATTAGAAATTATCCGGAATGCAAGGACTTCTTTGTAAGTGCCTTCGGTTCTGTTCGAGCCCGGAACAGACTTGGATGGATTGTATGTCTGACATTACAAGTTGAGATATAAAGCTGATTTCTTTCAAATATATTTCTGTTGGTGGCGGAGAATTTATTCTCTTAGCTTAACACCCTTCCCTAAGACGTACGAACTCAGAGGTTAGGTAGTTGAAGGTTATTAGTGGTATACTCCCAATTTGGTAATGTGACATACTGAGTGTTGCTGTGAAATGATCATTGTTGATCATTTGTGATATGATCATTTGTTTGATCATTTATCTTAGTGATCATTACTTTGATCATTTGTTGACCTAAAGCACAACTTTTGTATAAAGCGTGGCTTTGTGGACGAGACTTCGTCGGACCTCACACCCAGGAAATGGTCAAAACATGAAGGATGCGGCAAGGTTATTAGGGGGTAGCGCCCCTTTAGTGTATGTCATTCCTTCTGGATAGAGGTGGTATCATGGTATGGAGCCCAGATATCTAACCGATGTTGTTGCTGCAAATTTTATGGTTGTTGGAAATCGAGGATCCTCGGATAGATCGGTTACGATCGGGGGATGACATATTCGTGTCAGTAGTTACCCAGTTAGGGGTAACCCGACCTTGTGTTGGCAGAGATCCGGTTTGGTTCTCGGGTCGTCTTTCCAGAGGCGTACCTATGTGCAATGGGAAGTTCCTTGGCCTGACCATTTGTTGGAAATCCAAAGAAACAATACGATCTTGTACGGTTTTAGTTGTAGAATCTATCATTCACTTATGGTGGCACCCCACTGTTTGGATGGTAGCTATAGCAGGCATAAGTGCGAAATGCCTATGCTGGCTAAGATTTATATCTTTACTTTCGGAATAATTTTCCTACACTATGCACTAGTAATAATATCAAATGTTTCTTTTTAATGCGTATCAAGCATCTTTGACTATCATAAGGAGAAATATCCTCCGATTCTGCGTTTGCATTGTGTGTGTGTGCGGGAGGCCTTATGGTAGTCTCATTTTCTAAAAAGCATTGCGAATCTATTTTAAAATTATCCTGTTCTTTGTTTTAAAGATAAACTGTTTTAGTTCTCACAACAGTCACATGACTGACTCGGAGTTTATTGTTTTCCTTCCTAAACTCTTGGTGCCCACAAATTTCCACACGGACAGTCAAGAGTCAGATTTATCAGGATATTTTGGAATTCAGGAGTTGCTGGAGGCAAGCTGGATGGCATGGCGTATTCACTAGTATATAGTATTTTTTTTCCGCTGTTTGTTGTTGTTTATTGTTGTACACTCTGATGATGTAATGTAATATGATGTAATATAATAACTGATATAGTTCTTTTGTTTAAAGATTATTCATTTATCTATTATATGTTGTTCCGCTGCGATTGTGAGATTATGATATTGTTCTGTTGTTTCTGTTCTGTTCTATCTTTTTCTCTCTTCTTCTACCTCTTTCTTCTTCTTTAACCCTAACGGAACGGTTTTCTGGCATTCGATTGCTTGACAGTTAATACAGTGGACATATTGATGTCGGTTTTCGAGCGCCGAAAAGTTGCGATCGTCACAATTATAGCCGGGTCAACTGGATGTGTTAGAAGTGAAACGCTATTCAAAAAAGGATTCGTCTCCTCCGTTATATGAGGTTGGTATTACGGTCAACTAAAGTCAACTCAAATTCAAAATCTCTAGCCGAAGTAGTTCAGTTAATAATAATTATTACTATTAAACCAGGGACTTTGTGTTTGGACTACAGAGTTTAATGTAGATAATATTAGAATTTTGACCATTACCTAATTCCATAAGTCCTAAGTGATAGTTTTAATGAAAAGAATTGATGCAAATAATTATAACTATCCAGTAGCGCTTAATAAAATAAAATTGGATTTTACTGATACTAAGTAAGCGATAAATTTGACCATAATATCACACTACTTATGTAGTGTGAACAATAATATTCGAAATGTTTGATATTAATCGCTAACCAAATTTGCACCTAAATGTCACACAAGGAAACATTGAATACTCCTAGTACACCTGATTTAATTGATTTATAATTTTTATAAGTTAATTAAATTAACTAAAATTTACAAAATATTAATTATAAAATTTTATTTGATATATTTTGAATAATATTTATTATTGTGCAAATAATAGTTACATAAACTCCAATCGATATATGATATTGATGCAAGTTTAAATTTGATTTGAATGCAATAAATATTATTCGAGCACAAAATTATTTTGAGGCCCAAATGGGGCATTGCTTAGTTAGGTATGAGAGAGCAATAAAGGGCCAACCATGAGATGGCTAGGCGGGAGGAATTTTGGATTCAAAAGGAAAAAATTGAAAAACAAGGATCATGATCCTTACTTCACTCGTTTTATCTCTTCTTTATTTATTCCCTCTAGCATTCACTTTTCCATTGACTTTTTACCTCTCTTCTTGCTACTATGCTAGGACAACCACACCTCTTTCCAAGCCCTAAAATTAAAACACCAAAACATCAAGATAAAAGTCAACCTCAAAATATCTTTTAACGGTGCCCAGTTCCATTGACTTTTCCCACCCATTCTCCCCTTCTTTTGCTAATCCAAGCGACCCTATCCTTCCTACCATTCCTCCTCCTCCTCAACCTGTTGATCCTCTCCCTGTTCCTTCTATTCCTATTTCAATCCAGGCTTCCTCTTCTTCTCAACCAGTTACTCGTGCTTTCTATTCTTCACTTCCTTATAATCCGATCTCCTCAAATATATATTCTTCTCCTCCTCTTTGGTCTACCTTATTCAAGTACAAACCTAAAAGAGCAGAAAGAAATCTTCCCATCAGTTTCAACCTTAACGATATCCGATAGCCTCTCTCACCTCCTAAAGTTGTGGTTGATGAAGCTATCAAAGCTTGATCTGAATTCTTGGTTGGATTTTTCTTAGGTGGATCTATTAATTACATGGTTGTTTCCACTCACCTAGCTACATTCTGGAAACTTAAAGCATCTTATGGAGTTTTTTCAGATAGTTAGAAATATTTCTTCAAATTCTGTAACGCTGAAGATGAATGTTACAGAATTTGAAGAAAAGATCCATATCTAAGATCCAATTTTTATTAAGGGGTAGATGATGATTATCACCTCCTGGCATCGAAGCTTTGGCGATGCAGAGTCACGAATTAAGACTGTGCCAGTTTGAGTGCACTTGTATAATATTCCATCATTAACTTGGACTTTATTTTGTATAAACTGGTTGGCCTATCAAATAGGCAACCCGGTCTGTTTTGACGAAAACACTGAGAGGTTGAGAAGGTAAATGTTTAATCTAGGTATCCCCCGATAAAGAATTGCCAAAGTTCATCAAGATAGGTGAAGAGACTCAAAATGTGTATGTTGAATACTCATGGAGACCTCTTATTTGTAGTAGCTGTAATAGTTATGGTCATGCAACTGCCAACTGTAGCAAAAATGTATGTAAGACATACGGTTCATGATCCTTGATGTGCATGTAAAAGTGTATATTTATACTCTCGTATTTAATCTTCTATCATTAAAATATAAGTAAGAATATTATGGTATTTAACATGTTTAAATCAAAATCTAAATTGTTTTCAAACCATCATTCATTCATCTTCATTTAAAGACAAAATGTTAATTTTGTATACGAATTAATTTTTAGAAAATTATTTGCACATTTTTATTTTTATTTGTAGGAAATTGAGTGCAAATTGGATGGAGCTTCATGAATATATGCATGCACAAGTGTTCATGGCCAAAAGAAAGTAGAAAAGAAAAGATATAATGCAACATGGATCGGAGGAGCCCACATGCCCACTACTTAATGGAACAGTTAAAAGGACATGCATATGTTAGTGGGGATTAACTGATTCCCTAACGATTACTTGGATGCTACACAATCTCATGAGCATTTTTGGTAGTCCCCTAAAAATGAAATTAGGGTTTTAGACATGTATAACTACCCCTTATGTTTCATGTAATGATCCTCTTCTCTTTTTATGCAAAGCTGTAGCACAAAATCAATGTTAAATAAATTATCTCTTTAATGGATTCTTAAACTTATTCTTTACATTCATGTACTTTCATTTCATGCTTTCTTTTATTGTTATTTTTCTTACATGTTCTCTTTTTATTTCATGTTAGTAGTGTAGATCTCTTTAATTGCAATTAGTTAGCTCTCTTCTTTTAGCACTTCATTTCATTTATGTTTATGTTGAAGTCACTTTATGTTAACATGTGTTCAACTATGAGAAGCTAAACTCTCTCAATTTAGGGGTACTGAAGCTCACATGAACCGTATTAAATTTGCATTTGAGCATTGCATCTTGTTGTTACATTTGCTCTACAACTTGTTTGTTTTTTATTTTTCTTCTATCCCAAACTTCAAACCGCATTTCCCCGCATTTCACTCAAACTTACATTACATTTCAATCAGTAGTTCTGTTTTCATTGCGTTTCTGTATTAATTTTCCGTCAAAAAGGACAAGAAAAGTTTCATTGCAATTGTTGTTGTCTTCGTTTTTGTTTTCAGTTGTCCCTGTATTTTGCATTTGCGATGAACAAGTTTACATTGTCTGAGCTTTTATTTTTGTTTTCATTGCAGTTGCATTTCCATTCTCTGTTTTCAACTACCTTATTTGTTGTACATTGCATTTGTGACCGTTTTCATTAAAAAAAAAAAATTACATTCACTGGTGCATTACTGCAATACAAGCAGTCACATTTCTCTGTTTATTTTGTGTGCATTGTTACATTGCACCTGGTATTGCATTTCATCATGCAACAATACTCCCTCACCTACCGCTACATCATACAAACCCTCCCAAATCCGAAGCCAATAATAACTACAGCGGAGCATTCTGTAACTTCTAAAGCCCCAACCTGCTACCATCTTCCCAAATCGACCACCATCCACCATTCGCAACCAACCTAAAACCCAGACCACAACCCCCAAACGCTTACAACTACTGCAAATCAACAACGCCAAACGCTTATCACCTGATTTTTATTTTGCGACCTTTTATTATTTCAGTCGCTTTTTCATTTTTATTTTTAAATCGCAATTTTTTTAAGAGAATAAGTCGGATTTTAAATAGAGAGAAGTGATTAGGGGAAAGTTGGTTTGGGATTGCGTGTAATTATTTTAATGTGTATTGACCTTGGCTTGCTTGCATTGTGGGGTTTTAGCTCATTTGACCGATTGCTTCCAAAGTAGTAAAAAAAAAAAAAAAAAAAAAAAAAGAATAATTGTTTTCTCCTTTTTCTTTCAAAAAAACATTGTGTTTTTGTTTGTCTAAATTTTTTTTGCGTTTGTTTTATCCTTTCAAGAATTTTTTTTCGTTTGCCTTTATAAAAAAGAAAATAAATTTATTTTTAATACTTTTAGAGGTTGCAAAAAGGAAAGGAACTGGTTGCTAAATAATTGTGTTGCTCTGTTTGCTTGTTTCAAAAAGAAAAACCATCGCTTAAAATAAAATTTGTTAATAATTCTGCACGCTCCGGTATCGTATTCTTGACTCTTGTTTTTATTTTTTATGCAGTGTTGGTTGCTTGAATTTTATTAAAAAATAAAAACAAAACAAAAATTCATTTGTAGTTGCATTGTTAATGCACGTTTAAATTATGTTTTGCATTCATTTCATTCTATTTTCTTTCTAATGGCAATACCCAACTTCACATAAAATGAGGGATTTCATCACCCCTTCCTTGACCCACAAATTGCATATCATAGTAAAATTTGACTAATAATAATGGCTAGACGTTGAGCTTAAGAGAGTCACGGACTCATCTAGGGCTTAATTGTATCTTGAAAAGTTGTTTTCTTTTAACAATTTATTTCTTGATGTTTAGGCTACGACAGAGCAATAATCATTTATAAATACTACGGTGATTCGTAAATATTGTAATGATGGTTTCTCTAAAGGTACTAAACCTTTGGTTGCATTGCTACGGTGATTCATGGTGCACCGATAATCCCTACCGTTACATGGCTAAGAACTATTTTGTTGAATTAAGTGAAAGTGTGATAGTACAATTTTAGGTTAGAAGCTGCTACGGATAGAAAATTTTAGTTAAGTCTTTGCATTCATTTAGTTGCATTAATTCATACGGATATAAAAAAATTCTAAAAGTAAAATAAAAAAACACATTTTCTTTAACTTAGTTTTTTAAACAAAAGTACAAAAGAAAAAAAAAATCTAAAAAAATCGAAAAGCAAAAAAAATCAAACAAAACCGAAATTTCAAAAAAAAAACATTTTCCTTAATTTAGTTTCAAAAAAAATCGAAGATAGATCTTTTCAAAAACAAAAACTTAAAAAAACCAATAACATTTAGAAAAAAATTTGAAATCCAAAAAAAAAAAAAATCTTCCTTTTGAAAATAATTTCTTTTTGGTAAATACTCTTTTCTTTTAAAAAAAGCAAAAGAAAAGAATTTTTCACTTCATTTCATTATCTTAATCTTGATTTTCACGTCTTTCTCTCCTTGATATTTTCGCTTGTGCATGAATACTTGGACTTGTGACACGTCGACAAATCGTTTCACACAAACAAACGATCCTCCAACAATGGTCGATGAAAACGCTTCCCGAACTATCATGGGTGGAATCTTTTCTGACCGAGTTTATATTTCTTTTATCACATTACCCATGCCAACGGGTAATCACTTCGGAATTCATTCAAATCATATTGCCACGTTCCCAAAATTTGGCAATTTTGAACAAGATGATCCATACATCTTCGTAACAAAATTTGAACAAGTCTGTGCAACCATTAAACTCCAACAATTATGTGATAATAGAATCGAACTTACGTTAAGTCCATTCACCCTTACTAATTACGCTAAAAAATAGCTGTACAACTTACCGTCAAACTCAATCAAAACTTGGAATGAATTCGTTAAAGTATTCTTACAAAAATTATACTCCTTGAAAAAACGGCCAAAATACGAAACGAAATTGTAAGCTTTCATCAATTCATGGGTGAACCTTTCGGAAAATACTTGAAAGATTTAAAGAGCTTTTGATAAAATGTCCACACCATAATTTTGAAAAAGGACTCTTTGCCAAACCTTATATGATGGACTTGAAAATAATTCATGAACCATGCTTGAATCGATGTGCCAAGGCAATTTTATCACTCAATATCACGACGATGCTTGGCAATTCCTTGAGAACTTAGTCAAAAAATCATCCTAATGAGAATGTTCTAATGAGAAATCAATCTATTCACGATAGAGCACATACTCGATCGGATCATTGTTGGCTTTGGAAGCTAAAATTGATGTAATGATCAAAAAATTTGACAACGTTTTCTCATCCAATCAAACGAATCAGGCTTTTCAACCATTCTGCTATAAATGTAACAATCTGAATCACGTCTACAACATTCAGGGATTTTAACAGCTTTTTAAAAACGCTATAAAAGGCTATAATAGCGTTTTTCATGACGCTGTATAATGACATGCCATTAAAAGTCAGCAATCTAACATAGCATTAGATTAAACGATATAAAAGCATATCTTTCAGTAGCCTTTATAATATGCTATTAAACACTTTTTCATAGCGTATTTTCAAAGCTAAGAGTGTATTTTTTCTAGCATTTTGATCAATGCTGAGAATACTTTTTATAGCGCTTACAGTCCATTTTTAACTGCATTTGATGTTGTTAAAGGATCTAACGGTGTTTTTATGTATGATGTATAACTACATGTACATGGTAGATTCATTGCCAATTGTAGCATAAAGGAAATGCTATTGTATACTTCCTACAACACAACAAAAACGCTGTTGTAGGATTTCTGTAGCATATAAATAATGACATTATAAATTTTTCATACTATTCAAAAACACTATTTTATTTACCCCGCTTTGAGTTTACAATAAATAACCTATCTATACATAGGTCATCTAACAATAAGATATATTTACTTCAATTAACGAACAATTCAATCAACTCAAACAATAATAATATAAAACTTTTGATAATCAACACATATTATACACAAACATAATTACACCAAATTCAATATTGTATACGATATTTCATAATCGTTATTTTTAAACATACATGATAATAGTACCATTAGGACTCTATAAAAGAAAATATCCAAATATCATGATCGTAAAATGTCCATGTTTGCCATCTTCAAACATCCAATTCCCTCAAAGAAAAGGAGAGAACATTTAAAGCATATGTGCGAAGAAGACGTACATAAAATGATATATGAATAAGGCATAAACAAAAACCTAGAAACATACATATTAAACGTATTGACATGCTTAATGTTGATACACATTCTACAAAATCTTATGTCAGATATATGTTGCTATCACAGTTAAGGATTGTTTATATTACTCATTATTCACAATTCAAACTCAAATTCGAATAAATACATGCAAACCATATATATCTAATAGTCACATTTTATGGTTGAACTTAATTTTTTTTATGATATTTCATTATAAAATTTAGTTGACTTAGTTGATTTATAATAAAATATACTTTATAATAGTGTATACATTTAAATTCATAAAAACATACATTTTATTAGTAACTTTAGCTAGCAATCTTCCATGTAAAAATTGAATGTTTATGTGCCCATATAGCAAAGTAAAAGGAATAATTAAGATGTAAATCTACAAAAGAATATTGTAATTTGCTCTAGTAAATATAAAGAAAATATTATTGTGGAACGATGCTTAAAAATATATGTATCCACTTTTGATTTCCCTGCATAAAAAGGTGAAACGATGCTTAAAAATGTATGAATTCAACAGAAATAAATATTATGCATTGGAGGAAGATGAAATCTATTTATGACATGGCCAAAGTTAATAATTGAAGTTTGGAACTTACTTTTTGTAATCCAGCAGCTACATGTTCATCACATAAGCCTTGATTTATGTCCAAAGTCTTTGACTTACCAAGATCCATAGCCATCCAAATCTGACTCTGATGGTGGTCCAGTTTGTGCCATACACTAAATTTGTTGGAAGTTGGTGATTTTTATTCATCACCGCTGCATAATATCAGACAAAACAAAAGTGTCAGGCTCAATAGCTAATAAATATCCTCTGTGCTTTATAAACATCCCTTTTCAGATGCATATAGGCTCAATAGCTAACAGAAGTGTCTATTTAATTTATTAATAGCATAGTTGAATTATAATATAAAAAATTTGATTACCAAATACATATAGTTCAAATCATAAAGCAAAGGCAAATGGTAAATCAAAAATTCATATCAGATGCAATTAAAGAATTGTAAAACCATTATTGCTCCAAGCCATGTGCAAATAATAAACCATGTTTTACAATTATCTATTAATAGGATCTGAAATACAATAATGCCAAAAGTGATTAATAAGAGCAAAGTGCAAGTGTTAAGTACCAAAATCCAAGAAAAGATTAATAGATGGTACAAGTTAAAAAGTGGATGTGTATATACAATGTTTATCTTAGAAAGGCTGTGAAGGATAGTATATACATGGCAACATAAGAGGCATTTGCAATAAGAGAAAATATGAACATCCCTCGCTTGATCTGATTAATAGTAGAAAATAAGGTTTTTCACTGAACATCCCTCGCTGTTAGGTTGATGGTGAATATTGGCTTAGCAGGGTCTTCCCTCTTTGGATTGAATGATTCTGTCGCATCGTCATGGCTTAACAGAGCATCACATATCAGCACTTATGTAATGAATGGTTGTTATAAGGGGCATATCAACCACCATGGTGGTGCAAACAGTTTGAGTGATTGACCTACTCCCGAAATTTTAAGCTGCTTAGCTCCTGGTATGAAGAATCAAGATTTCTTAATTGCATCATTTTCTTTTTACATAAAATAATAATTACAGACTGCATATATATTAACTAATATTAAAATGTCAAAAATTCAAAAACCTTAATAGGATATATGACATTATATATGTTACAACTACTTGCAAAGATAGAAATTAAGAAGTACATTATTGTGATATATATGATTGTTTCATTTATGCAGGCTAAACAATAGAAAAACCAAACTAGCCAGGCTAGCGTCTGCTGCATCTACCAAAAGCCATGCATCATGGGAAGCCAAATATTCTTCTTTTGAGAACAAAATGAACATGCTAAGTAGCACGTCTCATTTGCTTGAATCCTAAGAAAGTTGGAATGATAAACTTTCCATGTCAATTTTGCCAAGGTGTTGGGGAGTAAAACCAAGCGATTTAGTGATGTTGATCGATGCAGAATTGAACAAGGTAGGATAGGGAAAGGTGTTTCAAGTGGAGGGCCGATGGCAAGGATATAATCACTCAAAGGAGTAGAATTATACGAGTATTTGTAGTCAACGTTTTCGAACATTGTAAGTATATGTTTCCAAAACTGATATACATCAATTCGGCTTTCTAATAATAGTAGACATTATACATATATTAAAACTGAATTTTGAAAAAGCAAACATATCAATTATAGCAGGCCAAACAAACATGGTTCGACATTTAAGTTTCAATGATGTTCATGTATGGACAAAGAAAAAAATACCAAACAATTTTAATTAACTTGATTCCAGATAAAATTTCTTGTTATAATTCCTGTATGTTTAGAAATTATATCAGACATGAACAGTCTAAAATTACTCATCTTTACACAAACTAAATCAAATTTTCTATATTACTTTCTTTAATCTATTTAGAGTACTTAACGAATACATGAAGAAGAAGAAGAAAACTTTATAAAACCATAAACGAACCAATATCAAACATACATCGATAATGACCTAGATAAAGAGTGCCTTGATTCCCATGGTCTTGGAGAAATGTTGCACAAAAATTCAACTTATGTTTAACTGGATGAAACCACGACAAGTATGTATACACAGTTTAACAGAGTAAATAAAACCTTTGGCTGCGGCTGCGACTCCAGCTTCTTGAGTAGCTTCTGCTATGGCTTGGGCTCCGAGAATAGGTTCTCCTAGAATCATACTCCTTCACTTACATCAAAAGTTTATGAAAATAATGTCATCTTTTATCCTTACCAAGCTTAATTTTTTTAATAAATAAAAGACATTTTAAGATGAAAAGTTTGACTCATTTTATAATTTATAAACTTAAATCTTGTTTAAGCTGTTGTTTAACGATTAATTTTATTAACTTTACTTTTTCAATTAACTTCCAATGTATTTGCATGCTACTTATGATAATTCCATTTATAATTTCTTAATATTAAACACAAATATCAATAATTTAGTAATATGCATTGCATATGTAGTATTTATAAAGGTATTAACCAAATCCAACTATCTAACTAAATACACAATTATCTATTTATGCACTGATGTCAGACTAAATACTCAACGAACGCTCTTACACGATAACAGATGTATCACTAGTTGCCTAATTTTTTGTATACCAATCATTAATTACTATCAATAAGATAATTTTAAAGATTTTCAATCTACCCTTACTAATATTATTGGTATAGGCCATATGATGACAGTTGTTCCATATTGTTAACAGAAATTGTGAAGGTTTTATTATTTGTGCTTCTTATTAATATACATATACATATACATATATATATATATTTAATAAGGTTAACCAGCTATAATTCATATTTTGATAACTTCTAAATATAATTCATAAACTAAATATCACCATTGTAGTGTGTGTTGGTTAAACACGATGTTTATATTTAGAATTAAAATAAAAAAAGGAAAATAAATATGTAAACGACAGTTTGATTTATAATAAATAACAGTTTGATTTATAATAAATATATTATAAATTTTTACAAGTGCAAAAATGCCAAGTCATCGGTACGTTGGAACTCTTATTGTGTGGAACAAAATTAAATATAGATAATCACAAAGTTGAAGGTACAATTAGCGTTGATGAATGGTATTTATTATATATGAAAAAGGATTAATGTATCACTAAAGTCTGTTATGTTCAAACTTGGAAGTATAACAAGTCACTAATTATCTTCCAGCTACTCATTTTATTTTATAGCAACCAGGTTATCATACAACATATAACACTGTAGCAAATAGCAATTTGAACTAGCATTTATTTTGTATTCAATAGATCTTGGTGATTCTTGATTTGCATGGTGCAGCATGGGTCTATTACCCCCATATGCTTACAGTATGATAATAAGTTACCAGTAGTGCACATACTCCCAAATTCGCTATTTTTTTAGTTACATGATTTGAAAACAAAATGATATAGTTTTTAAAGAAATGATATTTCACTTTTTTTATCGCCCTTTTACATATGATTATGACACATTTATTTTATCTCAGCCATTTTTTATTTGTAATTATTAGCTATTTCTACCGCTGAATCAAACAATGAAATCAAAGTGACTCATTTCTGCAAATATTAATGAACTAATCTTAAACTGGGAACTAGAACAAATTTTGAAAATATATGAATATACAAAACCGTTAGCAATGAAATATGATTTATAAAAGGAGCAGGTTTTGAAGAGGCCAAAAATGATTTTATGGAACATATCAGCATCAATTAACTACATATTGGCATTGATTTTACGGACCAATGATGCTATTTAAATGCCAATGTTTAACTTTAAAATATGCTGCAATGTCTAAGGCTCTTAGTCTTTCTCCATCTGTTTGGCTGCAAAATTAGCAACATGTATTATTATGTATGTACTGAATTCCTAACGAGGTTTCCAATAACTTCAGTAATAAATATACACTTTGTTTTACTATATTAAAATTAAATAACCTAATAATAATTCATGCTGTTAAAAAGAGTACAATCTTCCAAACAGACCACCATTAATACTTACAACATCTATTTTTATGAATTTTTTGACTAAAGTTAGATGGAAATTCTGTTCAGGTTAAACAAACATTATTATACTCGAATGGTTTGAAATAGGAAGAAGAGGCATGGAGTGCTGAGATAGGATTGAAGTGTTTGAATAAAGATGGATCACAAAACGATAAGAATATTGCTGCTGTCGCTGCCCATCTTTCGAAGAGCGGATGCTTTGTTCAACATCATTTTTTTTTCTCCAACAGAAGCACCCATCATTGTGGTTTACAATACAAGTAATGCAGTAGGCATGGCAGTAGGTTTAGACTGCAACTCATTATTGATGGATTAACAATTTTTGTATCCCATTCAAACAACACCCCCCCCCCCCCCACCCCCCCCAAAAAAAAAAAAACAGAAATTTGGATCGGACGTTGAATGACAGTATAAAATGCATTAGTCATAGTATATTATTATAGGCTGTGTATTATTTTTAACTTACTAGTTATTTTGAGGATCTAAGTAAACAAACAAAAGTGTGCTCGTGCCAAATGGTTTACCTAGAGGTATATTTTGCTTGCATATACAGTTTTACCTTACGTATGAAATTTATTTAGGCCGGCTATAAGCATTCCTAATTTTACCAACGTATAATTTAGCTTTCTCAATAAACATTAATTTGTTTCAAAAGGCATAGCAACGCTAAATTTTTGCGGATGAAAGAGTATACTGATTTGGAATCCCCCTATTTTCTTTTGGATGCATCAAGTAAAACTGATGATATGGTTAATTTTGGACCATTGTTTGATTTGAGGCCTGAGATTACATTTTGATTGCCAAGTAGATTAATGCCAAAATAGCTTTCTTTGATAACCATGAAATCGCACTCAATAGTTTTGACTCGACATGAAGTCATATTCTGTTGTCATTAGCATTAGGAAAATTAAGGGGAAAAAATATGATGTCTTTGGAAAGAACTATATTTCAATGTTTTGATTCTGAAAATATTCCTTTTAAATATAACATGTTGACGGCTATAGTTCAATTGATCTGCAAAATACTTTTAGAGATAAGACACAATTAAAAATCGCACAAACAGTTATGTTGTTATTATTCTTGTATAGAGGAGCAATAGTGTACACTTCTCAGGCCAGGTTATTTTACCTTTAAAGTCCATGGGTGGGTTTTGAAAATAAATGGGCCATGTGTTAATATAATAATAATAAGTTAATTAAAATCCATCATATAACAAATAAATGTTGAGAAAACCTTAAAATTGTTAAGTTGTATTCCCTAGGGCCACTATTATTTTACCAACATGAATCATATCATAAAATCATAAGAACAGCTACTAGATGCTGGCAGAAATAATTATCATCGGCTATGTACAGAAACTTGTAGGTCATAATTAACTGTGGCCTATATCATATTGATTATCAACCAAACCTAGCATTTCTTTGCCTATATAAAGTTGGCAGTACCCACATCTAGCTCTTCTTTATCTATCTATCCATAAACATACTACAATGACTTTAAATTGCTTACAGTCTCCAATCTTAGTACAACATCCACATTGATACATATAATTTATAAGACTTAGGAAAAATAAAGAGAAAAGGGGGAAAAAAACAAATGAGCAACATGTATATAAGAACATCTACACTACCTGGATATAAGGATATTTAAGAGTGGTCTGAAAATATGTATTATTGAGTATTGAGTAAAGTACTTAAACAGGTGTTGCCAAGTGACTTTGTAATTTACAAGAAGCAGCGCTTGCATTTATAAATAATTAGCCCAACTGGTATGAAGTAGTAAGTTGAAGTTTTTTTTGAAATGGTACTTTATATCAACATGTCACTGGGACAACAACATATCACATGTCAATAAACGTTCGAATCACGCTACGCAAGTTTCGAACTTATGACCTCTTGAACCAAAATCGAATCACTTAACCATTGGGACAATGATGCTTATCAGCAAGTTGAAGTTATTGGCGGGCATAACTATCAACGAGGGATAGGCATGTGTCTGTTATCAGAAGTAGCTGGTGCATGCTTCGATATTAAAATCTCATTCTTTCCGCAGACAAAACACATATTCATAAGCACTGTACAACTTAAAAGCATCCTAAATTTTAACACAAAAGTTTAGTGAAGCTTCAACTTGAATCACAACAATTTTAACACCAATCAACCCATTTTAATTTTTGTACAGTGTGTATAATCAGCTCATTTTCGATAGCAATGTGCAATAATGCATAACTATAATGTTTTATTTGAAAACAAAAAACAAGAAGCAAAAATTAGATACTCATTAAGGCCAGTATTATCCCAGCCGTCGATGAAATCAAAAAAATCACGATCACTGTCAAGCTCTTCAATAATGCTATAACTACTAGTGCTACCTTTTTCACTAGCATAGTCACTGCTGTTGGAATAATCTATGTCTCCACTGCCTCTTTGAGTATTTCTTCAGTCTCAACTTCATCAACATCTTCGAATTCAGCTAGTAAGGATATGTTATTATTACTTTGGGAAATTTAGAATTCAAATTGTAGGCACGATGGCCAGTACTATCGTCAAAGTTCTTGAGATAATAGCTTTTCAACCAGCAACAGCAAGGGTATGGGGTTATGCAAGATCAACGAGGGCAAAGGGAAGGGCAATGATGAACATTGGGTGGGATTTGAAATCTGATTTGGGTTTTTTAGGAAAATTTTAACTCGCGGCTAATGTAAAATTTTAAGGTTGGCATGGGAGGGAACGTGAAACTTACACCACGTAGGCCGGAACGACAATGAACAACGTGTTTGACTTGTCATCTTTTTAAAAGTAATAATTAACTATAGCAACAAGTATCCATATGCTATCCCTCTTTGCCATAAAAAGTGAATTTTGTTGTAGTGTCACTAATCAATGCCCCCAACCGTTAGAACAACTCAGTGCTTTTAAAAGGTTAAGAATGACCCATTTTCTCCAATAGACAATTCCGGTTGGAGAAATCACCCTAACTTTGCACGGAACCAAAATAATTCTATTATGAATTTGGTTCGTCCCAATTTTCAAGCATTTATCAACAATGCTTCGAATCCACATTTTCAGTCCAACCACTTTCAACAAAATTTTGCGCCTCCTTCTCAAAATCGATCGCAACAATCTTTCGCTCCCCAAGATGATAAACGAATGACTTCATTGAGAAAAGTCTTGAAACTTTAGCTAAAGAGACCACTCAAAACCTCCTATCAAATCGCAATTTGCAAAATTTGGTAACCTCGTACATGCAAAATACGAGTCAATCAATTGCTAAACTCGAAATGCAAACGAGTTAATTAGCCACTTCTATGAGTGAACGTGAACGAGGCACATTCCCAAGTTAGCCAGTTCTGAACCCTAGAAATCAAAACATGAATTCGAATCAAGCTTATGTCGTTCAAGATAGTAATGTGAAAAAATGAATGCGATTACGACTTTACATTGCGGTAAACTAATATATAACCAAGTTGTTAATTCTAACGATTTATCGAAAGCTCCTCTTGACTCTTTGAAAATGACAAGTGATTCTGAATAAAACATCGAGTCGAATATCGAATCAAATTCCAATACAAATTCGTCTTCTACTCAAGTTGACCGACCTACCAAGTATCGAATTCCATTTCCACACTGACTTCGACCAAAGAAACATTCTGTTCAAATCGAAAAGATGTTGGTAATTTTCAAACAAGTCAGGTGAACATCCCTCTCCTCGATATCGTTCAAGAAGTCCCAACTTACGCTAAGTTTTTAAAGGACTTGTGTACTCAAAACGACACACTTATGTACCCAAGAAAGTTTTCTTAGCTGCCAGTCTTAGCAAAGTTTTTTCTCAAACAATTCCTGTAAAATACAAAGAACCTAGATGGTCGATAATCTCATGCACGGTAGGAGACAAGACGATTAATAAGTGCTTACTAGACCTGAGTGCGAGTGTCAATTTGATTCCTTATTTAATTTACCAGCAACATGGCTTCGATGAACTAAAACTAACGAAAGCAACTTTTCAATTTTTCGATCGTTTGATACAAAAATCCATGGGAGAAATCGAGGACGTACTCATCAAGATCGGTCAATTCATATTTTCGGTCGATTTCATCTCCCTAGAGACACAACCAGTGAATAATCCGATGAGTCAAACTCCATTGATTTTAGAATGACCTTTTTTAGCCACTTTGAATGCCCTAATCAATTGTCGAAATGTTTTGATAAAAATTTATTTTGGTAACATGACTTTGAATTTTAACATCTTCAATCTCAAAAATCAATTGAATGAACCACTTAACCAAACGTTGAAAGCTAGCTCCATTCAAGAAAATTTTGACAACGAAACAGTTGACCATAGTAACGAACGTAGGACCGAATATGAACAACTGTTTCAAGATGAGCCTGACCAGATCGAAAATGCGCTTCTATTGAACCCCTCACGGTTGAGTCAAAACTTCAACCAAATTTTTGATTGAGCAACCTCCTAAGGTGGAACTCAAACCTCTTCCTGATCACCTTAAGTACGCATATTTAGGCGACAATGAAATGTTTCCTATCATAATTTCTTTAAATCTTTCTCTTGATCAAGACACTTCCCTTCTTTCAATTCTATCGAAAAACAAAGAGGAAATTGGATGGTCAATTACTAATATTAAGGGAATTAGTCCCGCTTTTATTTAATATCGCATCCACTTAGTTGACAAAACCAAGCCTGTTCGTAATGTGCAATGACGGCTTAACCAAAATAAAGGATGCAATTCGAGACGAAATTCTTAAGCTCCATGATGATGGAGTCATATATCCATCTTTGACAGTCGTGGGTTAGCCCAATTCATGTTGTGCATAAAAATTCCAGACTTTCCGTTATCACGAACGACGCTAACAAACTCATTCCAACTTATACTCAAACAAGTTAGCATGTTTGCATTGCTTATCGAAAATTAAATGCGACAACACCTAAAGATCATTTCTCTTCTTTTCATTGACCAAATGCTCGAGCATTTAGCCGGCTACTAATTACATTGCTTTCTTAGTGGTTATTCTGGTTATAACTAAATTTCGAACGCTTTCAAAGATCAAGAGAAAATGATTTTCACATGTCCCTTTGGCACCTTTGTGTATCGGCGTATGCCATTTGGCCTTTGTAATGCCCCTGCTACTTTTCAAAGATGCATGGTCAGCATCTTTTTTGACACGATCGAACGCGTTTTGGAAGTGTTTATGGACAATTTTTCCATCTTTGGAAACTCCATTTCCGAATGCTTACATCATCTCGAGATGGTTCTAAATCGATGCAAGGACAAACACTTAACGTTAAATAGAAAAAAATGCTATTTTATAGTTAAACACCGCATTGTCCTTGGGCATGTCAAGTCAAACTAAGCCATTGAGGTAAATAAAGTGAAAGTTGACATCATTATTACCCAAGAATTAATGAAAGGTTACAGAAGGAGTAATATCTCCCAAAGATGTGCTCTTAAGCTTGATATACAGAAGGCATTTGATACTCTCCAATGGTCTATTACAGTTATTCTTAGGAAAATGAATTTTCCTTTACCTTTTCTTTCCAAGATTCACTACAAGAAAATATGCTTTTGATGGCAATATAGGATAGCATAGGAAGCCATCTTGTTGTCTTTCTATTATTAGTTCTGTAAAAATACACCGGTACACGCTATATTATTATGCCAGGTATCAGAACGAAAAACTGGAGCGGTAAAACTTTTCGTTCCCGCTCGTTTTGTTTATTCACCAAAGCCCCTTTTTCGACTTCTCTCAGAAAACCCTATCTTCCTCCTTTCTTCCCCGATTCAAACTCTAAATCATCACAACCAAACTCGACTTGGAAACTCTATCTCCCCTCTCTTTTTTGGCTTTACTCTGATAACCCTAAATCAGGTATATTATTTTGTCGTTGTGCGTAATTTAATCAATTCAACAAGTTTTGCACTATTTTATCTTTGCTAGACTGATTGGTTTAGTATATTTACCACTCCAATCGATTGGAATTTTTTTAACTCCACTACTCATATTTTGATATTATTTTATGGATTTCAGATGTTAATTAATTTCTAGAAGGTGCTTCCTTTATCTGTAGTAGGATTATAAAGAAAGGACGATTTGATTTGGAAATTTTATGTGGTTTTTTCTAGTATGTAGGGTAACTTGTAAACTTGTAGAATCAGAAGATGACTCTTAATTGGTCTAGTTATTTACCTATTTAAAACTATGCTTCCTGAAACTGAAGATGATTTATAAAGATTGCTGATGATTTTGTTGAATCTGTTAGTTTCATCCCTCAATTTAATGAATATTATAATTTCATTCATGCTTTTTTGGCTTAATATGCCTCAACGCGGCTCCAGATTTGCATGAGGCTTATAGGAAACAAGAACATAGGTTGCATTTTGAAACAATAGATTAAATAAGGTATGTATCATATATGCTTATTTAGGTTAATTCTATATTTTGTTTCATACTTTAACAGTGTATATAAAGGTTTTTGTCATCCTAGGATATACACAACATTTTAGTTGGTCAACATTAAAGCAGCTGATCAGCTATATTATTGTCTGCAACTTTGGCTAAGTTACTAGTAATTATTGGTTTAACTATGTGTTGGAGAAACATTTCGAACTCATAATGTATTGCCGAAACTATCTACTAAACGTATGGTTAAAATGACATCTCATATAAGTTATCTAATCAATTTGGAAATTTGATGGGATTGTAATTTTGGCTTTAAGGTCAATTTGTTCAATGCTCTGTAGCTGTTTGGATTCCAGTAGCGGATTTTTTAGGGGTGTTGCGAACAGTTTGACACTGGCTGACATTTTGATTTTGAGCTTTCTGTGCTTACCATCTCTAACATATATTCTTTTATTATCTGTAGCTAATTTCACCTATTTAGCCCATATGTTATGTATATTTTTCTAATGATTCTCTTATGTCCATGCTTTACTATATAAATATATGACTGCCATATGTTAAGCTGATTAGATTTGTTAAAGAATAATTATATGCGTTAATTTGTATGGTTTTTTCTGACTTTGGAGGAAAATGTAAATGTTTTTTTACAAATATTAATGTGTAGTGTGTGTTTATAGTCAAGTGTGTTCTGTTGTGTATTTTATGCAAGCTGCATATGAGTTTTTGTGAGTGCCGGGTATTATATGTTTGCAAAGATGTGTGCATGCAGCCATGTATGTGCTTGTATGTTATAATGTACCCTATGTTGCTGCCTTTGTTGTGTATTCACTACGTGCATGGAGTATGGGTATGTGAGTATCTATATTCATTCATAATCATAAATGTGCCCTGTTTTGTTCATAAAATGTTGGGTCTTGCACATGAATGGACACACTTAGTTGTGAATATACCTGGGTTGCAGCACTTTCTATTTTATCATCTCTGTTTCATAGCCTGTTAGTATACTTCACCCTGTGTTATTCCATTTGAGCATTAATCTTTGTGTAGTATGTTTGTGTAGTGCATGCCTAAATATATATACGAGTGGGTTACGCGTGTTTCGTGTGTGCGAGTCAGCATACATATATACACATAGATACATACACACACATATATGCCTGGTATTGCATGCAGTAACATATAGCGCATTAGTGTTTATGGTTGCTTTTTTATCCAAGAGCACGCATTCACATATAGGTGCACATATGCATGTGTTAACTTGTATATTACTGTGAGCGTGGGTGATATGGCCATGAATGTGTGTTCTTTTTGTGTGTCTACATTTCCTTACATTTTTACTTTAATGTTGTATGTTTTTATATTAGTGCGAGTAGGGTGTAGTGATGTGTGCGTGATTTATAAATGAGTTTGCATATCTTATTTTTTAATGTTTACTACCATTATGCCATGAAGACTAAACTATGTGTTGTTGTACCTTACCAACATTATAGCCTTGTTTAATTGATCATTCAGTTGCTACAAATATTTTCTATAATATAATCATTTTGATGATATTATTCAGGAGTTTAGTTATATTTACTTTGTTGTGTGTCTCAAGTATCTTTGATATTTGATCCAAGATCATTTATTTTAAGCCTACTGTAAACATAACCATTGAATTGTTAACCAAATTTTTTTTCCACTCCCATGCTGCTTTTACAATTACGGTTGATAGGCATTTACTATTTACAAATGAATTGATGAAACCAACCACTACTTTTTCAAATAAAAAGGCAGGCCTATATAATCAGTGAAGCATGGATGTATAGTTATTTTATTTCTTCATTATGCGGTTTCGTATGCATCATAAGTGCAGTTGTTTTTTTCACTACTTGAATACAAGTGAAACATTAATTAACTATAGTAAATATATCAAAAGACAATAAGGGATAAATTCTTTAGCAAACTTTCCCACTTCTATTGCTGTCAACTCTTACTGTATATATACAAAGTAACTACCTTTTCTTTTCTTCATTTCTATTACATATATATTTTTCGCTCAAATGTTTGGATGTGCAAGTTTATAAATAACTTCTTGTTATTCCTAACATTTAAGTATACCTTATCCAATACACTAAAATCAAATCAGTTTATTACTTTCTATTTTTGATACTAGGCAATGATGATTATAAAGTGATACTCGTGTAATCCTGGAGTCACTCCTATTGAAAAATCCGGTCTTCGTCCTACAACTATAACTGAATCGATGATCCATATATTTTGGTCAGATTATTATTCAAATTGTCAATTTTGTTATGAACATGTAACTCCACCATATTTCGATGTTTTGAAAAGAGGGGTGAATCTTCCTCTTCAACATAAAACCTCACCACCTTCTCACTTTAAAACTTTCAAAAAATTCAAATGAATTACTAAAAATTATAAAAATTAAAAGAGAGCTTCCTGGCATGTATCTAATCTACTTAGCAATAATAAATTCTGCTTTAATATATTGCTCTATGCATTGAAAAATTTATAGCAAGTGGGATTACAAGAAGGGGGAGCTAAAGCAACTAACTTGTGTTAATCATGTCCAGGTAAGTGAAGTACTCACATCTTTGTCTAAATTAACTCTAAATTTCATCAAATTTTCTGAAAACATTTTGTGCAATAGCATGATATTGAGTTTAGGTATTAGACCATATTCTTCGTTTGATCATTTAGAAGTATAGGCATGTTTGGATATTGAAATCAGTAGGTATTTGAATGAATGAAGATGTGTGTCCTCGTGTTGTTTTCACGCTGTAAAACCAGATCGAATGACCTTTAGTTGATGTTCGATCTTGGGTATCGGGCACATATGCGACCGGAAAGCATTAGGCACTTATGCACTTGTGTCTTTGAATAGCAGTTGTTAATTTATTAAGAAAATAAAATAAATATCAATGATGAAGTTAAATATATATATGGAATATGTATATATAATATATAATAGGGGTACATGTTTTGAGAATAAGAATGTATACATATTAGAGTTATGCTATAATCTGATGTCATTTAGGAAGAAGATGATGAACAAAGACTTATTAAAGGCATCAATGTTTTACTGAGTCTGGTAATGGAAGTTTAAATAACATACATTAATTTCATTTATGTTATGTGAGTATGTGCATGTATTTATGCATGTATAAGAATATATATATGGCGCATGTGTACTGCTGGGTGTTTTCATGCGTGAGTTCATATAATTGCACTGCATGTATACATATTATAGTCCCCCATTAACACCCATGCATAAGTTATATTTGGTGCCTCTTGATTAATATGATGCCAAAGTGTCTCTCTTTCTATAGCACTATTACTACTGTAAACTATAGTACATATCATCATGAAACCACCTAATTTGTAGCTGTCATAGTGATATGCTGGGTCGAAGAAGATAGAACAGGCAAATTCCATACAGTAGTATCCCATATGACCAAAATCCTTCCTAAGCATTGAGCAGAGTTACTAGTAATAAGGTTCCAACTATTTGACGATTTATTACTAAATAAATGAAGATCAGTGGGATTCAATTTATGTTCTACTGAACCAACGATTGTTGGTTTAAACTATGTTAGGAGTTTGAACACATCATCTACTCTACGAGATGTGTTCACACCACTAGCATTCCATGTGAGGAGACTCATTTAATGGTTGAATTACTCCTTAGTATTCTTTTAGAAGGAGCAATTTGTGTAGTAGCTTTTTTTCCTTTGTCAACATATAGATAACTCGTGTTTTTTGTAAGTCTGGGTTAAGGAAATTCAAATGATCAGTGAATTTGTTATCTGGTTGGAGCTGGTCCTCAATATAAACATTCTTAGTATCTGATTCTTCTGTCTAGTTATCTTCAGGTTGTTCAAAGTTGCTCGGATTTTCATCGTTCTCATGGTTATGGTCAGCAGATGAAGAGGTTTTAGGTACCTCTGGCCTTTGTTTGGGGATCTATTTTGGCTCTGATGCATTTATGTGGACAGGTTACTTATGGCCAAAGGTTCTTCTGTGCATGATTTTGTTATGGCCAAAGGCGCTTCTGTGCATAATTTTCATAAAGTTTATTTATTTGTTATTAACCTTAACTTTTACTCAAATATTTTTATCTATTAGCTCTTACTGCTTAACCTCTATGCGAAACAATATCAAAGAAAAACATGATCTAGAAGAAAAATAAATTAGAGTGATAAAGACTGTAAGATGGCTTGGTGAACAAGTGTCCAAGAAAAAACATCCATGTTTGATCAACCTTAGTAAATTCTGATAATTAATAATCATAAACGTTTCTGATGAAAACCTCTCATAATCGGTGAAATAGTCTATGCCTCATGAGAAATACTCTAAGACCTCTGCACATTTTTGTACAAAACAGTAATTTGTTGTTCGGTTTCCAAACCCGACATAAATATAGATCACCGTTGTTATAACATTTGGTTAGTTTAGTGGTATGCAAAAGAAAGTAAATAAATTCAATATCTGTATATGATACACATAGCATATGCATTATTTGAATACTCGCAGGCTCGTGGCACATGCACATATTAGAGCAAGTCGTACGTGTATGGTTCACACGCAGATCAGGTCAAATTTTATTGCAAGAAAGAAGCTAGGCATGACATGCATTGCATTTTATAACTCTCCAACACTAAGCAAGTTGACAATTGCGTATCATATGCAAACTCGTGTTCAATGATATGGTGGCATAAAGTCCAACAAAACGCGTAGTAGAATTAGATGTCATATCAAAAACAATTCAGTTGGTTTACAAAAATGTTGTATCTATCTTTTATTCAACTCTAACATAAAATATTGCATGTCCTGTACTCCTATATTTTTAAATAAGAATTCCCATTTGTACTTTTAATAAACGTAGTAACAGAAATAGTCAACTAATATTACCTTAGAATGAACAAAATACGTATAATATGCGACGAAGTATTAGTGCTTCGTGTTTCTATATGCTTACACTGTTATTAAACCGTATCATTTGTTGCCGGTAACGGTTTTCTTTACGAGATCTCGCCCAAACCTAGTTTTATTGCTTGGACTTTGCAAATTTATGCATTTTTGAGCCAATTGCATTTGGGTTGAACTTGCCGACCGGTCTAGTTCTTCAGAGTATTTCTTCAAGACGTAATCGTGCGCCATCATTAATCAATAGGGAAATTCTTGTCTTTGCTCCATTCTTGTATTTGACATGTACGCCGACGAAGGACAACTTTAATGTGTCACTAATAAATTACCTTTTATTCTAAAATCCAACTTCTATGTAAAAGTTGCAAAAGCCGAGTCTGCTAGGCTAATATAAGCATGAGAATTTGTATTAGCCTAGTCTACTCGTGGATGGAGATACATATGCTTTCTTTATGCATGCCACGAATATGACTTTACAATTTGATGAACAGGTTTGTTTAAATTTGTAGGAAGATATTCTAAAGGAGAATCAAGATACAAACTCTTTAGCCCTGGTTTAATTCAAGCAGCGAAGGTATTTTAATCATTGTGCTTCTAAGCAGCTAACATTAAGTGTACAAACTCTATGGATTAATTATTCTTGACATTAGCTTCTTTTAAACAGTACATTACCGTGGCTTAATAGTAAATACTTTTTACTACCTACAGGTAGCGTTACCAGTGGGATATTATTGATTGCTGGAATAATTGTATGTTTCTAGTCATGTATGCCTCCTACTTAATTCATCTTTCTAAATTTCTGATGTACTGCATGCACTATAAACACTTTATAGAAAACCAAAGAAGAAGGATATATTGAGTTGCTAATGCTTTTCATAAGTTTATTTGTTTTGTATATTAAGGCTGGAGCAGGAACTTTTGCTATTCCTGCAGTTACACAAGAAGCTGGTTTCATCCCATCAACGGTAACATGTATCCTTTGCTAGATTTATATGTTCACGCTCTCCTGGCAAATAAATACAAAGAAATTCCTTTGATAAAAGAAAGCTACAATAGTTGATCATATATGTTGGGTACTCTTATGTAAATGCCAATTAGTTGAGTAAATTGCAAATCAATGTCTACATGTATACCTAGCTAATCAACTATTTACTGCCAATTAATTTACAACCAATTAATTTGTAGCCAATAAGGTGAAATAAAGTGAATGATTACTTAAGGTAGTGATTCCTTTACAATTAGCATGTATTATATGCTGGATGAAATTAATAATAATCCCAAACTGATATGTCAGCCTTCCTATAACATATGTGTTTTAGTCTTAGGAAACTGCAGTTCTTTTTTATAGTCGTATACTTCATTATTTTATTGTAACTTTAGTGAAACATTATGTTTTTGGTTTATTACTTATCCTGAACATGGTATGAATGAATATCCAGTAATTTAAATGTTCAACATGATTCTTGGCACTCTCACATATTCAGATAAATCGACCATTGAAATTAGGAAGTGTATAAATTGAAAATATACATATTCATGTCAGAAATGATGCGAATTTATAAATCCAACAGCATCCAGTATCTCAAGCGCAATTCCCTATAAAGATAAAGAAGAAGACAATTTATATACAACTATGAAGCCTCAATAGCTACCTGCGAGAAGCAAAAGAAGATGATTCGTTCGACTCACATGAACTTTAGGAAGAGGTTTATGTCATGCTTTTTTTTTATTTGGATAAAAGGCAATGTTGGATTCATAGTTAATGAACATACATAAAATCCATGAGCGGTTATTGCAATTGTAGGCCATGAGGTTGTAAAGTACATGTACCAAAAAGCTTTCCAGGAAGGTTGCAGTTTATTTGAGATCAAATTTTATTTTTATACAGTTTTGATCATATTGAGTGCAATTCTTGTTGTCGATGCAGGTCTTAATGGAGCATGACAGTGCCCGTGGTTTGATCGATCACATGTAGCACATATTCAATGTTGCCCTTAGCTTTTGTTTCTAATCCTTCAATGTTCAGCGTGCATCACAGGTACAGTTATATATAACAATGTTTCTTAACTGCATTATCATGCAATTATAGCTCAATAACATATGAAATATACAGGAAGTGCTCCTCTTACTGCTGTCCAGTTAATTTGGGTCAATTAGGTCAGTAAGGAAATGTGTATTCATGTCCTCTCTTTTATCCCGCATTTGGCAATGTTCTGATCAGAATCAAAGCCTACAGCCCATAATAGTCGACACAATAGTTGGAGCAAAGAAAGCATTTGCAGGGAGAAGAAGGTTACCTCAATACAATTCCACATATTTAACGACTTGGATCATGATTAAAAACTAACGTTAATTCGGCTAAATTCCATTAAATCAACATATACATTAGGCACTAGGGAAGACAATGGCAGAAAAGCAGCATGGAAGGCAGCTCATGGAGAGATATAATGCTAGTCACATTGTGCCCTGGTATTGTTACAGGTCCAGGATTTATCCACAGAACTCCACCGCATCCATCGCATATCTCAAAGGTTACCTAACTAGTCACTGATACTTAATTAATGATTTGAATCATATATATAAGTTGTCAAGGTGAGCATAAGTTATTGATACAGGAGCACGGTATATGTTAAGACAATGGTTGCTAGCAATAGTGGACGTGGATAAGTTAGCGGAGATGCACATAAAAATGTTTAAGGCAATGGGAAGAACAAGTGCTTGTGGGAGATACGTATGCTTCGGTTACATCATAACATACACACGAAGTGCTCTCGCCTTAGCAACCGAACCTCCTAATGATGAAAAGACCACTAGTAGGCAGAGGAGAAAATTTCATTAAAAGGTACATGTGGCGAAATATCATTGGTCAGAGCATGTATCAACTAGTTGTACTTGAGATTCTCATGTTCGATGGAAAACGCCTTCTCAAGATAAGCGGCCCAAACTTCGATGTTATCATCGATGCTCTCATATTCAACACTTTTTTTTACTAGGTATATATTATACTATGTATATATAGTAAGTGGTGTAATAATGGTGTAACTAAGGTTTGTTGTTTGGTTGTGTAGGTATTCAATCAAATAAACAACAGAGAGATGGAGAAAATAAACGTGTTCAGAGGAATATTTGGAAGCGGGATATTTACTGGGGTATTGATATCAACCGTGGTGCTTCAAGTAATATATAGTGTCGTGTGTATCTTTAATATTTGAATACTTCTATGTGTCGTTTTGGTAAGATTGCTCGCGTATAATATTTGTTTGTTTTATTTGCATTTGTAATCCTCATACATAGTTATGAAATATAATGAACACATGTTGTTTTGGTGTAATTTTATTTTTTACATATAACGTGTTGGTAATCAAATGTGATCTTAGTGATATTCAATTTCTTCATACATATATGCATTGAAACGTCAAAAAGAAGCACAGAAAATCTTAAGCAATAAGATGGCAGCAATAAAAAATGCTATAAAAGGTAACAATGGTGTTTGTAAAACGCTATAATAGCATTAAAATACGTTGGGAAAACGCTATTGTTAAGAACTTTTTACAGCGTTTTATTCTTGCTGTCTAATAACCCTTTCTATTTATAACATGTTATTTCATAGCGTGTGCAAAAACGCCATTAAATTTTTTTACAGCATTTTCCAAACGTCGTTAAAAGAACTCATTTATAGCGTTTTTGTGTTGCTATCATAGGTCGCAGACTTATAACAACATGTTGATATACAACGTTTATAAAAACGCTATAAAAGCTTTTAACAGCGTTTTTTAAACGCTATTAAAAGTCCAAATTGTTGTAGTGATTTATTCTTACATCTCCAATCCATATTATTCTCTATCTCTCCGTGGAGAAACTTTTGGTTTTTTCTAATCCACTAGCTCCCATCTCTCCATATATCTTCACTGTTGTCATGGAATGCCTCACTTGTATGCATCACAGTGAAGAAGCTTTAAGAAGTATTAACCATCATCCTATGTATAGGAACCCTTAAATCATCTCTTTGATGTTTGTAGATGACTTTATCATTTTCACTAGACCCAACATAAACTCTACCTTATCCACTTTTTCCTTCTTGACTGGTCTTAAAGTAATTACTCTAAATCTAATATTATAATAGGAGGGGTCTCTGATATAGATTCTCAAAGTATTGCTAACCTATTCTTCTTGGCATTGGCACCTGATGATATCTCCTATCTTGGTATGCCTCTAACTACAAGCAAAATATCCATTGCTCAGTGTCTTCCTATGCATGACAAAATAATAAAGGAATAAAGTTCCTGGCCCGTGCAATAACTCTCACTTGTTGGCAGATTATTAATAGTCAAATTTATAACAACTTCTACGTGTTTATATTACTCTAGAATATATATCCTTCCTAAGAAGTTGCTAGGTATAGTAGACCGTGCATTGAATCATTTTTTATGGCATGCTAACCCTCATTCTAGAGAACTTATTCCTATATCATTCAAGAAATTTTCACAAGCTAATGATAGAGGTGGTCTTGGTATAATGAATCTTAGCTTATGGAATAAAGCAGCTGTTTCTAAGCATGTCAACAGAAACTACATTGGTAACGGTGACTTATATATTAACTACATGGATTAGGTTTATCCTGTTGAAAAAAATTCATTTTTGGTCCATGGCTATCCCTATTGCTAGCAGTTGGTTTTGGAAGAGTGTCCTGTGATCAAGGTCCTCCTTTTTACCCATGGTACAGTCTAGCATTTCAAGGAATACATCATTTTAGTACTCTCCTTGGGTCAGTAAGGGCTTAATTCTCCAGTATTCTTAATCATAGTTTAAGGAACATGATTGGAGTTCATGATCAAGTTAAGGTTCTCTATTATTATAATGGTGGTTACATTATCTTGCCCTATTCCAATTCTATTGAAATTAGATCTGTCTGGAGATTTATCGAGATAAATTTTTTGAACGTAATGACACTACTATGAGCTGGTGTGGCAAACAACACTCTATCAATCTTGTCTATAAGAAGTTGGCTGTAGAAAACCAAGGTCCTTTCTTTCCTTGGCATTTTAGGGTTTGGACCAGTAAATCCAAACCTAAAGATAACATATTACTCTAGAAAATTATTGTTAATGCTAATCATACTCGGGATAATATAAAACAAAGAGGAATTTTGATGTCCTCTATTTGTGTTCTATATGGTAAAGCTTTTGGAAACAACTGTCACTTGTTTTTCAGTAGTTCCTGCTCATTCAAAATATGGAGAGTTGTTTTAACGAGTCTTAATCTTCATCATCCTATCATTCAATCCTCTGTTGAATGGTATTGTATCTTTAAGGCTATAAGATGAAAAGGTATAAATGGTGAAAAATTGCTTTGCTTCTTAAAGAAATCTATTGCGATAATACAGAAGGAGAGGAATAATCAGATCTTCGATAACTTATAATCTACTGAGGAGGAGTTGATTGTTGTTTTATTGAGATAGCTGTTGTTTTGTATTTGATTAGGGTTTCTGCTTATTGATATTTTTTTGTTTGGTTTTATTATTATGCATTGCTACTTTGTATCATAATAGTATATTCCTCAACATAGAATGAGTTCGTATGGATTCTTTCTTCTTAATCTAATCCTGGCGGGGGACAGTTGATCCTGTTAGCTTTCCTAAAAAACATACATAAATACTTAATTAATTAATGTATAATATGCCATGCAGTTAGTAATTATAATGAATCTATATATCAGTGTATTGTCATTTATTGATTGTTGTATATACATGTGTGCGTGCATGCATGCATGCATACATACATATACACACACAGTGTGTGCGTGCGCGTGTGCGGACGTATGTATCATTATTTTGTATATGTATATTTTCTAAGTGCCTACGGCTAAACAAAAAAATAAATGAAACAATTATTCCGAAAATAAAATAATGTTAATAAATGATTTTAATTTAAGTAAAATCTGAATTTAAATGAATAGCATAACATAATGTATGTTTTAAATTTTATAAATATTCATTTATATGCACAATTCTTTCGATAATATTTTTTTTCATGTATATATATAAGTAATTATTTATTTAATTCAAAATTGATTATACAAATAAAATACATATATGTATATTAAAAAATAATATGAAATTTTATTACAAAATTTTAGTACAAAATATTATTCATTTTGTTTTCAAATTTTTTATTTTATTAATCATTTCCTTATGGTTTCAAAATTTAGTAATAAATGCTTATTATATAAATAAAAATAAAACCGACAAAAAACCTAAGTTGAGAGCAAGTTTTAAAAAATATACATTATTATTATTGACATTAATATATATTTAGAAGTAATTATTTATATGTATATATCATATATAAATTATCTTTGAATTTATTTTAAAAAAATCATTATCGATTACATATAATATTTTATATATTTATTCAAAATATTTTATAAACTATTATTTAAAATAATTTTATAATATAATACACACACACACTCTTATACATGCATATACGTATACATATTTTATAAGTATTTTGTACATGTTTATTTATAATTAGTATTTCATAATACACACACACACACATGTATTTATTTGTATAATATTTTGATCCATACATACACATTTAGACAACATATTTGTAAATAAGAGAGGCTAACATGTTCGTCATATTGTAAATCACAACATCCATACATGGGCATGGATATGTTATGTATACATTATCATGTCGCATGTGCATGTACACACATATATGTATATGACAAATCTATATATAATATAACATAAATTATACAAAATAAACATTATTTATGAATTAAATAAAATATTAATTTTATTTAATAGAAAATTTAGAAAAGTTCTAAATAAATTTAGACTACATAGGCCCAATAAAGATCCAAAAAGGTTAAAAAAAATGAAAATTTACCCAATTACCTTACTACGAGATGGCCAGTACCAATAATGTTATTAGAGCCCCAAAGCTTATGCTGTCCAAATTAGTCATGTTAGAACTAACTAATTAAGCTCACAGCCCAGTTAGTAGGTTGTCTAGAAGGGTAATATTGAAGGATTGAGTTTGGTTAATCAAGTACTATAACATCCCAAGAATCTGGTCATTGGATTTTGAATAATTAATTAATTTTATACATTAAATAATTGATGTTTTTAAAAGTAATGGCTTGAATTCAAATATATTGATCATTTAAATATTTGAATCGAGAATTAAATATTAATTAAATGGATTTAATAGTCTTATTTAACTCATTTTAATTAATAAATAATATTGTTGAACTCATTTTGTAAATTTATTTACAATATTGAATAGTTTAGATAAATATAAATAACATGATTTAAGAATATAAACGATATTGAAATGTGTGAATTAGCATTCTGGAGAACTGTCTCGGAATTTTACGAAATTAATGGCATTGAATCCGAAATAATGAATTATTATATGTCGATGGGTTTCGTAGCGATTGGACGTACCGTTTGATCATGCAAGCTTGAAACACTTAACGATTAATTTCGGAAATTAAAATATAATCTAATCTTAAAACCTAATTTTTGCATATGAGGGAATTAGGTTAAGAAAATAGTTCCATTGATTTTGGAATAGGGGTAATGTGAGGACCCACATTTCAGAAGGTTTGAATTGACATAATTCATACATGTCCAACTCAAACAATCTGGAACATAGATAATCAATGGAGTTAATTAAGAAAAATAAGAAAAGAAGAAGAAAACAAATACACAATATCATAGTGGAATAATGAAAATATAATAATTAAATAAACAGTTCATGAAGCTGTTTATATTATACATTTGATTTTAATTTATACAACAATTATTAGAGTTATATATACAATAGTAAGAAATAAATTATACAGAAGAACAATATGATGCAGGAAATAATAATATTGATAATATACCAAATATTCGTCTCCGTCCTCCAAAATAATCCTCAATGAGCTGAAATACTCAGGCCTAACCCGAGCATAACGAAAAGACAAAACGCTCAAGTCAGGATTAAAATATCCTTATGTTGGTCAAATCGATAACACAAATAACACAAGTGTAATAGCATCAGAGATGTTTATGAGATTTCACATTTCCTATCTAATGTATAACGTGCGTGCAATAACTCATGAGATGTTACAGGATTTTCCATCTCTTAAGGATACGTCAAAATATTTTTATATAGTAGAATACGCTGCATATATAATGTCTAATCAGTAAAACAAATATATTTTTTAGCGTTAAGGCTTTACATTAATTCCCCTTAACGCGTTTTTAAGCATTGTCGTACATTTTTCATATAACGCTCCAGTAGCATGTCAGGGGATAGGGATGCATCATGATACGACAACACTAAACCAAATCATAGGGGTCTAGTATAAAGATAAAATTATGATAAGGCTTGTGAGGCAATGCCCAAGGCAGGAAACTACTAGTTTGGGTCGTAGGGCTGGTGGTAACGCATCGTAGCCACGATCGCCCACCGCGTACACCATCCCATATGGAGTAGAAGGTTATCCCAGAAGCAGGATGCACCAATCGAAACCAACAACAAGAGTAATGATATGGACCAAGTCCAAGAAAATCAAAGAACGGATGTCCGCTAGGGGTAGCTAGCCCGCTTGACCTTGTCAAGCCGTCCCGTTTTAGTCATTTCAAATTGGCACAAGTGCCTGGCCGGGTTCTATCCATCATCGCTCTCTTTCTTCAAATCCAGAAAATGACACCAAATCCAATAACTTCATTCTGGAGTTTCCTCCACGTACACAGTTGTTAAAGTGGTTTCAATATTGAAAGAAAGTATAACAATAAAAGGCCTCGGTCTCTTTAACAACAAAACGTTGTTTTACACACCGGTTGGTACATTTGCATTTCGAATACTCATACTTGATATGAAAATATCATTTGCTTCAAAATAAATTTCATTTCGAAATCATCATATTTACTTCAAAATTCAATTTGAATTACAATTCTGGTATAGCTTCAATTTAACCCATATAAACAATTCACACTCTGACCAGTTTGAATTTTTAGAAAATAGTTTGACTAGTTTTAAATAGTTTAAATAGTTAAAATAGTTTAATATAAATAGTTTGAGTGTTGAAATGATTTATATAGTAAAGTAGCTTGGAAAATCAAAATAGTTTGAATATTTAAAAGGTAGGGTTTAAACGGTGTATGTTAAATTAATTTATTTAAAAATAGTTTCAAAGTCAAACCGATTCAATTCCAAGTCTTATAATTCAAATCAATTTCAGTTTTCATTTCAATTTAAATCGATTCAATTCCAATTTCAATTCGAATTAACTTCGATTTCAATTCAATTCAAATCAATTTCAGTTTCAATTCAAACTAAGTTCAGTTTCGATTTCAATTCAAATTAATTCCAATTTCGATTTTTCATTGATTCGATTCAAAAGCTTAAATTCCAATTCCATTCCCAAATTTAACCCATTTCATTATATATGAATTCCGAGTTCAATTTCAAAATATATTTAAATCACTTAATTCAAATTAAACTTTAATTTTCAAATTTAGATTCAAATCTTAAAATTAATTCCATTCTCGAGGCCAAATTTGAAATATTAATTTATATCACTTTTACTTAAATAACTTCGAAGTTCAAGTAAAAGTTCAAACCTTTTTAAAACGATTAAATTTCTATAATTCAAGTTATATTTCAAACATAAGTTCAATTTCCAAATTTAATTCTTTAAATACTTTCTCTTAACACTTTTATTTTCAACATTTCAAACTCAAATTCGAAATTAAATCAATCTTCATAAATTCGATTTTTATTTCTTTAAATCAAAATCACTTAAATAGTTTCAAAATCAAGAGTTTTAAAATTATCTAATTTAACCTATGTGATGTCCATATAGAGTTTTATATCACATGGCCAGGAATCAGTTATTTCGATTTTAATACGAGGAATGGATAAATATCATTTCAATCCAAATCGATGTATCATAGGTATATATATCATTTCAACCTATTTCTTAATTTATTCAAAATAATTCAAATAACAGTTATATACTGCCAAATGAGATACCAGGTGATAACAAGTTACATAAACATCCAAACCATCCAAATATCAACTGGTAGCATCCATCACTGTCAACATCCAATTCCGTCAGAATATCATAACAGTTTACTAGTTATCAATAAATAGGAATTTTACATGCAGTTTAATTCCAATTTCATTTCAATTTAACCGTTGATTCAAATTTCTAACATATAAATTTCTAAGTCGATTTTCATGTCAGTTAATTTTCCAAACAACAGTAATAAATTTAAATCACTTCATGATTTCAACTTAACTAACATAAAAATTATTTTAATACATAGCGAGCGATATTAAACACTCACCTTCGTCCGAATTTGAAAATTCGAATAAAGCGAATTGCAACAATTTTAACTCCATAGCGTAGACAATGTCCATACGATTCCAAGGCAATTTGTTTCGTCTAACACGAGCCTCATATGAAAAAGATAAGAATTTTATTAAGGTTTGAAATAAGTAAAATTTAATTAAATAAATAAAGATAATTAATTAATAAAGTCGTTAACTATCTCTCATCATCTTCAACGCGAACTGCTCCAGGCGCTCGAGCAAACCCATACACAACCTAACCCTAACACACGCACGCCACCTCCAGCAGCCGAGCTTCAATCCAAACTCCCCACAACAAGCACCACGGCTCCCTCCTCCATCACGCCAAGTGCGACGCCTTCCACCAGCTTATGAAATCCAAAAATATGCGCGACTTCAAGCAGCTATTCTGGCGAATCTGAGATGTAATAGCATGATTCAACCTTTGGATGTGTAGATCTCATCGAGATCTATGACTTTTCTTTTGGAAGTTTTTGATTTCAATTCGTAGATTAGGAGAAATCGAAAGAAGATGGTGAGGCAACATCAGCCAATAATTCGTTTTGAACGCGGCCGAGAATAGGGTTAGGGTTCGAACGAAATGAACGTGGCCTTATATAAGTTCTAACTCGACTGACCAGCGAAATTTCTGAACTCCAAACGAAGTGTGCCGTCTAACATTCTATATTTTTTACCCCTATTTCGAACATAATGGAACTAGTCTCGAGGTTTAATTCGATCGTATGTAGAATATAGCTTTAAAAAATCAAATAATTTTAATTGAATTCCTTCAATTAATTTCTACGCATTTCAAGCTCGTCCAGCCATACGATAAGTCCGATCGCTACAAAACTTGAAATGTTATAATAATTTACTATTACGGATCCGACGAAACTGGTTTCATCAAAATCCGAGACAGTGGTCAAAATGGCTATTTTTACTCGTTATTAAAACAAGAAATTTCAAAAATCATTTTAATCACTTTAAATTCAATTTTAAAAGTTTATTATCATCATTCCTGTTTCAATAAAATTTAAATCAACTTTAAAAATCATTTTCGTTCATATTAAATTCAGTATTTAATTGTTTAGGCAATTTCAATATTAAATTTAAACAATTCAGTTATCAAATAAATTACATTAATAAATCATAAAATTTCAATTGAATTTTAATTATCAACAATTATTCTATTTTCATCTAAGTAATTCAACATTTATTATTCAAGTTTGGTTATTGATTATAAACACAGTCAATACATAGAATTTCATTTCAATACCTATTATTGCCAAAATCTTCGAAATTGGTTATTTCAAAATTTTATCTAGGTTCATTTTCAATAACTTACATAAATAAAACATTAAAATTTTATTTCTAACCATTTTTATTCAATAATCATATTAAATTTAATAATTTAAATAGGTAAAAATATAGGTCGTTACACTCTCCCCTGCTCGAAATTTTTCGTCCTCAAAAAGGGGTTAAGTAGAGAATTTAACATTTAATATATATTATTCAAAATAAATATAAAACATTAAAATCTTATTTACAAAACTTTTACTATGCTTTCTCTATGCAACTCCAATATCGATCTTACGGAAAATATAACTTATATATAAAAATAAGTTATAAAAATTTTAAAACCTCAAAAAAAAAAATCTAACACCCGGATTTATGAATTTTTTTGGCAAAGTCTCCTCTACGCGGCTCGATCGGAAAAATTTTCTAATACAATATATATCACAAATATATATCAAATAGATCAAATATACATCTCATCTCAATGATGAGGCATCCCGTAGGGAAAAATATATATAAAACTACGGTACGTAATCCGATATATGTACCTTGTTATTATTAATACAAGCGAGTTTGCTCGTATTAAGCAAGCAAAAGCATATAAAATCCGCATATACGTCCAAACGGTCTTCGTATGTACCTATCTCAACTCAAATTTGAATATTAGTCACTTATAATAAGATATAGAATAGGTATGAGTTAAATAGAACCATATAAAATGAATATTGAATCTAAATCATAAGCACAAGCACATGTACACTGCATACAACAACCATATGCAATCAAACAATTATAACAATGATTTGTAACAAAGAAAACCATTCAACAATTATTAATATTCATCTAATTAATCCAAATTATCAAAATTTACATTTCCAATATCAATATTTAATTTATACACTTCGTTTTTTTATTAACTTTCAATTTTTATTAACATTCAATTAGTTTACTTCTAATTTATTCAAAGCTTTTCATTTACATTCAATTTATTCAACTAAATTTGTTAAGCTCCAATTGTTTCACTTTAGTTTTAACAATATTTCATATAAATTCATTTATGGACCATTTTATAGATCATTTAAGTTAGATTTTATTTCATTTGCACTTAGTATATTCTATTTAATACTAATATCATTTATAAACCATTTCATAACCATTTAAATTTATTATAAACATTTTATAAAATGCAACTCATGTTCATTATTACTTCATAACTTAAGCTCATGTTAATTCATTGATTCACTTCATTAGTTCACTTCATTATTCAAATTCATGTTAATAATTTTACTTCAATAAATTTTATTTTATAAAATGATTCACTTTATTGGTTCATTATTAACTTTACCAAAGTAAATTTTTATTTTGTAACTCAAATTCATATTAATAATAAATTTTTCTTTTATCACATCACTTTCACTCAACTTTTTTAAGTAAACTTCCATTTTATAATTCATATCATTAACTTATTTGATATTCAATTATTTAACATTCAATTTTACTAAAACTCATTCCACTTGCATTTAATTTATTTACATCCAATTTATATCAAATTAAATTGATCATATAAATTTTACTTACACTCATTCATTTTTATTCAACTTCTTTCATAATTCAAATTTCCTTTCATTTTATAATTCAAGTTGTATTTATTATATTAATTCATTTTATAGTTTAAGTGGAATTAATTCACTTTACTAATTTATCTAGTTATATTCAAATCTAACTCAACTCATGTAATTTTTATTAAGTGAAATTTTATTTCATTTAATCCATTACTCATTTTATTTAACTCTATTTAAAAAAAAAACTTCTTATCATTCAAATTCAACAAATTTAAAATTTGTTTTTAGCTTAATATTTCTCAAATCTATAAGTTATACAGCTTGATTCACATAAAATTATAGTTCGTTATTTTATCTAATTCATTTCAAATACAATTCACTTTTTATTTAAGCTTTCTTGAGTTAAACCTCATTTTATTTAATTTATTTCACTAACTCAATGTATTCAACATTTCTTAGGTTAATTCTTTTATTTCATATCTCAAATTCAAATTTTATTTTATTTTCTTAATCATACTGTTTAACTGTTTTTAAAATTCGGTTTTATATTCATGTTCAAATTTATAAGTTCTAAACTTATTTCATATCCATAATATTTTCAATTTATTAGTTCAAAACTATTTTCATATATTTATCAAATCATACTTGGAATATTTTTCACAATCAAAACTTGTTTTTATTGAAAATAAATTTCTTTTAGTAGCAATTCTCACTTAGAAACTCAAAAATAAATATTGCGATGCGGCAGTCATCTCAAAATTATTTTCCAGGGACTAAAGCAAGATTAATGCTTTTTTTTTCAAAAATCTTTTCGAAATATATTTCTAGTAAAAAAACTTCTAAATAATAATATTATTAATTTTGAAGGCTTTGAAAACAAATTAAATCAACATGATTTTTAATTCTAATTTTTTTGCATTTAAATCCTTTTTTTTATAAGCTACATTATAAATACACTCATACAAATTTCATTACCTTATTATCAAAACATTTCATTAATTTACAACTTTGTTACTGTAAACAATTTTCATTATAATTAAATTTCAATCCAATTTAATTATCAAATGCTTCGGGAAATAGAGTTCATAAAGTATTCGTTTTTAGTTTAATTCTAACACTAATTGATGATAACTAAAAAATATCATCTCCTAACAATAACAGTCATAAAAATTATCATTTCATATATAAAATATAATTTAGGTAAAATTATTTCATTTACACAATTTTAAAATAATATTATGTTTACTTTCCTCGTTTAAGTGTTTAGAAACTCTTATCGATAACATGGCGTCTCATGCACCAACTAGAATTCATAAACGACTCAACGGATAAGTAAACACAATATAAAACATTTTATAACACTAACAAGTACGTACTCTCATATATATATATATATATATATATATATATATATGCTCAAGCAAATCATTCTAGGATATTACTACCCTATCTCTAATGAGTTAAACCCTATAAAGCTAAGGTTATCGCTAAACCAAAGCTTTGATACCAACTGTGACGACCCACATTTTGGAAGGTTTGAATTGACAATAATCCACACATGTCTAACTTAAACAATCCGTAACATAGATAATCAATGAGGTTAATTAAGAAAATAAGAAAAGAAAAAGAAAACAAACACAAAATCTCGCAGCGGAATGACAAAATATAATAATCAAATAAACATCTCATGAAGCTGTTTATATTATACATTTGATTATAATTTATACAACACTTATCAGAGTTATATATACAATAGTGAAAAATAAATAATATAGCAGAACAACATGATGTAGGGAATAATAATAGTGATAATATACCAAATTTTCGTCTTCGTCCTCTAGAATAATCCTCAATGCGTTGAAATACTTGGGGCTAAACCAAGCGTAATGAAAAGATAAAACTCTCGAGTCAGGACTAAAATATCCTTATGTGAGTCAAATCGATAACATAAATAACATGAGTGTAATAGCGTCAAAGATATTTATGGGATTTCACATCCCATATCCAATGTATAACGTGCGTGCAATACCTCAAGAGATGCTACGAGATTTTCCATCTCTTAAGAATCCACCAAAATATTTATATATAGTAGAATACGCTACATATATAATGTCTAATTAGTAAAATAAATATTTTACTTAGCATTAAGGCTTTACATTAACCCCCCTTAACGTGTTTTAAGCATTATCGTACAATTTGCATATAAAGCCCCAGTAGCACATCGGGCGATAATGATGCGCTGTGATAACCAAAATCATAGAGGTCTCATATAAAGATAAAAGTATGATAAGGCACGTGAAGCAAAGCCCAAGGTAGGATACTACTAGTTCGAGTCGTAGGGCTGGTGGTAACGCATCGTAGCCACGATCGCCCACCGCATACATCCATCCCATATCGAGTGGGAGGTTATCCTAAAATCACAATGAACCAATCGAAACCAACAACAAGAGTAATAATATGGACCAAGTCCAAGAAAATCAAACAACGGATGTTCGCTAGGGGTAGCTAGCCCGCTTGGCCCTGTTAAGCTGTCATGCTTTTGTCATTTCAAATTGGCACAAGTGCTGGGGTCTATCTATCATCGTTCACTTTCTTCAAATCCAAAAAATGACGCCAAATCCAATCACTTTATTCTAGAGTCTCCTCCACGTACACAGTTTTTAAAGTGGTTCCAATATTGACAGAGATTATGCCAATAAGAGCCACCGGCCTCTTTAATAACCAAACTTCGTTTTACACCCCGTTCGATACTTTTATTTCAAAAACTCATACTTGATACCAAATATCATATTCGCTTCAAAATAATTTCAAAATCATCATATTTACTTCAAAATTCAATTCGAAATTACAATTTAGGTTATAACTACAACTTCACCCAATTTGTATTTAAATCCATGACTTAAATATAAACAATTCCTACTATGACCAGTTTGAATTTTTAGAAAATAGTCTGAATAGTTTTAAAATAGTTTAAATAGTTAAAATAGTTTAGTATAAAATAGTGAGATTTTTGAAATGGTTTGTATAGTAAAATAGGTTGGAAAATCAAAATAGTTTGAATATTTAAAAGATAGGTTTTAAACTATGCATATTAAAATAATTTATTTGAAAATAGTTTCAAAGTCAAACCGATTCAATTTTGAGTATTCCAATTCAAATCAATTTCAATTTCCATTTCAATTTTAATCTTCAATTCCGATTTCAATTCGAGTTAACTTTGATTTCAATTTAATTCAAATCAATTTCAATTTCAACTTAAATTAATTTCAGTTTCAATTTCAACATGAACTAATTGCATTTTGATTTTGCATTGATTCGATTCAAAAACTTAAATTCTAATTCCATTACCAAATTTAACCCATTTCATGTTATATGAATTCCAAGTTCAATTTTAAAATATCGATTTAAATCACTTAATTCAAACTAAACTTTTATTTTTCAAATTTAGGATCAATTCTTAAAATTAATTCCATTCTCAAGCCAAAATTTGAAATATCAATTTATATCACTTTTACTTAAATAACTTCGAAGTTCAAGTTAAAGTTTAAACCTTTTAAAATGACTAAGTTTCTATAATTCAAGTTATATTTCGAACATAATTCCAATTTCCAAATTTAATTCTTTAAACATTTTCTTTTAACACTTTTATATTCAATATTTCAAACTTGAATTCAAAATTAATTCAGCCTTTACAAAATTGATTTTTATTTCTTCAAATTAGAGTGATATAAATAACTTCAAAATCAAGAATTTTAAAATTATATAAATTAACCAATCCGGTGTCCGTATACAATTTTCTATCTTATGGCCAAGAGATCAGTTATTTCGATTTTAATTCGAGGGGTGAATATATATCATTTCAATCCAAATCAAGGCATCATAGGAATATATCACTTCAACCTATTTCTTATTTTTTTGAAATATTTCAAATAACAGTTATATACTGCCAAATGAGATACAGGGTGATAACAAGATATATATATATATATAATAAATAAACATCCAAATCATCTAAATATCAACCAATAGCATCCATCACAGTCAACATCCAATTCAATTAGAATATCAAAACAATTTACTAGTTATCAATAATCGAGAATTTTACTAGCAGTTTAATTCCTATTTCAATTCAATTTAACTGTTAATTCAAATTCTACCATATAAATTTCTATGTCGATTTCTATGTCTGTTAATTTTCCAAACAACCGTCAATAAATTTAAACCACTTCAAAATGTAACTAACATAAAAATTATTTTAGTACGTCGTGAGCATTACACTCACATTCGTTCGAATCTGAAAATTGGAATGAAGTGAATTGCGACAATTTTAATTCCATAGCATAGACAACGTCCATATGATTCCATGGAAAAAAAATTCGTCCAAAACGAGCCTTGTATGAAAAAAAATACGAATTTTACTAATATTTTAAATAATTAAACTTAATTAACTAAATAGCGATAATTAATTTAATAAAATCGTTACCTCATCTCTCAACATCTTCAACGCAAACCACTCCAGGCGCTCGAGCAAACCCATACGTGACCTAACCCTAATGCATGCACGCCACTTCCAACTGCCAAGCTTCGATCCAAACCCCCCACGACAAGCACCACGGTTCCCTCCTCCATCGCGCTAAGTGCGACGCCTTCCACCTCCGTCGTTTTCTTACGAAATCCAAAAACATGCACGACTTCAAGCAGCGATTCTGGCGAATTTGAGATGTAATAGCATGATTCAACCTTTGGATGTGTAGATCTCATCGAGATCTATGACTTTGCTTTTAGAAGTTTTTGATTTCGATGCGTAGATTAGGAGAAATTAAAGGAAAGTGAGGTAACATCAGCCATTAATTCGTTTTGAACTCGGCCGAGAATAGGGCTAGGGTTTGAACGGAATAAACGTGGCCTTATATAAGTTCTGACCCGATTGACCCGTAAAATTTCCGAATTCCAAACGAAGTGTACCGCCTAGCATTCTATATGTTTTACCTTTATTCCGTACACAATGGAACTAGTCTTAAGACCTAATTCGGTCATATATTGAAGACAGCTGTAACAACCCGTAACGACCTAGAAATTTCGATTCCGAAAATTCTAGATAGTTAGGAAAATAAGAAAGAAATACAAGAAGAAACAGAAAAAAATCAAACTCAGAATCTCATGTTCGCAGTAGATAAAATATAATATCACATAAAAAATAGTTTTACAAAGAAGAACTGTATCAGTACACTTATATTTTTATATATCAAAGTTACAATCATTACCAATCACTGGACAATTTAAACATGTCCTAGTTATACAATAATATATCACAGTGGGAAACACTCCATGCGTTCCTGCCCTCTAGCTCGCCTCTTGAGTTCTAGAACGTCCTTACCTGAAAATCTGTAATACTCGGTCTGACCCGAGCATTACATCAAAGTAACACCCGAGTCAGGCTAGAAACTAGCGTGAGTAAACCCAACTAACATAGAACACAAAAGCATACAACTTATATGAACCCGGGTATCTTACATCAATTTACAACTTCATAAGTTGTTATAGACATCACATATTTTACACATAAATTTCTAAGTGTCAAAAACTTAGATTAAATGGTCCAATTCACTTAAGTCATTCTAAACCAGCCTATTGATTTCACATATCAATCCATAAAGAATCGAAGTGGTTTCGGGTATTTACTAATACCCGACTCCGGTCTCTTCGAATTCAATACCATCTCATCGCAAATTATTCAAATGAAACACAATTCAAACTTCAAATACAGGGTGTCACCTATACACATTAATTAATCATCGATAGATAACTACTTTGTCTTGGTTTAAACCCAACATATCATATCACATAGAATCATAAATCACATATCCGAGATATCAACCAATCTAAGGCATGCAATATTATTCAATCATTCATAAGCAAGATAAATTAGTCATACCATTTCTAAAACAAGCTTATAAAATCTTATTTAAACTAAATTTTAAAATCACTTTGAATTAAACAAATTTTCAAAACCTCTTAATCAATTATTAAAGAAACAATTATAAAAAGAGTAAGTTTAAATAAGACAGTTTTAAACTAGATTTTAAATTTAAATTTTAAAATAATTTGATTTTAAAACATTTTTAAAACTGCTCAAAATTGTTGCTTCGGGTTTTACCCGAAGGCCACTCGGGCTATTCCCCGAGTTTCTCTTCTTTTCCCTAGCTTCGGTTTATTTTTTAATTTAAAAACGAAGTTTAGTTTAAATTCAGAAACCTGCTAACATTCATACTCGCGCGCACGCAACATACCCGAGCTCACCTTCCTCCTTCCCTTGCTTCAACCCGAGGAAACCCCTTCGTTCCCAAACCCAGTGCATAGAAATAATTCTGGTGCATGTGCACCCACGCAAGGTGGCGCTCCGGCCACACATCCCACCTCCGGCAAGTCGATAACAACCCTCAATTACTTTATCGACCTCCAGATCATCGTATAGACCCTCAAAACAAAATCAAGCAAACGAAGAAAAGCATCGAACCCATCCCAATCCAAAGATTGGCAAATCACCAGCTCCTCCGATCATCGGAAGTTTCGCCATCGAGCCCTGACAATTGCTGTGCCTTCCTCTTTCTACTCTCCTACCACCGATCGCCCTAATATTCGTCATGATGACGAAAATTTCTGGCAAAAAACTCGGTCAAAAACACTGATAAAACCCTAAATTCCGTTGCGCCATCAACCAAGTCGCCCAGAAAAATGTGAAACCATTTTTCTCTCAACCCCCAGCCTATAACCTGCCTCTGGCCATAAGCACGATGTCTCCGGTCAACTCTTTCGTCGGAATTTGATGATATACCTACTTCCAGTAATTACTCAATTTCTCAACAATCAAGAACATAAAAATCATAACATTTCCATCAAAAATCTTTACATTCGAATACAATTCGATATATATGATCAAAGCTTGCATTTTAAAAACTAACTTCTGGTCGTGAAATTTTATTTCTACTGATTCATCTATTTTAGAGATAATTCCTTGATATATATGCTAGGAAATATTTTGAAAATTGGTATTCTGATAAACAAACAAATTTGGTTTACATTTCATAGCCTAAAGATGATCGGGTAAGGAAATTTTTTTATCATCCCAAAATCCAGTAAAACCTGTAACAGAGCACTGTGTGTATGTATATACTGACATGCACTCCATCCAGTACATATTTCACAAACATGCAAGTATCATACCACATTTTCCACAACACTATTTCAAACAATATTCATAATTATCAAGATAGGACAAATTTGAGTTATTTGATAAGACTGTTTACTCACCTAAACCGGGACAATATATTTTCTGTTAATCTGAACCCTGTATTTGAATTGAATTTTGAATTTGCTTAGCCTGCTAAGACTTTACTTGAGTTGATGCACTGCTGTTAGCTTGCTGATGATTGAATTACATCTTGTATTTGAGTATATTCTTTGCATATGTTTTTAGGCTGAGTTGAATTTGAGCCTCCCAGGTTGAAAATGAAGTTGATTTGCATTGATGAAATTTGCATCTTTGTAACTGATGTTGTAGTTTATTACTTTAATTTTCTTATATTGGTTTCAGTTTTATGGTCTTCTTTTATTTTGAAAGATGAAAGGAAGATTTTTTTTCTTTAAGCTGAAAAATAGAAAAGGAATGGTAAAAGAGGAGATACATGTTTTATAGAGAAATTTTGAAATAAATAAATAAAGAAAATAGAAATAAAAGGTGACACTTGTTAAAAATCTTTAACACTTGTCATTTGCATGTAACAATAAGTTTACACTTGTAATTATAATGTATTAATGTGTTTTTAATCTTTTTATATATCTTATTATAGTTAAATTTTAGTTTTATACTAATAATATCTTAAGTGTGTTTAACAATCAAACTTCTCTTTGTTTAAATTTTATTTATTAAACTTACATTTGTAATTTGCATGATATATTTATTTTAAATGTTTATAAAGCTTTTGTATTTATTTTATCAATTAGCAATCACTTTCATAATTTATATAAAGAAAGTTTCCTTTAAAAAGAAAATGATATAAACATTTTATATTCTAAATAAAATCAAATAAAAATACATTTTTAAACCAGAGCATAATTTAAGATATATATATATACACACACATATCTATCTTTTGGATTTAAAATTTAAATATCAAATTCAAGTTAAATTTTAAATCCAATTTGATATATACAAATATTTAAACAAACATCAATTCAATTTGTATATAAATTTTTTTATTTAGTATATATATATAACACAATTACAAATATAAATATTTATTTGATCAGATTCATTTGTTCAATCTATAATTCAGTATTTTTATTAATTAACCCAATTATTTTATCAATTACAGATGTCCAGAAATCTGGGTTATCACATTCCTCCCCCTTTGAATCTTTTCGTCCTCGAAAAGGAAAGAAGCCAAAATTTATTATAATGATTATTATCAAAAAAATTATTCTTTGAAACACCTTTAAAACATTTTTAAAATATACATAATATTATAAAATAATTTTTATAAAAATACTTCTTATAACTTGATGTTTCAATAAGTCCGTCCTCGTTCTTACAGAAATTCGGTCATACGTTGATTAGGCGTACGAATGAAAATCTATAAATACTTGGTAAACCCATTTTCAACATCCAGTGAAAATACTTAGAAATAACTTTATTGAAAATATCGAAAACATTTTTGAAAATAGAGGAAATATCTTTGGTGAGAATGCTCTGGAAATCATCACCCCCATCCATGGTCGCAGTTAACCCGATGGTTACGTTGACATCCCAACAAAATCCATAGATTATTGTATGCCTCCGCGCCCCTCGATTACACCATGGAACCCGCTATCGATCGCATCTACAACTGAGGTTAAGTTGCTATCACAGCAAAAACCCATATAACTGTAGGCCTCAGCGCCCTCGAATTCCGCTGCCAAAAGAATGAAACTTCTCCACTCCACTTGACCATAGATCGCAGTCTACCGATGTTACATTGCCTTTCCAGCAAAATCAAGCATGGACCGTTGACACTCACCTCTACACGATTTTCACTATGGTCCACACAGTAGATCGCAGCGACATCGAGTTACATTGTCGTCACAGCACAACCCAAATGCCTCTGTAGGCATCAGCGCCCTCGACTTTCGCTACCCAATAATCCTCAGGAACTATATTTGTCCGGACTCATCAGAGGATCAACTTTAGAACCTTTCCCTTAGAGGCTCAAGGCAGTACCAACCTATGGTACTCCTGAGAAGTTCATCCCAAGGGAGCGCATTTTTCTCCAAAGCCATTTTCAAAACACTTTATACTATACACATATAGTATCTTCCAAATTATACACCTAGTATGAATCTCAAATAAATCTCTTTTCTCAAAATCGATTATCCCAAAATCGATAATTCTCAAATTAGGCTTTTCCAAATTCCAATATTGATTTTACCCAAAAATCAAAAAGCCTTTTCAAATCCAAAGGTTTCCAAAACCTTTGTTAAATCATTCTCACAAGATCCTTTATATACATAGATATATATATAACCTTGAAAAATCTTAGGATCATTTCAAACTTGTATAAAACCCTTTTAATACTTCAATCACTTTCAAAAATCTTTTCCTTCTGGCAAAAGATTCAACAAGGGAAGATTTATCTCATATGACAAAGATATATAACTTTGTTTATTCCAAATCAAATATTCAATTTGAATTGCTCTTTACGAAACCACTTACCATATCACTTACTTCCATAAAGTAAATTTTTACCATAGAAATATCCAATTTCCACTTTTATTCATTGTACATTTCACAAAATATACTTTCCATTTCAAAAACCATTTTACATTTCTTATCCACAAATTTCCCAATATCAATATCATTCAACTCCGTACGATGTACTCATATCATCCGTACGTTATATCAATCTGATCGCTCACCCGATCACACAATTTCACTTCCGAACTAGTATCGTCCACCCTACTTCCTAGTACGGACTCAGATCTGGTTTTATTGATCAGAAACCGTCATTCTCCTTGCATAGTCATAACTATGATAGAGAATACCCAGAACCAATCAACAATCCATATCCAGGTTCACCGTCGGAAATCGAGTGAAAAATCCCAACTCGGATCGATATGTTATCTCGAAATTCTATGCTCGAATCTAGATCAAATCACTATACGAATAGAATAATGTACGTACATCCTACGTATTTATCTCTTTGATTATTAGCCAAATCAATTTATTTTCTATTCACATTCACTTAAATTTTCATTCACTTACTCACAATTCATAAATCCTCATTTGGATTATCACCTCAATTCTTATCTCAAATGGATATTTAATCATAATCAGTTTGAACTCTATCCAGTTTAAATCTAGAAAATAATTTGAAAAGTTTAAAAATAGATAAATCGTTGAAAAATAATTATTTGGTTGTAAAATAGCTATAAAATAGTTAAGTAATTGTAAAATGGTTGGAAAATAATTAAATAATTGCAAAATAGTTGTAAAATAGTAATTAGTTATAAAGTAGTTGAAAAACAGTAATTAGTTTAAATAGTTCCAAAAATAATTGTAAAACAAGTATAAGATAGTTTTAGGTTTAAAAAGAAAAGTTGTATAGTAAATAGTTTGGAAAAATAGATTTTATATCAAAGCAATTTATTTTAAAAATAGTCCAGAGTCAAACTGTTCAACTTTCGAATCTCCATTTCCAATTAACTCAATTTGGATTTCCATTTCCATTTAAATTGACTCAATTCCGATTTTAAATAACTTCAATTTCCATTGAAATTGATTTAATCCCACTTCAAATTGAATTAATCCTCAATTTCTTTCCTAAATTCAAATCAAATTCCATTTGAATTTACTTATTCAACTTTAATCACAATTTCAATTTGATTCAATCCAATTCAAATTTTTCATTTGAATTTTAAATTTATACCACTTCAATCACAACCCAATTGATTCAAATCAAATACAATTTGAACTAATTAAATTTAAATCTCAACTTTCAAATTTAAACCATCCCGAATTATATAAATTCGAGTTAAATTTTTAGATGTTAATATAATCCTTTAAATCAAATCAACTTATATCTTTAAATCATTTAATTCTGAATCCAAATTCCATTTTAACCTATTTCAAAGTTCAAATAATAATTCAATTCCTCTTTAACAACTAAATATTTGAAATTAAATTTTATCATCAAATTTCAATTTCGAAACCAAACCTTTAAAGTTTTATCCTAAACATTCATATCATATGTCCAAAATGATTCAATTTATCTTAGTATTGGATATATTACCATACCCCAATTCTTCATTCCTTTAAACAAATCCAATTCACAGTTTAAAGATTATTAACAAAAATAGGGTGATATTATCCAATTATTTTAAAATATCCATCCATTTCCAATTTTCAGATCTCAAACCCAATTTGAGATCACTCAAACTCTCAATCCCAACCAACCATTTAACTTCCCAAGTTAAATCTTAATTTCATCTTGAAATTCCCAAATCAGGTTGATCATTCAGACTTATTTAACTTCTTCCAAGTTAAATTCAATTTACTTAATCCAGTCAACTTTACCCAATTTGAATTTCCATATCAAATTTTAAACTTCTCATAAATAATTTTCCAACTTAAATTTAAAACCTACTTCACTTTGGGTTTCATATCACATTCCAAAGAAAATTCAAAGCTCAACCTTAGAGTTTATTTCCTTTACACACCTGGTTACCTTTAAATTTTAAACCACCTTTGGTTTTAAATTCAAACAAACTCCTTTAAAATTCCAAACAACCCTTGTTTTAAATAGGACCCTTTCATTCAAATATATTAAATAATATTTATTTTTTTAAAGTAAGATTATATTCAAAATAGTTTTGAATAATATTATTTCCTTTAACATTTTGAAACCAATTCAAATGTTTAAATTGAGAATTCAAAACTTCACAATTTGAAACCCACTTTAATTTACTTCCTTTAAAATTTACAAGTTACTCTTTTTAAATGTTACTTCCTTAAAACATTTTATTGTTTATTGGAAAACAATCATCTTATTATTAAACGCAATAACCATTCTATTTCTTTGGTTTGAAACCAATTCTATTCAATCTTATTTTGAAATTCTTTCCCATCAAGATTTAATTTCAGTTTGATTCCATCTCAAACTTATCATTGATTTAATTTTAATTTGGTTGTATTTCTATTACCACTTAATTTAATTCCAATAATTTAACAACCAATTACCTTAATGTTTATTAGAAAGAAATATTGCTATATATATCAAAATATATTCTTATAAAATCATTTAAAATCTTTATATAAGAAAATAACAAGTACGCACTCATATATATATACACACACTTACACTCAACTCATTCTAGGGTACCATTGACCCTATCCTTAATGAGTAATCCCACCAGAGCCAAGGTTCTCGCTTAACCTTCTGCTCTGATACCAAATGTAACGACCTAGAAATTTCGATTCCGAAAATTCCAGATAGTAAGGAAAAGATGAAAGAAATAGAAGAAGAAACAGAAAAAAACCAAACTCAGAATCTCACATTCGCAGGAGATAAAATATAATATCACATAAATAATAGTTTTACAAAGAAGAATTGTATCAGTACACTTATATTTTTATACATCAGAGTTACAATCATTACCAATCACTGGACAGTTTAAAACAACATGTCCTAGTTATGCAATAATATATCACAGCGGGAAACACTCCATACGTTCCTGCCCTCTAGCTCGCCTCTTGAATTCTAGAACGTCCTTACCTGAAAATCTATAATACTCGGTCTGACCAGAGCATTACATCAAAGTAACACCCGAGTCAGGCTGGAAACCAGCATGAGTAAACCCAACTAACATAGAACACAAAAGCATACAACTTATATGAACCCGGGTATCTTACATCAATTTACAACTTCACAAGTTGTTATAGACATCACATATTTTACACATAAATTTCTAAGTGTCAAAAACTTAGATTAAATGGTCCAATTCACTTAAATCATTCTAAACCAGCCTATTGATTTCACATATCAATCCATAAAGAATCGAAGTGGTTTCGGGTATTTACTAATACCCGACTCCGGTCTCTTCGAATTCAATACCATCTCATCGCAAATTATTCAAATGAAACACAATTCAAACTTCAAATACAGGGTGTCACCTATACACATTAATTAATCATCGATAGATAACTACTTTGTCTTGGTTTAAACCCAACATATCATATCACATAGAATCATAAATCACATATCCGAGATATCAACCAATCTAAGGCATGCAATATTATTCAATCATTCATAAGCAAGATAAATTAGTCATACCATTTCTAATTAGTTTGAAAAAATTAAATTAACTATTTCAATCACCCTTGATCCTGCTTATTTAACATTAATTAACTATAAATTAATTAATTAATCATCCTTTAATTATTCATTTAATTAATCATCCTTGATTAATTATCTTCAATTACATAAAGTAATTATCCTTTAATTAATTACACAAATTAATTACCCTCAAACAATTTAATTCATCAATCAATCCAGATTAATCACATTAGTAATTAACTTCCCTTAATTACTCATGTAACGACCCTGGATTTTAGGCTCGGTTATTTTAATAAATGTTTAATCTAATTAAATAAAATGTGAACGGTTCATTTTGAAATGAATATGATTTTGGTAATAATTGCCAATTGATTATATGCATTGGTATTTTTAAAAGGAGATTTGAGTTGAAAATTTGAAATAAAATATCTCAATAATATTTATAATAGAATTTATCTTATGAAATTAAAATAGAATGCTTTCTCCTATTTTCAATTGATAAAAATATTTGGATGATAATGTTTAAATTAAAAATCTAATTGTACAAATGTAAAAATATAAATGTTAAATATAAGCCTAATACATGAATATAACCTAATAATTGATAGTTAAAATACAAATAGAAATAAATTTAAATAGCTGTAAATAAATCATATTGAACATAATTTACTATTGATAGTCAAAGTATAAAATGAAAACAAAATCATAGAAAAGTAAACCTGACAAATATGTTTATCATTAAGCTAGAATAATACCAGATAAAACCAAACATCTTTACACAAAAACTAAAAATATAATAGCAACCATGTGTATATAAGCAGATAAGCTAGAAGAGAACAAATGTTTGACACAAAAATAGAAACTAGTTGCTGTGTGAACATGTGCAATGCAAGAAAACAATGATATAATAATAAGACGAAATGAGTAGCTTCATGTATAAGCCTTCCTGAAACATATCTCTTCTATCTCTTTATATAAATATCTATGTACAACTATTAAATATCTTTACAGTATGAACATGTAACTGATTATGTAAACATAATTATTTAGTGTAAACTTATATGAATACACATTAGTACAATAGAAATCTGAAACAAAAACATCTTTGTACAATCAAAGCTGCAATATCTTTGTACCCTGTGTTTGTGTCAGCAAACATTAATAATAATATGTTAACGTAAACATTTAATTAGCCACCTTTATGTCTGGGAACATACCTTCTGGTCGAAAATATCCAATTCATTTCAGGTCTTAGTACCTTATTATAAATAAAAATAAAGCAAGCTAAAGCTTGTTTCAGAAGGTATCTTGTTCAAAGGCATATATAGATATGTCTGTCATTCCATTTAGTTGATTCCTGAGGCAAAATTTGGAAAGTAAAGCCTAAATTAGAACTGAGAAAAAGGAAGAAGTATAAACAGAATTTCATATTCAAATAAAGTGAGGAGGCAGAGAAAGTTACAGAATTCAAAACTTCAGGCTACAGACTTCTATTACTAGCCTCTGTTTCAAGTTTCAACAGTGATTTATTTTTGGTGAGTAAACATACAGTTCTTTTTAAAAATTTAAGTTTGGTAATTAGTTTATAAACTTTGTGGATGTTGTATGATGTAAATATGTGGTTCTGAAATGCATGCTCTCTGAAAATTTAGTATGTGATGTTCTTTAATATATAAAGTTCTGGGCAAAGAAATTTAAATAAAAAATATATATAAAACATCTTCATACAAATATCTTAAGCTTGGAAATTTTAACTAAGTAAATTGTTTAAGCTTAGATCATAACCTGGAAAGGGTTCTAAAAGCATCACAGTATAATATAGTTACTGTATATTCAAGTTACAGATAAAAATAAATTAAAAGCTAAAATTCGAATGTGTTAATTTGTAAATTTAATCACCTATCTTGATTACACACACAAAGTTAAGATTTTTAGCATAAAAATTATGATTTTTAAGTGAGTATTTAAGGCACAGTTTGAATATGACTCAAAGTTACATTTTTGACAATTTCGATTGATTCAATTAATTATAATTGTTGAAATTTCTTGTGAAGCAAGTTTGAAGATGAACTAACATAGGAAAAATGTGTAAAGATTTTTCGAATGCAAGGATTTTGGGTTTGAATCGAAAGTAGGGTTTAGTTCGCGTTTGTTTTTATGCTCTGTAAATTTTGATTTTCATCGCCGTGCTTTGATCGAGTGGCTAGTGGTTTTGGGTGAAGGCCGAGGAAGGTATGGCCATGGCGTTGGCGAGGTGGTTTCGCCTCTGGTGGTTGGGTTCGCTTGGTCGAGGCGGTTTTAGATGAAGAAGGGTGTTCGAGTTTTGGGTCTGCATGCTCGATTTCCTCCAGAACTTGATTTCGCCAATTTGGATTTTCAGACCGATTTGCGTGACGATTTGTGGCTTGTGGGGAGCCTCATCGATCGCTAGAGCGGCGTCGCTGTTTCGTGCACGTGCACGTTGTGCCAGTGGGAGGTTGGGTTGGGAGCTCTGTAGTTCTCGAGTTTTAAGGGTTTGAGCGTGGTGGTCTCATGTGGAACTCGAGCAAGCGGGGAGATCGCATGGGTCTAGTCTCGTGTTCGTGGGTTAGTAAGTATTCAGTTTTATAACTTAACTGCAAAATAATATAAAGATAGAAGAGGAAGAACAGGTAGTAGAAGGAGAAGAAGGGAGGGGGACTGGAAAAAAGGGTGAAGGGTATTCGAGCTATTCGAGTAACAGAGGGTTTCCACTGTTCCATTTTCTAAAGAATTAACTTAATAAACTTTTAAGTTATTTTGTCAAATAAAGGTTAGTATTAATTAAGTTAATGATGTTAACATGTTTAGGTCAAAACTTGATTTTAAATTTATTTAAAAGAGATTTGTAAATGTAAAATTAATAATTAATTTAAAGTACAAGTTGATTAATAATGTAATTAATTTTATTGTAATTAACTAAAGTAATTTAAGATTAAATAAATTTGAAGATTAAGATTGAGATTAAAAATTCTAATGTTTAATCAAATTTAACTTATGAAAATTTATTTAATTAGTTAAAGTTAATTAATAAATGGTAATTAACTTAAGTGATAAATTAAGGAATAAATGATTAATTAATTAATAGTAAATGATTAATTTAATAATTTGTGATAATTAAATAAGTAATTAACTTTTATTAATTAATAATTAAGTTATTAATTAATAATTAAGAATCAATTAATTTACTGAGTAATTAAGTAATAATCAATAAAGTTAATAAGTTAATCAACCAGTAATTAATCAGAATAAAGTAGTTTATTCTTAAGCAATTAATTAAGTTAAGTAAACTAGACTGTATTGATATGAATTGATAATTCTGTTGATTGATTCTAGTATATGTTTAGTGTTATTCTGTGATATGTTGTATTCCGTATATCTGAGATGACCGTATATGTTTTATATGTGATATGATATCTGTTATGTGAATTCTTAATATTGAATTCGAACTGTTTAAGTTAATTAGACAACTTGGCCCTTAAAACGGCGTTTGGATTTCGATGAGACCGGGATCGGAAGAATCAAATTTGATTCTCCGAAAACCACATCGATCCAATTTAAACGTTAGGTCGTGAATTCTGAGAAGAAGATCGAGATGGTGTTTTCAGAATGCAAGGGTTATCGTCGTTGACTCTGAGGGTGATTCCAAAATGAGTGTAACGAGATAATGCCTTCGGTTTTGTTCGAACCCGGAACGAACTTGTATGGATTGAATGCTTTCAGCACATCGTCAGGCGGACGATGAGCATTCTAAGTGATATGTTCTTTAAAGGTAATCGTAGCCTCAAGTCTCATCAACCGGGAATGGCTAAAACAGGGGAGGTGCAGCAAGGTTAGGTGGGTCATGCCCAAGCAGGACAAGATATTTCCCCTGTCTAGATGTCCCTTATATATTTCGGCTTAGTGGATGGTTGGTCGCGCAAACCACGGGGTTTATCTTGTTCGGGACTGTTCAGTAAGGAATGGTTCCGGCCTTGTGTTGCAGGGGATGAAGGGAGTAATCCTCGGTACGGTGATCTAGGCCCCGTACTGTGACGGGCGGTACCCCAGTAGCCCTTCCATTGTTGGAAATCCATTTTCCCTACGAGACCCTACGGTTTTGATTTGTATTACCCACTTTTGTGGCTAGTAGCTGGAATTTAATCATGTAACAATTTCAGCTATTTTTGTATTTTACTTGAAAACCCTAGACACTATTATAATATCATTGGATTTCCTATGAAATGTTTTGGTTAGCGTAAGGTAAAAACTTACCCGTATTTATTTGTGGGGAGTCTTACGTGATATCTTTATTTTCAAATGTTTTTCAAAGTTAAACAACCTTAAACCGTTTACTCATACCAGACCCATGTCTGACCCGGAGTTTATATTTTGTGTTTTTCATAAACTCTTGGGTACTCAAATTTTTACGAGTAGCCAAGTGTTAGGTTTCCGGAGTATTGATTTCTGGAGGAGCTTGGAGCAGGAGTTTCCAGACATATGTAGCTATCTATCTAGTGCCGCTGTGTTAGTTGATATATGATGTACCTCTGATGTATATAGTGATAGATGTATGCATGACTGTCATATGTATTGATATTGTATAACTCTGATATGTAAGACAATGTAATATTTATGTGATATATTATATTTTGTTCCATTCCGTTGTGGGATTCTGATGTTGTTGTTCTTTCTTTCTCTTTCTTTTCTATTTCTATCCCTTTCTTTTCTTAATGATGATATGCCTTTCTGGTAGTAGAAGGGCGGGTTGTCATAGTTGGTATCAGAGCATAGGTTGGTGATAACCTTGGCTCTGGTAGAAATTACTCATAGAATAGAGTCAGTAGTACTCTAAAATGAGTTTGAGTGTATTAATAGATATGAGCGCGTACTTGTTAGTGAATATAAAATTGTTTTTATATTGTGTTGACTTATCTGTTAAGTGTTTATGGATTCTGGTCGATGTGTGGGACGCCATTTCATCGATAGGGATTTCTAAACTCTTAAACAATATAGATCGACACGGTATTATTTTAAAAGGTAGGGTAAATGAAATAATTTTACCCAAAATTATATTTTGATATAAAAGAAATATTTTTCTGAAATAACTATATATACTTGGATGTTTGATTGTTAATAGTACAATTAAATAAAAATTTAAATGTGAGTGGTTTATAACCACATAAAATTATTTAAGAATGATTTTAAATAAAAAGAAATATAACTAAAATTTGATTAAACAGAATTTAAGTCCCGGGAATTTGAAAGGTGTTTAAATGAATTTAAATTTAAAATCTTGGGAATGTTTGAAAATGTGTTTTCCCAAAAATTTGAAGGCAATAATGGAGTATTGTTTTGGAAAATATTGTTGAATGAAAATTGTTTGGAAAGAATTTGTGAAAGTAAGGAAGCACTGAACTCACTTCAGTCGCTGGAAAATAATCCTGATTGATGATGGCCACATCATCAGTATTCATTTTCGAGTTTCTAAAGTGATGGATTGCTACCAGGATAATTGGTCATGATATTGTTTGGACTTGTTGGGTATACAAGTTGTTTTAGAAATTTTCAAACAGAGAAATTTGGTTTGGGTAAAAACAAGTGTTTGGAATTTGAAAATTTGATTTGACACCAAGTGGGTAAGTGTAGTTATCCTTTCAAAAGGTTTTGGAAATGAAAACCGGGCATTTGAATTCTAAGAATTCTAATTAATAATGTGAAAGGTTTGAATGAATTAACTGTTGAACTTATAAAGTAAAGTTGATATTAATAAGAAGAAATCGGGAATTTTAATCCCGGAATTTCAATTTAACTTCAGTAAATGAAAATAGGAAAAAGGTACTTGAGTTTAACCTGAGATAAGTTAAATGGAATTGAAGTTCAAAATAAATTTAATTGGATATAAAATTTGGAGGGTAAAATCATTGTAATTGTGAGATGAAAATTTATACTTTAAGATAGTAAGTGTTATATATATATATAATTTGAAATAATGATTATAAGATGAAATGACTCAAATGAGTAATATAAGCTGTTAAGTAGATAAATAAATTTTGAGCTCATATATTGAGAAATAAAATTTTAAGATTTGTAAGTAGTTAAATTTAACTGAAGTTGAGTTGGAATAAAATTGAATTTAAATGAATTCAATCAAGTTATAGATAAAATTGAATGAAATAAATTCTTAAGTAAATAAGTAAGTATTAAATTGGATTTAAATAGAAATGGTGTGAGTTGTAAACAAATCTAATTCAAGTATAAATTGAGTAACCTTTTTATAAATGAATTCAATAATAAACTGTTCGTGTAAATTTAAGAATGGATAAAACAATAAACTAATTAGTAAATAGTTGGGATTTGATTAAAGGAAAATCAAATCAAAGATTTAAATGGGAATCAGTGGAATAGAATAAACTTAAGTCATTGGGAGGAACAGTTTGAGGAAAATAAATGACTTAAGTAAATTGTGAGATGGTTATTTAAAACATTGGTTGTCGAGTTTAATAAAATGGTTTGGAATCAAACCTGTTGAAATAAAGGAAATGCAATGAAAAGATTGTGAATAAATTAAATGTGATGGAGTCAAGTGTAAATTGAGTTGAAATCAATTTAAGATTTGTTATAAAGCTTAAGTAATTATTTATTCACAATAATATTGTCAAATTGCATATGAAAATGGGTCGTTTGAAGTAAATGAGATTAGATAAAAAAAAATTGAATTATTAAAAGCGAAATAGGATGATTTTGAATATGAGTTTGTTTTGCTTAAATGAATTATGTATAAGCAAGTAAGTTATAAATCACTTAAACTGAAGAGAATGATTTGAGAATTGATTGGAATTAATTGTGTTAAGGATTGAAACCTTACATATGTGCTTATGGAAATATGTAATGGAGACTCTATCAAAACTTTTCAAAATTTTGAAAACAATTTTAGTTTAAAAATTTAGCCACAAAACAATTTCAAATTGGAAATTGAAATAAATTGATGAATGAAACTAACTTAAAATTTATAATAGGAATCAGTTATAAATGGAAGATAGTCAATAAAATTAAATATTCAAAGTTAAGATAAATTGAAAATTCACATGGAATTAGGAATTCAAATTGGAAATAAGTAGATATAAGAGGATATAAAGGCTAAAGTGGCAGAGTAATAATATAAGAGTATATATAATGCTTATAATAAACTTAAGAAATGAATGATGAAATTCTTAAGTGGGTTGACATTGAGAAACTTATCCCAAGTGGATAGGATCAGAATAATGTGAATAAAAGAAAGTTGATGTGGTTGAAAATCAATGAATATAAATACGTAGGATGAACGTATATTATTTTATTCGCATAACAAACTGATCTAGATTCGAGCACAGAATTTCGAGATAGTTATATCGATCCGAGTTGGGATTTTTCACTCGATTTTCGACGACGAACTATGGATTTGGATTATGATTAATTCTGGAAATTCTCTATCATAGTTGTGACTATGCAAGGAGAATGACAGTTTCTGATCAAGAAACCAGTTCTGTGTCCGTACTAGGAAGTCGGGTGGACGATACTAGTTCGGAAGTGAAATTGTGTGATCAAGCGAACGATCGGATTTGATATTGCGTACGGATAGTATATGTACATCGTACGGGCTTGATTGAATAGATATTGAATTCTGTAAACAAGTCAATAAAATTGGGAAAGAGTTAATACTATAGATTTCAGTATTGAATTGCTAGAACGGGTGTCTGGAAATTCATTGTATATTCCATATATCCCATCTTAAAAATTTGTTCTTGATTCATCATTAGTTGTTAAACCAGTAATTCAGGAATTTGGAAGTTAAATTTAATTTAATTGTGGTCAGGAATCCATTTTGGATTATTGATCATCGAGAGGCAAACTCTCGATAATTTTAGGAAAGCTTATCCGGATTTATGTTCGGATAACTAGTGATGTTTGTTAGAATAAACTGATTGATTTTGTTATTGTATGAATAATATGTATGTTTGAATGATTGGAATAATAGCTTTTAAATTAACTATTGTTTTAAATTTCGAGGACGAAATTCTTTTAAGGGGGAAGGAATGTAACGACCCTGGATTTTGGGCCCGGTTATTTTAATAAATGTTTAATCTAATTAAATAAAATGTGAACGGTTCATTTTGAAATGAATATGATTTTGGTAATAATTGCCAATTGATTATATGCATTGGTATTTTTAAAAGGAGATTTGAGTTGAAAATTTGAAATAAAATATCTCAATAATATTTATAATAGAATTTATCTTATGAAATTAAAATAGAATGCTTTCTCCTATTTTCAATTGATAAAAATATTTGGATTATAATGTTTAAATTAAAAATCTAATTGTACAAATGTAAAAATATAAATGTTAAATATAAGCCTAATACATGAATATAACCTAATAATTGATAGTTAAAATACAAATAGAAATAAATTTAAATAGCTGTAAATAAATCATATTGAACATAATTTACTATTGATAGTCAAAGTATAAAATGAAAACAAAATCATAGAAAAGTAAACCTGACAAATATGTTTGTCATTAAGCTAGAATAATACCAGATAAAACCAAACATCTTTACACAAAACTAAAAATATAATAGCAACCATATGTATATAAGCAGATAAGCTAGAAGAGAACAAATGTTTGACACAAAAATAGAAACTAGTTGCTGTGTAAACATGTGCAATGCAAGAAAACAATGATATAATAATAAGACGAAATGAGTAGCTTCATGTATAAGCCTTCCTGAAACATATCTCTTCTATCTCTTTATATAAATATCTATGTACAACTATTAAATATCTTTACAGTATGAACATGTAACTGATTATGTAAACATAATTGTTTAGTGTAAACTTATATGAATACACATTAGTACAATAGAAATCTGAAAAAAAAACATCTTTGTACAATCAAAGCTGCAATATCTTTGTACCCTGTGTTTGTGTCAGCAAACATTAATAATAATATGTTAACGTAAACATTTAATTAGCCACCTTTATGTCTGGGAACATACCTTCTGGTCGAAAATATCCAATTCATTTCAGGTCTTAGTACCTTATTATAAATATAAATAAAGCAAGCTAAAGCTTGTTTCAGAAGGTATCTTGTTCAAAGGCATATATAGATATGTCTGTCATTCCATTTAGTTGATTCCTGAGGCAAAATTTGAAAAGCAAAGCCTAAATTAGAACTGAGAAAAAGGAAGAAGTATAAACAGAATTTCATATTCAAATAAAGTGAGGAGGCAGAGAAAGTTACAGAATTCAAAACTTCAGGCTACAGACTTCTATTACTAGCCTCTGTTTCAAGTTTCAACAGTGATTTATTTTTGGTGAGTAAACATACAGTTCTTTTAAAAAAATTAAGTTTGGTAATTAGTTTATAAACTTTGTGGATGTTGTATGATGTAAATATGTGGTTCTGAAATGCATGCTCTCTGAAAATTTAGTATGTGATGTTCTTTAATATATAAAGTTCTGGGCAAAGAAATTTAAATAAAAAATATATATAAAACATCTTCATACAAATATCTTAAGCTTGGAAATTTTAACTAAGTAAATTGTTTAAGCTTAGATCATAACCTGGAAAGGGTTCTAAAAGCATCGCAGTATAATATAGTTAATGTATATTCAAGTTACAGATAAAAATAAATTAAAAGCTAAAATTCGAATGTGTTAATTTGTAAATTTAATCACCTATCTTGATAACACACACAAAGTTAAGATTTTTAGCATAAAAATTATGATTTTTAAGTGAGTATTTAAGGCACAGTTTGAATATGACTCAAAGTTACATTTTTGTCAATTTCGATTGATTCAATTAATTTTAATTGTTGAAATTTCTTGTGAAGCAAGTTTGAAGATGAACTAACACAGGAAAAATGTTTAAAGATTTTTCGAATGCAAGGATTTTGGGTTTGAATCGAAAGTAGGGTTTAGTTCGCATTTGTTTTTATGCTCTGTAAAATTTGATTTTCATCGTCGTGCTTTGATCGAGTGGCTAGTGGTTTTGGGTGAAGGCCAAGGAAGGTATGGCCATGGCGTTGGCGAGGTGGTTTCGCCTCTGGTGGTTGGGTTCGCTTGGTCGAGGCGGTTTTAGATGAAGAAGGGTGTTCGAGTTTTGGGTCTGGATGCTCGATTTCCTCCAGAACTTGATTTCGCCAATTTGGATTTTCAGACCGATTTGCGTGACGATTTGTGACTTGTGGGGAGCCTCATCGATCGCCAGAGCGGCATCGCTGTTCCATGCACGTGCATGTTGTGCCAGTGTGCCAGTGGGAGGTTGGGTTGGGAGCTCTGTAGTTCTCGAGTTTTAAGGGTTTGAGCGTGGTGGTCTCAAGTGGAACTCGAGCAAGCGGGGAGATCGCATGGGTCTAGTCTCGTGTTCGTGGGTTAGTAAGTATTCAGTTTTATAACTTAACTGCAAAATAATATAAAGAGAGAAGAGGAAGAACAGGTAGTAGAAGGAGAAGAAGGGAGGGGGACTGGAAAAAAGGGTGAAGGGTATACGAGCTATTCGAGTAACAGAGGGTTTCCACTGTTCCATTTTCTAAAGAATTAACTTAATAAACTTTTAAGTTATTTTGTCAAATAAAGGTTAGTATTAATTAAGTTAATGATGTTAACATGTTCAGGTCAAAACTTGATTTTAGATTTATTTAAAAGAGATTTGTAATGTAAAATTAATAATTAATTTAAAGTACAAGTTGATTAATAATGTAATTAATTTTATTGTAATTAACTAAAGTAATTTAAGATTAAATAAATTTGAAGATTAAGATTGAGACTAAAAATTCTAATGTTTAATCAAATTTAACTTATGAAAATTTATTTAATTAGTTAAAGTTAATTAATAAATGGTAATTAACTTAAGTGATAAATTAAGGAATAAATGATTAATTAATTAATAGTAAATGATTAATTTAATAATTTGTGATAATTAAATAAGTAATTAACTTTTATTAATTAATAATTAAGTTATTAATTAATAATTAAGAATCAATTAATCTACTGAGTAATTAAGTAATAATCAATAAAGTTAATAAGTTAATTAACCAGTAATTAATCAGAATAAAGTAGTTTATTCTTAAGCAATTAATTAAGTTAAGTAAACTAGACTGTATTGATATGAACTGATAATTCTGTTGATTGATTCTAGTATCTGTTTAGTGTTATTCTGTGATATGTTGTATTCCGTATATCTGAGATGACCGTATATGTTTTATATGTGATATGATATCTGTTATGTGAATTCTTAATATTGAATTCGAACTGTTTAAGTTAATTAGACAACTTGGCCCTTAAAATGGCATTTGGATTTCGATGAGACCGGGATCGGAAGAATCAAATTTGATTCTCCGAAAACCACATCGATCCAATTTAAACGTTAGGTCGTGAATTCTGAGAAGAAGATCGAGATGGTGTTTTCAGAATGCAAGGGTTATCGTCGTTGGCTCTGAGGGTGATTCCAAAATGAGTGTAACGAGATAATGCCTTCGGTTTCGTTCGAACCCGGAACGAACTTGTATGGATTGAATGCTTTCAGCACATCGTCAGGCGGACGATGAGCATTCTAAGTGATATGTTCTTTAAAGGTAATCGTAGCCTCAAGCCTCATCAACCGGGAATGTCTAAAACAGGGGAGGTGCAGCAAGGTTAGGTGGGTCATGCCCAAGCAGGACAAGATATTTCCCCTGTCTAGATGTCCCTTATATATTTCGGCTTAGTGGGTGGTTGGTCGCGCCAACCACGGGGTTTATCTTGTTCGGGACTGTTCAATAAGGAATGGTTCCGGCCTTGTGTTGCAGGGGATGAAGGGAGTAATCCTCGGTACGGTGATCTAGGCCCCGTACTGTGACGGGCGGTACCCCAGTAGTCCTGCCATTGTTGGAAATCCATTTTCCCTACGAGACCCTACGGTTTTGATTTGTATTACCCACTTTTGTGGCTAGTAGCTGGAATTTAATCATGTAACAATTTCAGCTATTTCTGTATTTTACTTGAAAACCCTAGACACTATTATAATATCATTGGATTTCCTATGAAATGTTTTGGTTAGCGTAAGGTAAAAACTTACCCGTATTTATTTGTGGGGAGTCTTACGTGATACCTTTATTTTCAAATGTTTTTCAAAGTTAAACAACCTTAAACCGTTTACTTATACCGGACCCATGTCTGACCCGGAGTTTATATTTTGTGTTTTTCATAAACTCTTGGGTACTCAAATTTTTACGAGTAGCCAAGTGTTAGGTTTCCGGAGTATTGATTTCTGGAGGAGCTTGGAGCAGGAGTTTCCAGACATATGTAGCTATCTATCTAGTGCCGCTGTGTTAGTTGATGTATGATGTACCTCTGATGTATATAGTGATAGATGTATGCATGACTGTCATATGTATTGATATTGTATAACTCTGATATGTAAAACAATGTAATATTTATGTGATATATTATATTTTGTTCCATTCCGTTGTGAGATTCTAATGTTGTTGTTCTTTCTTTCTCTTTCTTTTCTATTTCTATCCCTTTCTTTTCTTAATGATGATACGCCTTTTTGGTAGTAGAAGGGCGGGTCGTCACAACTTATATCCATTAAATCAACTCCTTGATTAATTACATTAATTAACCATTTAATTACATTAAGTAATTATCTCTTAATTACTTTCCTTAAGAAATTATCCTTTAATTACTTCCCAATAAGTAATTTCCTTTAATTTAATTACATCCAGTAATTATTCATTCATTACTTCACTTAGTAATTACACCTCATTAATTATATTAAGTAATTATACTTAATCCCACATCAATGATTATCTTTAATTAATCGACAAATTAATTAATCACATCCATTTCATTAAATATAACTGGGTAATTCATCCCTTAATTACCCTATAACTAATTAATTAATCTTTAATTATAGATTAATTATTCTTTAATTTTTAATTAATAAATCTTAATTATTAATTATTCTCCTTCAATACAAGGTAATCATTCTTAATTACCTTTAAAATCAATTAATTAACCATTAATTAATAGATTAATTATCCATAAATAATGATTAATAATCTTATTTATTAATCCATATCTCTTATTATAAATTAATTAACCCATAATTACTTTAATTAAATTAAGTAATTATACTTAAATTTCTTAATCAACTTAACTAACTTTAGGCATTAAACCTTAATTATCTTAAGATAAAACTTAATCCTATCAATGCCTTATTACCATTATCATTTTAAAACATTTTATCATTATGATTACCTTTGCTTAATTAAATCATTAATTGAGTTTTAGAATAAAACGATCATTTAACCTGATAATTTTATAGTTAAGAAAACATAACTTCCTTAAATAACTTAAAACATTATCAAGTAGAAATTTTTAAAACTAATTTCAATTTGTATTTTATAACTTGCTTTATAAAATCTTATTTAAACTAAATTTTAAAATCACTTTGAATTAAACAAATTTTCAAAACCTCTTAATCAATTATTAAAGAAACAATTATAAAAAGAGTAAGTTTAAATAAGACAGTTTTAAACTAGATTTTAAATTTAAATTTAAAAACATTTTGATTTTAAAACATTTTTAAAACTGTTCAAAACTGTTGCTTCGGGTTTTACCTAAAGGCCACTCGGGCTATTCCTCGAGTTTCTCTTCTTTTCCCTAGCTTCAGTTTATTTTTTTCTTTAAAAACGAAGTTTAGTTTAAATTCAGAAACCTGCTAACATTCATACTCGCGCACACGCAACATACCCGAGCTCACCTTCCTTCCCGTGCTTCAACCCGAGGAAACCCATTCGTTCCCAAACCCATTGCACAGAAAAAATTCGGGTGCACGTGCACCCATGCAAGGCCGCACTCCGGCCGCACATTCCACCTCCGGCAAGTCGATACAACCCTTAATTACTTTATCGACCTCCAGATCTTCGTATCAACCCTCAAAACAAAATCGATCAAACGACAAAAGCATCGAACCCATCCCAATCCAAAGATTCGCAAATCACCAGCTCCTCCGATCATCGGAAGTTTCGCCATCGTGCCCTGACAATCGCCTTGCCTTCCTCTTTCTACTCCCCTATCACCGATCGCCCTAATATTCTTCATGACGACGAAAATCTCCGGCAAACAACTCGGTCAAAAACACTGATAAAACCCTAAATTCCATTGCGCCATCAACCACGTCGCCCAGAAAAATGTGAAACCATTTTTCTCTCAACCCCCAGCCTATAATCTACCTCTGGCCATAAGCATGATGTCTCCGGTCAACTCTTTCGCCGAAATTTGATGATATACCTGTTTCCAGTAATTACTCAATTTCTCAATAATCAAGAACATAAAAATCATAACATTTCCATCAAAAATCTTTACATTCGAATACAATTCGATATATATGATCAAAGCTTGCATTTTAAAAACTAACTTCTTGTCGTGAAATTTTGTTTCTACTGATTCATCTATTTTAGAGATAATTCCTTGATATATGCTAGGAAATATTTTGAAAACTGGTATTCTGATAAATAAAGAAATTTGGTTTACATTTCATAGCCTAAAGATGATCGGATAAGGAAATTTTTTTATCATCCCAAAATCTAGTAAAACCTGTAACAGAGCACTGTGTGCATGTATATACTGACATGCACTCCATCCAGTACATATTTCACAAACATGCAAGCATCATACCACATTTTCCACAACACCATTTCAAAACAATATTCATAATTATCGAGATAGGATAGATTTGAGTTATTTGATAAGATTGTTTACTCTCCTGAACTGGGACAGTATATTTTTTGTTAATCTGAACCCTGTATTTGAACTGAATTTTGAATTTGCTTAGCCTGCTAAGACTTTACTTGAGTTGATGCACTGCTGTTAGCTTGCTGATGATTGAATTATATCTTGTATTTGAGTTGATTCTTTGCATATGTTTTTAGGCTGAGTTGAATTCGAGCCTCCCAGGTTGAAAATGAAGTTGATTTGCATTGCTGAAATTTGCATCTTTGTAACTGATGTTGTAGTTTATTACTTTAATTTTCTTATATTGGTTTCAGTTTTATGGTCTTCTTTTGTTTTGAAAGATGAAGGGAAGATTTTTTTTGAGCTGAAAAATAGAAAAGGAATGGTAAAAGAGGAGATACATGTTTTATAGAGAAATTTTGAAATAAATAAATAAAGAAAATAGAAATAAAAGGTGACACTTGTTAAAAATCTTTAACACTTGTCATTTGCATGTAACAATAAGTTTACACTTGTAATTATAATGTATTAATGTGTTTTTAAATTTTTTTTATATATCTTATTATAGTTAAATTTTAGTTTTATACTAATAGTATCTTAAGTGTGTTTAATAATCAAACTTCTCTTTGTTTAAATTTTATTTATTAAACTTACGTTTGTAATTTGCATGATATATTTATTTTAAATGTTTATAAAGCTTTTGTATTTGTTTTATCAATTAGCAATCATTTTCATAATTTATATAAAGAACGGTTCCTTTGAAAAGAAAATGATATATACATTTTATATTCTAAATAAAATCAAATAAAAATAGATTTTTAAACCAGAGCATAATTTAAGATATATATATATATATATATATATATATATATACATGTCTATCTTTTGGATTTAAAATTTAAATATCAAATTCAAGTTCAATTTGAAATCCAATTTGAAAAATAAATTTGATATATAAAAATATTTAAACAAACACCAATTCAATTTGTATATAAATTTTTTTATTTAAAATATATATATATATATATATATATATATATATATAAAACACAATTACAAATATAAATATTTATTTGATCAGATTCATTTCTTCAATCTATAATTCAGTATTTTTATTAATTAACCTAATTATTTTATCAATTACAGATGTCCAGAAATCCGGGTTATAACAACCCTGGTTTGGAGATTACCTTTCAATATTGAATCATAATAATAATTATAATTTAATATTGTGAATTAAATTAAAATTGGAGAAAATAAATTGTTTATTTGGTATAAACAATGAATTTTGGAATTTAAAATGAGAAAATTGAATTCCAATCTTTATTTTATTTCGTTTGGAGTGATAGTAGATGGAATATGATTTTATTTAAGTGAAGATACAATAATCATATTAATTATTGCCATTTGCTTCTTTTAATAATTTTTAAAAGAAGTATATAATTTTTAAAGGTGGTTTATTGAAATAAAATGGTAGAAATAGGGTTTAAAGTAAGTTTTGGCTAAATAATTTTTTTAAATGTTTTGGAATATTTTTCCATGTGAGCAAATATTTTTTTTGGCATTTTAGAAGTTAAAAACAATGTTTTATTCATTTATTTGAGCAAATGGTGTATTTTTGTCAAACTAAAGAATTCTAATAATAAAAATGCTTTAAAAATATAAATTGATCTTTTTAAATGATAGAAAATGTTTTATTTTATATGTATACTAGTTTTCACATTTTTCTTGTGTGAAACTTGAGAGAATGCATTTTTATTTATGTGTATATGTGATATGTACACATTAATTTGTTAAGTGTTGATTTAAAACCTTAAACCATTTATTTATTTTAATTTTTGAACCCAATTAGGCCCATTAACCTTTATACAGTTGAGAAATGAGAAATAGTGATTTGTTATACATTCATTTCATGTTATCTTCTTCTTCCATCAGCTGAAATAAAAGAAAATAAACTCCTCTTTACCAACTTCTCAAAAATCAAGCAATTTCCTAATTTTAATTCAACAAATTCAAGGCTTTTTACAATCAAGTGATAAATAAAAGGTAAACAACTCCAAATTACTTAAATTTCGTCACAAAATTCTTTTACAACGAAGGATTTCTAATTTTACTGTAAATATTGTTTTGCATGTTCTTCTATCTCTTGTACAGGTATTTAGAAGCTTCAATCTTGCAAAAAGCTTCAACTTTGCTGCAAAATCTGAACTTTTGAAACAAATCAGCAAGGTTAGTTGTATAAACTCACAAACCAGCCAAAATAAAAGTGCCAGTGCTTGAATCTGTAAAGAATTTGCTTCTGCATGTAGTTTTTTGTAGCTAGTTTTTATCTTGTTTATAATCAGTTTCCGTTGCATTTTTGAACCCTTATATCTTATGATTCGACAACGAAATGCTGTCGGATTTTTTGCTTTGGCAGCCTGCATGTTGAACTCTATCTCTATAAATTTTGGTTGAATTTTAAGGTCATTTGATATGTCAAAACTTGCCTAGAAATTTAGTTCGTAGCTTGTAAACAACTTGGAACAAATCACGTACGCAGAAATCAACACCACGCTCCTTGGGTCGGCAGGCAGGTCGACCCAGAGGACCCTTAGGTCGACAAGGCAGTCGACCTAAAAGGCATGGCAGTTGACCTTTAAGTTGGCCTCCATGTTGGCCTGAGTGTTGGGCCTTTTGCAGCATAATTCAACCATCTTATTTGTTATTTTCGAGCCTTTTCTGCTTGTTTTCTTCCCTTATTTTCTGAAATTTATGCACATACTTTCAAAACATGATGTCTATCAATAGACTAGCCAAATTTTGAAGATTTTGAAATTCAAATTTTGAATTAATTTGAATTTAAATTCGAATATCGATTTGAGTGATTTCCTTGTTTTTATTCGTTTTCGAGCACGGTTTTCTCCGAATCTTTTTGAAATGATTTTTAAAATTAATGGGCATTTAAAAATAATTATTATATGATATTTTGAAGTATTATGAAGTTTAAAATCTACTTATTATCTACAATAAGGGAATTTTTAAATACGGTTTTCAAAATGATTTCAGAAATTGGTTTTCAAAGCGTGTTTTCTAATGTAAATTATTTATATATAAATTACACGTTCTTGCACATTTCGAGCGAATGAGAAGGAGAATTAAACGGTTTGGTAAAACACGTGGTTTGGGACATGTGCGTTTATCTTATTGGTTAATTCCTAACTTGTCCTTTTGATCTTTTTGACCTTTGGGTCGAGTTTACCGATGATATGAGGTAAACTTTTTACTGATTTGAGTGTGAAATTTACTAGCAGTTAGTAAACCGTTTAGTGTAAATGTATGGTATGGGACACATGTTAACACTGTTTGGGTTCCTATCCGAAAGTTTGTGACACATTTTTCTAAGAGACGTATTAGCTAGTATTGGACTTTCGAGACATTTGTCCTTCGGGACGTTTGTCTAAGAGACGTATTTTTCCTTCGAGATGTTTGTCTAAGAGATGTATTTATTTGTCCTTTGGGACGTTTGTCTAAGAGACATGGCGCCTTATTTTAAGAGAACAGTACTTGGCAGGCTTCGGTTATAAGCACATGCTATATCTTTAAAATGATTTCATTGATTTTTGTGATTTGCCAAGCGTATCACCTTTTTATTGCTGGCCATTCGAGCCATATGAGATATTGTAACGATCCGGAAAATTTTAACAATTTTATTTGATTCTATAACGTATTTAATTGAATATTTGTGAAATCTTATAATAATTGAATTTTTAAATAAAATGTTTATATATTTAGAATACGTATATTTAAATATAGCAGATTGTAAATTTTCAAATAATTTTATGGAAGTTTATTTAATTGAGAAAACGTGCTGTCCAATTCAAGCTATTAATTGCTTTAATTGATTTCTGAATCAGTGCGTAACGGTTTCTTGTTACTACCGTTAAAGATTTCTATTGCTTAATACTTTTCCAATCCAGGTAGACTTTTCCATTCGTAACCATTAATAAATTTGAGATCATCGACCTTGCTTTTATTATTCCTTATAGTTTCGTGCACTGACTTTACCTTTCCCACTACCCATAATTTTCTCTATACGTTTCTTTTGCAATTGAAGCGTATATTTATATTTATGGTGGTGCGTTTATTCTGGTCTCTCTTTATTTTTGTTTTTAACGCTTGAAAGAATCTCAAATCATCAAGCTAGTAGCATCCGTTCCTTCCCTCGCTTTCATAAGGCCTATAATATATAAACCACTTGCTTATAGATCCGAACACAACTTTGTCATCAAATTTAATGTGCCTTCCTCTCCCTATTATTTCGGTTCCAACCTTCCTAGTAAATGGCTTTAATAAATTTTGGCTAAATCATAGCTACGGACTTTTCAAATTTCTTTCATTTTATATTTATTTCCAATTCCTTCATTGCTTCAAATTTTTTTAACGTGCCTAATCATCTCAGCATGTATATATAATGTAAGCCTACCTTTCCTTGGAAAGCTATTGCTCACAAAATTTCCTGATTTCTTTCCTTTTATCCATTTTTATATCCTTGACTTTCAAAACTCATTATGTGTTGTACAAACAAACAAAAATTTATTGCCTTAAGTGTATAGCTAAATCAACTATTGACCGTTACAATTACTTTTATTTTTATATTCATTTCAATTTATTACTTAAATAACGTTTTGATGAATTAATGGACAGCTTTACGTTTCTTTTGCTTTTGAAAACTTTATATTTATAGTGTACGTTTCTTTTGCATTTCAAAAATTTGAAACATGCTGCCCCATTTAAGCCATTAATTGTTTTAATTATTTTTCTTAATCAACATATAAACGTTTCTTTTTATTATTCTAGGATTTACATCCATACTTTAATCTCTACTGTTCCATTTATTTCATTTGAAATCTAAATTTATTTACCATTCATTTATACGCCTCTTTCTCTCTTTTACCTCTTCGTTTCCGTGTTTCTAGGAATATATATATATAGTATAGCATAGATTGCATCTTCTTTTCTCTCTGTAGGCTATTCGTTGCCCTCAAATTAATATTAAAAGAGGAGAGAGCTTTGTAAGTATTATATAAAGTCATATAGCACGTTCACATATCAGATGAAGACCTACCTTTATATTTAAGAAACTAGCATTTTCTCTATTGCCTGAAGAATGCCCTTCGCCATGTCATGTTGCTTGAATCACGCATGCATTCTTCCTTTAAAAATCGCCTGTTCTCATCTCCCCTCCATCTTTTCTTATTTCTTCCAAACCTGAGCATGAGCTCTCTCTTTTCCTTGGCCTGCCTCCTCCCCATGGCTGCATGCATTAGTTGGCAAAACATTTCCTCTCTGGTTTTTAAAAGTAAGTACGCGTTTTATTTGATATAAGTCTATTTTATATATTAAGAACAATATAGATTGTGCATAAGTTTTGTTTTATATGTTTACTGCAACTATGTGGATTTTGAATTCCCTAACGGTTGAACTTTAAAAATAATAATATATTTCATAATAGTATATATATGATAATTGTTATATTTATAAACGTGTATATAAATATTTAACTTCTGTTCATATATAAAGGTTAGTATATATTTATACCGTATTATGTATATTATTTTAAGATTTTACGGTATATAGTTTTTGACTTTTGTTAGCATATAGTTATCGTACGGCTTTTAGATACGTATGTTTTACTAACTAGTTGATAAGTTATATATATATATATATATATATATATATACGCGTTTTATTTTACTATTGATAGCATACGGTATATATGGTATAAGTTTGGCAGCCTTCTATTAATATACGTATTTTTATATGTTTTATATATTTGGTTATAACAATTTCAACTATAATAAAATATGTTATTTTATTAGCTTTCATATGTTAGATATATAAAATATAGTATTTCAATTTTCGTTACTGTTTTGGTATATATATTATATAAAATTGGTGGGTACAAGTTTGATAGGTCAATTTATAATATATATATTTTTATGATTGTTTTAGTATTTTAGAGTCTACCGTACTATATTTTATTTTATTTTCAACAATTTACATAAGTTATATTTGAATGTAGGTATATATATAAATTTTCTATGGTAGTTTTACAGTATAAGTTATATCAATATTTTATAATTTCAACAGTATATGCTTTCAAAAGTTTATTTCATGCCAGCCTTAAGGTTGTTTGCACTGACTGATATACGTTGGATTTTTTTTTAAGGGATGTGTATTTTGATTTCAAGTATAGTCATATGTATAGTCATATACAAATTGGTAGAGGAAATGTTATATAGTATATATATGGTTATATTAATATAGTCGGTCTGCACACCTATGTATATATATTAACCGAGGCATCCATATTTTGTTGCATATTTTATAAACTGTGCCTGCATATGTTGGCTAGTTGTATAGAAGCTCACTTATCCTATTTATCTTCCTTGATCCAATTCTGATTTGAATTCGTCTATTCCTATTATCAGCTTTGATCATTGAACCGTGTCCATGTAGCTTTGTTTTGGAATTCGGATCTGGATTTCATAACTCACTTCTTTTTCTCTGGCCTCGAAAGGTGAGAAATCACTCACGATTACATTCTTTTATTTACTAAATTTGGTTTCAATTGAGACGACAATTGAAATATGAGGCTGTAGTTATTTAAATTGTTATATATGTTATTATCTGTAACTATTCACTTATGGGATATGACACCATATCATATTGTTTGTATATTTATTTTGATGATATATGCCTGTTGTTATTATTATTTACATATCTGTTATCACTCTGTAAGTTCCCTGTTAGTATAGAAATCACTATGGGTTGAAATGATACATATCCGAACAGACGTTAGAATAGGAGAAAATCGTTATGGGTTGAAATGATAAACCCAAGCGATTTTCATTTAATTGAATTGGGATTACGGGTTGAAATGCTATCCACCCGTATACATTTAGTGTACGGATTGAAATGATAAATATCCGTAACACTTGACCATATGATAAGAAATATATACAGACATCGTTGGTCCATATATATAAATATTTTGAAATTTAATTCATTGTTTTGGAAAGAAATATATGGTCTTATTAAATGTTAATCCTTAAAAAAAATTATATATAAAGGGTAATGATATATAGATTTAATAATATTTAATTTAGTCAAAATTTGATTTAATACATAAATTATGATAAATATTTATGTAAGTTTTATTCCAAAAAGTATTCTGCAATTTACTAAGATTGGGAGATAAATGTGGGTTTATCTAAATGGTATTTAAATAAGGATTTATTCAATTAAATCAATTTGAAATTATTGAATGGGAAATTTAAGGGTATGATTTTGTAACTGGATTTTTATTTAAGTGATTTAATGAATATTTCACGTTTAAATAAATTAAAGAAAATATTGAGTAAAATGTAATTTAAGGTTACTTAAATGATATTGTATCTAATGAGGGATTATTTTAAGACTAGATAATAATGAGGTTAAATCGAGATCTATATGGAACTATTAAATTGAACATTTAATTAAATATTAAAGCTTTGAACTATATTGGGATATAAATGGTTTATTTTGAGATTCGGATATGTATTTGAAATCAGTATAGTTGAATTTATTATTTAGAAACTAAATTGATTAAAAAGTTAGTTTGAAACGTTGAATACGTAAAGTTTTGAAATATATTGAACATAAAGGGTATTTTGTGATTTCAAATCCGAATTTGAGATCGATAAAATTGAAGTGGTTATTTTAGAAATTGAGTTGAATTTAAATTAATAAATTGAGATTGAAATAGATTTAAATGGGGTGGTCGGGTTGATGTTAAACGATTTGTTAAGTTGAGGGAATTGAAATTTCTTTACTGTACAAATTATTTAATATATAAAAATACTATTTGGGAAGTATAGAGATATTTGAAGTGAAAATGATATTTGGTTTTGAAGTATAAATTAAGTTGAAAAGACTACGGTATTATAGTGTATATTTCTATCTTTTAGATAGTTCCATGGACCCTTAGAGGATGGTTATCCCAAACATCCTCTAATTTAATTATATTTCATTTGATATTTCACTTGAGTTAGATTTATAGATATAAGAATGTTAATCCTGACTCGAGTGTTTTGTGTTTTGCTTTACGCTCGGGTCAGACTGAGAGATACAGCATTTGAGACTCATCTTCGAAGTTGGAGCTTTGCTTGAAGATCCAGCTATCTATCCCTTCAGTCATCCAGTTGATTGGTTCAGAGAAGCCATCTGTTGCATTGGAGACTTCATGGCATTTGAACTATTCGGTTGTATTTTATTTCTAACTCTGAGGTATATAGTAGCTTCATGGACTACTATTCTTTATCTATTCCGCTGCATTGTATTACTCTGTGTAAGTGATCTATGATTGATTTATTTACTGTATATTTTAAGTTTTGCCAAATTTTATTAACAATTCGGTATTTTGAATTATTCAAGTCGGACATGTACGGTTTTATTGTCGATTTGAATGGTCCAAAATAGCGGGTCGTTATAGTTGGTATCAGAGCTTTGGCTCTAGGCAAAACCTAGCATATATGGTAAATTCATTTACAGAATCACTTTCGTTCGAGTTGAATCCCTTCTTTTTGACTTGATTTCCTTTGAATTTTGGAATGTCCCTCGGTTCCGAAATTCATTCTTGTCTCTCCCTATTTATATTCATTTGATTCTGGAGTATCCCATAACTCCACGGAATGAATTGTAAAGGGGGTGAAAACTCCTTTACAATTGGCATTGATTCACCGGAGATTTCTGTATCCTCGGTTTACGATGCTGCTATATCTTGGTATGCTGAATTCTATCTCTGGCAATCGAATGTCGATTTGCTTTAGAATTCCGCATCAATTATATTCCTGAAGTCACGGTTGACCCGGTTAAGGTCGCCCGAGATTTATAGAAGTATATCCATCTTCTATTTTGTAATTTGATTTTCTCAACCTTGTTTGAGCCTATCTTCGAATCAGGATTCTATTGATTAGAGTTCCTCTAAATTAAATCTCTATCTTTGTTTTGAAATCCATTCTTGAATCATCCTTTGAAAATCGGGTTTGTTGTATTTTTAAATTGTTTAATACGAAATTATTATTTTGATAACTATGATTTTATTCTATATATAAAAGTGAAAATGTTTTCGATAAGGATTATATACCTATATATAAAACGAATAAGAAATGTTATTCTATATTTAAAATTTTTGAAAGGATTGGAAATTTTGAAAATTTATAAGAAAGTGATTTATATAAAAAGGATTTATAACTGAAGGGTTAAATTTGAAATTCGAGAATTGAATTCCGATATTTTGAAATTGGTTTTAAGATTTTGGGAAAATATATAAAAATAATACGATTTAAAAGTATTTTCCGAATAAGAAATGTTTCAAATGGGTTCAAATGAATTCCAATAATTTTGAAGAAATTTCAAAGAAGTTTTCAAGAAAATAGAAGTCCAGAACTCACTTATGTCGCTGGAGAATAATTTCGGTGATGAGTGCACGCATCATCGACATTGATTTTCGAGTTTCAGAGTGGGGGAGAGGCCACTTTTATAGCTTCGCTATGCGAGTGATTTTGTAAAACCGTTTTTGATTTCAAATTCCGAAGTATAATTTGATATTTTCAAAAGATATATGTATATATTTGAAACAATTTAAAGTGAGACCGGTATTCAGTCCTCGAGTTTTCAATTTGACTAGTAATAACTCTATATAAAAAAAAATTGATTTCCAACTCTTAGATTTGAAATTTGATTTCATCGACTATTTTGAAGGTTCGAGCACTTCCAAATCAAGGTTTAAAAGTTTTAAACTAAGAAATTTTCGAAAAGTATAAAATTTTTGATAAAGCATATAAGTTTAGTTTTGAAGAGTATGACTTAAGTAAGTTTGAAACCTTTTGTTAAGTAAGTGAATATGACTATTTTTAATTATACTAATATGGAATTTAGTTTTGAAATGTTTTGGAAAAAAATATATTTTAATTTCAAATAATGGTTTTTAGAAAGGTAAATTGGATATTTCTAATAGAAATAGATAGTTTTAAAATTTTAAAGTGATGATTATAAATTTGGAAACCATTTTGAGTATAATTGATTTTGAGAAAATATTTGGTTTTGAAATTAAATTGAAATTAAAAACCAGTACTTATATGGTGATTTTGGAAATGAATTTGTTTGACTTGAATTATTTTAATTTGGAAACTGGGATAATTTTCTAAACCTATTATTTTGGGAACTTTGAAATTTAGATACTTAATTTGGAAGAAAATTTGGTGAAATCCTATATGATTTTGAAACTGAATTGATATTGAAATGATTTGAAATTGAGACTCTTATATTGTTAAGCACTTGATTTGGGAGTGGTCGAACTTATATAAAATGAATTTGTATAAGTATGAAGTGATTTGAAATCTATTGATTTGAAAGGTACTCAATTTGGAAAGAGAATTTTTTTATAAATCGAAGTCTATATAAGTATGATTTGATATACTATTGATTTGGAAAGTATTCGATTTGAAAATGGAATCTTATATATATATATGGATTTTATATAAGTATGATATTTGAAAGTATTTGAAAAGGTACTGTATGATATATATTTTCGAAGTAAAGATATGAAAAGTGCCTTCTACTTGATATCCGCTTTGTGGCCACATCGTGGATTCATTCTATCGATATTATTCTCTCTGATTTTCGGTTTTCCGGATGTAATACTCGATGTTTCCCACCGTGGCGTAACCCATGGTTTTTTTTCTCTCGTGACTGCATAGTGCAACTGCCTGGCTGAGTCTTGCCTAGGGGTACGGATTGTTTCCTGGGGGATCCAGGCGTAACCATTGTGTATCCTGCAATCTGTGTAGGTCGCGAATAGTAGCGCAAGTGCCTGGCTGAGTCTTGCCTAGGGGTACGGATTATTTCCTGGGGGATCCAGGCGTAACCATTGTGTATCCTGCACTCTACTAGTCATCATGGCGTAACTCGCAGGGCTGAGAAAGCTTACGGATATGGATTGTTTCCTGGGAGACCCAGGCGTAACCATTGTGTATCTGCGAACCATGGTCGGATAAAGGTTTTGGTTTAGTTGTTTGTTTGGATTGTACTTTCCATATCTGTTTTTAAAAAGGTTTTTCAAGTATTTTCACTGGGTGTTGAAACAGGTCTACTAAGTACTTGAAGAATTCTAGCTTTGCGCCAGATCAACGCATGGCCAGAGTCTGCAAGAACGAGGATAAACTTGTTAAAACATCGAGTTATAAAAATATTTTCGAAAGAAAGATTTATTTCGATATAAATGTATTATTATAAAGGTATTTATTATAAAAGTATTTTTCCCAACAAAGAAATTTTGTATTAATATTTGAAATTAAAATTCTTATGGTTTGAAATAAATTATTCGTGCCCGATTCTATTCTTTTGAATCTACCTCTTCTGCTCAGCTTCATTTTTCACCTATATTCCGTTTTCGGAATCTACCTTCCTTTCCTTTTTGAATAAATCTTTTAAATATTGCTTATTTGTATACTACATTGTTTTATATAAAATTTTAGTGTTATAAATATTTTTGAAGTTATAAATTAAATAAAACATCTTTAAAGAAAATGATTATTAATTTATTGATAATATTTGAAAAGTATCTTGAGATAAATTAAAATTTTCATAAATTTTGGATTTAATATTTTCAATAGTCTTTGTAAATAGAAGTAATAATGTAAATAATTGTTTGCAAAGGAGTTTGAGAAGTATTAAATATTAAAGAAAAATTAATTTCAAATGAAATTTTCAAATAAATATTTTAAATAAAATTTATATAGTTTTAAAATTTATTGTTTATCTTGGCTTTCAATCTATTTTTTTTCTGGTTGTTTTATTCTCCTACCTCCATCCTTTTCGGGGACGAAAAGTTTTAAGTGGGGGAGAGTGTAACGACCTGGAAAATTTTAACAATTTTAATTGATTCTATAACGTATTTAATTGAATATTTGTGAAATCTTATAATAATTGAATTTTTAAATAAAATGTTTATATATTTAGAATACTTATATTTAAATATAGCAGATTGTAAATTTTCAAATAATTTTATGGAAGTTTATTTAATTGAGAAAACGTGCTGTCCAATTCAAGCTATTAATTGCTTTAATTGATTTCTGAATCAATGCGTAACGGTTTCTTTTTACTACCGTTAAAGATTTCTATTGCTTAATACTTTTCCAATCCAGGTAGACTTTTCCATTCGTAACCATTAATAAATTTGAGATCATCGACCTTGCTTTTATTATTCCTTGTAGTTTCGTGCACTGACTTTACCTTTCCCACTACCAATAATTTTCTCTATATGTTTCTTTTGCAATTGAAGCGTATATTTATATTTATGGTGGTGCGTTTATTCTGGTCTCTCTTTATTTTTGTTTTTAACGCTTGAAAGAATCTCAAATCATCAAGCTAGTAGCATCCGTTCCTTCCCTCGCTTTCATAAGGCCTATAATATATAAACCACTTGCTTATAGATCCGAACACAACTTTTTCATCAAATTTAATGTGCCTTCCTCTCCCTATTATTTCGGTTCCAACCTTCCTAGTAAATGGCTTTAATAAATTTTGGCTAAATCATAGCTACGGACTTTTCAAATTTCTTTCATTTTATATTTATTTCCAATTCCTTCATTGCTTCAAAATTTTTGAACGTGCCTAATCATCTCAGCATGTATATATAATGTAAGCCTACCTTTCCTTGGAAAGCTATTGCTCACAAAATTTCCTGATTTCTTTCCTTTTATCCATTTTTATATCCTTGACTTTCAAAACTCATTATGTGTTGTACAAACAAACAAAAATTTATTGCCTTAAGTGTATAGCTAAATCAACTATTGACTGTTACAATTACTTTTATTTTTATATTCATTTCAATTTATTACTTAAATAACGTTTTGATGAATTAATGGACAGCTTTACATTTCTTTTGCTTTTGAAAACTTTATATTTATAGTGTACGTTTCTTTTGCATTTCAAAAATTTGAAACATGCTGCCCCATTTAAGCCATTAATTGTTTTAATTATTTTTCTTAATCAACATATAAACGTTTCTTTTTATTATTCCAGGATTTACATCCATACTTTAATCTCTGCTGTTCCATTTATTTCATTTGAAATCTAAATTTATTTACCATTCATTTATACGCCTCTTTCTCTCTTTTACCTCTTCATTTCCGTGTTTCTAGGAATATATATATATAGTATAGCATAGATTGCATCTTCTTTTCTCTTTGTAGGCTATTCGTTGCCCTCAAATTAATATTAAAAGAGGAGAGAGCTTTGTAAGTATTATATAAAGTCATATAGCACGTTCACATATCAGATGCAGACCTACCTTTATATTTAAGAAACTAGCATTTTCTCTATTGTCTGAAGAATGCCCTTCGCCATGTCATGTTGCTTGAATCACGCATGCATTCTTCCTTTAAAAATCGCCTGTTCTCATCTCCCCTCCATCTTTTCTTATTTCTTCCAAACCTGAGCATGAGCTCTCTCTTTTCCTTGGCCTGCCTCCTCCCCATGGCTGCATGCATTAGTTGGCAAAACATTTCCTCTCTGGTTTTTAAAAGTAAGTACGCGTTTTATTTGATATAAGTCTATTTTATATATTAAGAACAATATAGATTGTGCATAAGTTTTGTTTTATATGTTTACTGCAACTATGTGGATTTTGAATTCCCTAACCGTTGAACTTTAAAAATAATAATATATTTCATAATAGTATATATATGATAATTGTTATATTTATAAACGTGTATATAAATATTTAACTTCTGTTCATATATAAAGGTTAGTATATATTTATACCGTATTATGTATATTATTTTAAGATTTTACGGTATATAGTTTTTGACTTTTGTTAGCATATAGTTATCGTACGGCTTTTAGATACGTATGTTTTACTAACTAGTTGATAAGTTAAATATATATATACGCGTTTTATTTTACTATTGATAGCATACGGTATATATGGTATAAGTTTGGCAGCCTTCTATTAATATACGTATTTTTATATGTTTTATATATTTGGTTATAACAGTTTCAACTATAATAAAATATGTTATTTTATTAGCTTTCATATGTTAGATATATAAAATATAGTATTTCAATTTTCGTTACTGTTTTGGTATATATATTATATAAAATTGGTGGGTACAAGTTTGATAGGTCAATTTATAATATATATATTTTTATGATTGTTTTAGTATTTTAGAGTCTACCGTACTATATTTTATTTTATTTTCAACAATTTACATAAGTTATATTTGAATGTAGGTATATATATAAATTTTCTATGGTAGTTTTACAGTATAAGTTATATCAATATTTTATAATTTCAACAGTATATGCTTTCAAAAGTTTATTTCATGTCAGCCTTAAGGTTGTTTGCACTGACTGATATACGTTGGATTTTTTTTTAAGGGATGTGTATTTTGATTTCAAGTATAGTCATATGTATAGTCATATACAAATTGGTAGATGAAATGTTATATAGTATATACATGGTTATATTAATATAGTCGGTCTGCACACCTATGTATATATATTAACCGAGGCATGCATATTTTGTTGCATATTTTATAAACTGTGTCTGCATATGTTGGCTAGTTGTATATAAGCTCACTTATCCTATTTATCTTCCTTGATCCAATTCTGATTTGAATTCGTCTATTCCTATTATCAGCTTTGATCATTGAACCGTGTCCATCTAGCTTTGTTTTGGAATTCGGATCTGGATTTCATAACTCACTTCTTTTTCTCTGGCCTCGAAAGGTGAGAAATCACTCACGATTAACATTCTTTTATTTACTAAATTTGATTTCAATTGAGACAATAATTGAAATATGAGGCTGTAGTTATTTAAATTGTTATATATGCTATTATCTGTAACTATTCACTTATGGGATATGACACCATATCCTATTGTTTGTATATTTATTTTGATGATATATGCCTGTTGTTATTATTATTTACATATCTGTTATCACTCTGCAAGTTCCCTGTTAGTATAGAAATCACTATGGGTTGAAATGATACATACCCGAACAGACGTTAGAATAGGAGAAAATCGTTATGGGTTGAAATGATAAACCCAAGCGATTTTCATTTAATTGAATTGGGATTACGGGTTGAAATGCTATCCACCCGTATACATTTAGTGTACGTATTGAAATGATAAATATCCGTAACACTTGACCATATGATAAGAAATATATACAGACATCGTTGGTCCATATATATAAATATTTTGAAATTTAATTCATTGTTTTGGAAAGAAATATATGGTCTTATTAAATGTTAATCCTTAAAAAAAATTATATATAAAGGGTAATGATATATAGATTTAATAATATTTAATTTAGTCAAAATTTGATTTAATACATAAATTATGATAAATATTTATGTAAGTTTTATTCCAAAAAGTATTCTGCAATTTACTAAGATTGGGAGATAAATGCGGGTTTATCTAAATGGTATTTAAATAAGGACTTATTCAATTAAATCAATTTGAAATTATTGAATGGGAAATTTAAGGGTATGATTTTGTAACTGGATTTTTATTTAAGTGATTTAATGAATATTTCACGTTTAAATAAATTAAAGAAAATATTGAGTGAAATGTAATTTAAGGTTACTTAAATGATATTGTATCTAATGAGGGATTATTTTAAGACTAGATAATAATGAGGTTAAATCTAGATCTATATGGAACTATTAAATTGAACATTTAATTAAATATTAAAGCTTTGAACTATAATGGGATTTAAATGGTTTATTTTGAGATTCGGATATGTATTTGAAATCAGTATAGTTGAATTTATTATTTAGAAACTAAATTGATCAAAAAGTTAGTTTGAAACGTTGAATACTTAAAGTTTTGAAATATATTGAACATAAAGGGTATTTTGTGATTTCAAATCCGAATTTGAGATCGATAAAATTGAAGTGGTTATTTTAGAAATTGAGTTGAATTTAAATTAATAAATTGAGATTGAAATAGATTTAAATGGGGTGGTCGGGTTGATGTTAAACGATTTGTTAAGTTGAGGGAATTGAAATTTCTTTACTGTACAAATTATTTAATATATAAAAATACTATTTGGGAAGTATAGAGATATTTGAAGTGAAAATGATATTTGGTTTTGAAGTATAAATTAAGTTGAAAAGACTACGGTGTTATAGTGTATATTTCTATCTTTTAGATAGTTCCATGGACCCTTGGAGGATGGTTATCCCAAACATCCTCTAAGTTAATTATATTTCAGTTGATATTTCACTTGAGTTAGATTTATAGATATAAGAATGTTAATCCTGACTCGAGTGTTTTGTGTTTTGCTTTACGCTCGGGTCAGACTGAGAGATACAGCATTTGAGACTCATCTTCGAAGTTGGAGCTTTGCTTGAAGATCCAGCTATCTATCCCTTCAGTCATTCAGTTGATTGGTTCAGAGAAGCCATCTGTTGCATTGGAGACTTCATGGCATTTGAACTATTCGGTTGTATTTTATTTCTAACTCTGAGGTATATGGTAGCTTCATGAACTACTATTCTTTATCTATTCCGCTGCATTGTATTACTCTGTGTAAGTGATCTATGATTGATTTATTTACTGTATATTTTAAGTTTTGCCAAATTTTATTAACAATTCGGTATTTTGAATTGTTCAAGTCGGACATGTACGGTTTTATTGTCGATTTGAATGGTCCAAAATAGCGGGTCGTTACAAATATCATATATACGGCGATTACCTTATGGGAATTTGAACCCTTGCGAGTTCTATCTTTGAAATTTGAGTTGCCTACACTGGCTTTTTATTGAGATTCCCGATATAGCGTATGTTTGAAAATCTTAGTCTCCAATTTTGGAGATATAATTGTCTTGTGACATATTTGGAGATGGTGATTTCTTTGAGTTGCTTTTGAGATGGCCGTTATGGTCGATTAGGGATTTCTCCTTTTTAAGAGCTATAATTTTCCATAAACCAATATTGATGATTTGTGATATGCCGACGATATGAGGCTTGCTATATTTAGCGTTTTATGAATGTTTCTATCTCTTTTGAGATTGTATATTTGTGTAGTGATACCATATTATCACTTAATGTAATCATACACTTTAATTGTCCCTTCTCATTTTAGAATATTATCAAATTATTCTTATGCTCATTTTATCGCTTATCCTTGTAAACTGATTTATTTAGCTAAACTGACCCGTGTCTTTTATACTCGGGTCAGACTGAGGTGTTTCAAGTTAGGTGTGTTTGGACTTAGCATATTCTGCTTTCGCATGGACTATTTTAGTAGCTCTTTTTATTATAGCTTTTTGTTAGTCCTTTTTGTTTGCTACTCTGATATGTATATTTTTTGACTAGCTTATATATTGCGGTTTCTATACCACTTGACATGTATCATTTTGTATAATCTATGTTGTATATGTATATGTGTGTCTGTATATGTGTGTGTGTGTGATGATCTGTTATTCTATGATGTGCTTTGCATTTGGGTGTTATATTTTGTTCCGATAGATCCACTGGCCACCCATGGCTTTATGTTAAGTATTTATTGGAATGTCGATCCACTTGAGTTAGAAAAAAATTCATAGCATTTTCCGACGTACTCAATATATAATTAAGACAAGGCTATAGATGGTCGCTCCTACCCAGCCTTATTCTTTGCTTTAGCAGACAGTATTACCCAGTAATACTCTTTTTCAATGTGTCTCGGGGTGGGGAGTCACAGCTTGGCACCAGAGCTGAGTTTAGAACAAAATATGATAAACATAGAACAGAAACACATATTATGGTACATCCAAGTGTAATACAAGTGTCACGAATCCTTGAATCATCGTGCCTTTGTCCTTTCTGTGTCCTTAGAGGTAGATAGAAGTTTAGGAATAACTCTAGGAATGCATGTTAATTCCATAGTATTCTTTATTGAATTAATGATATCTACCCTATGAATAATTTTTATCTTATCTTAACTTTTAGCTAATGGCTGGAAGAGGCAGAGGATGACACTCGGATGCTGGGCAATCCAGCGGCTCACTTTCGAAAGGCGTTTACATGTCTGCCAATCAGTCCATGGAGTTTGGCACTCATTAGGTCTCTAAAACTCAATGAATATTATTTGGATTCTTGGAATCTTATTTATAGGAGCACTCAGCCTCCAGCTCCTACTCCATCGTCTCCTTCGCACAAGTCTGTCTTTGCATGCATGTGCAGTGATTTCTCCCATCTCGGAGGAAAGCCGTTAAAAGGCTCTACGGCTCCGAGTCCGTTCTTGAGGTCCAAGCTTGGATTCACACATGCAAGCAGATATTTTCTCGCATGGATCTTTCCGACCATCATAGAGTTATTGTGGCATCCAACATTCTACAAGAGCGTGCTCACAATTGGTACGAACTTCTCATAGCCGAGCTCCATGAGTCTACTCTTTCTTGAACTCGGTTTGGGGAACAATTCGAACTCAAGTTCGTCCCTGAATCTGAGAAAGAATTATTGGCCCGTCGCTTCCTCGAGTTGAAGCAAGGAAAGTCCTCCGTCTCTGATTATGTTTCATCATCCGAGGCCTTATCTATGTATGGTTTTGAATATATCCGCACTCACTCTAAGAAGAATCTAAAGTTTGTCTCTGGTCTTAAGAAATATCTCAGGAAGTCTTTGATGCTCCAGCTCAAGCTTTCTTTTGAGGAGTTGGTTGACTCGGCACTTCATTTTGAATCCGTCGAGAAGGAGTGCTATAGTGGCGATGAGGTTGAGGTTTGGAAGAACCCCAATTAGAAGAAGTTACCATTTCATAAGCTGAAGTTTTCCCTTCTAAGAAGAAGAAGCGAGTTGGATCTAGTCCTAGTTCTCATCCTAGTGGAGCACCTCCTACTCGGAACGGGTGTTTCAACTATGGCTCATCTTATGTAGCGACCCTGGATTTTGGCCCTGTTATTTTAATAAATATTTAACCTAATTAAATAAAAAGTAAACTGATCATTTTAAAATGAAAATATAAAGTAACACCCAACTAAAATTTAAATAACATATTAAAATAGGAATTTGTTTATATTATAAAGTAATAAAGACATGCAAGAAAATGAAAGTAAGACAAAAGAAGATATAACTGTCTATGAAGCTAACAAAAGAAATGAAAAATACATAAAACATGAAAACAGGACAACGTTATATATTCTAATTCGAACGAATGTATGTAGATAAATATGTAAAATAAAAAGAAGACAAAGATAATAACATGTTCATGCATATGCTCACAAAACAAACAAAAAATTTTATAAATATCTTTGAGCTTGTATAAGAAGACAAAGAAAAGCAATACAATATCGTTAGCCACCAAAAGATATTATCAGCCACCAAAGTAGAACAAATCGGCAATATATGTTTCAAGTATGTAGATTTAAATAAAAACAAGACAAAGTTTAATTAATGTAGCACACAATAACCCATCATCTCAGCCCCCAAAACAACATTATCAGCCAACAAAAGGAAAAAAAACTACATAGTCATTAGCACAAGAAAAATCTCTGGCCATGATTGTACAAACAAATTTATAATCACCCTGTAACTTTTGTTTTATATATCAAGCTTCTCATCTTAATTCGATCATCTAAAAATTTGAATGACTTCTGGAGTAAGCCTCAGTTCAAACTTAAACAATAATTCAGTTTAAACAACAGTCCAACAATACAAACAAGAAGATTGAAGAAATGATTTCAGCAAGCAAATTCAAAGCCTGTGTCAACATGAAGAGGGCTCTGTTCTTTCTTCTGGAAATACTGTGAGTAACATTTTTTTCTTAAAATACTTAAGTATAAATATGAATTGAATTGCATGTTGATGCCTGTGATAATTATGGTGTGTGGATATATAGATGAGTAAGCTGGCATATATATATGAATGTGGATGTGTGCACATCTGTTAATGTTTGAAAACACCTCTGATTTCATTTCAAACTCGGTATTTAATTTAAAATACTATATCTCTTAAATCCAATCATTATTAAGATTTGGAATTTAAACCGGATATGTCAATTATATCATGGATTCAATTTTAAAGATTTACTTATGTTAAAAATATTTTGTATTGATTTTGGAAATCAAGAACAACAGAGGAAATGTAATATACGTCAAAACTCAAACTTTTGTAAATCATGATTCAGGATTATAAAATGATTTCTAAATCAAAAACCAGATTTTTTAAAACAAAAATCAAGATTTTTTTATTTGGGTTGAAGAAGTATCTCTGGGTTGAACTCAATTTGAGTTTTTGGGTAATTCTGGTGATCTCTGTGATCAGAGAGGCCATGGTTATTTCAGGAAATAGAGGAGTAAGCAGTGGGGCCAGGAAAAATGGTAGAAGGATGGTCTGTGACCGGAGGTGACGGTGGTGGCTCATTTTGGTTGCTAAACCTAGTTTCGGCTAGGTCAGGTTGTTTCGTTTGGCACGGCACCTATGGTGCATCGAGTTCGTCTGAACTCTGAGATATTGAAGTCTGGATGATGGCGAATGTTTTGGCCGGAGGTGTTGAGTTCTGGTGATCGGAAGAGTTGGTCGTGGTGATTTCCAGGTTTTGTTTTCTGGTACCTGTATCGAGCTTGAATGCTCGATTTTGTTTTGATGATTTCATCATCGATCTGATGATCGGATAGGACTGAGGGAAGATTGCCGATGTGGGAGGGTGTTCAACGTTGGTCGGAGAAGGCTAGAGCCATGGTGCATGTGCACCGTGCACTTTCTGATTTCTGGTGAAATCTGGAAGCAGTGTAGAGGGAGACTCGAGTTTTTCTCAAGTATTCATCATGTTTTTCTCGGAGTTTATTGTTCCTTTCCCAAACTCTGGATTCCCACAATTTTTCCACACGGGCAGTCTAGAGTTGGGTTTTTCAAATAGTCAGGTTTATTAGATTATCTGGAGCTAGTTCAGTCTTTGGATAACGAGTGCACTTGCTTATCGTTGTGAAGCGTGATGTTGGTTCGAGTTAGCTTTGGATTGGAGCATTGGATTTGGGAATGCATTCTATTGAAGACATTATCTTTTCTGCTGTTGTTTCTTGTATCTCTGATAGCATTGATATCTATTGTATCATTCTGTTGTACCATATTATATCAGATGTTGTATCTGTCATTGTATCAATATTGTATATACTGATATTCATTTCTTCCGCTGTGTTGTACTTAATGGTGTTATAAGCTCCGGCGAACCAGATTCGATGTTTGGATCTACGACATTGGAATATGAGTGTCATATTCAGTGTCGATTTTCGAAGGTCGAGTCAGGACCGCTACATCTTACCATATGATATATGACTGCCCTAAGCCTATTATTTTCCGCTATTGCAAGAAGGAGGGTCATCGCTTTACCACTTATCCTATTGCTCTGAATACCCAGTCTGGAAAACTAAATGTAGTGGATGCTTCTGGAGGGTGTTTTCAGCACAGAGGAACATCTCCTTCTATTCTTGAAGGTTTATTGTTGATCTTTGATCGTTATATTCGATTCATCTTCAATATGGGTGTGTTACATTCATTTGCATCGAAGAAGCTCGTCGATGATTTGTCTTTGGATGTCTCTTGTATGGTTAGTTCATTGAGGATTATAAATCATATTAGGGGATCCGCAACCCTTAGCATGTGATGTCCCGTCTTTTGGCAAGGCCGTGACACCAAAGAATTGACTGGAAATCGAAGATAATCAGTCCCGAAGATAAGTTATGAAGAGGTTCACCTTGGCTATTGGAAAAAAATTTCCAAGTCTGGATCAAGCTACAATCCATATGGTACGACAAGCAGAGCTATAAAAGCCAACGTTTCAAATTTCAAGTCAATCGAAGTTCGTATGCTCAAGATATGGTTGTTGCATGTCAAGGAAAACAACTACAATTCATATCCATCAATGTGAATAGTGGTTCATATCCATCACTAGCCTCACTTCGTATCCAGCATGACCCAACCTACTTCGTATCCATCACAGGTGCATTGCTTCGTATACATCAAACCTCAGGCAAAACATGGTCAGTTTGTATCCATGGAGGGAAGCAATGTGTTCGCTTCCATTCCATTAAACAAACCTCATTCGTATCCACCGACTGTCCATTAGTTAAAATCCATCATGCATGCTCCAACTCGTAACCCTCACCTAGAAGCACTTCGTATCATTCCCACCAGTGCACGATTCGTATCGCTCTATTCCTCCACAAGTCATATCGATCAGCCGAAGATCGATAGACCCACACATCCCTCGAGCAATACGAAGCGGCCATTTCCTAAAGCAGTCTAAAACTAATGATATGAAAAGTCCAATACGAGATGGTGTATGATTGATGGATATGAATAAAGCTACGATTCGTCGATACGAATGAGGCACGGTCGAGAGAACGACTCAGTCACTCGGTGTGTAAAGTGGATCGATTCTAAAGGATAGCGCCACATCATTGGTTGTCGTGTGCATTTCATCGATACGAAATGGAGCGATACAAATGTATCGATATGAAGCTTGACTGCACATTGAAAACACAAACTTGCATCAATCATATCTCAAAATCTACAAGTCCAAATGCTACCAAATTTTCACAGGAGCTTACCTATAACCTCAAGAATGTACCTGACCAATTTCAGCCTAAAAGGACCAGTTATGGATCTATACGAACTCAATTCTTATCGCTTCCAGATCGATTCGAAATCACCTGAACTCGATTCTATGGGCCCATCCACGTGAGAGAAGAAGTCCTTCGAGATTTAGGCGAGATGTTTGCTGCCTACACCTATAAATAACGACCCTTGACCTACAGAAAATGGACTATTGGCTTCTTACACTGACATTCTGCCGAAATCACTTCTCTGCTACTGTTGTACTGTTGTAACCTCTTGTAATCAGCAAGTGAGAATTCAATAAACATCAATCATTTCATAATGGTTGTAGGCAGTACGCTGAACCACTTTAAATTTGTGTGTTTCTGTGCATTTTCTTATCTATTGATTGGTGTGTTTGCTAAATCTACCTTGTTTTACATTTTTTTGGTTTATCTCTTCAAACACATCTGAAGAGTGTTGTGCCCAATTTTGGTACAAATACTTTGGCGCTTTCATTGAGAAAACTCGGTTTTTCTCCAGCTCATTGGATCTACTGTCGGTATTGGATTGCGAAAATCTAAGGACAAGATCCAGATTTCAAGCCTAGAAGTTCTTCCATCCTACTCAGATTTGTACCAAGTCCAAGAGGGAGCTTCGCTATCCACCATGGGCAACACTAGGACTACTTCAACAGCTGCAGATCCAGAAGGATGGGATAGACAGAACCCCACATAACTTCCTCCTATCGACCAAAATGCTGCCAAACCTTCAGATCTGCAAGATCCTGTCACCAGGGAAGAGTTCCAACTACTAATTCAAGAGATGACCCAAAGCCGCTAGCAACTTACTTAGTAGCTCCACGCCAACGTGGAGTTGACCAATCGACTGAACCACAAAACACGAAGAAGATCCAGAAGGGATCAGTCTTCCTATTCATCCACTAAAAGTTCAGCCTCTTTTGACTAAAATCATAGATCCACATGACCACGGCTGGATGGAAGCTATATACAGGCTACTGGACATCAACACACATTGAATCTTGGGCAACCGAGAGCTGGCCCGTCAACCAGCCATCAGACGAGACCCTCCTTTCGAGGAGGTACTGTTCCTTATCATACTGCTAACAACTACGCTGCTACCGCTGCTGTTGTGTTAGGAGTTGACACATGAAACCGAACGAATCCAAACCACCGTCAACATGATTATTCTCATGAGCCCTATATTCCTGAAGATTTAGAACCAAGAAGGCGAGATATGAACCATTGACCGCGACCGACCCATCCTCATATTGTGGAACCCGACCACACCTTGGCCTATCATGCCTAGAATGTCCAGATATCGAACATCCTGACAATGATCCATCAGATGATATGTGAAAGTTAAGGCCTCACCAATTACGAATAGGGAATCTCTCGAAGTCATACCTCCTCCACCGATGACATCCTCTACGCTGAACCGCCTTGGCAATTCAGAATGCCAATTCTACCTGTTTATGAAGGGAGCTCTGATCTTAACCAGCACATTTCAAAGTACGAGTGGTTAATGAATGTCAAACGGGCTGATGATGCGGTCAAATGTCGAAGTTTCTCGATCTCCCTAGTGGGAATAGTGACTATGTGGTTTACGCGTCTACCACCTCGATCTATCTGATGTTTCGACTAGTTGACAACAAAGTTTGTTGAACAGTTCCACACGCATGTCATAAGGTCGAAAGATGTTAATATCTTGTCTAGTGTCACTCAAGTTCCCGGAGAGAAACTCAGACATTATCTGGAGAGGTTTCATACTGCATGCGTTAAGTTTAGTAATCCTAATGACAAATAAATTCTGATGGCACTAACTTAGGGGATCGATGTCGATTATGAATTTGGTAACTTGTTGGCCAGAAAACCTCCTACGTCATTGGACTGTTTCTATTCCAAGGCAGCTCAGTTCTTGAGAAGAGAGAATGCAAAATGGTCTAGGAAAAAGGATGACGCAGGGCCCAGTGTGGATGGAATCCAAAGCAATGTCGTTATGAAACAAATTTGGAAGAGTTCCCTAAAAGGTGCGGTTAAACATACAGAATAAGCAAAATCAGCAAAAAGGCGATGGAAAATAAGAAAGGAAACGGGATCAAAATCGTGGATCGTGACGTAAAGTTCTCATGATTACCACGTATGCTCCTTTAAATACATCTTTGAAAAATGTGTACTTGCAGATCTGCAATCATCAGAAAAACAGATTCAAACAGGAAGTTTGTAAGTTTCACGATAGTTATGGCTATAACACAAATGAGTGCCAAAATTCATAGGATATCATCGAGAAATTGATACGGAAAAGGAAGTTGGAGCAGTTTGTACGGGCGCCGCGGTCTGGAAGCGTGGACGCATCGAATCAAAACCAAATACCAAATCAGGCGAGACCAGAGGAACCCGCTCGTACTGGCAGGAGGCCAGTGATTAATACTGTCAGTGGTGGTCCTCATCAAACAAATCAAAGCTGGAGGGAAACAGAATCGTATGCCAGCTCTATTAGGCATGCAAGCTTCGAATGTTGTAGTAATTTGGAATACGGGGCTCCAGCCAAATAACAGAAAACGATGACAGACGGCATCGTATTTCGAAACTGGGATGCCTATAGAGTCGGATCCCCGAACATTGATCCACTTGTCATTTCAGCTCAGATAGGTCTGTGACGACCCGATTTTCCAGCCCCAGCAAGTCGTATCATCTTGAAGAAAGAAAGGGATAGAAAAGAGAAAAGAGAAAAGATAGAGAAGAAAGAAGAAACAACATCAGAATCTCAACAGTGGAACGAATAAATTATATTAATAACATAAATATTACATAGTATACAACATCCATCAGAGTTACACAGTTAATAAAACACATACTAGGCAGTTATAAACACCTGTCTAGTTATACAATTCACTATACAATACAACACAGAGATACCAACACAGTGGAAAACTATATATATCTACAACGATGAAGCCTCCTGCTCCATTGCTCCTCCAGAATTCATCAAAGCTAACCTGAATCCCTTGGCTACTCGTAAAAAATTTGAGTACCCGAGAGTTTATGAAAAACAGAAATAAACTCCGGGTCAGACATGGGCCTGGTATGAGTAACAGGTTAAAGTTGATTAACTTTGAAAATATTTGAAAACAAAAGGTATCACGTAAGACTTCCCACAAATAAACATGGTAAGTTTTTACCTTACGCTAACCAAATCATTTAATAGGAAATTCTGTGATATTATAATAGTGTCTAGGGTTTTCAAGTAAAACACAGAATAGCTGAAATGCTTACATCTCACATTCCAACATAGTTGGGCACAATCAAAACGTACGGCGCTTATTGGAGATTGGATTCCATACAATGGCAGGGCTACTGGGGTACCGCCCGTCACAGTACGTGGCCTAGATCACTGTACCGAGGAGCCACCCTAACTACCCTGCAACACAAGGCCGGAACCATTCCTTACTGAACAATCCCAAACAAGATAACCCCGGCAATTGGAGCTCAAAACTGCCCACACAGCCGAAATAAAAGGGACATCTAGACAGGGGGAAATCTCGTCCTGCTTGGGCATGACCCACCTAACCTTGCTGCACCTCCCCTGTTTTAGCCATTCCCGGTTGATGAAGCTTGAGGCTGTGATTACCTTTAGAGAACACATCTCTTAGAATGCTCATCGTCTACCTGACAATGTTTTGAAAGCATTCAATTCATACAAGTTCGTTCCGGGTTCGAATGAAACCGAAGGCATTATCTCGTTACATTCATTTTGGAATCACCCTCAGAGTTAATGACAATAACCCTTGCACTCTGAATCTTCACTTGAGAATTCACGACCTAACGTTTAATTTGGATCGATGTGGTTTTCGGATGTCTAAATATGGAAACCCGATCCCGGTCTCATCGAAATCCAAACGCCATCTTTTAAGGCCAAGTTGTTTTAAAGTTTAAAGCAATTCAGTTCAATTATCCATATACACAGTTAAATAATTCACAATATCGTAATAGATAATCAACATTATCATCATAAATAGATAATTCATATTATCACCACAACAGATAATCCCTATTATCATCCAACAGATAATCCATATTATCTATATACTTAAATCAAAGCATACATTTCACATGGCATCCATTAATCTCATATTTGAGATCTCAATCTATCCAAGGTAAACAATATCATCAATCCAGATATAAGCAATCACATCAGCTATAATTTATTTAAAATGAATTAAATTAATTACTTCATCTCCGATTAATTTAAAGTAAATTAAATTAATTACGTCACCATTTTAAATCTTGCTTATATATCTATTAATTAATTGTCCATCAATTAATTTATCATTATCCAACTATTCAATTTAATTAATCACCCTTAATTAATTAACTTTAATTACATTCAAGTAGTTATCCTTTAATTTATTTTCACAAATTAATTAACCTTAACTAAACATAGAAATTAACTTCTAATTACTTAACTGTAATTAATTACCTAAATCTTTGATTACACTAATTAATTATTCTTTAATTACTTATTATTGGTTAATTAATCTTAATTGATCAACCCTTGAATTCATCATTTATTAATGATTTCTAATTACATTTAATTAATTATCCAATTTAGATTAATTACCTTATGTAATTAATCTTCAATTAAACACATTTATTAATCACCCCTGATTAATACCATTCAGTAATTAACTACCCTTAATTACTCCATCAAATAAATTAATTATTCCTTAATTAATTTTCTTTAAATTAATCCCTTGTTTAATTTCACAAAGTAATTACACTCCAATTACTTTCATCATTAAATCATCTTCAGTTAATTACATCAAGTAATTATCATTAATTACTTCCCTAAGTAATTATATTTATCACATCATCAAATAATTATTAAAATTAATTAAACTTAATTAATTAAATTAAATAATTCATATTAAACTGAATTAATTACAATGAGTAATTAATTCCATAATTACGTCCATTTAGTAATTATACTTAACAATTCACAATTGCATATCTTAAACAAATAATTTAATTAATTATTAAAATTAATCCCATTAATTGATTATTTCATAATCTTAGTTAATAATCTTCATTAACTATTTACAATTCTTTAATTACTTTTCCTAAAGTAATTAACTAAGATTCATTATCAATTACATTTTAATTAATCTTAATAACTCATTAATTGATCCATTAATTGATTACTAATCATTAAATAAAAATTAAACCTTATTTAATTAATGATTCTTAATTACCAATTAATTACCTTAAATTAATTAACTTATGCCTTATTTACATAAATTTAAACTCTTAATTACTAAATTAACTAATTCAAGTCATTAATTATCCATTTAATTAACTTAATAATTACAAATCCTTAAGTCTTTAATTATAAAAACCTTTTTCTATTTAATGATCAATTTATCATTAATAAGGTATTTAAAAACAAATTAATTTAAATTTACTTTTAAATTTCATTTTAAATTTAAAATTTAAAATGAAATCAAATTAATCTTAACAGGTTAAAAACAATTCGAAACCCCTTTTTATTTCATAAGTTAAAGAATATTTATCTTAAAATATAAGAATAAAAGAATTTAAAACACACATTTCATTTTGACTTCAAATCAAATTTTAAAATCTACTTTATCATTCAAACCTTTTTAAAACAATTTTAAAATATTCTTTTATTTCAAATCTAAGATTCAAATTTATATGGAATCCAGATTTAAACCTTTTATTTTAAACCTCGCTTACAATTTAAACTACACTTTAAAATCCAAACTACTTAAGCCTTTTTAAAATAGTTAAAACAATATAAATAAAAACTTTATTTATTTTAAATTAAAATTCAAAACTAACTTGAACCAGATTAAACTTGGGTTTAAAATCTCATTTTTTTATCTTTGCTTTTCTTTTGAACTTAGCTCTAGATTTTACTTTAAAAAATTTAAACACGAAAACAGGTTTCTTGTAAAAAAAACCTATAGCAAATATCGACCTGAGACAAAGCTCATTTACTTCGAGTCGAATACGAACATGCTTCGAGTAAAACCCCTCATCAACACGAGTAAACACTCGAGTCCCATTCCTATCCAAACCAAAAAAACACAGCTTCAACCGATGTACACCGTGCATATGCACGGTGGCTTCGGCCACTCGTGATCATCGACGATGATCGAAAAACGTCAGAGAACATCACAGCAACACACCCCGCTCACCAAATCGAACATCAACTCTCGAAATCAAATTCGAGACTTCGACCCAAACCTGGAAAACATCAGAGCATCATCACTTGAAAACCTGTCAACGCGCCGCTTGAAAAATTCTGACCACCTGACGTTCGGCCTCTTCGGCCATGTCTTCGTCCAAGCTACCCTCACCAGAAACCCCGCAACACTCGATCCACTACATGCGCCATGGCGATCAATTAATCAAACACAGCTAAACTAGGGTTCGAAAATGAATATCACCGCCGCACCTTCCCTGGTGAAATTCATCACCATCCATAATTTTTTCCAACATCATTGATCATTCCTCCATCTCCAAGAAAGTCCACGAGCACACCAATCCACTTGATCACAAGGAAGACTCAAAAATACACTTCCAGTTTAAACCCAAACATCACCTTCGATTCCAAACTATAAATCCTGATTCTTATGTTAAAAATCATATTTTGTTTGAAGTTTTCGATTAGTAATACTGAATTTATAATTTATATAGCTTGAGTTTTAATTATACTTAATATACTCAGTTGTTTTTAATGCTTCCAGAGACAAACAAACCCTATTTTAACTTAGATTTTAAACATTAATCTAATTTGAATCAAACAATATTTGTTTGATAACCAGATCTTATCATGAACAAGATCATGTGGAAGGAATTTTAAATTAAAAACTTGAGCCCGGGAAACATAGCAGAGCACAAACATAATCACAGTATTGCACACACACATATATATACAGGGACATACTTATACATATACATCACAAACACATTCTTCAGAGATGAGTATGCAACAGAATTTATAACTTAAACTATTTAATTTTTGATGTTACTCTCCATTGCTTTGAGAATGCACAGAGCATTTTGTTTTGAAATAGCTTTGAACTCTAAAAACTGAGAATTGTTTGCTTTGATCTCCTAATCTTCTTGTTTGTGTTTAAATGAATGATGCTTCAGTTTGTAAAAATGGATATGCTAACTTGTATTTTCTCCCGACTTGCTATGACTTGAACGAATGAAATAGGGATAGATATAGAAGAGTTGTACAGGGGTAGGTGATATCTGGGCAGCTATTTGCAGGTACAAATATTTTCATTTTTTTTAAAGATTGGTCAGAGATTTTTCTTCTTCAAATGTAGGCTGAAATGATCATTTGCAAAATTCGAATTGACTTCATTTGTACGCTAAGATGAAAGTATTAAATGCCTATGTACTTTTTTTGATTTTATGCTTATCTTCCTTTGTATGTTGATGCTTCCTTTTGCTTGCCTGGTTTGTGTTTGCCTCAAGTAGTTATACATTTTTATTATTACTTTGTCTGGTCATACCTTATTTTGTCTTGTATATAGATATTAATTTCACTTGTGTATGTAGATGTTTCTTACTTGTTCCTGCATACAAAATTTCACAGGCATATACATACTTCCTTTATTTTATTCTTGCCTGGATATGCTTTTATACTTTAGGTACAAAATGTTTTCCTTTGTCTTGCTTATTTATTTTACAGGTTACAAATATTTCCAAGCCTGGGTTTTTTTTTGCTTTATTTTTATATAAAGTTGTTTAAGTCATTTGTTTTGGTTTGTTACTTAATTTATATTCATATACTCTTTATACTTAAACAATTTACAAATTTACTTTTCTTTTTATTTTAGACTTAAACTATCCAATACCTAATCCACTTATATTTTTTTATACTTATGTTATTATCATACATTTGATTTATGTTTGTGTTTATTAAGATTTGTTTTATTTTAAACATTTTTGAAAGTGGCTATTTCAAATTTACAAATCATAGCTTTCCTATCAAAATACACACACACACAATTATATATATAAATAAATTTAAGATTACAATTTCTATTTATATTAAAAATCCATTCGTAAAAAATATATTACATTATCAATATAGTTTAAATATAACTCATTATTAAATTAAAATAATTCATAAAAGAATAAATTACTTATTTTATCAGCTACATTAAAAAAACAAAACAAACCTTTTATTTAAATTTAAACTTAAGCTAAAATCAATTTTAAATAATTAAGTTTTTATCTTGAGTATTAAAATCATATGGTTATTTATTTAATAGCTTAATATCAAATTAAATCAAATTTCTAATTTACCAAAAATATTAGAATTAGAAAACATTCCCTTACTTATTAATTTAAATCAAAGTTTATCTATTTACACTATATACAAATATATATACATTACAAATAGAAAACAATTTATTAGCCTTTAAAAGATAAATTATCAGTTTAAATATTTATTTAAAAGAAGATTATTAATTCAAATTCAAATTTTATTATTAACAATATCGTCAAATCAATTAAATTTTGATACAGATTATTAAATTGATATTGCCAAAAATTCCGGGATATCACATTCCTCCCCCCTTAAAAGAATTTCTTCCCTGAAATTTAAAACAAAGTTAATTTAATAATCCAATTAGAGATTTAATTTTTTTTTTAAACACAAGCATATATCAATCATATGCTAGCAGCCATAGCAACCAATTCATCCAATCAACAAATCTAATTTTCTAGATAAAATTCTAGATAGAATTTTCTCGAGTTTCCCTAAGTATAAATATCGGGATACTCGCTTTACAGAATCCAAACAATCAATATTACTAAGCTACTGAGTTTCTACTCATCTGGATCTACAAAACAAAACAGGATATCAGACCAAACTCAAGTCTGACTCAACAACCCAAAACTCCTTGAACTGCTGGTTCCCAACCAGAGATAGATCTTGCATGTACTCCCTTAGAGACACGTGAAACACTCTGAATTCCAGTTATCCAAACTGGCAATCCACTTCTGAAGACCAAACACTAATCCTAATAAGAACAACAGAAAAAGATCCAAATATCTCGGAGCTAGCTTCCCAATCTCACCCAATCTTATAGCTCCCATGATCGGAGAAAACCCAACAACAACGAAGTCTCTACTTCGAATTCCAAATTCTCCGTCTTTGGAATCCAACTTCCTTCCTCTCTTATCCATAAAATTCTTCTGACGATCCTGGGCTGCCTACACCCTTACTGATCAGCTCAACCCTTGCTGATACCCCTAGAAACAAATTGAACCAAAAACAATCCAACAAAATGATCTTTCCAAGATCAACTCAAAAATCAGAACACAACTCAATTCCAAAATCAGCAGACTGATCTCACTTCTCCCATATGGAAAGATAATACAGATGCATTCCAATCTAGTCTTAAGATCCTGAAAAATTTTCAGTAGAAACTCTCTAATCCAAAACACTACAAATTCCAGTTGTTTGCACACCAAACAGCTGCCACCATGCTTCCACTGCGCAACTCTAACCAGAGCAGATGAAAATGCTGATGATGATCATGAGGACAAACTGGACAACACATCTTAGAACTATGGTTCAACAGATCCATAAAAGAAACTCAGAAGTTCCTCCAAAACCTGAGCTACTTCACCAAACTCATTCTCCAGAAATCATCCTACTACTAAGCTGAACCATCGGTACCCCTCCTGGAATCTAGTCGATACCAAACTCAATCTCCAGACACGGACAAGACTCTGACTTCCTGAAGACATCCAGAAAATTTAGATATCCTAAGAGAACACTCAGCTATTGCAAGTCACTTTTGCAATCAATCCATCCTAATTTCAAAGAAAAACTGCTCTCTCTTTACCAAACAGAATAGCCTACGCTTAATTAGCCAATCCATTAAAGAAATGGAATCACTCTGCTGCTCCTGAAATTACCACAAGAAAACTGTTAAGCCAGAAGATCTCCTTGACGACACACAGAACATTCCGAGCTGCACTGCTGACTCAGATGCCAAGACTTCCTATCCAAAGCTCTTCGAGAAACTTGAACCTTAAACTAAACAAAAAACTCCCTGCTGAACTTAGCCACCACACCGAAGCAGATACACTTCTTGAACTGATTCCAAAGAAACATCTTCGGAGACATCCATAGTCACTATGTCTTATCACACAGCTACTATATCCTGAGATATCAAGATATCATGACTTGCTTCTGCCAAACCGACGGATCCAAACTCTAGCTTATTCAAACTTACGCTTCAAAGATGAACTCCGAACCTTAAAAGGTTTCCTTCAGAGATTTATGAAATCCTTACACTACCCAAAGCTCACTCAAGATGGTATTAGGTCTACAGTCTCGACAGATACACTTCCAACCTCAAACATTCAAACTCCAACCATTGGTAGTCGTATTACACACACCACTACCCTATATACCTTTATAACCTATATTGGAAGACCCGAACAGGTAATCCAACAAATAGGTAATATATATATATATATATATATATATATATATATATATATATATATCAAAATTACAAATACGCTCTCTCAAGAAAGAAATCACTCAAGAGCCTAGGTATTCGCTCAACCTAGCGCTCTGATACCAACTGCGACGGCCCGACTTTTCGACCCCAGCAAGTCGTATCATCTTGAAGAAAGAAAGGGATAGAAAAGAGAAAAGATAGAGAAGAAAGAAGAAACAACATCAGAATCTCAACAGCGGAACGAATAAATTATATTAATAACATAAATATTACATAGTATACAACATCCATCAGAGTTACACAATTAATACAACACATACTGGACAGTTATAAACACCTGTCTAGTTATACAATTCACTATACAATACAACACAGAGATACCAACACAGTGGAAAACAATATATATCTACAACGACGAAGCCTCCTGCTCTATTGCTCCTCCAGAATTCGCCAAAGCTAACCTGAATCCCTTGGCTACTCGTAAAAAATTTGAGTACCCGTGAGTTTATGAAAAACAGAAATAAACTCCGGGTCAGACATGGGTCTGGTATGAGTAACAGGTTAAAGTTGCTTAACTTTGAAAATATTTGGAAACAAAAGGTATCACGTAAAACTTCACACAAATAAACATGGTAAATTTTTACCTTAGGCTAACCAAATCATTTAATAGGAAATTCTGTGATATTATAATAGTGTCTAGGGTTTTCAAGTAAGATATAGAAATAGCTGAAATGCTTACATCTCACATTCCAACATAGTTGGGCACAATCAAAATATACGGCCCTTATTGGAGATTGGATTCCATACAATGGCAGGGCTACTGGGGTACCGTCGGTCACAGTATGTGGCCTAGATCACTATACCGAGGAGCCATCCTAACTCCTCTGCAACACAAGGCCGGAACCATTCCTTACCGAACAGTCTCGAACAAGATAACCCCGGTAGTTGGAGATCAAAACTACCCACACAGCCGAAATAAAAGGGACATCTAGACATGGGAAAATCTCGTCCTGCTGGGGCATGACCCACCAAACCTTGCTGCACCTCCCCTGTTTTAGCCATTCCCGGTTGATGAGGCTTGAGGCTGCGATTACCTTTAGAGAACACATCCCTTAGAATGCTCATCGCCCACCTGACGATGTTCTGAAAGCATTCAATCCATACAAGTTCGTTCTGGGTTCGAACGAAACCGAAGACATTATCTCGTTACACTTATTTTGGAATCACCCTCAGAGTTAACGACAATAACCCTAGCACTCTGAATCTTCACTTGAGAATTCACGACCTAACGTTTAATTTGGATCGATGTGGTTTTCGGATGTCCAAATATGAAAACCCGATCTCGGTCTCATCGAAATCCAAACGCCATCTTTTAAGGCCAAGTTGTTTTAAAGTCTAAAACGATTCGGTTCAATTATCCATGTACACACTGTTAGATAATTCACAATATCGTAATAGATAATCAACATCATCATCATAAATAGATAATTCATATTATCATCACAACAGATAATCCCTATTATCATCCAATAGATAATCCATATTATCTATATACTTAAATCAAAGCATACATTTCACATGGCATTCATTGATCTCATATTTGAGATCTCAATCCATCCAAGGTAAACAATATATCAATCCAGATATAAGCAATCACATCAGCTATAATTTATTTAAAATGAATTAAATTAATTACTTCATCTCCGATTAATTTAAAGTAAATTAAATTAATTACTTCACCATTTTAAACCTTGCTTATATATCTATTAATTAATTGTCCATCAATTAATTTATCATCATCCAACTATTCAATTTAATTAATCGCCCTTGATTAATTAACTTCAATTACATTCAAGTAATTATCCTTTAATTTATTTTCACAAATTAATTAACCTTAACTAAACACAGAAATTAACTTCTAATTACTTAACTATAATTAATTACTTAAATCTTTAATTACACTAATTAATTATTCTTTAATTACTTATTATTGGTTAATTAATCTTAATTGATCAACCCTTGAATTCATCATTTATTAATGATTTCTAATTACATTTAATTAATTATCCAATTTAGATTAATTACCGTATGTAATTAATCTTCAATTAAACACATTTATTAATCACCCCTGATTAATACCATTCAGTAATTAACTACATTTAATTACTCCATCAAATAAATTAATTATTCCTTAATTAATTTTCTTTAAATTAATCCCTTGATTAATTTCACAAAGTAATTACACTCCAATTACTTTCATCATTAAATCATCTTCAGTTAATTACATCAAGTAATTATCATTAATTACTTCCCAAAGTAATTATATTTATCACTTCAGTTTAAACCCAAACCCTACCTTCAATACCAAACTATAAATCCGGATTCTTATGTTAAAAATCATATTTTGTTTGAAGTTTTCGATTAGTAGTAAGGAATTTATAATTTAAATAGCTTGAGTTTTAATTATACTTAATATACTCAGTTGTTTTTAATGCTTCCAGAGACAAACAAACCCTATTTTAACTAACTTAGATTTTAAATATTAATCTAATTTGAATCAAACATTATTTGTTCAATAACCAGATCTTATCATAAACAAGATCATGTTGAAGGAATTTTAAATTAAAAACTTGAGCCTGAGAAACATAGTAGAGCACAAACATAATCACAGTATTACATACACACATATATACAGGGACATACTTATACATATACGTCACAAACACATTCTTCAGAGATGAGTATGCAACAAAAATTTATAACTTAAACTATTTAATTTGTGATGTTACTAACCATTGCTTTGAGAATGCACAGAGCATTTTGTTTTGAAATAGCTTTGAACTCTAAAAACTGAGAATTGTTTGCTTTGATCTCCTAATCTTCTTGTTTGTGTTTAAATGAATGATGCTTCAGTTTGTAAAAATGGATATGCTAACTTGTATTTTCTCTTGACTTGCTATGACTTGAGCGAATGAAATAGGGATAGATATAGAAGAGTTGTACAAGGGTAGGTGATATCTAGGCAGCTATTTGCAAGTACAAATATTTTCATTTTTTTTAAAGATTGGTCAGAGATTTTTTTCTTCAAATGTAGGCTGAAATGATCATTTGCAAAATTCGAATTGACTTCATTTGTATGCTGAGATGAAAGTATTAAATGCCTATGTACTTTTTTTGATTTTATGCTTATCTTCCTTTGTATGTTGATGCTTCCTTTTGCTTGCCTGGTTTGTGTTTACCTCAAGTGCTTATACATTTTTATTATTACTATGTCTGGTTATACCTTATTTTGTCTTGTACATAGATATTAATTTCACTTGTGTATGTAGATGTTTCTTACTTGTTCCTGCATACAAAATTTCACAGGCATATACATACTTCCTTTATTTTATTCTTGCCTGGATATGCTTTTATACTTTAGGTACAAAATGTTTTCCTTTGTCTTGCTTATTTATTTTACAGGTTACAAATATTTCCAAGCCTGGTTTTTTTGCTTTATTTTTATATAAAGTTGTTTAAGTCATTTGTTTTGGTTTGTTACTTAATTTATATTCATATACTCTTTATACTTAAACAATTTACAAATTTACTTTTCTTTTTATTTTAGACTTAAACTATCCAATACCTAATTCACTTATTTTTTTATACTTATGTTATTATCATACATTTGATTTATGTTTGTGTTTATTAAGATTTTTTTTATTTTAAACATTTTTGAAAGATGTTATTTCAAATTTACAAATCATAGCTTTCCTATCAAAACACACACACACACACACACACACACACACATATATATAAATTTAAGATAACAATTTCTATTTATATTAAAAATCCATTTGTAAAAAATATATTACATCATCAATATAGTTTAAATATAACTCATTATTAAATTAAAATAATTCATAAAAGAATAAATTACTTATTTTATCAGCTACATTAAAAAAAACAAACCTTTTTATTTAAATTTAAAATTAAGCTAAAATCAATTTTAAACAATCAAGTTTTTATTTTGAGTATTAAAATCATATGGTTATTTATTTAATAGCTTAATATCAAACTAAATCAAATTTCTAATTTACCAAAAATATTAGAATTAGAAAACATGCCCTTACTTATTAAATTTAAATCAAAGTTTATCTATTTACACTATATACAAATATATGTACATTACAAATAGAAAACAATTTATTAGCCTTTAAAAGATAAATTATTAGTTTAAATATTTATTTAAAAGAAGATTAATAATTCAAATTCAAATTTTATTATTAACAATATCATCAAATCAATTAAATTTTGATACAGATTATTAAATTAATATTGCCAAAAATTCCGGGATATCACAAGGTCCTTCTTGGATGAAGAGGATCTTAATAACAGTGGAAGTTTAGTGAACATAATGTTTAAGCAAGCTTATGAGAAGATGAAGATGGAAGCGAAAGATTTGAAGTCTTGTCAGTTTCTTATTCATGGCTTCAATGGAAGTGCGACTATACCCATTAGGACGGCGGAGATGCCAGTAGAGTTGGGAGTTGGAGAACGCCAAAGAGTCCGGATATTACAATTTATTGGATATAGACTCACCATACAACATTTTCTTGGGCCAACCGGCCCTAGATGAGTTCAGGGTTGTTATTGCGCCTTGGTGTCTAACTTTGAAATTCCCGACCGATAATGGAGTTGGAGTCATTAAGGGAGACCAGGCTATTGGACGAGCCTGTTATATTGTTGAGCTGCTGGAGGCGCGGTGAAAAGAAAAGGTCGTAGAGGAATCTCTATGCATCCACTTTACGGAGAATTGACAGCTAACGCCTAGGCCAAGGCCCGGGCACCCCAACCAATTCCCAAGGGATCTTGACTCGAGAGATACCGAAAGTGAAGACGAAGTTAAAGACAGTTAGGCTTCTCCGGCAAAGTTGACGTTTGATGTTCAGATCGATGATAATGATGATTCTAAAATGGTAAAGATCGGATCTCAGCTAAGCCAACAAATGAAGAAAGAATTGGTTGAATTTCTCTGGGCAAACCTCGACAAGTTTGCCTGGATGCTTTCCGACATGTGTGGGATCTCCCCGGACATCGCGAGCCACACATTGAATATTGACCTACGGCATGTCCCGTCCAAGCAAAAAAGGCATGGTATGGATCCAAAGAGATCTGTCGCCCTTAAGGAAGAGGTAGATAAACTCAGGTCGAACGGGTTTATCCGAGATGCGTTATATCCGAAATGGGTGTCTAATTCTATACTTGTCAGAAAATCTAACATGAAATGGAGAACTTGCGTTGACTACTCAGATTTGAATAAAGCTCGCCCTAAAGACAGTTTTCCACTTTCCTGAATCGATAAGCTCGTAGATTCAATGGTTGGGCATGAACTATTATCCTTCATGGATGCGTATTCTGGCTACAACCAGATACCCATGCACTTGCCCAATCTAGAGCATACCAGCTTCGTTACTGATTTAGGACTTTACTGCCACAAAGTCATGCCATTTAGACTCAAGAACACCAGGGAAACCTATCGGCGGCTAATTAATCGAATGTTTGCTAAACAGATCGGAAAAATCATGGAGGCATATGTGGACGACATGTTTGTGAAGTCGTGATTCTCTACCAATCATATCAAAGACCTGGAACGATGTTCAACATCCTCCGAGAGTACAGGATGAAACTTAATTCATTGAAGTGTCACTTTGGGATTGCGTTTGGAAAATTCTTGGGATTCGTCGTTAATGCTCGAGGAAGCAAAGCCAATCTCGAGAAAATCTCAGCAATTGGAAATCTTGAGACTCCAAGGACTACAAAGCAAGTTCAGAGCCTCAACGGGAAAGTAGCAGTACTGAGCAGGTTTATTTCAAAATCCACCGACAAATGCATTCCCTTCTTCGATCTGATCAGAAAAGGGAAATGGAATTTTGAATGGACTATTAATGTGAGGGCGCATTCTGAGCACTGGTTCAACGCCTTTCCATACCATCCATTCTGTCAAATCCTATTGATCATGAGAGATTGTACATCTGCTTGGCGGTGTCGGAAAATACAATCAGTGCTGCTTTAATTCGAGAGGAATACCAGATACAATGTCCAGTCTATTACATTAGTAAATGACTGACCGGAGCAGAGGGAAATTATCCGAAGCTGGAGAAGTTGGCTTATTGTCTTGTCATTGCCTCGAGGAAGCTCTATCCGTATTTTCAGGCTCATCTTATCATTGTATACACTGGCCATCCATTACGAGAGGTCCTTACGTGGCTTGAGACGTATGGTAGGTTACTCAAGTGGAATATCGATCTCAGCCAGTTTGACATCACTCACACACCAAGGAGAGCTATGCAAGGACAAGTCCTAGCTGACTTCATCACTGAATTCATTATTCCGGAGGACTTTCCCGAGACCAGTGAATCTCCCAAACATGTCTGGAAGCCGCATACTGATGGTGCATCAAATGATCGCTGTTCAGGCATCGGGGTTGTACTTGAAACTTCTGAAGGTCGATCTATATGCTATGCTTTAAAGTTCAATTTTCCGTATGACTAACAATAAGGCCGAATACGAAGCCCTAATCATTGGATTAAGGCTTGCCAGAGATTTAAGAATTGTTGCTGTGGAGATTTACTGCGATTCACAATTGGTCATGTGCTAAGTTCGGGGGAAGTATCAGGCTAAAGACCGAAGGCTGGCTGCTTATCTTGCCCATGTTCAGGAAATATTAAATCGGTTCGATTATTATGCCATGTATTGCATACCCCGAAAACACAATCAAAAAGCCGAATCCTTGACAAAGTTAGCCGATACCGGTGAGGCATGGAAAATGGGACTCGTTCCCATAGATACATTATCTTCTTCGAGCATTGATCAGATGGAGATAGACTGGGTACTTGAAATCATTCCCGATAAGGAGTCGTGGAAAACTCCATTCAAAAACTTTCTCGAGCATGGGGCCCTGCTAGAGTGTGGGAATGAAAAAAGACAAAATCTTCAAAAGGCTTCGTGGTTCACCATTCAGAATGGAGTCACATATGGAAGAGGATATTCTGTTCCTTACTCCGGTGTATCGCCCACGATGAAATCAAATGAGTATTGCATGATGTACACGAAGGAGAATGTGGCAGTCACACCGAAGGGCAAGCTTTTGGCAAGAAAGTGCTCCGGTATGGATATTATTGGCCGACTGTGCGCATGGATTACGCCAGGAAATGTGATAGATGTCAGAAACATACTTGGATTCCAAGAGCCCTGCCTACCGAAATAACTCAAATAGTCAGTTCCTGGCCTTTTGCAGTATGGGGCATCATTGTTGGCTCTCTACCTCTGGCTAAAGGTGGTTCAAAGTATGCCGTCGTTGCATTTGATTACTTCACCAAATGGGCTGAAGCTGAGCTCCTTGCTGCTATCACAGTGAAGAAAGTGATCAACTTTGTTGTACGCAACATTATCTGTCGATTTGGTCTCCTACACACCATCGTCACTGACAACAGAGCCTAATTAGACAGTGTTGAATTTAAGAATTTCTATCAAGGATTTCACATCTAGAAGAAGTTCTCTGCTATTGCGCACCCTTAATCAAATGGGAAGGTTGAAGCTGTTAACAAAATTATAAAGTCCATTCTAAAGAAACGACTGGAAAAGACCGGGGGCAAATGGTTCGATGAACTTCCCATGGTCCTATGGGCTTACCGAACAACCCACAAGTTCCCAATCAGCCAGACTTCATTTCACTTTCTTACGGTTCACAATTTGTTATTCCAGTCGAGTTTAAAGTACATTCTCATTATGTGATATATTATGATCTGAAGACAAATGCTATATTACTTATCGAATCTCTGGATTTATTGGATGAGAAGTGAGAAGAGGCTATTTTGAGGGCAGCCGCGTACTGAAGTTGAGTCCCCCGATTGTGCAATGCCAAGGTCTGGCCCTAAACCTTTGAAAGTGACGATCTCGTCCTTAAGAGAATTTACCCGGTCCCTTCGCATATGAACAAATGTGGGAAGGGTCGTATGTTATCGAACAAAGACTTAGAGGCGACACCTTTAAATTATCAACTATTGATGGTCTCACTTTGCCGAGAGCTTGGAACAGCGAAAGTCTTCGTTGCTACTACACATAACAGGCTTTATTTATTCATTCAGTCTGCTTTTCATTTGCAATTTGTTTATGCGTTTTGAAATTTGAATTTGTAATAAGGCAACTAACTTTGCCGTATTTTCTTATTTCAGCAGTAAAATGAAATCTCTTCTAGCCAGAGCAGTGATTTTTAAAATGCGCCATACGCTCATCACAATGCACAGAGAGCTAAGTTCCACCTAACGGTGGCATTTATTCAAATAGAGAGTGACTGTGATACAACTGGTCACTTGCTAAGTGAAACCCAAGCTTGGGGGCAAGCCATCACACTGAAGCCAAAAAAGGATGAAGCCAAAAAAGGATTGATACACGACAATCCTCTAACTAACTATAAACTTAAAAATGCAGAATCGAAGAGGGGGGATCCGTCCACCTAACGACTTCGCTCGTGTTTAAACCAAGTTTGAGGAGGATGGATTCATCCATCTAACAACCTCACTTGTTAACTCAGGGTGGATGTGAATCGACCATCCAGAATCCTAATAAATCTACCATTCTCGGAGTGCGAACAGAATCCAAAAACTCAAAATAGATGTCATCGACCGTCTACTAACCAATTCCAGATTCCCAAAATATGAACTAGAGTATAAACATCAAAATGGGTGTAACCGACCACCCATCAGCTAATTCTAAGTCCCCAGAGTGTGGATTAGAGTACAAACACAAACCCGGTGTGAAACAACCACCCGTAAGACAACTCTGAGTCCCTGGAGTGCTGGACGGAGTATAAACGCAAATCGGGTGTGATTGACCACCAACCAATCAATCTAAGTCCCCAGAGTGTGGATGAAACTCTAAATATCGAACGGGTATGACTAACCTCCCATAAAATAACTTAAGTCCCCGGAGCGTGGACATATCTCTAAACCTTAAGCGGGCGTGACCGACTGCCGAAGTACAAGTGCAATCCCTAGAGTGTGGATGCAATCACCAATAGATGAGCGAGTGTGACTCGGCCACCCGAACTTGTCTTATTTCTGTCTCGTTTCGATAAAGTTAAGTTTAATGTATTGAAGACGAAAAACAATTATCGACCGATCTTTTCAATTTATCCCCGAGACTGGGGGAAAAACTTGAGTACCGGCTACTGATCGAGATAGTGTAGTATTGGAACTTGACCTAACGTTCGGGCATCACCTAAATCTGTGGCTTCAGGACTTAACAACTAAATTTTGGTCTGATTCAAAGACTAAAACTTCACAAGTACATCGAATGGAAGTTCGAACGCTTAAATACTTAAGCAAATAAACGCAAAATTGTGCTAAGAATAAAATGGAATTTTATTTGAACTATTCTTTGAAAAAAGGATAAGTACAAAATTATTCTAAAAAATCATATTAGCAGGGGCCGAACCCGCATCTACACATGGCCGACAGGAAACAAAGGGAAATTCCTATCTGTTTACCAAAAATGAGGCAAGAAGACATGTTTATTCTCTCGTCTTCTTCTTCTTCGGTGTCTACCCGCTGGAACCACCGATCGGATGCCTTTTTGAGCCCTTGCTTTTTGGTGGTTGATCCCCAGTTGGGGGAATTACGGTAACCTCTTCCTTCGAACTCACATGAATTGGAAGACATTCTGAAGGCGGCTTCGGAGTAACAGGATCGACGTTAGAAGAAGAGAGACACACACCGGTGTCGACAATAGTACCACCGGGAGAAATCATTCACAAAGAAGCTGGACCAGGGCCTGCCATCCTACCGCCAATACCACTAGCCTATGCGGCCGCTTCCTTCTCGGTGTCGATCTCTGCTATGATCTCTTCTTCATGAATTGATTAGGAATCCACAGGAATGCTGGCAGTTGGGCCAGAGGTGCTGACCACAGGTGCGCCTTCACCCATGACAATGGCATATTGGCAAAAGGGTCGCTTTGATGACCGAGAAGTTCCTCCATCATCTGCTCATCAAAAGTAAAAGTGCTCCCCTATGCTCCATCGGTTGGATCAGTGGCCGTTATAGTGGTCGCCTCTGTTATAAGTGCCTCCTGCTCGTGATACGGCTCTTGGGTTACGGGGGGCACGACCGATGCAGCTCCTATCGCTGAATTGAGATAAAGAAAAAATTGTTAGTAATTACTTCAAACAACACTACTGACTTTGAATAAGTGCAAGAAATGTTCCCAAAATGGCTTGCGGATAAAGCCAAAGCAGCTTCAGTGGCATGTTTACGAGCTAGATACAATTTCGGTTGATCATGATTATCTGCGGGCATAGATTGTAGATCAACCATCGGAGTAGAATCAAGAAGGGTTGGCATAAGAATTTCAGAACCCGCATCGTGATGCTCAATGCCAGAACCCTCTCCAGCCTCTGGATGCTGAGTGCCAAGTCTCTCTTTCCTAAATGTGATAGTGATGTCGTGGAGAACTCTTCTCTCATCCTCACTTAACACCCGATTCTCCAATTCGAATTCATCGATAGATTCAGCTTGGTGCTCTGCTTTTTCATCTTCCGCCAAGCGGCACAAAGCATTGTATAAGTGTGATGGATAGCTTTCGAGCCAGGTTAGATTTTGATGTTTTAGAACATTGGCTTTGTACATAATAAGAAGATCTTCTATGTCAACCTCCAATCTAGTCTCCATCGCTCTCACTTCATTCTCAACCCTGCTTCGGTTTCCTGAACCTTAAGCGTTGCAGCATCCCTTTCATCCCTAAGCACCACAACATGTTCGCATGCTTCCTAGGCAGCTTTGTTTGCATCGTCTTTCTCTTTGACAACTTTAGTAAGTTTGGCTTTAAGCTCCTCAAGCTCTTTAAGTGCCCCGTCTCTTTTGGCCATGACTATGGTGGCCCGATATCCCATCTCCTTAACCAGCGATAAGTGTATTCGCCTTATCTCTTTCGTCCTTCGTGTTTGCATCATTGGCTCTTTTATTGGCCTCTGTTTCTGAATTTATTACGGACTAGTTTTCATCATAAGAATCTGAACTATGCGGTCCTTCTGAACGAGACCAGTTCCTAATTTCTCGATTTTCTTCACCCGCTTAAAGGCCACCACTGATATTTTATCTACGGTCTTTATCCATTTTTGGTATTGGCCATAAACATCATGAATGTAGTCATGCATTGTCTGTTCTTCCCCGATGGAAATTTGTTTTAAGTGTAGGGGAAAGACAAAGCCATCAAAACAAATGTTTGAAAAATCTTTTTTTAGCTTAAAGATTATAATCGCTCCCTTCCTGGTGGGTTCTGTAATGGCTTGTTCAGTAATGACGGGAGTTTCGGTTTCAGTCCTCCGACGCGGTGGATCGGGCCTTGGTGCTTGATAAGGTGGTATTTGGCGTGAAGGTTCTAGGGGTTGTTTACCGAAATCTAAGGGTTGTGTTGGACCTCGAGAAGGCAGAGAGCATGACCGAGAATGATGTTTATACTCTCTTTCTCTCTCTGTCCCTCTTAGTTTCATAGCGCTCTCTCTCCTAATCGGAATAGCCGCGATCGCGGTCTCTATCAGCCTCACACCTATGAGGCAGAATATGAACTGGATGAATGGCGCGCAGAGCTAAGGCTGTCAAGCATAAATTTTCGCCTCGTCGTCATGTCTATAAAATAAAAAGAGAAGCGGAGTTGGTAATTTCCAGAGATGAATATATTATTGGAAATTATGTAGTGCCATGAGATGTGTGTTTGCATGTACAAACCCCCCGACCAACCAGTTATATCGGCTATACTCGAAGGAATTGATTTGCCTAGATCTAAAGCGCTTTGAAGCCCTTCCAATCCTGTATCCTGTTGGAGCGACACGTAGTCTGGAATTGGAATGTCTACAAGTCCTTCGAAAGGATTCTCCATATGTGATGAGGGAGCCACCGGGATTATAACACCATCATCTGGTAGGCACACGACCATAGATTTCCACCTCGTAGACTTGCGAAGCCTATGAGCTACCGCCTTATCTTTTCTTTTTTCCTCTAAATGTCGAGGACTGTCTGAGGGCCTGGCTGTAGATTTGTCTTCGGTGGGCATATCCTCTCCACCGCCCTGCTTAGCAATTACAATCTCGGGCACCCTATGTCTAACCCGTCTTGCCGGGGCTGCCCTAAGAGATCCTTCAAGCCTTATGCTCTGGTCTCTGCCAATCAGCCCGACAGCCCTCCGTAAGCACCGAGTCGATCTCTCTAATCTCACCCGGCACCTCTTAGAGAATTCGTACCATTTCCTTAAAGTGAGCACCTTCAGGTCATGGAATTGAAGCTATAAAGGAAAGAAGATGTTAGACTCAACGTCAATTACAACTATCCCATTTGTCACCTGGGAAAATGCAATAAATGCAATACTTACCTCTAACTAGCCACCGTCTAGCAAATCCTGGATGGGCATCAAAGATAGAACCACTTGGTTTTGAAATAGCTAAGTTTGGTCCAAGTTCCAATCACTAATTGACAGTTCCTGGCTCCTTCTAAGAATGCGAAAGAAGGATTATCTCAACGATTCTTTACATTGAACAAAAACATGACTTCCTCTGGAGTCGGGGGTCGGAAAAGGTGCTCCATGAAGATGATGAATAAGCTATTCATAAGGGCATACCTGTTCAGATGCAGCTATGACGGGGCAATCCCTATATAAGATAACACCACCTGGATATACTAATTGAATGGTGGGAGCGTCTCGGCAGCATAGGAAAATTGATTAACAGTGGTGTACCCTTCCGGGAGAGTATGTGGCCTGTTGTTCGACCCTGGTAGAAGAACATCATTCAACGATAACCCATGCCTCAAACAAATCCTCCCCAACATATCTTCAGAAACATTGGATGGTACGGAATCTTGTGGATTCCCAATGAAGGTTTCTCCTGGTAACTCGTCTGGAGCTGGACTTATGACTTCAGCCGCAATGATCGGCATCTCTATTATCAAAGGAGTTAGAATTTGAACCTCCTGTTGTTGTGAACTCTCGGGTTCCATAGCTAATCAACACACCAAAAACCATCGTTAGGTGACAATAATCCTATGTTTCCCCTGGTGTGAAGTGCACGAATGTAATGTAGTGCAATGCTGTATATAATTAATAGAGTACTACAAGATATAGAAGGCGTTCGAATGACGAGACTTCAGAATTCAACCAGAGTGACCGTCATCGCTGACCATCACAACCATGCCATCCGGACTTTGGAGATCGATTCAAATTAAGGTTAATTAGATGTTGTCAAGTTATAGTTCCATCGACGAGCTTCGAAGAGTAGTCAAGTGTACAGTGAAACAGTTATGTCCAGATATGCAGGGCTGAAGCTCGTCAAAGTCAAATGTTCGAATATGCAAGGATTTCATTTCCATCAAGATTCAGCATGGATCGCTCCTCCAAAAGCCTGGTTTCGTATAGATCGCCGCCAGAAAGTTCATATCGATCACAGCTATGGCTTCATATCGATCCCAAAACTAAGAATTCGTATCGATCACACAGTCGTGACTTCATATCGATCGCTCCAGATCTATACGAACTCCCACCCTCCTTGATCGGTACGAAGTTCTTTTACCCTCCACCAATTATTTCCAGATCGATGCAAAATTGCTTCTTCCATCCACCTTCAATACGAATAACTACTTCGTATCCAACAGCCCTTCTTCTTCCCCAAGCTGCCAATGCTCTATTTCTCCTTCCTCGACCTCACTCCGACCAAGTTCTGTCATCAACGACATCGGAACTGGCTACCACTTTGAATGAAATGGCCTTAGGACCCAAATCTCATCGTTTTAAAGTTAAATTAGTCAGTCAATTGCCTGATTTAAAGATTTGGGTTGAAGGATTAGTAATTTAAGTGATTTGCAGATGAAGGCAATTCTTTCTTTTTGAGTTCTCGATCGATACGAAAGCAGATAAGGATGTGAAGGCAAGTGATAAATTTGGCTAAGTACAAAATCCTTTTATATGGATTCGTAGCAAAGCAAAAGAGACATTTCGTATCCCAGTTGTTGAACCAAGAAAACTGATTGCCTTCATCGATATGAAGGCAAAGCTTCCTATCAATCAACACAATTATATCCAGCCAGTTCATGCCCATTTGTATATTGATACGAAAGTTGATGCGAGATTGCACTTGGACTACTCAACTCCGTCGATGCAAAATGTCACATTCATATCCATATAATCAAACACCATAAAAGCTTCGTATTCATTGATATGAAGCATCCCAAAAAACCATCAAGTTCGTATCGATAGCCATCAATGTGAAGCATGCATTCCAAACATTTAAACTTGATCCAGGAGAGGATTGATATGAAGAGAAACTCCAAAACAACTTTCAAGCATTGTTACAACTCAAATTTCACGTCAATTCAAGAGAGGATCAATACGAAATTCGATACAAGAAAACTGACAACGACTCGTGAATGTATGAACATTAACGGGAGTCAGGTTAACATGCATTTAGGTATGTGATTAATTAACATTCAATTTGTAAAATTCACAGGAATTAAGCGCTCACCCAGCAATAATCACAACGACGAGCAACAGATCTCTAGCTCTCAACACTCCGTTACAACGGTGCACAGTACAATCATTAGCAGCTTGCAATTCAATACTTATATTGCTGGAAATCATCCAAAGGTTATATCTTCTGATGAAAAGACAACTACTGTTCAACAAATCTGGCGAAACTTTTCAAACTAGGGGTTGTAGCATTTCAAAGCACGTCATGTTCACACAAAATGTACTTTTGAAGGCAAAATGTTATCCCGCCTTTTGGCAAGGCCGTGACACCAAAGAATTGACTGGAAACCGAAGATAATCAGTCCTAAAGATCAGTTATGCACAGGATCACCATGGCTACTGGTAAATTTTATCCAAGTCTGGATCAAGCTACAATCGATATGGTATGACAAGCAGAGCTTTGAAAGCCAACGTTCCAAATTTCAAGTCAATCGGAGGTCTTATGCTCAAGATATGATCGTTGCATGTCGAGGAAAAACAACTACAATTCGTATCCATCAATGTGAATAGTGGTTCGTAACCATCACTAGCCTCACTTCGTATCCAGCATGACCAACCTATTTCATATCCATCATAGGTGCATTGCTTCATGTCCATCAAACCTCAAGCAAAACGTAGCCAGTTCGTATCCATGGAGGGAAGCAATGTGATCACTTCCATTCCATTAAACAAACCTCATTCGTATCCACCGACTGTCCATTAGTTCGAATCCATCATGCATGCTCCAATTCGTATCCCTCACCTAGAAGCACTTCGTATCATTCCCACCAGTGCACGATTCGTATCGCTCGGTTCCTCCACAATTCATATCGATCGGCTAAAGATCGATACGACCCACACATCCCTCGAGTGATACGAAGCGGCCCTTTCCCACCATTACGGAGTGATCAAGTCAAAGCAATATAAAACTAATGATATAAAGAGACCAATACAAGATGGGGTATGATTGATGAATATGAATAAAGTTATGATTGGTCGGTACGAACGAGGCACGACCGAGAGAAAGAATAGATCACTCGGTATGAAAAGTGGATCGATCCTAAAGGATAGCGCCACGTCATTGGTTATCATGTGCATTTCATCGATACAAAATGTAGCGATACAAATGTATCGATACAAAGCTCGACTGGGCATTGAAAACATAAACTGCATCGGTCATATCTCCAGATCTGCAAGTCCAAATGCTACCAAATTTCATAGAAGCTTGCCTATAACCACAAGAATGTACCTGATCAATTTCAGCGCAAAAGGACCAGTTATGGATCGATACAAACTCAATTCATATCACTCCTGGATCGAGTAGAAATCACCTGAACTCGATCTCGTGGGCCCACCTACATGACAGAAGAAGTATTTTGAGATCTGAAGAGATATTTACTGCGTACTCTTATAAATAGCGACCATGGACCTATAGAAAATGGACTTTTGGCTTCTCTATGCTAACATTCTGCTGGAATCACTTCTCTACTACTATTGTACTATTGCAATCTCTTGTAATCATCGAGTAAGAATTCAATAAACATCAATCATTTTATGGTGGATGTAGGCAATACGCTGAACCACTCTAAATTTGTGAGTTTTTGTGCACTTTCGTATCTGTTGATTGGCATGTTTGTTAGATCTACCTCATTTTACATTTATTTACTTCATTTTAACTCTTCAAATACATTCGAATAATGTTATACCCAATTTTGGTACAGACAACATGCTTTATGATGATGTTGAGATTATTTTATGTGGATTTTCTTTTCGTGCGAATCTGCACGTTATTTCTTATTTGGGATTCGGTATGATTTTGCGTATGGACTAGCTAGTGTGATACGATGCCAAAATTCTTTGTTTTAAGAGAGTTTTGTATCTTCGACCTCCTAATTTTTCAGCTCAGCTATCACTTGTTTTTTAGAATGTGGATAATTTCGAAGAGGCTTTACATTCTCTAGACTCATGAGATGATGATGATATATCTTGTATACCTGTTGTTTGTGATTTCTCTGATGTATTTGAGCATGTTTCGGGTTTTCCACCCAAGCAGGAGATTGAATTCCACATTGATCTCATTCCAAATACACAGCCAGTTAGTCGTCCTCCCACGAGGATGTCTACGAAGGAAATGAGGAACTCGGGAAGCGGCTTTTAGAGCTTGAGTTTAAGCAGCTGGTTCGGTCCAGTTTTTCACCGTAAGATGCCACTGTCGTCTTTTGAAGAAGTCTGATGGAACTCTTAGGCTTTGCATCAACATCCCAAGCTTAATGAGTTGACCGTCAAGAATAGGTATCTGTTGCCTAGGATCGACGAGATGTATAATCAATTGAGTGGCGCCAAGGTCTTCTCTCAACTCGACCTTGCCACTGGTTTTCATCAGCTTCGAGTCCGGAAGATAGCATACCTTTTACAGCTTTCCACACTCGATATGGATCTTATGAATGGCTCATTATGCCATTCGGTTTGACGAAATATCCTGCTTTCTTTGTTGATCTTATGAATGAGTATTCCGAGAATATCATGATAAGTTTGTCCTTATGTTCTTCGACGACATCCTTGTTTATTCAAAGTCTGGAGTCGAGCATGCTAATCAGTTGGGAATTGTCTTGAGTACTCTTCATCATCATCAGCTTGAAATCTAATTCTCCAAGTGCCACTTTTGGGAGAATAAGGTTAAGTTTTTAGACCACATTATTTTTTCCGAAGGCATTTCGATCGATCTCTCGAAGATTGAAGCCATCCATAATTGAAAGTAGCCCGAGAATGTTTATGAGATTCGCAGCTTCCTTGGATTGGCGGGTTATTACCGCTGATTCATTAAGGATTTATCTCATATTGTGCTTCCTCTCACCAGCCTTACCCGTAAAGGCGTTCGATTCATTTGGTCCAACAAGTGTAAAGCTTCTTTTTAGCAGTTGAATGAGCTTCTCACTAATACTCCTATTCTAGTGGTTCTTGAAGGGAATCAAGATCTTGTTGTCTACACCGATGCTAGTATATGTGGCCTCGGTGCCGTTCTTATGCAGAAGGATTGGGTAGTTGCTTATGCTTCTAGGCATCTACGACCGAATGAGGTTCGCTATGCCACTTATGACCTCGAGTTAGCCGCCATCGTCTTTGCCTTGAAGATTTGGTGCCATTATCTATTAGGCATGCACTTCATTCTCTATATTGATCACAAGTCCTTGAAATATCTATTCACTTAAAAGGAGCTCAATATGAGGCAACAGCGTTGGCTCTAGTTCCTTGCCTCCTACGACTTCGATATCCAGTATACCCCTGGTAAGGGTAATCGTGTTGCGAATGCGCTTAGCCGCAAACATTCGGTTGTTATTTCTATGATGCTAGCCTAGTGGGATGTTATAGAGACCTTATCCTTTTGTGATATTCGTAATCGAGCTCCATCTTCTAATTCTCATATTCTATTATTCAGTTTGGAAGCTCGACCTAGTTTATTGGATCGTATTGCCGATGCTCAGCGGCGTGATCCCGATCTTGTGCACCTTACCCAGATTTGTGAGTTTGAATCCTGTGATGAGGAGTTGTTGGATTTTAACATTGATTCTCATGGGTTTTTTCATAAGAAGAACCGTCTTGTTGTGCCTTCTGATTCTACAATTAGGCATGAAATTATCAATGATTTTCACCGTTCTAAGTATACCATTCATCCCTGCAGTAGTAAGATGTATGCCGATACGCATCGCCTTTATTATTGGGAAGGCATGATGCGCGACGTGGCAAGTAATGTGAGTAAATGCATGACTCATCAACATATTAAAGCCGAGCATCAGCGCCCTTCTGTCAGTCCCTGAGAAGATGGTTTTGATGACAACAACCTTAGAATAAGATTATAAAATAAATACTTACATTATAGTTATATATATATATATATATGCAGGATTTAATCATGTGGGTATCAAGAATAAAGACCATACAGCATAGAGATTCAAGATTGAAGATATCAAGATTGAAGACTCATGAGGATCAAGATTATCAAGAGTTCAAGATTTCAATAATAAGTAATTTAATTAGAAATTCTGTTAAAACTCCTAGAAATGCACTAGCATCTTAAAATCCAATTTATTCATGGAATGGAATCCACTTCGAGCCTGTTAAAGGGATGGAACCCTAAGTAGGATGGATCCTACGAAAAATCTAGTGGAGCATTGTTTTGTATCTACTAACTTTTATTCAAATGTTTTTACAAAATTATATCTTGTTTTCAAAATGATTTCAAAACCTTCCTTTTAAAAGAATCAAAAACATCTATCCTCATTTTGAATACTTTTAGCCACAAAATAATCTTTATCTTCAAAATCAAATTATCCTTGGTTTTAAACTATCTTTTAATTATAATATATTTAACTTTTAATATTCATACTTAGATTTAAATATATAGTAGAATTTTATATATACCAAAATATTATTCTCTATACTTATTTATGTATTTTAACTATAGTTAAGTATATTTATAAAGTTTAAAAATAGTTTCAATACAAGATAGAAGTTATTTTCGAAGAAAATTTTTTACCAAAAATTGCTTAGGCTTGTCGACAACCCCAATATACCCTTGTCGACAAGGTAGCAGTTGATTTCAAAATTTCGAATTTCAAAAGAAGTGTCTATTCGTCATACCCTTTCATGAATGGACATGGATGTTGTTCTGCTACAAATTGGGGCAGTTTTAAATGAATTTATATATAGATTTTCTCTGATTTCACTCCTCTTCTTCTTCCACATTTCTTTACATATATTTTTACCATTACTCTACCAAAATCACCATTGAATCTAACTAGATCGTCTCTGGTTTGATTCTCTATCACTATCTCAACAAGATCTCAGTGCTATTCAGAGTTATAGGCTTCTTTGTAATTAATTGAGTGAGAAAATGTGTGATTGTAGCATGTGAAATCAATTAAGCAAGAAAAGGTGTGATTGTAGCTTGTGAAATCAATTGGATGAACTTGTTGCCCGTAAAATCAAGTATCTCTACCCAGAGGATTGTGAATCTAGAGTGGTGTACCTCGTGGCCTCGAAATCGAGGGTGTAATTGTAAAAACTGATTTTTGAAGGAAATCAATACTTGTTGCGGGACTGGATGTAGGGTAACTCCGAACCAGTATAAAATCCGGTGTGTTCTTTTCTTTATTGCTTTTACTTTATTTCTACATCTGTGTTTGATTCTGTGATCATATCCATGTATGAATATTGCATATATTTGTGTTCAAATTAATATAAACTCAAAAAGATTTAGTAATTCCTTAAAACTCTGTTCACCCCCCCCCCTCTAGTGTCAATTCTATCCTTAAGATCCATAATCCGCATTTATCACATTTGGTATCAGAGCAAGGTTTTCAAAGTTTCATAATATGATTTTTGAAAAACTTTTAAAATGGCTATGTTTAAAAAACTTGTTAATACTAGTTTAGAAATATTCAGATCATCGTTGTCTCTTGAGTCTGCGTATAATCAATATTCAAATTCAAGTTGTCTACCAAAATTGTATGATGTGCAGGTAACATGCTTTATGGGTGTTGAGGAATCAATTCACAATGGAAAAATTGTGCATATCAAAAAGAATAAATGGATACTCGATAGTGGATGCTCTAGACACATGACTGGCAACCCGGATATGCTGAATGATATAATATACAAAGACGGAGGATTGGTTAACTTTGGAGACAACTCAAAAGGATATGTGATTGGCATCGGCAAAGTTAGTAACTCTGAAACTCCTATTATTACTAATGTTTTGCTAGTTAAGAATCTGAAACATAATCTGCTAAGTATTAGTCAACTTTGCGATAAAGGATATAAAATTAAATTTGAAAAATATAAGCGTCACATTGAAGATAATAATTCAACCATAATATTTGACGGAATTAGGACAAATAATATTTATATTCTTAGTATGAAAGTCTCAAATGATAACTTGTGTCTTTTGGCAAATACAAGTGACCCTTGGATTTGGCATTTGAATTTCAAACTCTTATCTAGACTATAAAAACATGATCTAGTAAGAGGTCTCCCTAAAATGAATTTTAAAGTAGATAGTTTATGCGATGCGTATCAATTAGGAAAACCTAGAAAAAGTTCCTTTAAATTAAAGATACGATTTCAACTTCAAAACCTCTTGAATTACTTCACCTAGATTTATTTGGTCCATCTCAAATTTTGTCAACAAATCATAGTAAATATGTTTTTGTAATTGTAGATGATTATTCTAGATTTACATGGAAAATATTTTTGAAACATAAAAGTGATACTTTTGAATGTTTTAAGAACTTTACAAAAAGGATTCTAAATCAACTTTCTCTAAAAATTATAACCATCCGTAGTGATCATGGTGTTGAATTTGAAAATGAAAAGTTTGAGGAATTCTACAATAAAAAGGGAATAACTCACAATTTTTTATTTTCAAGAATTCCACAACAAAACGGAGTAGTAGAACGTAAAAATAGGACGATTCAAGAGCGTGTGAGAACTACGATAGTAAATTACTAAAGTATTTTTGGGCAGAAGCAGTTGCTACCGCCTGCTATATTTTAAATAGAATTTTAATTAGACCTTTAACTGATAAGACATCTTATGAACTTCTTCACTCAAAGAAACCTAAAGTATTTTATTTTAGAATTTTTGGAAGTAAATGTTTTATTTTAGATACAAAAGATAACTTAGATAAATTTGATCCCAAATCCGACAAAGGTATCTTTATGGATATTCTAATAGAAGTAAAGCATACAGAGTGTTTAATTTAAGAACTAACACCATCGAAGAAACAATGCATATTTTCATTCGATGAAAGTCTCAAAATTTTTGAAGATACAAATGATGAAGAGGATTTAATCACTCAAAATCAAGAGTCAACTGAAACTAATAATGAAATTAATCATCCTAACAAAAAGATTAAACTTTTAAAAGATCATCCTATAGAAAATATACTAGGAGATATGCAATCTGTTGTTACAACCAGAAATCAACTAAGTAAAATGAGCAATGTAGATCCAAAAGAAGCATCGACTAATGATTCATGGATTTTGGCTATGCAAGAAGAGCTAAATCAATTCACTAGAAATGATGTTTGGGAACTTGTTCCTAGATCTGAAAATAAAACTATAATTGGAACTAAATGGGTTTATAAAAATAAAATGAACGGACAAGGAGAGGTTGTTAGAAATAAAGCCCGGTAAGTCGCTCAAGGTTATTGTCAAGAAGAAGGAATAGATTTTGATGAAACCTTTGCTCCCGTAGTAAGATCAGAAGCCATTAGCATTCTACATGCTTTCGCAAATCATAATAATTTCAAATTATATCGAATGGATGTTAAAAGTGCCTTTTTTTAAAAGAGGAAGTATATGTTGAACAAGCACCACTTTTTGAAAATGAAAATTTACCAAGTCATGTTTACATACTTAAGAAAGCTCTATATGGTCTAAAACCAGCTCCTAGAGCCCTGTAAGATAGAATAAGATCTTACTTATTACAATCAAACTTTGAAATTGGTAAAGTAGGAAATACTCATTTTATTAAAAGAAATAAAAATGATATTCAACTAGTATAAGTTTTCGTAGATGATATCATTTTCGGATCAACTAATTTTGAAATGAATAAAGAATTTTCTGAAATAATAACAAAAGAGTTTGAGATGAGTCATATGGGTGAATTAAACTTCTTTCTAGGATTGCAAATAAAACAATTAGATAATGGTATCTTTATTAATCAAGAAAAATATGCTAAAGACCTAGTTAGTAAATTTGGTTTGACTACTGCAAGTGGAAAACCCACTCCCATAACAACCAATGAGCACCCAAGTAAAGGAGATCTCTCAAAAGATGTAGATAAAAAATTATATAGAGGAATGATTGGATCACTACTCTACATCACTTTTAGTAGACCTGATATCATGCATAGTGTTTGTCTCTGTGCAAGATATCAATCCCAAGCTAAAGAGACCCACTTAAAAGCTGTAAAACATATCATAAGATATGTTAAACACACCTTTGATTATGGCTTATTTTATCCTAAAAATGATTCTTTTGAATTAATATCTTACCGTGATGCTAATTATGCTGGTTGTACATCAGACCGAAAAAGTACAAATGGAACTTGTCACTTTTTGGGGCATTATCTGATTTTCTGGTTTAGCAAAAAGCAAAACACAGTTTCTTTATCAACAACTGAAGAAGAGTATATTTCTGCTGCTTTGGCTTGTTCTCAAGTAATATATATGCAACAAAGCTTAAAAGATTTTGGTTTAAAAATCTCAAAATCACCAATTTATTATGATAATACTAGTGTAATAAATTTATCCAAAAATACTACTCTTCATGCTCGAACAAAACATATTGATATCAGACATCATTTTTGTTATCCCGCCTTTTGGCGAGGCCGAGATATCAAGGAACTGGCCAAAAGGCAAGGATTATTCTTCCTAGATATCTAGTACCCAATGGTTCGTTATGGATATCGATGAATTTTGCCCGAGTCCGGATAAAGCTACAACTGACAAGACATGATGAACTTAGCCATGGAGGTTAGCATTCCAAATTTCAAGTCAATCCGAGTACATATGCTCAAAATATGATCGAAGCAAGTTTAAGGAAAAAGCCACATTTTCGTATCCATTGGAAAGCTTAACTTCGTATCGATAGAGTCTATATCCATCATCACGTCTCAATTCATATCCATCAACTTCGCATCGATCAGGTTCGTACCCATCAGTAAGCCACTGTTCGACTCGATCCGGTCCACATCCATCGCCCACTTCATATCGATCAGGTTCGAATCCATCAGGACACCTCGGCTAAGCTCAATCTCGTACAAATCCATTGACAAAGCATGTGTTTCATATCGATTGACTCTAGCCTACTTCGTATCCATCAAGTGTCTACTTGGCTCATATCCATCAAGAGAAGTCCTGTTCGTAACCATCAGTCTCCATTAGCTCGTATCCACCGATGTTATTGCTGTTCGAATCCATCGAATTATCAATACCTCGTATCCATAGTTGAGCTTCTGATCGAATCCATCATCTTTGCATCGGTCGGGGGTCCAGTGCCATCGCATCCATCTGTCTTGAATCCATCAGGCAACTACACTTCGTATCCATCAGATGACCTTGCTTCACATCCATCAGACGGTGACTATTTCGTATCCATCAGGGGCTTCTGTTCGAATCCATATCCAATAGCTTGTTCGTGTCCACCAAGTCAAAAGAGCCCAGATTGACGCAACGGTCATCGATAGAAATGAGATGAGATCCATGGATGCGACACGGTCAAACCGGAGAAAAGGTGGATCGATGCGAGGAGTGCGCGCCACGTCGCTGCAGAATCACGTGCTTCATCAAGTCGAAGTAGATCGATTCGAAATCATGGTTTCGAACCAAACAGCCAATGAGAAATCCAATTTCGTATCGACCATAACTCAAAATCCACTGATCCAAATGCTATGAAATTTTTACAGGAGATTACATACAAGCTAAAGATTTCTTCCACCAAGTTTCAGCTCCATTAGACACGATCTTGATCGATACGAATTGATTTCGTATCGATCACGGATCGAGTCAAAACTCTCCAGGATCGGTTGCGTGGGCCCCCTCACGTGCCAGAACGAGTCTCCCGAAGTTTAAGCGCGATATCAGCCTCCTACGCCTATAAATAGAGCCCCAAAGCCTATAGAAGGGGGATCTTTTGATTCTCAAGCCCCCAGACTCTGCCGGATCAATATTTGCACCATACTCTTGCTGTTGAATTCAAATCTCAAGTTGTATTTTGCTGTTGTTCGTTGTAATCACTTGTAATTTTTCAAAGAGAATCAATAAAGTCACAAAAACTTCATAGTGGATGTAGGCAACATGCCGAACCACTCTAAATTGCTTGTCTGTGCATTTACATTCCTGTCGGTTGAAGTTTTTTGTTAGATGATCTTCATTTTAAATTTATATTCTTCATTGTTATCTCTTCAAAAACTTCCGAAGAGTGTTGTGGCCAATTTCGGTACAAACACTTTGTGCTTTCACTGAGAAGATAACCCAGATTTTCTCTTGCTCCTTGGATCTATCGTCGATACCGGATTGCATAAATCTAAGAAAGAGATCCAGATCACTAATTCGAGTTCCATCCATTCAATTCAGATTTGCATAAATTCTAAGAAAGGAATTCAGCCCTCAAGATGGTTAGCACAAGAACCACCTCCAACGTTGGTGACCAGGAAGGCCGGGATAGAAAAAATCCCACGCATTTGCCACCAACCAACCAGAACGCAACCAGACCCTCAGACTCACAAGGCCCGGTTACCAGGCAAGAGTTCCAGTTATTGCTATAGGAACTAACACAGAGTCGGCAACAGTTGACAGAACAACTGCGTGCAAATGCTGAGCTAACTAACCAGCTAAACCGCCAGAAGCGTAGAAGGCATAAAAGAGATCAAGTCTCTCGCTCTTCCACAGAAAGTTCTGCCTCATCTGGCTACAACCAAAGATCCGTTCGTCCTCAACCAGACGAAGGTCACGCACAGGCCATTGGACATTAGCCCACCTTGACTGTCGGACAGCTGAGGGTCGGTCCATCGGCCAGCTTTCATACTGGACCCTCCTCCCAAAGAGGAATTGTCCCTCAGTATACCACAGATAACCATGCCACCGCTACTGCAGTTGACATAGGGGTTGATGCCAGAAATCAACATGGACGTACACCTGAACCTTATGTCCCAGAAGACGTTGAGCCAAGGAGGCAAGATGTGGACCGTCGACAGTGCCCGGTCTAACCTCGCAATGTGGAACCCGACCACACTTTGGCCCAACGTGCGCAGAACGTTGCAATGCCAGACCTTCCAACCATGATTAGGCAAATGATCCGTGAAAGCCAGGGTCTTACCAACAACGGCTGGGGAATCTCCCGGAGTCATACCCCTTTCACGGACAAGATTCTTTATGCTGAACCTCCTCGGCGATTCAAGATGCCGACATTACCGATGTATGAAGGAAATTCGGACCCCAATCGGCATATTTTGAAATATGAGTGGTCAATGAGTGCGGCAAGGGCTGATGACGCAGTTAAGTGCCATAGTTTTCCCATCTCTATGGGGGAGCATTGCAACAGTGTGGTTTACAAGGCTACCACCACGATCTATTTCTTCGTTTGACCAATTAGCTACAAAGTATGTAGAGCAGTTTCGTATGCATGTTGCTAGACCTAAAGATGTTAACATTTTATCCAGCCTCACCCAGGCCCCAGGGGAATTACTTAGACGCTATTTAGAAAGGTTCACGCAGCATGTGTAGAGATCAGTAATCCCAACGACAATTCAATTCTAATGGCACTGACTAAGGGAATTGACCCTGACTCTGAGTTTGGGAATTGGTTATCTGGGAAGCCTCCCGCAGCGTTGGACCGTTTCTACTCCGCAGCCGCTCAGTTCTTAAGGCGTGAGGATGCAAAATAGTCTAGGAAGCATGACGACGTGAGGCCCAGTATTGAGGGGATTCAAAGTAATGTGGCAGTTAAACAGTCGGGTGAGAGTTTTGGGAAAGTACAGTTGAATATACAGAACAAGCAGACTCAGCAAAGAAACAATGATAATTAGAATACAAAAATAGGATCAAAACCGTGGCCTGCGACGTAGTTCTCCGATGTTTGATAACCATACACCACTGAATACGTCGCTAGACAACGTATATCTACAAACTTGCAATGCTATGCAATATAAGAAGCCTGCTCCGAAGCCATCGTCGGAGAGGCAGATTCAGACAGGAAAATTCTATAGATTCCATGAAAGTTATGGACACGATACCAACGAGTGTAGACATTTGCAAGACCTCATTGAGAAGTTGATCAGGGAGAGAAAGTTAGATCAGTTCGTGCAGGCGCCGCAATCTAGTGGTGCGGGCACGTCGACCCAAAATCGTGTGCAGAGTCAAGAAAGACAGGAGGAACCCGCTCGTACAGGCGGGAGGTTAGTTATAAATACAGTTAGTGGTGGTCCCCATCTAGCAGACCGAAGCTGGAGGGAAATGGAGTCGTATGCCAGCTCTATCCGGCACGCAGACTTCGAGTGTTGTAGCAATATTAATGACGGTTCTTCGACCAAACAGCAAAGGACGATGACTGATGATATCGTATTTAGAAACCAGGATTCTGATAGGGTCGAAGGCCCCACCATTGACCCACTGGTCATATCAGCCCAGGTTGGTCCTGCTTAGATGAAGAGGATCCTGGTTAACAGTGGGAGTTCAGTAAATATTCTGTTTAAGAGAGCTTACGATCTGATGAAAATGGAAGCCAAGGATTTAAAACCTTTCCAATCTCGAATTCATGGCTTCGATGGAAGTGCCAATGTACCCACTGAAGTAGTGAAGTTGCCAGTGGAGCTGGGAGTTGGAGAGTGCCTGAGAGTCCGGATATTGCAATTTGTTGTGTTAGACATTCAGTCTCCCTATAACACATTTTTGGGTCGACCGGCCCTCGCTGAATTCAGGGCAGCAATTGTCCCATGGTGTTTAACATTGAAATTCCCCACCGATCGTGGGATTGGAGTTATTCAAGGAGATCAGGCTGCTGGGAGAGCCTGTTATGTTGCTGAGCTATGCGAGGCATAGTGACGAGAGAAAGGAAAGGGCGTAGAGGAATCTCTCTGCGTCCGCTTTGCGAATAATTGACAATTGGTGCCTGGGCCTCGTCCCGGGCACCATAAGCAATTCCAGAGGGATCTTGACCCTAGAGACAATGAAAACAAGGAAGAATCCATTGAAAGTCAAGCTTCCCCGGCTGAACTGGCGATTGATGTCCCGATCGATGGTAACAACGATGATGATTCGAGAATGTTAAAGACTGGGTCTCAGTTGAGCCAAGAGACACGACAGGAATTGGTTGAATTTATCTGGACGAATCTCGACGTGTTTGCCTGGACACATTCTGACATGTGTGGGATCTCGCCGGACATCGCGGGCCATACCCTGAATATTGACCCGAGGTGTATCCCGGTCAAACAGAAAGGACGTGGTATGGATCCAGATAGATCTGCCGCCCTTAAAGAAGAGGTCGATAAGCTCAAGTCAAACGGATTTATTCGAGATGCTTTATACCCGGAGTGGGTATCCAATCACGTACTTTTTCGAAAGCCGAATGGGAAATGGAGGACATGTGTTGATTATTCTGATATAAATAAAGCTTGCCCAAAAGACAGTTTTCCACGTCCCAAGATTGATCAGCTTGTAGATTCAACAGCTGGACACGAATTATTATCTTTCATGGACGCTTATTCCAGCTACAATCAAATACCCATGCATGTACCTAACCAAGAACATACCAGCTTCATAACCGATCTGGGACTCTACTGCTATAAAGTCATGCCGTTTAGACTAAAGAAAGCCGGAGCGACTTACCAGCGTCTAGTCAACCGGATGTTCGCTAACCAGATTGGGAAGACCATGGAAGTTTATGTAGACGACATGCTGGTGAAATCACGATTCTCCACTGATCACATCAAAGATTTGGAGTCAATGGTTAACATCCTTCGAAAGTATGGGATGAAGCTCAATCCGCTAAAGTGCCACTTTGGAGTTGCATCTGCAAAGTTCCTTGGGTTCATTGTCAACGCTCGAGGAATAAAAGCCAATTAGAAAAGATCTGGGCAATCGGGAACTTACAAACTCCAAGAACAATAAAGCAACAGAGTCTCAATGGGAAGGTAGCGGCGTTGAGCAGGTTCATATCGAAGTCTACCGACAAATGCATCCCTTTCTTTGATCTGATCTGAAAAGTAAAGCGAAACTTCGAATGGACTGCGGAGTGTGAAGGCACGTTCCGAGCACTAGTTCAACATCTTTCCACACCGTCGATTTTACCAAAGCCAATCGACCATGAACAGTTGTATATCTACCTGGCGGGATCAGAAAACGCGATCAGTGCTACCCTAGTTTGGGAGGAAGACCGAGTGGAGAAGCCAGTCTATTATGTTAGTAAGCGACTAACCGGAGCTGAGAGAAACTACCCAAAGCTAGAGAAGTTGGCCTATTGCCTAGTCATTGTCTCGAGGAAGCTCCGTCCATATTTTCAGGCTCATCCGGTCACTATGTACACCGATCAGCCGTTACGACAGGTCTTACACGGTCTGCGACATCTGGTAGGTTGCTTAAGTGGAATATCGGACTGAGTCAGTTTGATATCACCTATACCCCAAGAAGATCCATTTAGGGTCAAGTCTTAGCAAATTTTATAGCTGAATTCAGTGTCCCAGTGGACTTTCCTGAGACCGGTAAATCTCCCGAATATATTTGGAAGCTGCATACCGATGGCACATCCAATGATCGGTGCTCGGGTGCTGGGGTAGTACTTGAAACCCCTGAGGGCCGATCCATATGCTATGCTGTGAAATTCGAGTTCCATGCAACCAACAATGAAGCTGAGTATGAAGCTTTACTTGCTGGGTTGAAGCTAGCCCGCGATTTGAGAATTACTACTGTGGAAATTTACTGCGACCCTCAGTTAGTCGTATGCCAAGTTCGGGGTGAATACCAGGCCAAGGATCGAAGACTAGCAGCCTATCTAGCTCGAGTCAAAGAAGTACTTGATCAATTCGATCACTATGCCATTTTTTGCATACCCCGTGAGCAGAACCAAAAGGTTGATTCATTAGCCAAGTTAGCAAGTACGAGCGAAGCACAGCAGATGGGACTCGTTCACGTTGAAACTTTATCTTCTCCCAGCATTGATCAGATGGAAACTGATTTTACATTTGAAATCGCTCTCGAAAAAGAGTCATGGATGACCCCCTATCAAAACTATATCGAGCACGGGACACTGCCCGAGCATAGGAGTGAAAGAAGACAGATTCTTCGAAAAGCCTCGCGATTTACCATTCAGGATGGAGTCATGTATAGAAGAGGATATTCCGTTCCTCTCCTCCAATGCATCGCACACGATGAAATCAAAAGAGTGTTACATGATATGCATGAGGGAGAATGTGGCAATCATACTGGGGGGCAAGCCCTCGCCAAGAAAGTACTTCGATATGGATATTTCTGGCCAACTATGAACCGTGATGCATCAGACTATGCAAGAAAATGTGTTAAATGCCAGAGACATGCTCGAATTCCGAGAGCCCCACCCGCTGAGATAACCCAAATGGTCAGTCCCTGGCCATTTGCACTATGGGGAATCGATATCATTGGTACTCTACCTCTTGCCAAAGGAGGGGTGAAATATGCCATCGTCGCAGTTGATTACTTTACTAAATGGGATGAAGCTGAACCTCTTGCGATAATCACGACGAGAAAAGTAATCAACTTCGTAGTTTGCAATATCATCTGCCTATTTGGTCTCCTACATACCATTATCACTGATAACGGAGCTCGATTCGACGGTGTTGAATTTAAGAATTTCTGCCAACGATTCCATATCCACAAGAAATTCTCTGCGGTTGCACACCCTCAGGCGAATGGCCAAGTTGAAGCTGTTAATAAGGTTATCAAATCTATTCTGAAGAAACGACTAGAAAAGGCTGGGGGCAAATGGGTTGATGAATTACCTATGGCTTTATGGGCCTATCGAACGACCCACAAATCTGCAACCGGACACACTCCCTTCTCTCTATCTTACGGCTCAGAAGCCGTAATCCCAGTCGAAATGGAAGTACCTTCTCATCGTGTGACTTATTATGACCCGAAAACTAATGCCATATTACTCGCTGAATCTTTGGCCTTACTGGATGAAAAGCATGAAGAGACTGATTTGAGGGCAGCCGCACATCGAAATCGAGTCGCCCGATTATACAATGCCAAGGTTCGACCAAGGACCTTTGAACTAGGCGATCTTGTTCTGAAAAGAATTTATCCGGTTCCTTCACACATGAAGCCAAATTGGGAAGGGCCATATGTGATCACTCAAAAGCTCGGGGATGGCACATTCAAGTTATCGACCGTTGACGGTCTTACTTTGCCAAGAGCTTGGAATAGTGAAAGCCTACGTCGCTACTACATATGAAAGGCTTCATTTATCCGATTCATTCTTTTATTTGCAATTTGTTTTCGCATTTCGAAATTTGAATTTGTAATAAGGCAACTGACTTTGCCATGTTTTCTCATTTCAGCAATAAAATGCCATATCTTCGAGCCAGAGCTATGATTTATTGAATATGACGTATAACATCACGATGCACGGAGAGCTAAGTTCCATCGAATGGTGGAATTCATTCAAATAGCCAGTGACTGTGATATGACCGATCAATCACTAAATGATACCCGAGCTCAGGGGTAAGCCACTGTGCTAATGTCAAAAAGGATTGATACACGACAATCCTTAATACCACCCCAAACTCCCAGAGTGCGAGTTGGAGTGTGAAAGCTCAAAGTACGATTTTGGAGAGGGCGGACCCGTCTGCCTAGCGACTCCAACCGTATCCTAACCAAGTTAGAGGAGGATGGACCAGTCCATCCAACGACCTTGCTTCTTAATTTGGGGTGGATGTGATCCGACCGTCCACGATCCCGATAAACCTATCGTTCCCAGAGTGTGAACGACCCCCTAAAAAGTCTAAAAAGATGTGACCGACCATCTGTCGATTAACTCCAAATTCCCGAAGTATGAATTGGAGTATAAACATCAACTCTAGGTTCCCGGTGTGCGAACCAGAGTATAAACGCTAACTCCAAATTCCCAGAGTGCGAATTGGAGTATAAATATCAATACTAGGTTCCCAGAGTGCAAACCAGAGTATAAACGCTAACTCCAAATTCCCAAAGTGTGAATTGGGGTATAAACATCAACTCTAGGTTCCCAGAGTGCGAACTGGAGTATAAATGCCGAATCAAAGTTCCCGGAGTGCGAACTACGCTACAAACATCGATAACTCTCGAATTCTTAGAGTGTGAAACAGATTATCGATAACAGATTATCCTAAGTCCCCAGAGTATGGACATGTGCTCGAGATTTATGACAGGTGCGATTGACCACCGAAATATAAATACTGATCCCTGGAGTGTGGATGCAATTATTATCAGTGAATGCACACAATTGAAACCGCTTACCTTTCACTTGCTTCAACATCGATTTGACGATGTTGAGCCTGGAAGGCAGAGATAGAAGTGCGATCATCAGCCAATCATTACAACTGGATCCCCAAACTGAGGGCAGTGCTTAAGTGTGAAACATTGACTGAAATAATACAACGTCGAGTATCCAGCTTAGTCTTGTGTCGCGGCTTGTGTCCGTGATTTTAAAATTTGTGTATAAAACAGATTCAATTACAGAACTGATACTCCACAAGCATACCAAGCAATGATTCGAACATTACAACACTTAAGCGCAAAAGACAGGAAAAATAGTTGAAGCAAAAAAATAAAGTTTATTTCAACTAACTGGAAATAAGAATTTATGTACTAGTTCTCCCAAAAATTGCCTTCTAGCGGGGGCCGAATCTGCGTCTATACACGACCTACTAAAGCAAAAGTAAACTCCTATCTACCCAAAAGTGTGCCTAGGGAATCTATTTATTCCTTCTTCTTCCTCGGCTTTTTCTTCAGTGTGGAGCCGCCGGCACCGTTAACGATCTTTCGTTTCGAGCTTTTCTCTTTAGGCGTGGAATCTCCGGACGAAGGCATGATATCGATCTCTTCCTCCGAATTCGAGTCTACAGGAATGCTCTCTTCAGAAGGAGTCGGAGGAACTGGATCTGCAACCGGGGGTGGAGTAGACACTCTAGTATCAACTAGTGTCCCCCCAAGAGATATCATCCTAAGTGGAGTCGGACCCGGCACTGTTACTCCGTCCTTAGAATCACCGCCATGAGCCGTTGCCTCCATCTCAACATTAATTTCAACCAATATCTCTGCTTCTCGAATAGCACGAGCTTCGCGGGGGGCAGCAGTGGACTGTGACGAAGCACTAGACGTAGGCGGGAACGCACCAAGAACGAACGGCATGTCCGCAAAAGGGTCGCTGTGTTGGCCCAGGAGCTCATTCATCATCTGCTCGTCAAAGGAAATTGAGCCCTCCTGTGACATCTCGATCGGCGCAACTGTAGTCGTGGTGATCGCCTCAGTAATGATGGCCTCCTGCACTTGATGTGATTCTTGGATTGCAGGAGGCGCTGTCAATGTAACTTCGCTCACTGGACAAGGAAGAAAAGAAGTTGTTAGAACACGCTTCAAAAACAAGCCATTCGCTTCAAATACACATGATATTTGTTCAGAGTACCTTCCTCAGTTCGGCTTGCGGTTGGCTGAGCAGCTTCAGATGAATGCTCCTTAATAGGAGATAGGCGTGGCTGTTCAGGGTCATAGGCCGGGACGGGCTGGGGGCCGATCACTGGAGTGGGCTCAGATCGAGATGAAGTAACAATCTCGAAACTTGTAGCAGAATGCTTAACGCCATAACCTTCCCCAATTTCTAAGTGCTGGGTGCCTAGTCTCTCTCTTGTGTGAGAGATCATAGAATCATGGAGAACCTTCTTTTCATCTTCGCTCAATATGCGATTTTCCAGCTCAAATGCATCGAGGGCACCACCCAATAGCACCGCCTTCTCTTCTTTGACCAACAAATTCCAGGCATTGTATAGATGGGTAGAGTAATCGTCGATCCATGCCAAGTTCCTATGTCTCAGTACGTTAGCGTTGTAAGTGACGAGAAACTCCTCTATCTCCGCCTCAAGCCTGATCTCTGCCAGCCGAACCTTCTCATCAACTTCGGCCTCCACCTCGTGGACTTTTTCCATGGCCGTGTCTCTTTCGCTCCGGAGCACCACCGCTTGATCGCACGCTTCTTGTGCGGCAACGTTAGAAGCATCCTTTTCCTTTATGATTTTAGAAAATTTGGACTTGAGCTCGTTAAGCTCTTTAAGGGCTGCATCCCGTTCTGCGGTAACGATGGTATTCCTGTGGCCCATGTCCTCTACTGTGGCATACTGTTCCCGCTTCATTCTGTCCATCGCTGCCTGGGCCTCGTCGGCTTTCTTAAGAGCCTCAAACTCAGATTGGCGAGAAGACTCGGCCTCGCTATTGAGTGCTTGAATAATACGATCTTTCTGGTTGATTTCTTTCTCCAGCTTTTCAATCATGACTTCCCGGTCAAAGGCCACCTTTGATGCTTTCTCTGCGGTTTTCGACCATTCCTGATACTGGAAAAATATGTCCGTGACATAATCATGTACTGTAGTTTCGGCCGATGTCAGGATCCTTTTCAAGCGTGGCGGAAAGACGAATCCATCAAAACATATATCAGGAAAGTCCTTTTTCAGTTGAGCGAGCCTCATCGCTCCTTCCCCAGTGGGCTCGATGAGAGCCTGTGCAGTAGTTGAAGGATCCGCCACTTCAGTTGGACGATGTCGGACCGTGAAGAGCGGGAAGACGGCTTGTGCCGTGGAGTTTCTGGAGGCCTCGAAACATGAACCGGAGGCGGTGCGGGAGCTCTAGGAGGGGGTGTGCGAGATCGGGATCGGCGTACATATCCTCTATCCCTATCAGATCGCTCCTGGCTGGAGTAGCCTTAATTGTGATCTCTGTCTCCTTTCCTCCTGTGTGACTTGTAGTAGGACAAAGATTTACGTTTTTTGCGTAGACTACCAAGCACTGAGCCTCGACCGAACATGGTGTGTGCAAAGCAAAAACAGAAACGAAGTTAATAATCTTCAGAAAAAGGCAGCTCACAGTCAAAAAATCATGCAGTGCCGTGAAGTGTGTATGTATGTGCATCCTCCCAACCAACCGGATGTGCCAACTACGCTAGCGGGCATAGACTCGCTTAAAATTAGGGCGTGTTGGAGTTCATCCAATCCGACATCATGCTACATGGACACATCGTCCGTAATTGGAAGATCGACGAGCCCTTCGTAAAGACTTTCTGTTCTTGGGGGAGACATCTTCGAAATTCTAATTCCGGAGGCGGGCCGGGACACAACAACATATTTCCATCTCCCCTTTTTGGATGGCTTGAAAATGGTTGCCTTGCCTTTTATCTTCTCTTCAGCATCCTGGGCTGCATCCGTAGGTTCACACAATGGTTCCTCGTCGGTGTGGGTTCTTTCAGAGTCGGCCTCTTCGATTATAACAACTCTAGGCTTTTTTCGCTTAACTCGCTCCCTCAAGATAGTTCTTAATGCACCGTCGAGCCTTATACTTTGTCTTCGCTCGATCAGCCCAAGAATTCTGAGATTCATGTCCGTGAGGACCAAGTCAATATTTCTATCTTCGCCTGGGACCTCTTGAAGAACCCGAACTATTTCCTTGTAATATCCGCCTTCGGATAGCTGAATTATCGCTGTAAAGAAAAAGAGAATATGAGTTGGGTCTCGTTTACAATTATCTTGTCAACTGCCCGAGAAAACAGCAAAACTCACGTCTAAATAGCCATCTCCTGGCAAATCCTTAGGGGCATCTAACATAAAACCACTCCGTCTTGAAGTAGCTTAGCCTGGTCCAGGACCCTATGATTATTTGACAATTTCTCACGGCCTCTAGAAATGTGAAAGATGGACTTTCTGTCCGACTCTTGAAATTGAACAGGTATCTTATCTCGGTCAGTCGGGGTGGACGATAGAGGTGCTACATAAATGCAATGAACAAGCTATTGAGCGAAGCATATCCATTTGGGTGTAGCTGAGATGGGGCGATCCGTATAAAGGACAACGCTTCTCTTATATACTGATTGAATGGGGGGAGCGTCCCAACTGCACACGCATGTCGATTGAATGCAGTATACCATTCCGGTGGATTGTGTGGTCTGTCATTTGGTCCTGGCAGTAGCACATCGTCCATCGACAAACCGTGCCTTAGGCATATTCTCCCTAACATATCTTCCGAAATGTTGGACGGAACAGAGTCTGGCGGGCTATCGATAAGAGGTACGTCTGGTACCTCGTCCGGGGTGGATCGATAATTTCGACCTCAATCTCAGGTATATCAAGCACGGGAGGAATTGAACTCTAAGTTTCCTGTAGCTGCCAGATTGAAGTTTCCATAACTAGCTAACTCACGAGAAACCATCATTAGACGACAAAGAGCCCGTGTGTGTCCCTCGTGTAAAGTGTGTGTTGTGTAGTGCAGTGCTGTGCATTACTTGGATAAATTTTGCAGAGTTAGAGAAAAATTGGCAAACGACGAAGATAATCGGATTCCAGTTGGAATGACCGTCATCACTGACCGTCATCACCAAATCATCCAGATGTTAGCAATCGATCTGAATTAAAGTTGTTATGGTTCCATCGACGAGCTTCGAAAGGTAGTCAAGTATGCAGTTTAACGGTCAAGTCCAGATATGCGAGAATGAAGCTCGTCGGAATTGTGCTAAAGAGTGTTCAAAATTTCGTATCCATCATGGGATGGGTTCGAATCGATCACAGGGAGTTTATTCGTAGCTGTGAAGATCTGAATTTCGTATCGATCATGGGGGGCATTCTTTGAATCGATCATCAGGATTCGAGTTCGTATCGATCGGGAAAGATAGCTTCGAATCGATCCTTGGTAGTTAGATTCATATTGGTCAGGAAACCTACGGCGTCATATCGATCGCGTTCGAATCGATGCTTGTCGTATCGATCATGAGAATAAAATTCGTATCGATCTGAAGCCGAGGATTTCGAAACGATTGCTCGTTTAATTCTCGCATCTATCATTACCGATCGACACGATCTACCACCATCACCATCAATACGAGCTACAACGTCTCCATTAGGATATTCCTGAGATCAATGCAAAATCCAAGAACAAACATCATTGCCTTCATCGAATCGAACACAGGTCCCCAGATCGACACGAAACACAGATCAATTTATTTTTTCCACTCTTTCTTCCCCAATCAGCAGAGACATCGCCATGGCCATTTTCAACCAAGCTTTGATCCAGATCCGACCTTAAAGGTTGCCAGAATGGTTAATCAGTGAAGATGGAGTGGATCTGAGATTCAAGCCTCATCGTTTGGATTTAGTTGTAGCTTGTTCACTACCTAAATTGAAGTTGAAATTCGAAGAATTGGAAGGGTGAATCTGATCGATTCGAAAGCAATATGCAGTTCTTTTTCTTTCTTGAAGGACGTGGATCGATGTGAAAGTAGAAAATGGGGGTACGGCAGTAAAAAGTAAAAAAGTGAAAATGGCCGAAGTCTGGAGTATTTATATGGAGCCTAGGGAGAGACTAGGTCGATTCGCCCCCCAGTCAACTTGACCGGTCGTAACCGATCAACCCGCGAGTTGATTCGAATGCTCTGTTCGAATCCATCGGTCCATGCCTTCATCGAGGCGAAGTTACCACCATGGGTTTATCGGTTCGAGACCGCAATTCGTTTCGATTGGTACGGCTCCATCCACAACGCGCCGATGCGAAATGTGACGTTCGAATCCATCAGGTCACAGCATCCAGAGGCCAACTTTCATCGATACGAATTACGAATCGTCTATTCATATCAATCAACGGAGACCATCGATACGAAATGATGATTCGTATCCACTAATGCCAAACATATCGATGCAAGAACAAGCTTTCAAACTTCTATGTAGATCCAGGAGAGGATCGACACGAAGGAACGTCCAAAAACAACCATCAAGCGTTGTTACAACTTACAACTCAAGTTTCACTTCGGTTCAGGAGAGGATCGATGTGAAATTCGGTACAAGAAAACTGATAACGACTCGTGAACATGTAACGTTAAAGAGAGTCAGGCTAACATATATACATATACGTCATGTCAAACTAATATTCCTTTTTCAACGTTGATAGGAATTAGATATTTATTTAATAGCGGTTACGGCGACAAACAGCTAAGCACTAATCATGCAGCAATCAGTTACAGCAACGCAGGGTTACAGCTTTCAATGAAGAAGCAGTAATTGATCAAAATGAAGACTGCGTCTTTTCAAAGCACGTCATGTTACCACAAAATGTACTTTGGGGGGCAAATGTTATCCCGCCTTTTGGCAAGGCCGAGATATCAAAGAACTGGCCGAAAGGCAAGGATTATTCGTCCTAGATATCGAGTACCCAATGGTTCGTTATGGATATCGATGAATTTTGTCCGAGTCCGGATTAAGCTACAACTGACAAGACATGATGAACTTAGCCATGGAAATTAGCATTCCAAATTTCAAGTCAATCCTAGTACATATGCTCAAAATATAATCGAAGCAAGTTGAAGGAAAAAGCCACATTTTTGTATCCATCGGAAAGCTTAACTTCATATCGATAGAGTCTGTATCCATCATCACGTCTTAATTGGTATCCATCAACTTCACATCGATCAGGTTCATACCCATCAGTAAGCTACCATTCGACTCGATCCGGTCCACATCCATCGCCCACTTCGTATCGATCAGGTTCGAATCCATCAGGACACCTGGGCTAAGCTCATTCTCGTACAAATCCATTGACAGAGCATCGTTTCGTATCGATTGGCTCTAGCCTACTTCGTATCCATCAAGCGTCTACTTGGCTCATATCCATCAAGAGAAGTCTTGTTCGTAACCATCAGTCTCCATTGGCTCGTATCCATCGATGTTATTGCTATTCGAATCCATCGAATTATCAATACCTCGTATCCATAGTTGAGCTTCTGATCGAATCCATTGTCTTTGCATCAGTCGGGGGTCTAGTGCCATCGCATCCATCTATCTCGAATCCATCAGGCAACTACACTTTGTATCCATCAGATGGCCTTGCTTCGCATCCATCAGACAGTGACTATTTCGTATCCATCAAGGGCTCTTGTTCGAACCCATATCCAATAGCTTGTTCATGTCCACCAAGTCAAAAGAGCCCAGATTGACGCAATGGTCATCGATAGAAATGAGGCGAGATCCATGGATGCGACACGGCAGGAGCAAAAGGTGGATCGATGTGAGGAGTGCGCGCCACGTTGTCGCAGAATCATGTGCTTCATCGAGTCGGAGTAGATCGATTCGAAATCATGGTTTCGAACCAGATAGCCACCGAGAAATCCAATTTCGTATCGACCATAACTCAAAATCCACTGATCCAAATGCTATGAAATTTTCACAGGAGATTATGTACAAGCCAAAGATTGCTTCCACCAGGTTTCAGCTCCATTGGACACGATCTTGATCGATACGAATTGATTTCGTATCGATCACGGATCGAGTCAAAACTCTCCAGGATCGGTCGCGTGGGCCCCCTCACGTGCTGGAACGAGTCTCCCGAAGTTTGAGAGATATCAGCCTCCTACGCCTATAAATAGAGCCCTAGAGCTGACAGAAGGGGGATCTTTTGATTCTCAAGCGTTCAGACTCTGCCGGATCAAGATTTGCACCATACTCTTGCTGTTGAATTCGAATCCCAAGTTGTATTTTGCTATTGTTCACTGTAATCACTTTTAATTTTTCAAAGAGAATCAATAAAGTTACAAAAACTTCATAGTGGACGTAGGCAACACGCTGAACCACTCTAAATTGCTTGTTTGTGCATTTACATTCCTGTCAGTTGAAGTTTTTTGTTAGATAATCTTCATTTTAAATTTATATTCTTCATTATTATCTCTTCAAAAATTTCCAAAGAGTGTTGTGCCCAATTTTGGTACAAACAATTTTCTCAGAGATAATATAAGTAAGGAAGTAATTACTCTCGATTATATCAATTCCGAGAACCAAATTGCTGATATCTTAACAAAACCCTTAAATGAATATATATTTACTAAATTAAGAAGAGAATTAGGTATTTGTTCACTAACTGAAATATAGAATATAAATAACAAAGTATAATTAAAAATTAAAATAAAATAAATCAAATATCAAAAATATAAGTACCATGTCGACAACCCCCTCTTACCCCTATCGACATGTAATGATTTTTTATTTTTGAAATTTTCCTACCAAAATTCAAATAAGTGGTTATATATTCTTCTTATTTCGAAATTTTGTTCATTCTTTCTGTCCTTTCTCTGATCTATCTTCTGAAAACAAATAAACAATGGCGTTCACTTCCAAATCAAACAAAAATTCAACCTTTTCGTCCCCTTCTCCTTCTACTGGACCATTTCAATGAACTACGCTTGCACGAGTGATGAAAATGGAGGATTCTTTGAAGGATGCACTGCAACTAATGACTGAAATTCAAGTAGTGCAACTCAGAATGGCCAAAGAACAAGAACGGCAAGGCAAAATTTTTAGAAATTTGCAAAAGTTTCTAATGGACAATCACGCTAATCCGATCTTGATTGATGAAGAATCTTCAGGAGATCAAGTGCAAGAGGATAGCGAGAAAGAAGAAGAAGAAGCCTTTATGGTGAAGAGCACGCTGAAGATGATGACAAAGTCGTTTGCGTTGGCGAAGTGTGCTTTGACAAGGATGGAAATCTAGTCGAACAACATGGAAATTTCTATTTCCACTACCCAAATTGTTCTAGTCATAGATCTCCTATTTTCAAGGACATTCATTAGTTTCTTTTCTCTCTTTCTTATTGTTATATGATCTTACTTTCGTCTTCCATGCAAATGTAAATATAACAATATATAATTAATAAATAATTTGTGTTCTTATATTGGCTTTCCCACATTATCACTATTATAAGTATTATCGTCTATGGATTCTTAGTTAGAATAGTTAGTAATTAAGGACTAAGTTTAAGTTTTAGAATTAAGTAACGATTATTTATGATAACACTATCATTATAATCACATGTCATATAGTATTAAAATAAGGGGGAGTTTTGGAGTTAGTTTTTGTTGATGACAAAGGGGGAGAAGTATAAAATAGGATGGTTAGGATTAGATTAAGGGGGAGTTATTAGTTTTAGGGGGAGCTATTAGGATAGATGTAATATTTTGCAAAGGTTGTCATCATCAAAAAGGGAAAGATTGTTAGTCCCAGAGAAGATGGTTTTGATGACAACAACCTTAGAATAAGATTATAAAATAAATACTAATATTATAGTTTAGATATATATATATATATATGCAGGATTTAACCATGCAGGTATCAAGAATGAAGACGGTACAGTATAGAGATTCAAGACTGAAGATATCAAGATCGAAGACTCATGAGTATCAAGATTATCAAGAGTTCAAGATTTCAATAATAAGTAATTTAATTAGGAATTTGTTGAAACTCCTAGAAAAGCACTGGCATCTTAAAATCCAATTTATTCGTGGAATGGAGTCCACTTCGAGCCTGTTAAAGGGATGAAACCCTAAGTAGGATGGAATCTACGAAAAATCTAGTGGAACATTGTTTTGTATCCACTAACTTTTATTCAAATGTTTTTACAAAATTATATCTTGTTTTCAAAATGATTTCAAAACCTTCCTTTTAAAAGAATAAAAAACATCTATCCTCGTTTTAAATACTTTTAGCCTCAAAATAATCTTTATCTTCAAAATCAAATTATCCTTGGTTTTAAACTATCTTTTAGTTATAATATATTTAACTTTTAATATTCATACTTAGATTTAAATATATAGTAGAATTTTATATATACCAAAATATTATTCTTTATACTTATTTATGTATTTTAACTATAGTTAAATATATTTATAAAGTTTAAAAATAGTTTTGATACAAGATAGAAGTTATTTTCAAAGAAAACAAATAACCAAAAATTGCTTAGGCATGTCGACAACCCCAATATACCCTTGTCGACAAGGTAGCAGTGTATTTCAAAATTTTGAATTTCAAAATTAGTGTATACTCGTCATATCCTTTCACGAATGGACATGGCTGTTGTTCTGCTATAAATAGGGGCAGTTTTAAACGAATTTATATATAGATTCTTTGATTTCACTCCTCTTCTTCTTTCACATTTCTTTACATATATTTTTACCATTACTCTGCCGAAATCACCATTGAATCTAACTAGATCATCTCTAGTTTGATTCTCTATCACTATCTCAACAAGATCTCAGTGCTATTCAGAGATATAGGCTTCTTTGTAATTAATTGAGTGAGAAAAGGTATGATTGTAGCCTGTGAAATCAATCAAGCGAGAAAAGGTGTGATTGTAGCCTGTGAAATCAATTGGGTGAACTTGTTGCCCGTAAAATCACGTATCTCTACCCAGAGGATTGTGAATCTAGAGTGGTGTGCCTCGTGGCCTTGAAATCGAGGGTGTAATTGTAAAAACTAATTTTTAAAGGAAATCTGTACCTGTGTGCGAGACTGGATGTAGGGTAACTTCGAACCAGTATAAAATCTGGTATGTTCTTTCCTTTATTGCTTTACTTTATTTCTACATCTATGTTTGATTCTGTGATCATATCTATGTCTAAATATTGCATACATTTGTGTTCAAATTAATATAAACTAAAAAAGATTTAGTCATTCCTTAAAACACTATTCATCCCCCCTTTTAGTGTTAATTCTAGCCTTAAGATCTGTAATCCACATTTCTCACACCTTCTAGTCTCCTTCAGCCTCTAGAGATTCCATTATGGAAATAGGATCAGATTTCGAAGGATTTCATTGACGGCCTACCTCGTTCGAGATCGGGACATTCTACCATTTGGGTTATTGTTGATCGCCTCACCAAATTAGCTTATTTCATTCCTATTAAGTCTAATAGGAGTGCTTCTCATTTGGCCAAGTTATATGTCAAGGAAATCGTGAGACTTCATGGTGTTCCTAGTTTGATTGTTCATGACCATGATCCCCTATTCACGAGTCATTTTTGGCAAAGTCTTCAGCAAGCCTTAGGAACAAAGCTTAATATCAGCATAGCATATGATCCATAGTCAGATGGACAAATTGAATGGGTGAATCATATTCTTGAGGATGTTCTTCATGTTTGCATTCTAGATTCCGGTGGTAGTGGGGAGGATCATTTACTTCTTGTGGAATTCTCTTACAACAATATTTTTCAGTCTAGTATCGGTATGGCTGCTTTCAAAACCCTTTACGGAAGGCCATGTCGATCACCTTCATGTTGGTTGGAATTTGAAGAGAAGCTTATTCTTGGCCCAGATTCTATTGTGATTCTTCTAAGAAGATTATTCTTATTCGGCAGAGAATGAAAGAGGCACAAAGCCTTTAGAAATCCTACACGAACAATTGTAGGAAGCCTCTCGAGTTCTCTATTGGTGATCTCGTCTTTATTTGTGTTTATCCTCTGAAAGGGGTTATGCACTTCTATACGATAAGGAAATTGGCTCCTCACTTTATAGGATTGTTTCTATTGCTAAACGTATTGGCCTTGTGGCTTATAGAGTTTCACTTATAGCATATCTTTCTGGCATTCATACGTGTTTCACGTCTCTCAGCTTCAAAAGTGTCTTTGAGAGTCGGATTCTGTTATCGATTCTCCTGATTTGCTAGAGCTTGAGATCTCACCAGACCTATCTATCATGCAGCAGCCTATTCGTGTGCTTGATTCGGAGGTAAGATGCCTTTGAAACAAGGATGTGCCACTCGTTAAAGTTCAATGGTCCACTAATCCCAAAGACTGCACTTGGGAAACCAAAGAGTTTATCGAGCGATCCTATCTCGGTTTTCTATCTTTGCATAGCGATGGTGAGATTATCTCTTTATCTCAAGCTTATATCTTATTCCTTTGATTGATGAAATTAATAAGTTGAATACAAAATCTCCTATAAATATTGCAAAGACGCAATTTTGTTAAGGGGTGGAGTCTGTAACAACCCTGCTTTGGAGATTACCTTTCAATATTGAATTATAATGATAATTATAATTTAATATTGTGAATTAAATTAAAATTGGAGAAAATAAATTGTTTATTTGGAATAAACAATGAATTTTGGAATTTAAAATGAGATAATGAAATTCCAAGCTTTATTTTATTTTATTTGGAGTGATAATAAATGAAATATGATTTATTTAAGTGGAAATGCAATAATTATATTAATTGTTGCTCATTTGCTTCTTTTAATAATTTTAAAGAAATATATAAGTTTTAAAGTGGTTTATTGAAATAAAAAGGTAGAAATTGGGTTAAAATATGTTTTGAAATGGTTTGAAATATTTTTCCATGTGAGAAAACAAATTTTATGGAATTCTAGAAGTTAAAATCAATGTTTTATTCATTTATTTGAGCAAATGGTGTATTTTTGTTAAATTAAGGATTCTAACAATAAAAATGTTTTAAAAATATAATTAATCTTTTTAAGTGATAATTTTTTTTATTTTATGTGTATACAAGTTTTTACATTTTTCTTAAATGAAACTTGAGAGAAATGCATTTTTATTTATATGTATATGTGATTTGTACACATTAATTTGTTAAGTGTTGATTTAAAACCTTAAACCATTTATTTCTTTTGATTTTTGAACCCAATTAGCCCCATTAACCTCTAACCAGTTGAGAAATGAGAAATAATGATTTTTTGTACATTCATTTCATATTATCTTCTTCCTCCTTCGGCTGAAACAAAAGAAAATAAACTTCTATTTACCAATTTCTCAAAAACCAAGCAATTTCTTCATTTTAATTCAACAAATTCTAGGTATTTTACAATCTAGTGATAAATAAATGGTAAACAACCCCAAATCATGTAATTTCATCACAAAATTCTTTTATAGTGATGGATTTCTAATTTTACTATAAATATTGTTTTGCATATTCTTCCTGTCGCCTGTACAGGTATTTAGAAGCTTTAATCTTGCAAAAAGGCTTCAAGTTTGCTGTAAAATCCAAGCTTTTGCAACAAATCAGCAAGATGAGTTGTATAAACTCACAAACTATCCAAAACAAAAGTGCCAGTGCTTGAATATGTAAAGAATTTGCTTCCGTCTGTAGTTTTCTATAGCTAGTTTTTACCTTGTTTATAATCATTTTCTATTGCATCTTTGAACCCTTATATCTTGTGATTCCAGTAATGAAATGCTGTCGAATTTCTTACATTTGGTAGCATGCATGTTGAACTCTATCGCTGTAAATTGTGGTTGAATTTTATGGTCATTTGATCTGTCAAAACTTGCCTGGAAATTCAGTTCATAGCTTGTAAACAACCTCGAACAAATCGCGTATGCAGAAATCAACACATGCTCTCTGGGTCGACATGCAGGTTGACCCAAAGGACCCTTAGGTCAACAGGCGGTCGACCTAAGGGGCATGGCGGTCGACCTCCATGTTGGCCTGGGTGTTGGGCCTTTTGCAGCCCAATTCAACCATTTTTCTTGCTTTTTTCGAGCCTTTTCTGTTTGTTTTCTTGCCTTGTCTTGTGAATTTTTTGCACATACTTTCAGGCCATGATGTTTATCAATAGACTAGTCAAATTTTAGAGATTTTCAAATTCAAATTTTGAATTAATTTGAATTTAAATTTGAATATCAGTTTGAGTGATTTTCCTTGTTTTTATTCGTTTTCGAGCACGATTTTCTCCGAATCTTTTTGAAATGATTTTAAAAATTAATAGGCATTTCAAAATAATTATTATATAATACTTTGAAGTATTTTCAAGTATAAAATCTATTTACTCTCTACAATAAGAGAATTTTCAATTATGGTTTTCAAATTGATTTCAAAAAATGGTTTTCAAAGCTTGTTTTCCAAAGTAAATTATTTTATATATAAATTACATATTCTTGCAGATTTTGAGCGAATGAGAAGGAGAAAGAAATGATTTAAAACATGTGGTATGGAATACATGTGCTTATCTTATTGGTTAATTCTCGACTTGTCTGTTTGATCGTTTTGACCTTCGAGCCGAGTTTACCGATGAGATAAGGTAATCTTTTTACTGATTTGAGTATGAAATCTACTAGTAGTTAGTAGACCATTTAGTATGAACATGTGGTATGGGATACATGTTAACACTATTCGGGTTCCTATTCGAAAGTTTGTGACACATTTGTCTAAGAGACGTGTTAGCCAATATTGGACCTTCGGGTCATTTGTCCTTCGGGACGTTTGTCCAAGAGACGTATTTGTCCATTACGACGTATTTTTTCTTTAGGATGTCGTCCTTCATGATGTTTATCTAAGAGATGTATTTATTTGTCCTTCAGAATGTTTGTCTAAGAGACGTGGTGCCTTATCTTGAGAGAATAATACTTGGCGGGCATCAGCTATAAGCATGTGCTATATCTTTGAGATGATTTCATTGATGTTTGTGATTTCCCAAGCATATCGCCTTTTTCATGCTAGCCATTCAAGCCGTTTGAGGTATTATATATGTACGGCGATTACCTTATGGGAATTTGAACTCTTATGAGTTCTATCTTTGAGATTTGAGTTGCCTATACTGGCGTTTTATTGAGATTGCCGGTGTGGCATATATTTGAAATTTTAATCTCCTATTTGGAGATATAATTGACTTGTAACATATTTGGAGATGGTGATTTCTTTGAGTTGTTTTTGAGAATGCTATTATGGCGGGTTTGAAATTTCTCCTTTTTAGGAGACTAAATAATTATTGATGATTTGTGATATGTCGATGATACAAGGCTTTCTATATTTAGCATTTTATGAATTGTTTTATCTCTTTTGAGATTGTATGTTTGTGTAGTGATACCATATTGTCACTTGATGTAATCATACACTTAAATTGTCCCTTCCCACTTGAGAATATTATCACGTTATTTTTATGCTCATATTATTGCTTATCTTTGTAAACCAATTTGTTTAGCTAGACCGACCCATGTATTATATACTCGGGCCAGACCGAGGTGTTTCAGGTTGTGTACATTTGGACTTAGCCTATTCTGCTTTCGCATGGACTATTCTTCTAGCTCTTTTTGTTATAGCTTTTTTTCGCAGCCCTTTTTGTTTGCTACTCTGATATGTATATTCTTTTGACTCACTTGTAACTTGTGGTTGTTATACCACATGATATGTATCCTTTTGTATACTCTGTGAGGTATCTGTATATGTGTATATATAAATATGTGTGTATGTGTGTACGTGTGATGATCTGCTATTTTGTGATGTGCTTTACATTTTTGTTGTTGTAATTTGTTCCGATAGATTCATTAGCCACCCATGTCTTTGTGTGAAGTATTTGTTGGATATGTCGATCCACTAGAGTTAGAAAAAAATATCTATAGCATTGGCCAACATATTCAATAGATAATTAAGACAAGGCTATAGATGATCGCTTCTAACCAACCATATTCTCCGCATTAGCAGGCAGTATTACCCAGTAATACTCTTTGTTAATGTGGGTCTCGGGGTGGGGCGTTACAATAGATTTTGAAAACCAAATAATTTTAATCAAATTCCTTTAATTAATTTCTAGGCGATTCAAGCTCGCATGGCCGAACGATATGTCCAATCACTACAAAACTTGAAATCCTATCGTAATTTACTATTACAGATCCGATGAAGCTAGTTTCGTCAAAATTCAAGAATGTGACCAAAATGGTTATTTTTACTTGTTAATTAAAACAAGAAATTTCAAAAATCAATTTAATACTTTAAATTCAATTTTAAAAGTTTATTATCATCATTCCCGTTTAAATAAAATTTAAATTAACTTTAAAAATCATTTTCATTCATATTAAATTCAGTATTCAATTACATAGGTAATTTTAATATTAACTTTAAATAATTCAATTATCAAATAAATTACATTAATAAATCATAAAATTTCAATTGAATTTTAATTATCAACAATTATTCTATTTTCATATAAATAATTCAACATTTATTATTCAAGTCCGGTTATTGATTACAAACACAGCTAATACATAGAATTTCATTTCAATACATGTTATAGCCAAAATCTTCAAAATTGGTTATCTCAAAATTTTATTCAGGTTCATTTTCAATAACTTACATAAATAAAACACTAATACTTTATTTCTAATCATTTTTATTCAATAATCAAATCAAATTTAATAATTTAAATAGTTAAAAATACGGGTCGTTATACTTGATTAGCTGGGAATGCCAATGAGAACGGCTCGATTGGAATTTGTAAATTTTAGACATAAATAGTATTGGATAGAATTTCTATATAAGGACCTTGCCTCTCATTTTATAGCCTAAAATCAAAAATAAAACCCTAGCTGCCATTTGTAGTTCCCCTTCATCCAATGACCATGGTTGATCAGGCCATTGGAGGCCGAGATAGGCGATAGGGTTAACTAAGAAATTGTTCGCGGCAGAGACATATAGGCAACGACAAGTTGGATCATCATAGTTCAACATGTGGCTGTCGAAATTTGCTGATGAGCGGCATTCGAGTTTTTATTCACGGAGGAACTAGCGGTGATGAGAAGCAGCGAGGTTGGTGGCAATCAAAGAGTCTTGGTCAGGGCAACGCACTATAGGTATGCGGCAATGGTTGGTGAGGCGACATGAGGCGGCGATGATGATTCAATGAAGTTCAACGTCGAAGAGCGATCAAGGCGTCCTGTGTTAGCTAAAGATGGGGGCTAAGGTTAGGCTAATTAGGTGATTAGAACTTAATGATGTAATTAAGTTATTAATTATATTATTTAATTCAAAAATCTTATAAATGTAGTAACTTGTTCACAGAAGGTCAGATTTGAATGCGGTGAGTAGCATCGTACTTGTTAGCTACGTGATGGAATTAGATTGGGTTTGGAGCTTGTCGAATTTTGCACTAAAACCGAATGACCGTTTGATTTTAGTTCAAACCGACACACTTCGGTAATAACTGGAATTTTAGTGAGTTTACCCACCTTTAGATAAACTATATAATACATATGATGCTATAGATTATTATCGAATGTTTAAATGTTAGTTATGTTATTGTTTGATTGATTGTTTGGTTGGATTCCCATTTTAAAATACGGATGACATATTAAATAATTTTGCAACGAACCCATATCACTGTATATATAATCTGTAACCATTGTTTAGTAGGGAAATTTATAGAGAGACCCAAAAGGGAATTTCTTGTCAATAATTATTATTTATTTCCTTATGCTTCTTATATTGATGTTTAGTTGAAATTAATCATGATATTCTATTTAAATTGTTTTAGTGTTGTTATAGCAATTTTTGCTATATCATCTTTATTAAATATCATCCCCTAAACTTTTATCTGTGTCGAACTTAGGCTTTTATTTTCACAAAAAAGATGTTTAAAATTCATTAATCATTTTGATTAATGATCTATAAAATAATTAATCATTTTAACTAATGATGGATAAATTAATTAATCATTTTAATTAACGATAATTGAGTTTAATTAATCATTTTAATTAATGATATATAAGTTTAATTAATCATTTTTATTAATGATATTTGATTTAATTAATCATTTTAATTAATTTTATTCGATTTATTAATCGTTTTGATTAACGAAATTTGAGTTTAAATAATTATGTTTTGAATGTAGTTAATCATTTTAATTAATGATGTTTGAATTTAGGTAATGATTTTAATTAATGATGTTTTAATCTAATTAATCATTTTAGTTGTGATATTTGAATTTAGTTAATCATTTTAAATTAATGATGTTTGGATTTAATTAATAATTTTAATTAATAGTGTTTTTAAAGTTAATTAGCTAATTTAATGAAAGATTTTAAAGTAAATTAACTAATTTAATAAAAGTTTTTAAAAGTTTAACTGAGTTAATGTTTCAAAGTTAATGAACTGATTTAACAAAAGCAGTTTAAAGGTAACTGATCGATTTATTAAAAGAGATTATAAATGCGATTAATTGTCTTTTGGGATATTTAATGATCTTTTAAAATTTACAAAAGATTTCAAAATCGATTTATTTTCTTTTGGGAAAATTAATGTGGTTTTAAAGTTATAGAAAAGTAATATAAATCATCCTTTGGGATAAATTAACAACGTTTTAATTTATAAAGGTATTTAAATTGATTATTATCTTCTAGGATAATAAATGTTATTTTTAATTTCATAAACGACAATTTATAAATGAAAGAATCTTTTAAACGGAATTGTTTTAAAATAAAACTAAGTGCAAATTGTTTTGGGTTTACATCAAGTAATGTTTTAATGAAATTTGCTTTTTACCCTTGATTTAATACACTTAGTATTATAATTTTCCTTTTAAAAGAGTATTCCAAGAGTATTTTTTTAATAATAATGGAAATGTGAAAAATCCAGCTCAAGTGTGAATCAAATATTAAAAGTTTGATTCATTTATTTGTGATAAGTGTATGTGATTTGATTTCCATATGCAAATCGCTTTATTATTCCCGATGATTGATTTATCGAATTTCGATATCAATTTAGCTTTCTTCTTACTGTATCATCACCTTTAAAACGATTCGTTGCTCTTTTGATCTTTGTTATCCTTTGTTAGAAATGATTAAACCCAAAGCGTGAGTGGAAGTCTAGTTATGTGAGGTTGCTCCTATTAGGGTATTTTCACATCCACTCTAGATTAGATTCGATTTTGCGCAATGAGATGTGAAATACTCGAATACTCGGTAAGGTTAGTAGGGTCCAGCCAGTACATTTTCAAAAGGTGTCATAGAGTATATGACCCTTTCAAGTATATTTCTAGAGGTATACTTTCGGTAAGGGGGTGCACGTTCCTAGTCATTTGTTGGAAAAAATCTTTTCTTTCCTTTGATTCAAAACTTTGAATTGTTTCCTTAATTGCATTGAGAAGTGTTTTTTTTGTCATTCTCTGTATTTAATTATTTATGTCCATTCTTTCAAGTCGGGATTTGAAATTAATTATGCCCATTCATTAAGTATGGGATTTGTCGTTACTTGTACCCATTCATTAAGTATGGGATTTCCCCGGCAACAGCGCCAAAAACTTGTTTAACGACGGAAATTATATCGAATTAGAAAACCGTCGAAAAATTAAAAATAAAAATAACCGCAAGCGCACGGTGTACGAATGTAGCATGTGGCGAATACGGGTCGATCCGCAGGGAATTGATGATTTTAAAATTCTATTCAATCAAATTATATCGAAGTCGAGAGTAAATAGCTAGAAATGCAAGAAACTAACAAAAACTAGCAAAAGAAAATGATAAAAATATGAGAGTTAAATTACAATTTAGAGATAATTCCACTCTCTAGATCATATAGTTCAACAAATTATGAAATTATGATCTCTCTTTTTTTGGTCATAAATGGATTTAAATGATGTATTTATCATAAGTATAACTCATTTGTGCTATTAATTAGCTCAACATAAGCCATCAAACTATAACACAACCTCTAAATCACTTACCAACTCTCATGAAAATGACAACAAAGTTGAAAATGAAATCTATTTTAAGTATGGCCAATTAACTATTAATTAGAAATATAGACCATCAAATTTTAATTTCAAATCACTTTCTTATGCATAATCATATTTTGATCAAGAGGCATTTGTGTTAGTGATTGTTTAAGCATAGCCTATTTGGTGTCAACAATATAGGCTATCAAATTCAAAGAAAAAACTATAAATTAAACCACCTCAAGCATCGTCATTAAGCACAAAAAGAGAGAATGAATTAACAAATAGTTGAAGCTACATAATTAGAGAGCCTCATTACCCCTAAATTGAAGGAGTTTAGCCTCTCATATTTATCATTTGATTAACAAATTAGCTAACAACATGAAAGAAAAAAGAAAAAGAGAGCAAAGCAAAGAAACAAAACTAATCTACTTGCATGAAATAAGAGAGATCTACACTAATTGCATAAAAGGAAATGAACATGTAATTAAAAAGAAACAATAATTAACATTGCATAAAATGAAAAGAAAATTACAAAAAATAAAAATGGCTAAGTAGCCATGAAAAGAGAAAGAGAGCTTTCTTTTATTTTGAGCCTAAACTAATGAAGAGGAAGAGGAGGCTAAGTAAGAGAGGGATTACATGAAACATAAGGGTATATATACATGTGTTAAACCCTAATTCATATTTTTGGAGAATGCCCAAAATACCCTTGAGAAAATATGGAGGCCAAGTAATCATTAGCTTCTACTAATCATCATTTAAGTGTACATGTAGCCATTAATTCCATAAGCATGTGCATTAGCCTCTAGTTTGTACATTAAGGGTGGGTAGGTGAGGTCCTCCATGATCTTCACTTTGAATCATTTCCATCCTCATTCCTTTATATTCATGTTGTGCATGCATGTGTCTTTATGAAACCACTCATATTTGAGATTAAATTCCTACACACACACACACACACACACACATATATATATATATATATATAAATTTACAATTAATTTTTCTCAAATATATGCACACAAATGACCAATTTTCCCTATATAAAGATGGATGTGTGACAATTTGGAATTAATATGGATTTTGGTTAAAACATGTTAAAATACCCAATATGACCATTTATTTAATTTAAATAGATTAAATATGGTGGTAAAAATATGCACATTTACGTGCACATCAAATACCCCTACACTTATCCTTTTTATTCGTCCTCGAATAAAGAAAAACTAAGATAAATCCATTTTCGTAGGAAGCACGATTGCATTGAGCATATGCAATAAGCCGTTAAACCTCCGGGTGTCCCCAGCACGACGAGTGCTGTCTCGTGAGAGTTTTCAGCGGATACTACCCAAAAAATCCAAATGCAGGATGAAAATATTTACAAAATGCCAGAATTGTTTACAAAGAGACGAATGCAAGTTTTTGAAAATATTTACAAATGAAGGATTTTATTTTTAAATTGACACTAATAAGTTAAATATAGGTTTTGGCTATTATCTTGAAAATTTATGCCGTTAACTCATCAAAATTTTCAATAAAAACGAATTTATCATAACAAATAGACAATCGTTTAACTCGTTATTTTGGTTAATAATATAGTGTAACTATGAAATGGATCCTTAGTTGATTATCAAAGTGGTATTTTCATTTCTTTTCAATAACAAATGAAATCAAATAAGTAAAAATAGTGTTAGGATTTTAATTGCTTGCTCTCTCATTATTTGCAAGAAAAATTACACACCTAGCTCAAGTAAACCGAGGCCAGATATACCACCCATACACTGCCTTTCGGGCTTATGTAAGGGGAGTACAGAGCATGGCGAGTGCACACACTTTCGTGCATACACCTACCGACCGTAGGTGGTTTTTGTTAAGTCTGTTTTTTGTTACATGTGTTACATACATGCATAACCGTGAGGACTTTTAAATGAGTATGAAAGCACATAACCAAAGATTCTAAGTAATTCACCCATGCATAACCGTGAGGACTTTTAAATGAGAGTGAATACTTGATGTTATTATTTTTATTATTATTTTTTAAGAGAGAGAGAGAGAGAGTTTTGCAATATCATCTTAGCACCATTTAACTTAGAAGACAAAAAAAAGTTATACCCTTTACTTTAAATCAACCACTTTTTAAGACAAAGATTTTCAATTAGGATGTACTTCATAATTAACACGTATGAATCTTCCTATATACTAGTTAAACCATTATTATTTGTAATCAAACTTCATTTTTATTTTTGTTACGACAAATAAAATTTCAAAAATTTCAATTTAATAAACCAAAACCATATATTTATCTTATAGTGTTTCTTTTAAAAATAAATCAAAAGAAAATTTATTTTTGGGATTTTAAAGCAAAAATAAACCAAATTTATTTTTGGGATTTTAAAGAAAAAATAAACCAAATTTATTTTTGGGATTTTAAAGCAAAAATAAACCATGAAAAAAATGAAGATGAGTCTTCCTCCACACGTGATTTTGATTGTGTCCCTACAGTCAACCCAAGTGGAAGGAGAAAATATAAAAACGTAACCTTTATTTAAATGAAAAGATGATTATTTACAAGACATCAGAAAGTATATCGTCAAAAAGTAAATGAAACGGTCTTCCAAAGACCGATTCATTTGTCTCGTCAAGTATACGAGACACAACTTAAGCTCGAAAAACCAAATCATAAAAGATTTCGAAGTCGAATGTGGATTTGAAAAAACGAATGTCGTTTTATTAAAAATCGTACGAGTTGTTTTATTGTCGATAATTTTTAGGGTCGATAAAATAATTGGTTGAAATTCAAGTTTATTTTCACCAAATTGAAATTCAAAATTGTCATTGAAAACTTCTTCAAAATTATTGATTTCAAAATCAAAATGGTGTTTAAATCTACCCTTCGAAATTTAACAACTCGTCTTTGGAAATTCCATAAAATTCGTCTTCCTTTATTGGATTATCAACAACTTTATTACATGTCTCAATTTCAAAATCCAAAGTTATTGTATTCAAATTTTCGAAATCGAGAAAAGAAAGATCGAAATTTACATTTGGTCCCACACCCTCAAAAGAATTTAAATCCAACTCAATTACCGTGTTTTCAATAACTTCATTAAGATTGTTATTTTCAGTTTCAAAAGTTGCTGTTTGAAAATCATCGATTTGAGTAAAAGATGGATTATCATTTAACTCGTCACATGTTGGGATTTGATTTTGTTTTTCACGTTGTTTCATATATGTTTCAAATAACAAATTTGTGTGATCATTGTAAATTTCATTCATTTGCTCAACAAAGTCAAATTTGTAATTATTAACTTGAAAATTTTCGATTTGGACTCGTTGAGAACAAGAATTTTCAATTTCGATAAACGGTAGATTATTATTTGATTCTTCGCAAGTTGAGATTTGATTATATTTTCACGAAAAGTTTTGTATTTTTCAAGTAATAAATCCCTGTTATCTTTTTTCATTTGGTCAATAAAATCAAATTCATGATTATTAATTTGAAAATATTCATTTTGAATTTGTAGATAACCAAAATTTTCAATCGTATCTTTATTGAAACTATTTCCATTGCCAAAACTATTTGAAAATTGGTTCACATTTTCATCAAATTCAATTTGAAGCTTGAAATTGAATTGATATGGGTTATACTCGAAATCATTTGAATTTTGAAGCGAATTCAAATTTTGATTATTTTGACTTGAATTATTGCACAAATATGAGTTATACAAATCATTTATACTTTGATTTTGCTGTATAGAGAGTTCAAGTAAAGGTAAAATGCTATTTTCGAGATTTGAGGGTTGCTCGTCATTTTGAAAAGTTTGTTGTCCAAAATTCGAATCGTTTAAAGAATGGTTGTCGTTAAAATATCCATACGAGTTTGAAGTGAAATCACATGGATTATATTGATTTTCACAACTATTGTAAAATTCAAGTGAATATGGAAATTCATACATTTTCAAGAATATGTTTGGTTTTTTTATATAAAGGAAAACTATTTACAAATAAAATTTATTTTTCAAAAGAGAAATTGATTTTGTTTTGTTTTTTTTCAAATTTTTTCTTTGTTTTTGAAAAATGTTTTATAATAATTTTTTTGGATTTTGTTTTTTAATTTTTGAAATTTCAAAGGAAAAATGATTTAAAAATTTCAAGGGAAAAGAAATATTTACAGTTTTTTTAGTTGGATTTTGAAATTTTTTTAAATATGCATGAACTAATGCAACAAAATGAATGCAATGGTTAATTACAAATGATTTATCCTAAGTTAACCCAAAATTGTATGATCACAAATTGTCTTAAATCAACAAGATAGTTCTCGGTCGGGTAACGGACATGATTTATCAATGCACCACGAATCACCTAGCAATGCAGCCGAAGGTTTAAGTACCTTCAGAGAAACAACCACTATAATATTTACGAAAAATATTTATAAATGGTTATTACTCTGTCGTAGCCTAGACACCAAGAAATTAAATTGTTCAAAGAAGTCAACTTGTCGATATACAATTAATGGTTATCGATGTCTAATCGTTATTATTAATCAAAATTCTAAAATGAAATGTAAAGCAGAAATTAAACGTGTATTAACAATGCAACTACGAATGGATTTTGTTTTTGTTTTGGTTTTTTGAATTTTTTTTGTTCTAATGCAAGTAAACAACAATGCAAGACAAACAAAAATAATATATATATATATATATAATGCAAGGAAAATAAAAAAAATTATAAATAAGCAAGCGGTTATTTTGGCAAGTAAAGGGAAGCAATTATTTTTGGCAAGCCAAGTGGAGTAAGCGACTCTACCAATCACCTTTGGCAACCTGAAATGAAAAACAAGATATATACAAAAAAAATTGTTCAAAAGAATAGAAAGCAATTTTTTTATTCAAGTGAGAATGAAAGGCTCCTTTTTTTTAGCGATAACATAAAATTAAATTAAAAGAAAGCAAACCTTTTTTTTTAAAGATAAGCAAGGTTCAAATGAACAAAGACAAATAAGGCAATTTTTTCTTCCCTTTTTTTTAAGAATAAACATAATAAAATTAAAAGAAAACAAACTTTTTTTTGTTTTTTAAGGATGGAATTTAAAACAAATGAAAGCAAAACAAAACAAGTGAAAAATGAAAATTAAACAAAATGAAAAATAAAACTAAAACAAAAGTAAACAAACATTTAAAAAAAAGGGCCCGGCCCAATTCAGTACTAAAGAAGAACACGATTTTAACTTCCAAACACGCGAGAAAAACAAATTTTAACTTTCAAACGCGATTTCTTCTCCTCTCCGTAAAAAAAAATCAAAAACACGCGAGAAAAGGAAAAAAAATCAGAAGAATTAGATGCAGGAGGTTGCGAGTTGGATTTGTGAATTGGGTGGCCGAGGAGGGGGTTTGCGGTCAAGGAGATTGGTTTGATGAGGCGAATCGGGGTTTTCTATGGGTTGCTGGAGTTGATGTCAGGGTGTGTATGTGGCGGCGAGGCAGCGATTGAATAACAGCGAGGTTCAGTTGTGGGTTGCGTGGTGATTTGGGTGTTTTGTCTGGTGTGTGACAGGGGCAGGAAGGCGAAGTGAATTTTGCAGTTCCGGGTTGTGGTAGTTGGAAGGAAGATGGGTTGCAAGCAGCAATCGTAGGTAGCAAGCAAGTTGTGAAGTTTTGTGGCTTGAAGTTGTTGGAGTTTGGTTCAGGTGGAGTGAAGTAGGTAGTTTGTATTGATGACAGTCAATATGTGATTGAATTGCACTATTGTATGAATAAGGAAGAGTGGCGAAGTGGTTGTATTGGAAGATGATTGGGTGGTTAGGAATGGTATGGAGTTGACAGTTTGATGGCTATATGGATTTGCAGTATTCATTGAGAAATGTTAAAATGGTGAATGGTGAAGGAAACTGTAGTGTGTATGACTTATTGAGGATAAGGCTGTTGTGGTATGGTATCAGAGAAGTGATGCGGGGGATGTTATGGTTGTGGCAGTAGTTTGTGATTGTGGAGGAATCAGGTTTGCAGTTTGAAAGATGTAGAGTGTGGTTTGAAAGATGTAAGGTTGGCGTGCGAATTTGTTGATGTCAGTGAAATGGTGGAGGTTTCTGTTTGTTGAGAGGTTTGGTGGCAGTTATGTGATAATTAGAGGGGATGTGAAGTGGAAGAAGCAGTGGGTTTACATGGTTGTTATGTGGCAAGTTGATGAATTAGGGAAGAACAGTGTATGTGCAAGTGATGGAAACAGTGAGCAGTAATGTTTAACAGAGAGTGGTGAGCAGAGACTATTTTAAATGTAAATTGGAAATTGAATATGTAACTGAAAAGCAAATTGAATGAAATTTAAAAAAAAAAATTGTGTTGTATATTTTTTTTAATATATACAAATGCAAATGCAAATTGAAATGCAAAGAAACAAGAACACAAAATAAAATCACACAATTTTTTTAATGCAAACATACACACCCCAAATAAAAACACACAAAAATTAAAAAAAAATTCGAAGAGTAGAAAATTAAAATCAAAGCAACTCCTCGGTAACGGCGCCAAAAACTTGCTCTTCGACGGAAATTCTATCGAATTAGAAAACCATCGAAAAATTTCAAAATTAAAATAACCGAAAGCGCACAGTGTACGAATGTAGCACATGGCGAATACGAGTCGATCCGCAGGGAATTGATGATTTTATAATTCTATTCAATCAAATTATACCGAAGTCGAGAGTGAATAGCTAGAAATGTAAGAAACTAACAAAAACTAGTAAAAGAAAATGATAAAAATATGAGAGTTAAATGACAATTTATAGATAATTCCACTCTCTAGATCATATGTTCAACAAATTATGAAATTTCCAATTAATTTTTCTCAAAGAAATATATGCACACAAATGACCAATTTTCCCCTATATAAAGATGGATATGTGACAATTTGGAATTAATATAGTTTTTTAAAACATGTTAAAATATCCAATATGACCATTTATTTAATTTAAATAAATTAAATATGGTGGTAAAAATATGCACATTTACGTGCACATCAGGGGTGCACCCTCCTAGTCATTTGTTGGAAAATTTCTTTTCTTTCCTTTGATTCAAATCTTTGAATTGTTTCTTAATTGCATTGAGAATTGTTTTTTGTCATTCTCTGTATTTAATTATTTATGTCCATTCTTTCAAGTCGGGATTTGAAATTAATTATGCCCATTCATTAAGTATGAGATTTGTCCTTACTTGTACCCATCTTTTATATTTTGATTCGTTTCTGTTGTTTATTTCCACTCTGTTATGTTAGGATGTTGTTCTTTTATGGTGAATCCCCGTTCCACATTTGCAGCGTGGTCCTACCAATTATTTTATGTTTATCCCATTACTTGAGTTTTCTCATGTTGGTTTTCCAGACCAACCTGGGAGTTATTTTATTATAACGCTCGGGCAAGATCGAGTATTTTCCTAGGTTGGCTTTGGTGATATGGAGTTCTTAGAAAAGAGATGGATGTTCACTTTTCGTAGTATTTTAATTCCGCTGTATTATATTGTACATTTATTAGCAATTGTAAGGCTAGGATTTTATAACTGTATAACTGATAAGGCTTATTTTTAGCTCTGATGTACTCTATATTTTGAAGTGATGGTTTATACTGTTTTTATTATACTATATGTTGTCGATTCCACTTGAATTTCTAATTTTCCTATTATTCGTTCTTTTCATTTTGTCCTTTTATTTACCTTAACAATTTTCCTTCCTGACGATTGGGTGTTCGGCATTTGAATACCGTGAATGTATTTGGTGTCGACTTTCGATGGTCGAAAAGGTAGGTCGTTATAAGTACTATGCTTTACTAGCTGCCATCTCGGTTCAAATAAACATGTGAGCCCAAAGGTGATAACTTATATGTTGTTCTATATTTCCATGAATCTAGGAACTTTTGCTCGCATTGTATCATTTGGTCTACGTACCGGAACTTATATCATTCGAGATTATGCAGGATACGAACTCGGTCACTAGAGTCACGATTATAAACTAGCATTCTTCATTAAGAAAACAGGCCTTGGAGATGTTATCTTAACGTCATTTGTCGAAGGAAGAAGTGAGGGAAGCGAGTGTTAACGAGCGGGGGGTCGCCGGCTCTCCCGAAGAGTCCAATTTTTCCTCCACGGCGATACAGAGCTAAAAGATCCACCACTTTAATCCCTATTTTCCACTAATATTGGTTAACCGCTTTATATTAATTAATATGAGAGCAGACTTAAGTGAATGGGAGTTGGATAAACCAATTTACAGTCTTAAAGAGTTGATAATGAATCAAGTTACCTATAAGAAAGTAAAAACAATAGAAAAGAAGGTTGATGAAACCATAAAACAATATTATTATTATGTTAAAAAGTGACTAAAGATAATCAATATACAGAATTTAGATTATGTTTATTAGCTGGGAGGGGTTGTTATTCCTTACATTTTTAAGAAACTGATTTCGAAGTCAAGTCAATCTCTAACCCTCCCCATTAGTCAAGAAAGAAGCAAGTGCTATAAGTATACTGGCCATCGGCATGGAAAGAAGCAAATGCTATAAGTATATTGGGTTACCTCATCAGTAACCTTTAATAGAAAATGCCCAATTTAAATTAGGCCTTGGGCCAATTTTCAAAATTGTTTTAAAAAACTAAAAATAAAAATTTAAAATAAGAAATATATTATAGAATTATAATATGGTTTTTTCAAAATGTTTGAAAATATATATAAGTTAATTTCAAAATTAATTTTATTAATAAGATTAATAAAAGAAATTAAATAATTAAATAATTTATGAATATATGCATATATAATATATAGTGATATATGTTTTGTTGTCTTGCAATGTTTAAAATAATATAAGTATACATGTATGTATATAAAATAATTATTGAATTAATAAAATTTAATTAAAATTATTTAATTACATAAGTTAATTAAAAGTTAATTAATAAATTAAAACACGCATGTACATGATATATATATATATATATATATATATATATATATATTGCCATGAAACTTATATTATATATATTCAACATAATATGTTAAAATCGAATAGTTTACAGCTATTAAAGTGTTAATTAATTAAAGTTAATTAAATAGGATATAATTAATATAATGTTATACATAAGATTGTTATATAAGCTACTTAAAATATAGTAGTTATATAATAATGAAACTTATATAATATAAACATATAAACTCAAGGTGGAACATTAAAGAAACCATGAATAGACTTAAAAAATAAATACATACACAATGTACGTATATCATGATTCTCGATGTGTCCGATACTTAAATCACGAGGGTATTTCATAAGAATACATTATTCCGTAAGTCAAATGTCACTCAGTATTGTATATTGAAGAATATGAATCTTTGATATATGTTGTTCTTTACCATATATATTAATAAATTACTTGCATACTCATTAGTTGTTAAGCAAACTCATGCTATGGATGTTATGTGTAGTATTACTAATATATTGAATAAATGATGTATAACTATATGCATTTGTTGAGCAATCTCAAGGTACATATGTTATACTTAGGCCATTGTGATATGGTAGGTATGAGTGAATAATTTCATTATGATTTGTTGACAGAAATCAAGGTCGAAGTTATATAAGGATAAGGTACCATAGGTTAGGATTTGTATATGATACAACTGATAAAGAGTTATCCATCGTCTATGGAGCTATGACTTGTTGAGCAAACTCAATGTTAGAATTCCAAGATAGACGAGTCATAACACCGATTAATGAGTTGAAAGACTTCCATATTTTGACTTAGGGTTTGGTGAAACATAAATGACTAGTGGGAGCTTATTAGTAGAATAAAACATAAAATTTAATATACTAATATTGTAAGAACATCTACTATGATACAGTTCTAATAATCTACCAATTGAAACTTGCAGAAAATGTCAACTCTAAGACTGTTTAATGAAAGTGACAAATTAACTGGACTAAATAACTATGTTGATTGGCTAAGAGCTATAAAGATAGCGTTGACATATAGGCATCTTTGGTCGTCTGTTACTTGTACACCTATGACCAGACCCGCCGATGACACTGACCCTGAACTGCATGTTGCTTATAATAAGTGGGTCACTGACTTGAAAATCATCTAGATTTTTGTTATGTTAACATTAGACAAGCCATTACAAAGGTAGCATGAAACCATGTCTGTTCGTTGGATATTCGATAGTCTGAAGGCATCGTTTCATAAGCAATTTCGTTCCACGAGGTACGAGATGACTAAGAAATTGTTCGCCGCCAAAATGCAAAAGGGACAGAAGATGGATGATTATGTACTAATGATGAAGGGCTATATTGATAAGCTTTCATAATTAAATTTGACGATAAGCAAAAAATTGCAAGTAGACTTGATCTTATGTTCACTTGCCCATCAGTATGAATTGTTCATACTAAATTATACTAAAAACCAACTGAACTTGAATCTTATGGAGCTCCTCAATATGTTGAGGTCGTTCGAGTCACAATTGAAGGATCAAATGGTCATGCTTTCTTTTAAGGATAGGGCATCATCTTGGAAGAGTTTGAAGAAGCAAAAGAGAGAAGGTAAGAAGAATAAGAAGAGTAAGAAGATCGATGACAAGAATGAATGTCAGCATTATCATAAGATGAGCCAATGGAAAAGAAACTGTCCTAAGTACCTAAAGATTGTTAAAAAAAGTAAGCGGAACAATTCTATAGCTCCATCAAGGACACTTATGATTTGAAATTGTTTTTTAATCAATAAAATGTCTTGGATTTTAGATATTAGATCTAAAACTCATATATGTAATTCACTATAGGGGATTAGAAATTGGCATCGCGTGGAAAAATGAGAAATGAGGCTACAGGATGTTGATGGATCTATCATAGATGCAACAATAGTAGGGGATTATCATTTACGTTTTCCCAATGGTGTTGTATTGATATTAAATAATTGTTATTTTATAAATGACTTTATTTGTGGAATTGTGTTTGTTTCGAGATTGTTTGAGACTAGGTATGCATTTCATTGTGCAAATAATATATTATAAACATTAGTTTAAATGGAAATAAAGTCTACAACGGTGTTCTTGAAAATGGCATTTATGCGATCAATACAAATTATGTTTGTTCTATGAGTAGTTCTTCTAATGATGTAAATGATGATTATCTTTGGAATTGTAGGCTAGGTCATATTAGCGAGAAATGACTGCACAAATTGAAAACCGAAGGTTCTCTTCCGTCACTTGGTTCTGAATTATTTGACACGTGTGGGTCGTGTCTCAAAGGTAAAATGACCAAGCACCCCTCCAGTGGGAGCAATAAAAGAGTTGATGTATTCTTAGGGTTAGTACACAATGATGTACGTGGCCCGATGCCTGTAATCACCAAGGAATAGTTCTTAATTTATTACCTTCATTGATGATTTCTCAAGACTAGGATACATATCTTATGAAGAACAAATCCGACGTCAATGAGAAAATTATTGAGTATAATAATATAATTGTTAATCAGACAAACCAAAAGACAAAAATTCTTCGATTCGATCGAGGCAGTAAGCAAGTTGGACATGAACTCCAACAGTACTTAAAAGACAATGGGATTATCTCTCAAGTTACTACACCCTATATTTTACAACATAATGGTATGTCGAAGCATTGGCACCGAGCCCTATTAGATATGGTTCATCCATAATGAGTATGGCCGAGTTACCTACGGATATGCACTGGAAACCACAACGCATATGTCCAAAATGTTGCCCACTAAATCTATGCCTAAAACACCGTATGAGATGATGTGGTACGAAGCCTCAATTTAAGTATTTGAAAATGTGGGGTCGTCCGGCCTACATTAAGAACGTTGGTCTGAGTAAAGTAGAGGCAAGATCGGTATTGTGTAAATTTATAGGATATCCCAAAAACTCGATGTAATATATATTCTACAATACCGAGGAATAATAGATTATTGTTTTCTCGGTACATTATTTTATTAGAAAAGGAATTTATGTCAAAGGAAATTAACAACAAGGTTATAGACTTGGATGAGATCCAAGAAGTTAACACTTAGGTCGAACCAGTGGGAGAACCAAGTTCACCCATATATGAAAACACGCAACCTATTAGAAGGTCTTGCAGGGGATCTCGTGCACTAGAGAGATACTATAGTTTTCTCATAGACGGCGAAAAGGAGGACAATGTTTTAGATGACTACACTCCTTTATATTTCTAACAAGCACTACAGAGTAATGACTCTACACGCTAGCTTGGAGCGATTAAATCCGAGATGGATCCATGTATGAAAAATAATATAGACTTTTTCGAACGTACCCTAGGGATAAAACCCATCGGCTACAAAACGATTCTAATAAAAATTTAAATGCAAAATAGGAAGTAGGGACTTATAAGATTAGGCTAATAGTGAAAGGATTACTTCTAATTCAAGATGTTGAATATATCCAAACCTTTTTGCCCATGACCATGCTTAAGTCCATCCAGATTATACTGGCCATTTCTGAATTCTATGACTATGAAATATGGTAATTTGATGTAAAGACAACATTTCTAAATGGTGACTTAGAAGAGACCATCTATATGTCACAACCTGAGGGTTTTGTTGTCAATAAGAGTGAGGGCAAGGCTTGCAAGTTGTTAAAGTCGATTTATGGACTTAAACAAGCTTCAAGGAGTCGGAAAAATTGTTTGGTAATGTAATCAAGAAGTTTGGTTTCTATTAGAATACAGAGGAAGCATGCATATATAGAAAGGAACAGGGCAATGCTATCGTATTCTTAGTACTGAATGTCAACAATCTTCTATTATTTGGCAATAACACTTCGTTATTGCAATCAGTGAAAGCTTGAGCTTCCAAAAACTTCTAGATGAAGGATTTGAGAGAAGCAGCCTATATATTGGGTATAAGATCTATAGAGATAGATCTAAGAGGCTGATGGGTATATCCCAAGCCATGTATCTAGATACTATACTGAAGAGGTTCAGTATGAAGAATTTCAAGCATGGAAATGTTCCAATGCAATCTGGAATCATCTTGCCTAAGAAGGATGCTTCTCATACCAATAAGGAGAAACAGTGTATGTAGAGGATCCCCTAAGCTTCAGCTATAGGATCTGTATTATATGTTGTGCCACGTACTAGACGAGATGTGGCATACACATTAGGATGTATAAGCCAATACTAGTCTAATCCTGGAGAAAAACATTGGATGGCTGTAAAATGTATGCTAAAGTATTTAAGAAATATTCGAGACTCATTCCTCATATATAATAATGGAGACCTCCTTATGAAGGGGTGTAATATCTCTAGCTATCAGAGTGAAGATGATGATAGTAAACTGGTGTTTGGTTACGTTTTTATGCTTAATAGCAGGGCTATCAACTGAAGAAGTTCCAAACAAGAAACGATAGCTAATTCAACGATGGAGGTTGAATATATCTCCCTCAATGAAGCAGCTAAAGAAGCAATCGGGATACGACAGTTTTTAAGTGAGCTCGGAGTGATTCCCGATACCGAGAATCCAACGACATTGTTTATAACAACAATGTGATGATACAGACCGCGAAAGAGAACAGAGCACATAAGAAGTCACGACATATCCTTTGCAAGTTCCACATCATCAGAGAATTTATTGAGAAGAAAGAGGTTGTAACACAAAGGGTAAATACAAAGGACAATATAATAGATCCATTCACTAAGGATCTAAGTTGGTCAGTTCTCGAGAAGCTGATCAAGGAACAAGATTGAGATTCCATAATTGACTCCAAGTGCAAGTAGGAGATTGATAGAGTTAATGGTATGTCCTAGGGGCAATCCTGTATTTCATTCAAAATTATTAACTATGTAACCAATTCTCGTTCTGAATAAAATGTGTTTTCATGTTATTATATACTAGTTATAATATGTTATAAATATTTAAATGTTTAATTAAAGTATATTTAACAGAAAATCCATAAATGGTGTGTTTGTGATAATACTTAAAAATAATTGTAATCATGAGTGTTCTATCTTTCGGGATGATGAGCAGGTATTATGCGAGGCAGGCCACCTCTCTTGCCTTGATGGTGAAATGGTAGACACGCGAGACTCAAAATCTCAAATTCCAGTTTTGAACATAAAAAATTTTCGATCTGGTAAAGTGAAAAAGAATAATGGTATCCCCACCACTAACTACTTCATTTTCATTTATGAATTTCATAGTAATAGAAAATACATGTCCGTTACCCGGCGCAACAAGATCCAAACACATCATTTTAAATATTCCTTCTCGAGATGTATCGAGATTGGATATTGATGCATCTGTTGAGATTATAGTATGTAACGCTCTACAAATGTTAAGCAATGTGTTACTCATGATTATTGGAGGAACTAAGGGGTTATAGTTATTGGATAACTATGGAAAGACTTACTCGATAGTTTTCTATTGGTTAATATAACCAAAGTCAAATAAAAAATATATGTGACTAATTTACATGGTTCTCATGACTTGAGAATATGTTGATCTTCAATATGAAAGCTCATTTTTGATTATAGTCAAATCGTGGCATGATGTCCATCGAACAACTATAGTTTGGTCAAGTGGAAGTATTGGAAGTGAAACACTATTCATGGGAGGATACGTCTCTATAGTTATATGAGGTTAGTATCACAATCAACTAAGGCCAACCCAAAGTCAAATTCTCTAACTATAGTAGTTTGGTTAATAATAATTGTTATTATTGAACTAGGGACTTCACGTCTAGACTATAGAGTTGAATATAGACGATACTGGAATTTTGACATTACCCAATTCCATAAGTCCTAAGTGATGTAGTTTTGACGAAGAGGATTGGTGTAGATAATTGTCATTATCGAGTAACACTTTATAAAGTAAAATTGGATGTTACCGGTATCAAGTAGGTGATAAATTTGACCATAATATCACACCTTCTGCTAAGTGAAGTGTGAATGTCAATAAATGAATTTCTTGATACTAATCGCTGATCAAATTTACACCTAAGAGTCACACAATCTAAACGTTGAATACTCTTGTTACCACCTAATTTAACTAAATTAATTAATATTTATGAAATATTAATTATAAGGTTTTATTGATGAGTTGAATAATATTAAATAATGTGCATATAATAGTTATTCAAACACTAATCGATATACGACATCGTTACACGTTTAAATTATATTTAAACACAATAAATATTATTCAGGCTTGAAGTTGGTTTTGAGGCCCAAAGGGGCTTGGTTTAATCAGCTATGGAGGGCAATAGTGTGCCAGCCATGAGATGGTTAGGAGGGAGGAATTTTCTATTCAAATGGAAAGAACTAGTTAGAGAAAAACAAGGATCTTGATCCTTATTTCTCTCTCTTGTCTCTCCTTTATTTGTCCATTCTAACACTCGCTTTTCCATTGACTTTTTCCCTCTCTTCTTGCTGTTATCCCAGTCCGACCACACCCCCCTCAAATCCCCATAATTAAATCACTCATCAAATTAAAATTTGATTCAATCGTCGGTGGTAAAGCTGATCGAGAGCTAGCATCTTCTGGACCTGGAATTGGATTCAAGGAGTTTTGTTCATCATTTTAAGGTGTGAATTATAGGTTTTGTTGAAAGTACATTTATTGTTTGATGACAAATATGACTGCGTAGTTAATTATTGTATAATAAGCTAGTTAGATAGAAATTATAATGAATTCGTATATTGATGTATTATCACATATAGATGGTTGTACATATGTGTGCATATATATAACATTATTTCGTATATGTATATTTGCTATATGGTCATGGCCAAACCAAAAAATAAAAAAAATAACATTGATAAATGATTTTAATTTAATTAAGATGTAAATTTAAATTAATAATTCATTTATATGCAAAATGTTTTGGCAATAAAAAAAGTATTTTGTTTTTTTTGTGTGTATATATATATATATTTCATATACATAAAGTTATTATTTATTTAATTTAAAATTTATTACACAAATAAAATACATAAATGCATATCTACGAATAATATAAAAAATTTAATACAAAACTTTAGAGCAAAATATTGTTCATTTTGTTTTCAACTTTATAATTTTACTAAACATTTCTGCACGATTTTAAAATTAAATAATATATGCTTATTATTTATACATACATACATACATACATACATACATACATATATATATATATAACCTAGGCCGTGAGCAATGTTGCAAGTATGTGTATATATATACACACATATAAATTCAATACACACATACACTCTCTTTTATACATACATACATACATATTATAAGTATTTTATACAAGTTTATTTATAATTAGTATTTCATAATACACACACATGTATTTATTTGTATAATATTTTGATACACACACACATAGACAGCGCATTTGTATACATGAGGGTCGAACATGTCTATTGTAGTATAAATCCCAACATCTATACACGGGTATGTCAAATCATGTACACATCATCATGTTGCACGTGCACGTACAAACATATGTACATGATACATACACGTATAATATAATATAAACCATACAAAATAAAACATTATTTACGAATAAAATAAAATATTTATTTTAGTTAAAAGAAAAGTTCTAAATAAATTTAGACTACATAGGTCTAATTAAAATCCAAAAATGTAATTTTTTTTTTAATTTATCAAGTTACTCCACTGCGAACTTGCCAAGTTCCAACAATATACATATGTTTGCAAATACATTAGAAAATTTCAATGCAGCATGTAAGTAATTAACTGAAATTTTTTAGTTCAACCTTTACATACACACACATACACACATATATACATATGTGTGTATGTGTGTGCACGTGCGCATATCAACATTTGATGTTTCTATTTCATATTGCTAAGGTTAAACCTTTTCCAGATTTATCAAACAATTTAAAATTGAGGTAACAATATCTACGTATTAATTATTTTCTGTTGTTTATGTCATTTAGTTGTATCAAAACATCTCTTGCATGTTAATTAAATATCGTACTAATTAGTTTTACTAAAGAAGTAAGATGACATCAATCAATAATGCCATCTTTCATCTTCTTCCTTATTAGATGTAACGATCAGCCTTTTTGGACGGTTTAAATCGACGATAAACCACACGTGTCAGACTTAAACCATTCAAAGGGCAGATTGTTATGGGGTAAATAAGATAAAGAAGAGAAAGAAAAAAACATATACAGAATCTCGCAGCGAAATGATAAAATATAATAATCAAATAACAGTTCATGAAGTTGTTTTACGAATACACTTGATTGTTCTTTTACAGCATAAAATCAAAGTTATATATAACAAGAATAAATAAATACATCAGAATAATATGATGCAATGGAATAATATAATACATAATAATAGTACAAAATCTTCATCTTCGTCCTCTAGAAAGCAGTCTTAGATAAGTTGAAAAGCTCAGACTGACCCGAGCGAATTGAAAAGACAAAACACTCGAGTGGGAAATAAAAGATCTTATGTAAGTTAAATCAATAGTAAATAAATACGAGTGCAACAGCAACGGAGATGTTTACGGGGTTTGACATCTCCTATCTAGTGTCAACGTGAGTGCAATAACTTAAGAGATGTTCGGGATTACCATCTCCTAAGGATCCATTAAACTATCTACTATGTAGTACAATACACTATTATAATAGTGTATATAGTAAGGTAAAGTATTAAAATAGTGTTAAGGCCACTACACCATAAATGGCAATTTGATACGGCTTATAGCCGTATCAAAATTTGGCGAGCTTATAGTTTTGATACGGCTCAAAATCGTATCTAATTTTCCATTTAGGTACGGCTAAAAGCCGTATCTACGGCTCAAAGCCGTATCTAATAGTCGAATTAGATACGGCTCAAAGCCGTATCTAATTGTCCATTTAGGTACGGCTAAAAGCCGTATCTAATAGTCGAATTAGATATGGCTTGTAGCCGTAGCTAATAAAAAAATTAGATACGGCCTAAGGTCGTACCTAAGTGAACCTCGAACCGCGTCTTGTAGGCCATTTAGATACGGCTGATGGTCGTGTCTAACTTGTTAGTTAGATACGACATTAAGCCGTACCTAATGACCTGCTCATACATACCTGTTTAATTTGATACTAATTTTACATTTAGGATTAACCGTATATTCAGCATATATTGGCACATTAAGCACAACAAAGATCTCACACGTAGTTTTGATAGTTTACAATTCTAGCAACATTAATCCAACAGTGCATAGTTTAGATAGTTTACAATTCTACCATATTTCAGCATACGGTCTGAGCTTGAGCTTAATACAAATAGCTTAATACATACAGTTTACAATTCTAGATTTTAGATAGTCTCTTAAATCATTTAATTACATTAATAGTTTAATAACACATTAATAACTTAATACAAATAGTTTGGAGATTGAAATTTCCAAGTTTCCATAGCTGAGCCTGAGCTTCAAGTGACCAAGTCCATCCCTTTTTCACTGCAAAATATAAGCATGATCAAGTATAGGTCTGACAGTCTAAAGTGCATTAAAAGAGTAGCTGTAAATGGTTGTAATACTTTGCTGTATGGCTAAACTCTAGAAGTATGGTGGACATTCTGAGGTGGAACATATACCATATCCACCACTTCAAACTGCCACAGACTCACCACTGCAATTCCCCCTGCATGCATCACTGTCTCCATCCATTGCTTTGGCATCCACCACATCCTTCACTTCTTCACACTTCCTGCAACATTTCAACATTTCACTTCTTCTCACTGCCTGCAACATTTCCCACTTCCACCTTCCACTTTTGCCAACCTCCACTCCCACATCGCAACAGTACTTCCCCTGCTTATCATCATCACAGTTCACCCACCTGCCTTCAATCACTCCAACTACCTGTTGCATTCTTCCCTCTGCAGCAACACTCCACAATCAAAGCCTTCCACTTCACAAGCATCAACAATACTACAACACCACATCACAATACTTCACCAACATTCTCTGCCTTGCTACACCACAATACTACAATAGCCATCCACTTCACAAACAAACCCATCATTCCAAAATGCTTCACCTCCAACAGCAGCATCAACACACAACAACCATTCAACTTGCATCAAACTCGACCATCACCTACCTTGATCTTGCCACAACCTACAACAGCCCATAACACTTCCATCAATAGTCACTGCACTGCAACTCCAATCACCATCTTCGATCTACACAGCAACCACCCAAACTTCACTGCCAAGAACTTAAAACAAACCACATTCACTACCAACGCCACATTCTACTATTCACTTATTGTCAAACTACACATTTACAAAACCATTTCAAAAACATAATCCCTCCACTGCTTGCCACATTACCAAGTTCCTCCCATAACCACCTCATCATTCTATTCACCAGCATATCCCCATATAGTTGAACTTCAACTAACTACACACTGCAACCTCACAACAACAACCAAACTCAGTCCACCGTCCTCTCCTCTACAAAACCGTTACCCTTCAAACAACACCCAATAACTCAGTGGTGGATGGAGATAGTTCTAGTTCAGGCATGGATTTTTTTGGGTAGAATTCAACCAAAAAAAAGTAGACTAAATTATTCAAAACCAGCAACACCTATTCTACTATTGAACTACGAGAAGAGAATAGTCCCACATTGTAAGGTAAGGGTCGTGTTTTCAGATGTGTGAAGTATATTGATATAGACTATTTTCTATGATACTCTTAATTACAAAAATAGCATTTCTGTAAAAGTTAACATTAGCACCAAACTGTTTCCAAAAATTTTGCCATTACAACGGTGCTATTTTGTAGCACCGAAGTAATGTCTATGCATTACCCCTCTCCTGACTTGGCTTGCACCATTAACAACAATTTTATTCCTAATATTAACACACTGACCATCTACAACACATACAATGTTACAAAATTACTGCCATGCTAAAATGAAGTTACTCATATAGGAAAAAAAATTGTCAACAAAAAGATATTGAAGATACAAGCGCTTAGTTTGTTCAGTTTCCTAAATATGACTATTGATTTAGCTCGTTTTAGTTGAGCTTCAAAAGTGTTGCAATTTAGGAGAAGAAACCAAATCATGCACATTAACCTTGTTAGTAGAGGATATGAGCATATTAGGAGCAGGTTTGTCTCAGCATCAAAAGGAAACATGTTCCATATGTTTTATTATGAAATATAGATGTTAATTCTTTTAACAACCACTCCTACCATATATTCTTTTTGTTACACTAACCATTCATCTGTTGCAATAAATATTAGTTACATATAAATAGATCGATATAAGTAATTTTATAATGTGGAAATATACAGCATTTGTGAATTGAAAGAAATCATGTTAATGCATAAAACAATTATAAGAGAAAAATTGAGGTAAAATAAATTAACAAAACTGGAAATAGGATATTGTGGGCTACTCTCTCCCAAGGAGCAACCAAAAAAGATAATGAATGTACGCATTCTTTACGCCAAGAAGAAAGATTGTAGGCTTGTAGCTAAGCCAACTCCAATTCAAATATCAAATAACATATCCACTAATGTGCATTGCACGGGTCGCATACTTGGATTTAATTTTAAAATTATGCATTCTTTAAAATTATGCAATAGTTGCGAAAACACGGAACCATAACAAAGTTAAATTCCCTATTCACCCAAACGCAATTAAGGTTTCATATAAAGATGTTGTTCAAAGTGCTGGCTGGTCATGTTCGGAGAAAGTCAAATTACACTATGACTATGTTGAGCCTATTGTGGAGGATGGTAGGATAAAGGGTAGGCTCTTTAAAATTGCCGTGGAAGAGGCCGAGCAAGGCTATTAAATAAACGATTTTATAGCATTATATATTAGGATGCAGTGCTTGTACATAACCATTAAATGAATAAAATGAAAGCTATTTGAAGGCCTAACAAGTAAACATCAAAAAACGAAAATCTGGGTGCAGAACTTACAACCCATTTTTGGTAAAAATAGAATTGAGCTTACAATCCAAACTGTGTTTTATATTGTACCCTTTTCCCCATTTGAAATATGATACAAACCATTTTAAAGATTTTAAAACTAACTTTTATGGAAGTCCTTCAATTCCTTACCCATGACATAATCACTGAGTACAAGCCTGCACAAAAGTATTGCCTACAGAATACCTCAGCTTCTTTATTAATTGCAATCTGCAAACTTAAAAAAAAAACAGAGAGAGAGAGAGAGGAAAAGTCATACTAAACAAGCACCGTTACATTTAAAACCATACACTTTGTTACGTGTGCTAAATATGTGCTAAGGCTAATTTCACGAGCTTGTAAATTGTAAAAAAACAGTATGAATTAGCATGAAAGGTGAACAAAATTACATACTTACAGACTGAACTGAACTACGGACTAACAATATTACATCAATCCATTAAAACTTTTGCAGCCTACAATTATAACAGCCAACAAAACAACACAAACATACAAACTGAATCATATAGAACACCCAACAGTCCATAAAGAACAACAATGCCAGTTGAATGAAATAATTTTATGTCCATACCTTACAACCTTACAAGAAGCATTTTGCCCAAAACTGTAAAAATTGTCGGTTCCTTTGCCATGTAAAAGAAAGTTATAGATGAATCTTATAAACAAACATGATGGTTTCCTGTAAAAAACAATGAAACATATTGCAATCATCTTTAATCCTTGAGGAAACAAAAGATTGTAAATTATTTTTTAGCATAAAAGTATAAAGATGATTCACCTTGTTATGCGCCATCATCTTCTCGTTTAAGTGAAACTAAGCTTTCGCTATACCAGACAAACTACGAAAGAACAAGATTGGGATTTTGAAGTTTGTTATGACAGACAAACTTTGAATCGAAAAATTTTACCTACAGATGAAGCTATCAGCAGGTGGATTGAGGGGAGCCAGCAATGATTTGCGATGGGATGGGAGAGCACGAGATTGATATGAATTGGTAAAACGGAGAGATTGATATGAATTGGGGAGCAAGAGAAGAAATGGAATTTGGGGAAAGCGAATTACTTTGGATTAAATAGATTTAAATTATATTAAATAGAATTAAAATAGATTAAATAAATTTAATTAGTTTAAAATAGGTAATTAGATTAACTTGGATTAAATAGCTTATAATAGATTAAAATAAATTAAAATAGTTTAAATTGATTAAAATAGTTTAAACTAGTTTAAAATAGACTTCAAAGTTATATCCAAATATTTTCAGTAACTCAATTCCAATAAATTCATTCATATTTGACACTTCAACTTTGAGATTCCAATTTAAATCCTTTGAACAGTTCATTAAATCAATTCCAATTACAGCATTAACGCCTGGGTTATCGAAAATAATTTAGGCTATATAAATAAATTTCTATTTCAAAATGCCAGTTAACCGAATTCAAAGTTTAAAGAATTAAAAATCATTTAAATAACCAATCCGGTGTCCGCATATAATTTTCTACCCTATGGTCAAATGGTACAGATATTTATCATTTCAATCCGCAATTTAAAATTTTACGGGTATATATCATTTTAACCTGCAATCCCGAATTAATAAAATCCATAAAATCGCTCGAGTCTATCATTTCAACCCATAACGATCCCTAATCTATATATCGATCGGTTACGTATCATTTTAATCCATAGGGAACTTGTAGTGTTATAACAATATAAAAATACAACATCCATTCATCCAATATCAAAAATCAAACAACCATCACAATCATCATCCAAATCAACCAATAGACATCAATAGATAACTGATTATCATTAATAGGTATTAAACTAACAATTAAGTTCAATATTTAATTAAATGATGATTAAATGCAATAAAAGTAAAAATTACCTAGAATGGCAATATAAACATACCAATCGTCAATCAATTGATTTCTAACCGCGTTATATATTTAATTTAACTAACATAAGATAATCTGGTGCTTGTGAGTGGGCCAAAACACTTACCTTTGATTTTATTTTGATCTAAAATCCAAATAAAGGCCCAAAATTCGACAGTCTTGGAATTCATCCAAACTAGTGTGATAATGTCCGAAATTTCGATATAATCCCAACAAAATAAACCGCGTGCAAATCCGAATTCGTATGCAAAAGTTTTATAAGTTAGAACATTTAAAATTGAAATTTAAATAAATAAATAAAATGAAATAAAAACGATCATACCATGTCACTCACGTTTGATCGACACTAAAACCCTACCTCACGCTACCATCACACAGCCGCCACCTTCAATTCAAAATGCCGACCACCACACTAGCTATGACCACGATCAACCAGCGCCAGTAGCTCCCCCACATCAAGTCGTGGCCCACCCTAGGTCATGCGAGCCTCCGCCACCTCAGGCGAAGACGCCACCGTTGCCGTTCTTCCACATTTTCTGGCAATTTCCAACCACCTAAGGGTGAGCGAATGGTACCGATGGGTGCTGCCCGATTCCCTCTTCCCAATGCAACTTCCTAATCGTTGATCGGACGACGATCCACCGTTCGATCGTCCAAAACCTAGAATGGACGGCTGAGGTTCATCCTCGATTCTGGACAAACAGTGATTTCGATTGAAAGACGAATTATAGACCTGAGTTACGCTCGTCGAGAGCTTTGAAATACTATAAAATTTGATAGGGTTTGGAGGAGTTTAAATTTTGAAATTGATTTGGAGATTGAAATCTAGGGTTTGAATGTAAATTGGGTTTCTGCCATTTGAGGAAGAGAGAAGGAACGTTAGATAGAACTGTATATATAAGAATAAGAAATAGAAAGGCTACTAGGTTAGAACAGAACAATATATACTAACGAAGTCCGATAAGAAATGAATAATACCCGGATTAATTTGAAACGACAAATACGACCCGAAAAGCCCGTTTCGTTTTCGAAACGAAAGCGAGTCATCCCATATATCAAAATAGATGTTTTCTGTAATTCTAAATTCAATGGAACATTTTTCAAGTCCTAATTCCAACGTATAAGAAGTTAGCTAAAAATCAGCTTATTTCAAATTGATTTTAATTGATTTAACTAAGTTGATTTTTACGTGTTTCAACCCCATACGATCAAACGACAAGTCCGATCGCTACGAACTTGAAATCCTACAATAATTTACCATTACGGATCCGATGAAACCAGTTTTGTCAAAATCTAAGACAGTGGCCAAAAAGGCTATTTTCACATTAATTAAATAAATTAATATTAAATTAATTAAATCACTTTTTGATTTCAAATTTGATAACCAACAATTTCATAAATTTCGATTACTTGGCCATTTGCAATAATTTAAAAAAAATTATATGTCAATTCAATGTTAATTTTTTTCCTATTACAGTGTTTAATTTCAATTGAAGTAAATACAATGATCTTTACTTTAAATTCCAATGAATCCATTTATTTTCCCTTCCATCTTATTATTCGATCAATTGGCATCTCATAACAGTAATTAACATTTGTTTATCTTATTACATTAATCTTTTTACAATTATCATCTTAATTTTATTTAACATCATATTTCATTACATTTAATTTCAATAAATCCAATTAATAAAATTTAAATTCCAATAAATTGATCAACTTGATTTCAATCTTTTATTCCACCAAATTATTATCAATTGGATTAACATTGGTTTGTATCTCATTACATTAATATTCTCCAATTTCATCTTAATTTACATTAACTTAACATTTTATTACATTTAATTGCATTTGATTTCAAATTGAATTCAACAATTAAACAAATTGGTAACAAATGATAACCGTTACCTATCCTTAATTTAATAACAATTGTAAGTTTGTTATCTACACACAAATGTCATAACTACTACCACAACACTATTTTTATCAATTACAATTAGTTACATACTTTTTCATTGATTAACCAACTTTTAAATTATCAATTACTCTTTTGATCTAATTATAAATTAACACACACATTATTACAATTAATTTACAATCCATATCCAATTATAACCTTTTTAATCATTTCAATTAATTGGAATTATATTCAAAGCAATTACAAATTACTTTAAATCAATACTATTACGTTTTAATCCAATTACATTCTTATTGTTTAATCACAAAATTTTATTTCTTCCAACATTAAATCACAAAACCTGATAAATTAACTATTTTAATTATCTAAAATTATAGATCATTACACTAGACCTTTATGTGATTGCATCTAGATTTAAATTTGTTTAATTCTATCCACTGTCATCTACTAGTTACATTTGTTTTATGTTTAGCGACTTTGTCACATAATTTAAGTATGAATATATTTGATATATTCAAACCTTTTCAAATCTCAAACTTATTAATTTAGAATGAATTAATATAATTAAGACAATGTTATGATTTTATTAAATTAACTAGATTGAGTTTAATGAGACCATGAGACTTCATAAGTCCACTATGATCCAAATATTTTTTTTGAACGTTGCCAATTTCACTAGCTGCAGACCGACATGGTTCCTTCACAACTCATATGCCTACACCATGTGCTGAAAAGGAGTAGCTTGGTCCGACCGCTATTACACAACATCATTGGAGATCAAGGATGAGAAAATGCCGATGCTTATTAAATATGATTTTTGATTGTTAACTGACTTAGATGATCACTGCATGGTGTGATCGAATGACAAAGGATGAGAACACATGGATTAAAAAGAATTGTTTTCTTTTCTTTAAAGAATATACTTTATTACCATGTTCTTTTAAATATTTAAAAAAAATGACCCCTTGATTTCGTGCGGTTACGTTAAAAGCATATACTCTAAAATACTTAGAAATAATTAGAAATCAATCACTATACATAGGAAATTTGTCTCCAATTGAAACTTAAAAATAAACTTTGAACATTAGGTTCATATTCTGATATAGATGCAAGAAAAGTCCACGTGTCTATTAATATGTAAATTAGATTCTTTTTTTAAACAGAAAGTGCAGCATAGTTTACGCTTTTTTAATCAAAAGCGCAAGTTAAGTGCAAGGTAACATATACAGGTTTGAGCCATGCTTTGCACATACTTCTCGCAAAAAATAGTATCCACGGATTATAGGTGCCACGAGTTGAAGCGGACACACACAACTTAATTCCCATTAGGAGTTTACCGGTTCCTTGGATTCTCCTGGGGTATATTAAAAAAAGAAAAGAAAAAAAGTGCAAGTTAAATTACGCTTTCTAAAAATCATTTAAGAACAAAGTCAAAGAATCAAATTTTAGCATTCAAAATTAGACATGGCCATTATTTAAGCATGTTTAAATCACATCGTTTTTTTACTATTATAAAACTTCATATAAGTTTTGAGTTTTTTTCGAATAGCACAATTTAGTTTACGATTTCTATCAAAATAATGTAAGTTAGTTTGCGTTTTTTTCTTCATATTTCATCACGAGAACATTTATGATAACTTCAGAAATATGGACTTATAACTTATTTTGTACGTTAAGGATGTCTATCAATTAGCTCAAATCTATGTAGTTAAAGCCTCGCTAAAGCCCCGTAAAATCCCCGCTACAATGTATAGCGCTCTTCGGCTGCTATGTTTTTTCAATATAGCACTATTGAACAGTAAATCCGCTTTGAGCCCTACTATTTTCCACTGCACTCGCTATATCAAAGGCCTTTTAGCATCTGCTTTATCAATATTTAATATAAAAATGTGGATTTGACTAATTCTCTTTTGAATCAATCAACAAAGTTTTGGTAAAGACCTAATTTTAAGGCGTAAATGCTAAATATAGGTTAGAAATCTATTATAGTCACCAAATCTGGACTGCATAAATCTTGATATTCTTCGATTTTTTTATATAATATTAAATAATATTTTCTTTTCTTACACAAAAGGTGTGAGAGTAAGAATAAATTAAATTTAAATATTTGGTTTAATATATAATGAAGCTTTTTGAACTTCTGTTATATCCTCGCTATAATTTTTTCTACCTCCACCATTATGAAACCACTAAGCAAAACTGTACATGCTCAATTACAAGTGGTATGCCGCTTTAGACTAAGATTCAAACCCTTGGGGAATGAGTTCGAGAGTAAAGTTTCATCCTTATTCTAATTATTCTAAAAGAAATTAGGAATATTTAATTTTGGGTGCAACTATCTACACACACCAAAAATACATCTCTAATCTATTTATCTCCTAATACGCCACTTTACTCCACCCATCCACCCACGCCTACCAATTTAATTTTTTCTCCCATGTGCGTTTGTTCTTCTCATGAAAAAAGATACTTCTCCCAGACCAAATTTCCTACATCGCAAAAACGTCTCCCCTTAGATTAGACTCACTCTCTTTAGATCGATTACAGATAAAAATGAGGAAATAAAACAATAAAAATAAAAATAAAACCGAATAAGAATAAGAAGCTAAATTAGCTTTTCATAATAAGTGAGACAATTTTCTGATAAATTTATACAATTTTGCATTCATATACTTAATAGCAAATAAAAAAAGGAGGAATTTTTCTGATAAAATTATTTGTATTCAAAATAAATTCAAATAAAAGTGATGCAGATAAAGCTTCGAAAGTAGGATTTAAGATTATCACAACTATGAATGACAATAAATGAAAAAGGGGGAAAATTAATAATTTTTTGCATTTTTGGTTGAAATTAGCACAGGATTTGACATTTCTTCTAGTTGACTGTCGATTTGGAACTTTTACGGATTCGAATCAACTAAAATTTTATTTTCGGAGAGGGAGAAACAAATTTATGTTACAAGATGCTTTTTTAGGTTTTTATATTCCCATTATTCAGTTATGTAAAATTGAACGACTAAATCTTCTCTAAATTTTGCATAAGAGTCTGTTTTATAATATTTTGTTCAAATTAATTTTAATATCCATTAAAATAGCATTAATAATAGTTTAGACTTGTGCAGCTAGCAGCACTCTCAATTTTGGCAAATTCTATTCCAACTCATGTTTTTACTTAGTAGCCCCCCTTGGAAAAAATAATTTTCTGAAGACAAAAATACCCTTAAGAAAGTGGTTGCCAAACGTGGATTGTAAGGTAACCACGTTGGCACTTTACGTTGTAATGTACTGAACCACGCGCTGCCTCTACGTGGTTTTCTATCTAACACCGTCTTACCTCTACGTGGTTTTCTATCTAACCTCGTATTGTCAGTGCATGGTAACCACGTAATGAAGAAATCACGTGAGGGGTAATTGTGAAAGAAGTTGGAGGTTACTGTGTATCTTTAGGGATTTACAAGATTTTTTCAAAAAACAAAGGGCTACTAAGTGAAAACCGGGGTGGGAATAGAATTTGTCGATTGGTTTGGACTCATCCTAAGCCAAAAATAATCCCCGTCCATTAAAACTCACCCCGTCTCCTTCTCTTTTACTACCTCCTTTCCTAAACAAACATCACATGTCCATATAAACTCACTCTTCTTCATTGTTTCCACATGTAATCAGCTCCTCTCGTTACTTTTTTGTACACATTGTAATTTTTTGTCAAACCCTAACTTCTCAAATCACACTCATAGAAATTCCGACATGGATTCAAACAGGAAAGCAGTCGAAGCTTACTGGAGGTCTAGGGTGATCGACGGTGTCACTTCGGATGAAGACAAAGTTGCTCCTGTTTACAAACTGGAAGAAGTGTGCGATCTCTTGAGAACTTCTCATGTTAGCATTGTCAAAGAGGTTTCTGATTAGGTTTTGAAGCGTTTGGATCACAGAAGTCCGATCGTCAAGCAGAAGGTCAGTTGAAAATTTTATTTGGTATATTCTACTAAGAATTTTGTTGGACACTGGAATCGGTATTTTATTGGACAATCGGCATCTTGTTGATGTTTGAAATCTGGTAAAAATAACATGATATTTTGGTGCGGATAGTAGCACTCAGTTATTATATGACATATACTGAGATATACTTTAATCATTGTCAGTATGAATGGGATCTTCTTTTTGGAAGTTAAATCATTAAAAAGAAGTTTGAAGCATAACATTTTGTAGAGACCCATATTTATCACTAATATTAAATGTAAATTGAAAGAAACAATTTTTGAAGATGTTTTGCGGTTTGAATCTTATGGTTTGCAAAATGAATAGAATGATAAGGTTGGGTTTCCATATATGCATTAAAGATACAACAGCTGGGTCATTAGCTGTTCACTAAGTCAATTAATTATTTAATCCCGAATATGGAATCTGTGGTGAAGGAGTAAACAACACATTTCTAAACTTTTAGTCAGAAGCTATAACCTGTTTTGATGATGATAATATACTGTTAAACAATTTCTTAGGAGATTTCCAATATTATTATTTACCAATTGTATTTACGGTTTTCCTATTTGTAACACTGGTGTATAACCCATGCGTTGCACACGGTATTTTTGTTAAAAAAATAACATTTACATTTTAATTATTGCTAAAATGATATTTAATTATGCAATATATATGTATATATGATAAATTTATTATGATATATTAATTGAATAAGTTGATAGATTAGTTTAAATTTCGGATTATGTAATTAATTTAAATGTATGAACTGTAATGTAAAATTCTGGTTGAGAACTGTAACTACCCGGATTTTTCGACAGTTGATTGTGGATACTTAAATGGTTTGAAATGTTTGATTTGAAGTTTTAATCGAGTTAATAAGTTTTAAAACTGAAAAATTCAGGTGACTTCGTTTTTGAAAAAAATCGTCAATTTAATCGATGCACTAAAATAGTGATCGGGACACAGTCTCGAAGTTCAACGAAACCAATTCCATTGGATCCGTAATAATGTATTATTATCGGATTTCAAATTTTGTAGCGTTTGGAGTTATCGTTTAATCGTACGGAATATAAACGCGTTGAAAATTAATATCGAAATTAATAAAATAATTGGGTCCAAAAGTTATCTTTTCCATACGGTCGAATTAGGACTCGAAACTTTTCCATTGCGTTCGGAATATGTATATAACATTATAAACGCCTAGCGGCATGCCTCGATAGGAGTTCGAGTTTAGTGCAAAGATCAAGACGTTTTGAAATTACATTATTTTATTAATTGGTCAGACTTCCTTTCAGCCGGTAATTTATCCTTTCACCGTACTCTCCTACACGCCACCTACTATCAGTCCATCCTCTATTCCTTTATCGTTTTTCACGAACTCAAACAGAGAGAAAAAAATGGTTGGCTAAATCGCGAAATTCTTTTTTCCGTTCAAATAAAAATCGTGTACAAATATTCCTCCTTCATCTCCAGTGATTCACGAAATCGAAATCCTCTCAACATTTCGAAAAAAGAGAGGGAGAAGCGCTCACGATTGAAAACCGCGATCGAGTCGCGATTTCTCTAGGTGGCGCGAGGGAGAGCGCCACCGCACGTGGAGGTGGGGAGGCGCAAGGGAATGGAGGCGCGACAGGCGTCGACGTGTGCACAATGGAGATTAGTGAGGCGAAGTTGAGGTCGCGATTGAAGGAAGCTCGTTCGGCCTTGGATGTAGGCACGTGGAGTTCGCCTGAGAGAGGCGACTAGAGCTAGTCCGTTCGAATTTGGGTGAAGTTGCAATGACCAACCAGGCGGAAGTCGGAGAGATGCTCAGGCGATGGTTGAGCGGAGTACGACTAGGGTTTGATATGCGTCGAAGATGGTGTTAGCTGAAGTCGAGTAGTGTTTTAGAAGGGGAGGAACGACTGCGAGATGAAATTGTTGTGCGGTCTGGTGCAAGTCGAAGAGGAGAGTTGGGTGGAGATGCAGGCATAGAGGATTCATGGGTCATTTGCTTGAGCCTGGTAGGTGATGGGTTTTGTTGTTTTAATTTAAATTTAAATTAATTATGTTAATGGTAGTTTAAAATTATTTCAAATATTAATAAATTTGTAATTCATTTATAAGAGATCTAATAATCATGGAAACAAGTCGAGGTTGGGAAATGGTCTGCAAATAAAATCGAGGTGAGAAAATTCTCACTCATTTGGATTTTTAGATAAATTTTAAAAATAGTTAAAACTAATTATTGGACGCCTGGTTGATCTAATAATTATTATTTGATGAATGATATTCTATATATATAGTATAAGTATTTGAAGTGATATTCCCGCACATTATAGCAGATGGGACCATATGCGTCCCGCATAATAGCAGATGACTCTATATACCGCGATATCTTCTCGAAGTGTGATAGGTATTTTTATTGTTGTCTAACATCTGTGGATGCAGGAAAAATAGGTTGGAGCGATCCAACTTGATTTCTCAAATATATTAGTATTTTTCATATACATATATATAAAATGATGGATTATTGTGTATTATAAATTTTTAAATATTATAATGGCATGGAAATAAATTTTAGGTATATTAAATACCATAAATATCATTTTAATTTTTTAAGGAATTAAAAAGAGATTTTAATATAAAAATATGCATATCGAAATTTGGATTATTTAAAAGAGACTGGTTTGAATAAGAAATGGTGAATTTTTGATCGTATTGAATAATGCGGGAAAAATATTTTAAATAGACAATTTAAGATAAATTATATAAAAGAATTTTTAAAGACTGGATTTTTAAAATGATGATTCGGAAAATATGGAAAGAAGTTGAAATCGATATTAAGAATAGATTGACAAAATAAATGTAAGAATCTGAATTTATAAATGAGATTATTTTAGTGAAACACAAAGGAGTTATAGAGAAATTATAGACGATGTTTATAAATAAAAGAAATCGATATTAGATGGTAAATTGGAAGTATAAATTTACATGAAGAAATTATATTGGAATACGGGGATAGGGTGGAAGGAAAAAAGTAGATACTATTTTGAAGTGAAAATGGTTAAGGAGACCGAAATGGAAGTGATGTGATGGAAATCGAGGGGGTTTCTAGATATAAAATTGGTTATGGGGATTTAAAAATATATTTATTAATAAGATAAGTTTATTTAAAAAGGAAAAAAATTATTTATTAAACGGTGCAAATTTTAAGTTAGTATTGAAATATTTCAGAAGAGAATTTTTTCATACTTAATATTTATACATAATATATTAGAACCCCTTTATTCAGAGAATCCATTAAAATGGTTTGATAAAACACCAAGGTATTGTAAAATTGAATTAATGGAACAATACAAAGATGTCAAAGTTCGAGTTAACAGTATCATGGTATCGCTAACAGATAAAGAAGAATTTGCAAAACAAATAAAAGACCTATTAAATTTAAAATCAATACAGAAAAGTTTTAGTTTCCACTCATCCCCAGCTTTCTAATGAGAAATCATGCTGAAATTAAAAAGGGAAAAACAAGAATGGTAATAAACTATAGAAAACTTAATAGCTATACAAAATTTGATGGATATTCCATTTCTTCTATTGAACACCTAACAAAACAAATCCAAGGAGCAAAATATTACAGTAAATTTGATGCAAAATCGGGTTTTTGACAATTAAAACTTGCTGATAAACAGTCCATAGAATTAATTGCCTCTAGTTGCCCACAATGACATTTTGAATGGTTACTTCTGCCTTTTGGATTAAAAAACGCACCATAAGTATTTCAAAAATGGATGAATTCTATGTTCGGACATTTATCTTTTGTAACCGTCTATATAAATGACATTCTTGTTTTCTCTAATTCTACAGAAGAACATAAACATCTTCTAGCAGTAGTACAAATATTACTTCAAAACGATGTTATTGTAAGTCATAAAAAATTGAATTATTTAAAAAAGAAATAGATTTTCTTGGAAAAAGAATTAAAAATGGACAAATAGAATTACAACAACACATACACACTAAAATTAAATATTTTCCCAATATATTTAAAACATTAAAAGAACTTCAAAGTTTCTTAGGATTATTAAACTATGGCAGAAAATATATGCCTAATTTATCAGCTAAGACCCAAAAGTTATAAAAAAAGCTCACAGATGAACAAGCAAAATATAAACAACATAATGGAGAACAATCAAGAAGATGGAACACAGACAAAATTCCTATTATCTTACAAAAGCAAGAAGAAGAAGAAATACAAAAAATTAAAGACCTAATAAAGGATCAAAAAATCCTCTATTTTCCATCAGATGAATAATTATTTACACTGCAAACTAACTGACAATTTTTGGGCAGGGATATTAATTGCTAAACAAAAGGAAGTTGTAGCATATTTCTTTAGAAAATTTAGCAAACCCCAGAATAAATATGCTACGTATGACAAAGAATTACTAACTATTAAATTAGCAATCAAAAGTTTACGAATATATCTTCTGCATAGACAATTCGTAATAGAAACCAATAACAAATCTGTTGCTCAATTCTTAAAGAAGAAAACTGTAGACAACTCAGAATAAAATCTTCGGAGATTTAGATTAGCTATGTATTTAGAAATTAATAACTATTATGTCAAATACATTCCAGACTACATTAACTTTGCTGCTGATCTTCTTACCAGTTATGAAAAATGGACGAAGACGACATAAAAAGAATCAAAGAATTATTAGAAACTATGAAAATGCAGGATGATTTTTTTTATCCCGCTTTTTGGTAAGGCCGTGATACCAAAAGATCGATCGGAAACAAAGGACAGCTCGTCTCAAAGATTGGTTATATATTGCTTCGCTATGGATATCGATGGATTTTGTCCGAGCTCGGATCATGCTACAATTGATAGAACATGACAAGCAACACTGTAAAAGTCAGCATTTCAAATTTCAGGTTAATCGGAGTTCATATGAATGAGATATGATCGATACAAGTTGGAGGAAATATGCCGTTCGTATCCATCAAAGAATCGAGGTGATGGTCGTTTCGAATCCATCAGGTTCGTATCCATCGGTACGACTTCGCCTCGCCCCGTTCGTATCCAACAGGTTCGAATCGATGGCGTGCGCATCGATCAGTTCACACCGCTTCGCATCCACTGATGCATCCTACTTCGAGTCGGTCGGTCTTGTATCCATCCCCAAGCACTGCCTCGCATCGATCAACTTCGCATCCATCAACAGCGGTAAGTCACTACTTCGTATCCATGAAAAACCTGCCTTGTTCGTATCCATCCACTAAGGAACCTCGGTTCGTCTCGATCCAGTTCGTATCGATCAGTAAAACTACCATTCGTATCCATCGATGCAAACTGGATGACGACACTTGATACGAACAAGGCGAGATTCATGGATACGACGCGGTCAACTCGGTGCAAAAGGTGGATCGATGCGAGAAGTGCGCACCACGTCGCCACGTGCATCCATCGGTTCGAAAGCATGGGTTCGAAGCGATCGACTCGAAGCAAACAGCCAACCGAGAAACTCCATCTCGTATCGATCATAACTCAAGATCCATAAGTGCAAATGCAACGAAATTTTCACAGCAGCTTCCATACAAGGTAAAGAATGTTCCTGCCAAATTTCAGCTCGATTGGATCAATTTTTGATGGATAGAAACCGTTTCGCATCGATCACAGATTGAATCGAAACTTGGTGGGGTCGGTCGCGTGGGCCCACTCACGTGCCAGAAGAAGTCTCCTGAAGTTTGAGCGCGATCTCAGCTTCCTACGCCTATAAATAACCCCCTGAAGCCTACAAAAAATGAGAAATTTTGGCCATTCGACGTCCAGACCCTGCCGGATTCAATTCTACATCTTTCTATCACCATTGTATTTTAACATCAGAGCGATAACTTACTGTAATCTGCTGTAACGGATTGAAATCATCAAAAGAATCAATAAAGTCATAAACTTCAGAGTGGACGTAGGCAAGATCGTCGAACCACTATAAATCCTATGTTTCTGATCGTTATTTCTGAATTGCTGTGCTTGATATTGCTTAGATTTGAGATTTGTGTTTGAATATTGCTGATTTGTATTCTTATACTGGTGCTTTCGCGATACTGGAGTTTGTGACCATTTTTGGTGCAAACAATTTTCAACAAGTGAAATCATCCAAAAAGACAAGCAAACCTCCAAAGAGGCTTCATCTTCGCAAGGATCTGAAGAAATCAATACTCACAGGAGTAAATGAAGAAAATGTCCAACAGACCAAAGCCACTCAAACAAACAAAGGCAAGTCAACACCTTCCAATACAATGCAGAAATTATTCCAATGAACAAAGGAAAAACAATTGCTCCCACAAAAGTGCACAGACCATACATCTCAGCCGTGGTCAAAAATTGGTACAATTTAATGATGAAAGCATCAAATCTTAACTTATATGACAATTTCAACGGATGCTTTAAAACCATCCAATCTGCAGATCATAGAGCTGTAAATTTCTGGTTAACTCAACTAGAAAAAACTTGTTTGGGATTAAAGCATACAATATCCAAGAAAGAGAAAAAATTGCAAGACACCCAGAAAATAGTGTTTAAGTTATCACAGTATTCTTTTACATCTAGATTTGAAGCTCTAGATTTAAAAGAAGCAGAATTGTTAACTAACAACACAGTTGAACATAGCCATTTAAAAACAATATTTTCTCACATGCAAAAATTTAATCTCGTGAACCTAAGAATTCAAGACTTTCTAGAATTACTTAGACTTTATGAGATAGATAACACAAAAACCAAAGAGATGGAGGCTGAAATGACAGTTCAAGATATGATCTCTATATCAGCAATATGTCATCGATGAAAGTAATCTTCTTCTATTCTTCAAAAAGTTAGAAGACACAGAGTTAATAACACTCTTAGAAAATGAAGAGTTAATTCTTAATAACAATAGAAGACCGCACCTAATAGCCTGTTTTTTTGAAATATAAAAGTATAAAAACATATGTTTTGGTGCACGAAATTTATGTCAACACAAGCCATCCTGAAGAATATTTAGGCTATATTCCAGACATATGTACAGCCAAGCTTGCTGAGCATTCAAGCAGGTTTTTTTACTACGTTCATGTTCAGAATTTGGAGCGTTTGGGAAGAAAGATAATACATACGTTTTTATCCCTCTATCCAATTATGAGAACTACATACAGTAACAAAAAATCCTCAATATGAATTTTAAATTCAATCGAAAAGAATTTAATGAAAAAAATGAAAGAATTCTAGCAGCGCAAGAATTCTTCTCTGAGGCCATTAACAATGGCGAAGTTGGATCACACTCCGCCACTGAAGACAAAACAATATTGCTGTTAGACTACCTATCAGCTTTCGAATCATCATCAGACAGAATAACGAAGGTTCAACGATTTTTAGATAATCTCAAAACTGGCCCGTTGGCACAATGACTCAACAAGAATACTTTGAAGAGCAAGTAGAAAAGGAAAGACTTACACACGATTTAATAATGAGATATACTATGGGTACCGACCCTTTCGATGGCAAATCTTTAGCTAATCTAGAAATTCAAAATTAAATAAGAAGCATGGTGGACCATTATTCAAAATAAAAGGACAAAAATCTAGCCTCTACACTAGGGTGACGTATCATCCCTTTACCTTACCAGCTTATCTTCTGCAAAGATTAAAATAATATACACATCCTCAATCTAGAAGGGGCACATATTATCCTTATAATGGACAGATATCAAGCTTAGGAAGTAATAAATAAACAAAAGAAGACACTATAAACGGAAAACTCTACTCTGAAGAAAGATCATCAGAAAAAAAATTCTTCATATCATTTCTTCCCTTCATTGTATCCGAAAGCTTTGTAATATTATCTAGTGTATCAATAAAATTTCTATTTCTACAAGAAGATTCTGTTGCTGTATATTTTCTTTTTCTGCATTCAAATTTGGTTCTTCAATTTAGTGTCAGAGCCTGGCTAAGACTAGGTAAGTTATTCTTGTTTTATATTCTCTGATTTAAATAGTTTTATATATATTCTGCAAAAAAAAAGAGTATAAAATCTAAATTTAAAAAAAATGAAAGCTTAAGCTATTCTTTTGAGCATGATTCGTTATGAGTCTGCAAAACTTCTGTGGCAAATAAAACTTTTTTCGAATTTTAAGTCATTTGGACAACCTATTGTTACTGATTATTACACATTAGAGTAGGAAACAAACCATTTCTTTGCTCTACTTAAGTGAAGCGACGGTATATGCTTGTGGTTATTAATTCGAGGCCTAACCCTACTATAAAACCACGGTATGCTAGGAAAACATTAAGTGATATTGTGTCTAGCCGCTTAATCTAGGGTCAAAATTAATCTAATAACTATAGATTTGAGAATTAAGATTTGTTATTCGAATTAAGACTTTTATCCAATTGCAAAAGTTTTGTAAAAACTAATAATTGAATTATGTTCAAAGGCCTTTTTTATGGAAAAATAATAAGCTTGTTATCCTCGACACACATAAGTGTCAATTTGATCTAAATAGAACAATATGAGAATGTTGTTCATATCCCCACTCATAAAAACCAAAAAAATAGGATTCATAATTTTATAATTGATCTACTTCAAGAAATTAAATTAGAAGTTAAAAACATAAGTAATAAACTACAAAAACAAACAACAACCTTAGGATTCAATCGAAATACACCAACAATCCATTCACTCAACAGCATTCGAATGGTCAAATATACTTCTAAAGAAAATAACAAAATAAATGTTGAAGATATTGATTCCACTTACTATAAAAATTATCTTATTCTTCAACAAAAAGAACTTACAGGAGAAATTGATAGTACAGAACTTTATTCTTATTATGAAGAACATCCAACAGCGATAAACTATTTTAAATATAAAGCAAATGAAGAACATTCTTCATTTGAAGATTCTGAACAAGAATATGAAAATTCCACAAAATCTGGTTATAATTCTGATACATCAGACAAACTTATTTACAATATAAACACTAATGAAGCCGGATCTAGTAGAGGTGCTTTGATTTTACCTCCTCCACCTCCATCAGATAATGCTTCTGTTATGAACGATCTTAACTCTGATATAATTATGGAAGATCAAGAACAAGAAGAAAACACATATAATAGTCCACATATTGATCCTTACCCTGAAATGCTTAGGCATGCTACTAGATCAGATTAGATCAGGTTTCACTCTTTTAGAAAACAGTTAAAAGATTTTTATAATGAACAACCCTCTTCAGCATAATACCCTAACTTTCAATATAGATAGACTTCCACAAAAAAAATAAGAAAATATATTATAATATGACTTCAACATATAAGTGGAACAATTTATGTATTACTTCTGAATACGAGTGTAATGGAATACATACATTACGCTACCAGTTATTGGAAAGAAGATGCTTTAGCTTGGTTACTAAACCTTGAAAGGTTAAATCCAAATCAATTACAAAGAATTAGGAATATTCAAGCTAAACAAGAAGCTCTTGGAGAATTATTAAATTACTATCGGCAGACTTTACAGGGGAAACTTTCCTAGAAGATACTGATTATGAAAAATAATTATTAAAAATACAATTATGTGATATATGTATGTTAGAAGAGTTTAATGCCAAATACATAGACCTACCTTTTCATTCAAAGAATAATGACCAAAAAGTGTTTTGGATAAAAGGTTTTTTACAAAATACCTTATCCATGGAATAACATAATAGAAGAAAGTTATGACATTCTAAGACAAAGCAATACCGATGAAAATCATAACACGGGTTCATTAAAAAAGCATGTATAGATACTATGGAAAGGGTTTGTGAGCAAGCAAGTGCACACAAATAAATGAAAAATAAAATTAGAAACTCAAAACTGGGATTTTCTTGTTATACAAAGTACACTGAAGATATTAATACACAATTTGGATGTTCACCTGAATTCGAAAGAAAAAGACAAGAAATTGCAAAAGAAAAATAAAACCAAAATAACAAATCAGTAGGAAAAAATGGAGACTAGAATATAAGAAAAAATTTAGAAAAGAAAACAAATTTTCTAAGAAAAAGTTTATTAAAAAGAAAAATTTCCGTAAAGGCTGTAAATGTTTTAAATGTAATAAAGAAGGACATTATGCTAATGAATGTCCTACAAATATACAAAATATTGTTATATCGAAAATCGAAGAATACAGTATTCAGGTTGGCATTATAGAAGATATATATAGTGATGCTAATTCGCTTGTATATGAAATTGAATCAGTTTATTCTGACACTACTGAAAATGAGGATGAAATTAATGATTCTTTGATAATTTTAAATAAACATGATCACAATCAATCAAACACATAATCAAATAAAAATTATTCCATTAACCGTATATGCTATACTCCCCAACAAGGAAAAAAATAAATTCTCCAGGTTATACATTATATGCAGCAAAATGCTCTAGATTAAGAAGATACTTCACAACCGAAGTATTTTTAGATCTACTAATAAAAATCTCAATAGGATATTACAGGAAAATTTATAATATACCTAAACATACTAAAGAAAATATTTTTATAACTCATGGATTAATAGAACCCTTTCTAAAAATAACGCTTCTATACTATTTAAAAGTACTAGTATGTAAGATAAAGATTATATTATAGAGCAAGGAGACCTACTAGGATTACTTGTTTTACATAAATATGAAGATCTTTCAATTATAAAAGAAGAAATATATGATCATGATACGTTTACCCCGTTAAGTGGTTTTACACCGCGATCATCAAGAAATAAAGAGTCAGAATCATATCAAGAATATAAGATATATGTGAACACTTTTACATCTGAAGAAACATCCAATCTACAAATACAAGATAGCACAGGAGAACAATTTGAGATCACCGATAAAGATTTAAAAAAATTTAAAAGAGGCAATCCCTCACTCAGACAAAAAGGATGTTTATAAACCTTTGACTTTTAATTCTAGATTTTTAAATCAACATACATATATATTTGAGAGTATGCAAGGAAATGCAGAGTTAAAAGTAGAGGAATATTTTACTTCTATAAGCCTTTTAAATAAAAATAAAATAGAAAAACTAAAAGTTAAATATCCAAAAATAAAATACCTTCATATAGGTCTAATACAACTAAAAATAACATGGTTGTTTACATCCGGAATTGATACTCCAATAATGATAGTCTGTATGGTTGAAAGAATTATCAATAATCCTTTAAATAGTATTATTGGAGAAGATAAGTCAAATTTAACAAATGGATTATTTGGAGTAAATATACATCCCATTTTTGTATACGTCTTGATGATCAAAATATAGAAAATGCTTGTACATTATCAGTAAATCTACAAAATATAGAACTTCTATCAAGATCTAAAGTTCTTGCATGCAATGGGAACATTGTATGGCTTTAAATGATAATGCTACATTCAAATCAATTACACCCAAACAATTCGTTAAACTATTCGAAATCGAGTTAGGAAAAACAATGCAAACTAGATTGATTGATATAAGACATTTAAAATTCGATTATGAAATTCAAGTTTTTGTAAAATCACTTAAACCGAGAATATAATTACCTACAGAATATTTTATAGCATCAGGAAATACCATTTCCACTATAATCAAAAATAATGAAGAAAATATAAATTCACCCAACACATTAAAAAGAACTCAATCATACAATAAAATGTCTGAAGTTGAATTAACTCCTGCTATATTAAAAAATATGAGTCATCGTATGAGCTTTAAATAAGAAAATCCAATAGAAGGAAGAACAATGAGAATACTTGAAAAACAAAACGAACAGAATCAAACAGAATGGTTATAAAGGTTCCTACAGAAAATATAAAACATCATGATTATATCCATGGATCTTAAAAGAAATGCACAGTTACATGTATATCTTCCAATAACGATGTGCAACCCTGAATATCAAGAGTTCACGGTGCATGCGTTACTGGACTCTGGTGCAGAAACCAGTTTAATACAAGAAATATTTATTCCCCAACAACTCTAGGTTCCATTCGACAAAAAAGGAATGCTAAATGACTTTATGGAAAGACAAGTTTCTGTTACTCATAAAGCATAAAACTTATAGGTACAAATACCTGATATACATGGAAATAATAAAACATACAATTTTGACTTTGCATTACTACCAAAGGAATTTGATAGTGATTGCATCCTTGGAATGGACAATCTACGACATCTCCCTCCATTCAATAAATATTATTTTGAATTAGATGTCGTTCTTGTACCTCGAGTAACGCTACCCCCTACAGTTGCACCACATTATACTCCAACAGCACAACGTGGTGAAAAACTGTTACGTTAATTGAAAATGTAAGAACACCGAAAATAATATAACAAAAAATTTGTACAAATTGAAGAACAAAATTTGAATGTAGAAATCGAAAATATACAGCAACAGAATCTTCTTGTAGAAACAGAAATTTTATTGATACACTAGCTAATATTACAAAGCTTTCGGATACAATGAAGAGAAGAAAGGATATGAAGAATTTTTTCTGATGATCTTTCTTCAGAGTAGAGTCCTCCTTTTATAGTGTCTTCTCTTTTTTATTTATTACTTCCTAGCTTGATATCTGCCCATTACAGGGATAATATGTGTCCCTTCTAGGTTGAGGATGTGTCCATTATTTTAATCTTTGCAGAAAATAAGCTGGTAAGGCTAAGGGATGATATGTCACAAAATTCTTTGTCCTTTTATTTTGAATAGTGGTCCATACTGCTTCTGATATAATTTTAAATTTCTAGAATAGATAGAGATTCGTCGTCGAAAGGGTCGTATCCATAATATCTCTCATTGAATCTTGTCTAAGTCTTTCCTTTTCTAGTTTCTTTTCAAAGTATTCTTCTTGAGACATTATGCCAACTGGGCCAATTTTTGGACTATCTAAAAATCGCTGAACCTTCATTATTCTGTCTGTTGATGATTCGAAAGCTGATAGGTAGTCTAACAACAATATTATTTTGCTTTTAATGGCTGAGTGTGATCCAACTTCGTCTTTGTTAATGGCCTTAGAGAAGAATTCTTGCGCTGCTAGGATTCTTTCATTTTTTTCATTAAATTCTTTTCGATTGAATTTAACAAATTAATATTGAGGATTTTCGGTTGCTGTATGTAGTTCTCATAATTGGATAGAGAGATAAAGACGTATGTACTGTCTTTCTTCTCAAACGCTTCAAATTCTGAACATAAACATAGTAAAAAACGTGCTTGAATGCTCATTAATTTTTGCTGTACATATATATGAAATATAGCCTGAATATTCTTCAGGATGGCTTGTGTTGACATAAAGGTCGTGCACCAAACCCTTTTTGATATGTTTTTAATATTTTTGTATTTTAGAAAAACAGGCTATTAGGCGCGGTCTTCTGTTGTTGTTGAGAATTAACTCTTCATTTTCTAAGAGTTTTATTAACTCTGTGTCTTCTAACTTTTTGAAGAATAGAAGAAGATTACTTTCATCAATGAGATGTTGATAATATAGAGAGATCATATCTTGAACTGTCATTTCAGCCTATCTCTTTAGTTTTTGTGTTATCTATCTCATAAAGTCTACGCAATTCTAGAAAATCTTGAATTCTTAGATTCACGATATTAGATTTTTGCATTTGAGAAAATATTGTTTTCAAATGGCTATGTTCAGCTGTGTTGTCAGTGAACAATTCTGCTTCTTTTAAATCTAGAGCTTCAGACCTAAATGTAAAAGAATGCTGTGATGACTTAGACACTATTTTCTGGGTGTCTTGCAATTTTTTCTCTTTTTGGGATATTGTATGCTTTAATCCCAAACAAGCTTTTTCTAGTTGAGTTAAACAGAAATTTGCAGCTCTATGGTCTGCAGATTGGATGGTTTTAAAGCGTCCGTTGAAATTGTCATATAAGTTAGGATTTGATGCTTTTATCTTTAAGTTGTACCAATCTTTGACCACAGCTGAGATGCATGGTCTTTGCACTTTTTTGGGAGCAATTGCTTTTCCTTTGTTCATTGGAACAAATTTCCGAGTTGTATTGGAAGGTATTGTCTTTCCTTTGTTTGTTTGAGTGGTATTGGTCCATTGGACATTTTCTTCATTTATTTTTGTGGGAGCATTGATTTCTTCGGATCCTTGCGAAGATAAAGCCTCTTTGGAGGTTTGCTTGGCCTTTTTGGATGATTTCACTTGTTGAAAATCTTCCTGCCTTTTCATAGTTTTTAATAATTTTTTGATTCTTTTTATGTCGTTTTCATCCATTTTTCATAACTTGGTAAGAATCAGCAACAAAGTAAGTGCAGCCTAGAATGTATTTGACATAATAGTTATAGATTTTTAAATACATAGCTAATCTAATTCTCCGAAGATTTTCGTATGGATTGTTTACAGTTTCCTTCTTTAAGAATTGAGCAACAGATTTGTTATCTGTTTCTATTACAAACTGTCTATGCAGAAAATAAATTTGTAAACTTTTGATAGCTATTTTTAATAGCTAGTAATTCTTTGTCATAGGTAGCATATTTAATCTGGGGTTTGCTAAATTTTCCAGAGGAATATGCTACGACTTCCTTTTGTTTAACAATTAATACTCCTGTCCAAAAATTGTCAGTTAGTTTGCAGTGTAAGTAATTTTTCATCTGAAGGAAAATAGATGATCTTTTGATCTTTTATTAGGTCTTTAATTTTTTGTATTTCTTCATCTTCTTGCTTTTGTAAGGTAATAGAAATTTTGTCTGTGTTCCATCTTCTTGGTTGTTCTCCATTATGCTATTTATATTTTGCTTGTTCATCTGTGAGCTCTTTTGTAAATTTTGGGTCTTAGCTGATAAATTAGGAATAAATTTTCTGCCGTAGTTTAATAATCCTAAGAAATTTTGGAGTTCTTTTAATGTTTTAAATGTATTGGGACAATATTTAATTTTAGTGTAAATGTGTTGTAATTCTATTTGTCCATTTTTAATTCTTTTTTCAAGAAAATCTATTTCTTTTTAAATAATTCAATTTTTTTAGGACTTAGAATAACACCGTTTTCAAGTAATATTTGTACTACTGCTAGAAGATGTTGTTTATGTTATTCCGTAGAATTAGAGAAAATAAGGATGTCGTCTATATAGACAATTACAAAAGGTAAATGTCCGAACATAGAATTCATCCATTTTTGAAATTATTGTGGTGCGTTTTTTAATCCAAAATGCATAACTAACCATTCAAATATCCTTGTGGGCAACTAAAGGCAGTTAATTCTATGGACTGTTTATCAACAAGTTTTAATTGCCAAAAACTGTTTTTGCATTAAATTTACTATAATATTTTTTGCTCCTTGGATTTTTTTTGTTAGGTGCTCAATAGAAGGAATAAAATATCCATCAAATTTTGTATAGCTATTATGTTTTCTATAGTTTATTACCATTCTTGCTTTTCTCCTTTTAATTTCAGCATGATTTCTCACTAAGAAAGTTGGGGATGAGTGGGTACTGAAACTTTTCTGTATTAATTTTAAATTTAATTGTCTTTTATTTGTTTTGCAAATTCTTCTTTGTCGGTTAGCGATACGATGATACTGTTAACTCGGACTTGGGCATCTTTGTATTGTTCATTTACTTCAATTTTACAATACCTTGGTGCTTTATCAAACCATTTTAATGGATTCTCTGAATAAAAGGGTTCTAATATATTATGTATTAATATTTCAAATTCGTTTGTAGTTGGCATATTGTATGTATGAATTTTTGGTTGTATTATTTTTGATGTTCTTACATTCGCAATTAATGTAACAGGTTTTTCACCACGCTGTGCTGTTGAAGTATAATGTGGTGCAATTGTAGCCGGTAGCGTTACTCGAGGCACAAGAACGTATCTAATTCAAAATAATATTTGTTGAATGGAGGGAGATGTCGTAGATTGTCCATTCCAAGGATGCAATCACTATCAAATTCTCTTGGTAATAATGGAAAGTCAAAGTTGTATGTTTCATTATTTCCATGTATATTAGGTATTTATACCTGTAAGTTTTTTGCTTTATGAGTAACAGGGACTTGTCTTCACATAAAGTCATCTAGCATTCCTTTTTTGTCTAAGGGCACTCAGAGTTGCTGGGGAATAAATATTTCTTGTAGTAAACCGGCTTCTGCACCAGAGTCCAGTAACGCATGCAACGTGAACTCTTGATATTCAGGGATGCATATCGTTATTGGAAGATATATATGTAACTATGTCTTTCTTTTAAGATCTATGGATCTAAGCATGATGATTTTATATTTTCTGTAGGAACATTTATAACCATTCGGTTTGATTCCTGTTCTTTTTGTTTTTCAAGTATTCTCATTGTTCTTCCATCTATTGGGTTTTCTTGTTTAAAGCTCATATGATGACTGATACTTTTTAATATATCAGGAGTTAATTCAACTTCAGACATTTTATTCTATGATTGGGTTCTTTTTAATGTGTTGGGTGAATTTATATTTTCTTCATTATTTTTTATTATGGTGAAAATGATATTTCCTGATGCTATAAAATATTCTGTAGGTAATTGTATTCTCGGTTTAAGTGATTTTACAAAAACTTGAATTTCATTATCACGTTTTAAATGTCTTATGTCAATCAATCTAGGTTTGATTGTTTTTCCTAATCCGACTTCGAATAGTTTAACGAATTGTTTTGGTGTAATTGATTTGAATGTAGCAGTATCATTTAAAGCCATGCAATATTCCCATTTTATGCCAAGAACTTTAGATCCTGATAGAAGTTCTATATTTTGTAGATTTACTGATAATGTACGAGCCTTTTCTATATTTTAATCATCAAGACTTATACAAAAATCGAGATGTATATTTACTTCAAATAATCTATTTGCTAAATTTGACTTAGCTCCTCCAATAATACTATTTAAAGGATTATTGATGATTCTTTTATCCATGCAGACTATCAGTATTGGAGTATCAATTCTGGATGTAAACAACCCTGTTATTTTTACTTCTATTAGACCTATATAAAAGTATTTCATTTTTGGGCATTTGGCTTTTAGTTTTTCTATTTTATTTTTTATAAAAGGCTTATAGAAGTAAAATCTTCCTCTTCTTTTAACTCTACATTTCCTTGCATACGCTCAAATATGTATGTATGTTGATTTAATAATCTAGATTTAAAAGTCAAAGGTTTATAAATACCCATTTTGTCTGAGCGAGGGATTGCCTCTTTTAATTTTTTTAAATCTTCGTCAGTGACCTCAATTGTTCTCTTGTGCTATCTTGTATTTCTGGGTTAGATGTTTCTTCGGATGTAAAAGTGTTCATATATATCTTATATTCTTGATATGATTATGACTCTTTATTTCTTGATGATCGGGATGTAAGATCACTTAATGGGGTAAGCATATCATGATCATATATTTCTTCTTTTATAATTGAAAGAAAGATCTTCATATTTACGTAAAACAAGTAAGCCTATTGGGTCTCCTTGCTCTATAATATAATCTTTATCTTCCATCCTAGTACTTTTAAATAGTATAGAAGCGTTATTTTTAGAAAGGGGTTCTATTAATGCATGAGTTATAAAAATATTTTCTTTAGTATGTTTTGATATATTATAAATTTGCCCTTAATAACCTAGTGGGATTTTTATTAATAGATCTAAAAATACTTCGGTTGTGAAGTATCTTCTTAATCTAGAACATTTTGCTGCATATAATGTATAACCCGGAGAATTTATTTTTTTTCTTTTGGGGAGTATAACATATATGGTTAATGGAATAATTTTTATTTGATTATGTGTTTGATTTATTGTAATCATGTTTATTTTAAAATTATCAAAAGAATCATTAATTTCATCTTCATTTTCAGTAGTGTCAGAATAAACTGATTCGGTTTCATATACATACGAATTAGCATCACTAGATATATCTTCTATAGTGCCAACATGAATACCGTATTCTTCGATATTTGATATAACAATATTTTGTATATTTGTAGGATATTCATTAGCGCAGTGTCCTTCTTTATTACATTTAAAACATTTGCAGCCTTTATGGAAATTTTTCTTTTTAATAAACTTTCTTAGAAAACTTGTTTTCTTTTCTAAATTTTTTCTTATATTATGGTTTCCATTTTTTCCTAGTGATTAGATATTTTGGTTTTGTTCTTCTTGTCTTTTTTCTTTCAAATTCAGGCGAACATCCAAATTGTGTATTAATATCTTCTGTGTACTTTGTACAACAAGAACATCCCAGTTTTGAGTTTCTAATTTTATTTTTCATTTGTTTGTGTGCACTTGCTTGTTCAAAAACCTTTTCCATAGTATCCATACATGCCTTTTTTTAATAAACCCGTGTTATGATTTTCATCTGTATTGCTTTGTCTTAGAATGTCATTTCTTTCTTGTATAATATTATTCCATGGATAAGGTATTTTTGTAAAAAAAAACCTTTTATCCAAAACTCTTCTAACATAATATATCATATAATTGTATTTTTAATAATTGTTTTTCATAATCAATATCTTCTAGGAAAGTTTCCCTTGTAAAGTCTGCCAATAGTAATTTTAGTAATTCTCCAAGAGCTTCTTATTTAGATTGAATATTCCTAACTCTTTGTAATTGATTTGGATTTATCCTTTCAAGATTTAGTAACCAAGCTAAAGCATCTCTCGTCCAATAACTGGCAGCGTAATGTATGTATTCCATTAAATTCATATTCGGAGGTAATAAATAAATTGTTCCGCTTATATGTTGAATCCATGTTATACTATATTTTTTTATTTTCTATGTGAAAGTCTATCTATATTCAAAGTTAGGGTATATGCTGAAGAGGGTTGTTCATTATAAAAATCTTTTAACTGCTTTCTAGAAGAGTAAAACCTGATCCAATCTGATCTAGTACCATGTCTAAGCATTTCAGGGTAAAGAACAGTATGTGGACTATTATATGTGTTTTCTTCCTGTTCTTGATCTTCCATAATTATATCAGTGTTAAGATCGTTCATAACAAAAGCATTATCTGATTGAGGTGGAGGGGGTAAAATCAGAGCACCTCTACTAGATCCGGCTTCATTAGTGTTTATATTGTAAATAAGTTTATCTGATGTATCAGAATTATAACCAGATTCTGTGGAATTTTCAGATTCTTGTTCAGAATCTTCAAACGAAGAATGTTTTTCATTTGCTTTATATTTAAAATAATTTATCCCTATTGAATGTTCTTCATAATAAGAATAAAGTTCTGTACTATCAATTTCTCCTGTAAGTTCTTTTTGTTGAAGAATAAGATAATTTTTATAGTAAGTGGGATCAATATCTTCAACATTTATCTTGTTATTTTCTTCAGAAGTATATTTGACCATTCGAATGCTGTTAAGCGAATGGATTGTTGGTGTATTTCGACCGAATCCTAAGGTTGCTGTTTGTTTTATAGTTTATTACTTATGTCTTTTAACTTCTAATTTAATTTTTTTTGAAGTAGTTCAATCATAAAATTACGAATCCTCTTTTTTGGGTTTTTATGAGTGGGGATATGAACATGCTCATATTGTTCAGTATTTAGATCAATTTGACACTTTTGTGGGTCGAGAATAACAAGCTTATTGTTTTTCATAAAAGAGGGTCTTTTGAACCTAATTCATAATAATGGGTATGTTCATAATAACACTAATTCATAAAAGAGGGTCTTCTCTATTTTGTTTTCTTTTATTCAATAATTTCAACATGAACGTTTCAACATGGTATCAGAGCATGTTTCAATCCTGTTAAAAATTATTTGATTTGATTTATCCAAGCATCCCCCTCTCTCGTATCTTCAGAAACCATACCTTCATCATGCATGCATCAACTTAAATTCAAACATTCAGATCCGACCCACTCAACTTTCACAAAAATGTTATTGAACTTTCTTGCTAAACAATTTTTGACTGCTGTTCTCATTCCAGATTTCAGTTTTCAGTTCTTATATGGTTGGCGTCAGTCTTCCGACAGTGACAGTGATGAATGCTGATTGGAATTGCTCTTCCAATTCTATAGAAATCTCCTTATTTTCTTTCTTTTTTCCCGGCTTACGACTTTGGATTTTTGATTGGAATTAATCTTCTAATCCCGACTGAAATTCTGCTTCCTGTTCTATAGGAGTATTCTTTTTTTTATTTTTTCTTCTCGGATTTCGATTTTGGATTTGTGATTCATTATAGTTCTTTGTAAACAGTTTGCCTACCAGTCAGATCTAAACTTGTATTTGACATTACTCTCAGACGGCGCTTGAAACTATTATTTTGCATCATTGTATGGCTTGGATGACACTGCCGACTTCAGATTCGTTTTTGCTTGTTGTCTGTTTTTACAAACTCCAGTTGCTATGCATATTGAGGTTGAGAGGGATGTTAAAGAATATTTTAGGGGATTTCCTAAATTATTATTTACGAATTGTATTTACAGTTTTCCTAGTTATAATATTTTCCCATCATGTAATTACCTGGGTTCAAATTAATCTTGATATAAATATGAGTAATGTATTGTCAAATTAATCAATCAAGTTATTAATAAAAATGTAGTCTTTTAATGGTTATTGTTTTCTTCTTCCTTTTCCCGCTCTTCTTGTTTTCTATTTTGTTTTCTTTTATTCAATAATTTCAACATATATATCATTTTACATTATGATATTACATAGCAATGTCATACTACATCACTGATTCATCTGTAGAAATTTCTGCAATGATAAGAAAATGCAATCACAAGGATAAATCAATCATATCCTGCTGCATTTTTACTAAACTTTAGCTGGCACTTAAGCTGACAATAGGCAAGGAACAATAATTTTCCATCATTGGCATTTGTTAGGCACTACGGTTGATCAAATTTGCAGTAGCAAAATCTGGAGCTAGCTTCCGGAAAGAAATGCAACGGCATTCAGGAGTTATCCGCCAGCTATTTCATTGCAAGGGCCATCCTGATCCGTTAAAAGGTGATGCTCTGAATAAAGCTGTTCGTGAGACAGCTCGTGAAGCTATAACAGCTTTATTTGCTGATGCAAATAATGAAAGCAAAGCCGCAGTAGCAAAACCAACAGAGAACATTCAAAGGCGTATTGAGGGTTTTGGAAACACAAAATATGAGATGCCATCTGAAGAAAAGAAGTCGTTTCTTAGTGAAGTGGTGGGGATCGGATTAAGCACTACTGCTGCTGGTAATTACATTAGAAAGAATGATAATGTTGAAAGCTATAGAAGACCAAATTTACAAAGTTCACTTACTACAGAAACAAGTAGCCAAGATGGGTACGAAAGAAATGATTACAATAACGAAAGCTATACATCTTCAGGAAATACTGACAAGGGTACATGGGGACATGATCTGAGAACAGTTGTGGAAAATGCAGTAAAAATGAGGACACTGGCTTAAGTCATACAGCGCCCAAGAATATGGAAGAAAGGCTATTGGAGACCATTGTCACTTCTGGTGGTGTGCGTTTACAGCCTACTTGTGATGCAATTCAAGCATTCCTGACTCAAGCCGCGAAACTTGATTCAGTTGTCATGTCTTTTGCACTTGAGATGAAACTTCAATCTCCGTTGTGGCAGGTGCATTGGCAGTTGATTGAGAAATAATTTTTTCCTTCTTATTTTAATTTTATTCAAAAAATAATTTTTTGTTTATAGGTTCGCTTGAAGGCTTGTTGCATCCTGGAAGCAATTTTGAGAAAGAAAGATGATGAACATTCATCAGTAATAGCATCTTATTTCAGCCAAAATAGAGATTCTGTTGTCAAATGCTCGCAACTACCCCAAGTTTCTCTGAGTGAGAAGGCCAACAAAGTTAGTTATATTTTCCTTTATGTACATGTATATATATGCACGGGAAAGGATTTTTACAAACTAAATACTCAAAATCTTACCCAAATTAAATTTGAAGTTGAAAATTAATTTACCGCTTTGACCCTCTAATTTTTTTCGTATATTTTCATCCGTACTATACTTTTGACAGTGCGATTGCTTTGGTCTAGCAACTATTATTTTGGGTAGGAAATTTGAGTCTAAAGATCCTTTTCCTATATGGTTACCCTTAAATTGTAATTCCCCATTGCTCCGTTATTGCAAGTTGGTAGATGTTTTTGCTTGTACATATATGGAACTCTCTACCTTTACTCCAACAAATTCTTTTATTGGTTTACCCAATGGTTGGTGTGTATTTGTCTCAATATTTTTAGATGATATATAGCTTTTCGTATATGCATCTGATTAGATGTATATGTTGTAATATTAGGAACTGTAAATTCTATGACCTTATCTGGCCATATAATCCAATAATCCAAAAAAATTACACATTTCAAGTACTCATTTCCTCACTTAAAATGCAAGGAGAAAGCATACTTTTGTTGTGGAAAAATGGCAGCGCTTTGCGGAAGCTTATATCAACGGATCTTTGTCATCCAAATCACAAAGAGATAACTTGGATTGAAAACAAGACGAAATTGAAATCAAAACGAAATAACACAAGATATTCCGCTAAACCATCCACTTTATTGATTCATCAAATTTTTTGTTTACAATTAATAGAACAAATCTAAAATAAACAAAATACTATTGAATCAATAACCAAATTGAGAAAGGAAGCAAATTTCTATATGGCTAAAATTGTTGGAGAAGAAGAACAAAAATGAAGAAGAGAAAATTAGCAAATAGATTTTGCACCATACATTTTCCCTCTCCTCTAGTCTCTATTTATATAATCAATTAATTAATGCCTAAGTTACATTAGATGACAAAAAATAATTTGATTACCAATTAGAGAAAAAAATAAACATATTCAATATGTCTATTAATTAGGAGAAACAAAATCTTCTCTTTCTTTCTTTTGCATATTTCTTTCCCTTTATTTATGATTTTGTATCACCAACATTTAACGCTCCACCTTGATGCAAAATCACATATCTCCAACATATCAAACATGCCATATCTAGATCTATCACAACTCTCTGTATCTCAATCATACCAAATTACAAACCTCTACCACCGCTTGCAAGTGATGCATCTCCTACATGAGGTGCATCACCCAAATCCGGTCTAAAAAACGTTTGTAATACCATAAACATCTCATCTTATCTTTGTGGATTTTGCAACTCGACACCCGTCTATCACTCGATCTGAGCTCATTACTTGATCACTATCGATCTCTCGAACATCATCAACATGAAGACCCCAGTCTAAAATATGATCTTCAATGCTAGAATCATAAGTAGTGACCACATTAACCTCTCCACCTTGCTGTGGACTAGGTTCTTCAACCGTCACTCGCTTTCCATAGTCGACTACAGAACCAACCAAGCTATAAAGGTTTCCTTCTTCCAATACTCCTCTCATCCTTACACGACCACATTTCTTCACTCTCAAAACTCCACCTTAAGTCTTATAAGTGCAACCATGGCGATCCAGCTGACCAAGAGAAATAAAATTATGCGAACAAGTGGGTACATGTCTGACTTCAGAGACTTCTTTAACCACGCCGTCATGCATAGAAACCGGATAGATCCAATACCATAAATCGGTAGCTCTTCTCCATTGGCCGTCCTAATCATGTCGACAACAATTCACATCTCTACAAATGTGAAAACTGGCTTCCGAATCTATCTTCCAAGGCTTATTTTCACTAAAGAGGACATCATAAGAAGATCACTATCGGTACCTTCAACAAAACTGCATGTACATCACTACTAGTATCACCGTACACAACCTTTTTTGATCTCTTTTATAAGCATAACACTTGCTACGTATGTGACCTTTCTTATTGTAATAATGACAAGTGATAACATCTTTACCATTAGCGTCATTCTTCTTCCAAATTGTAGCTTTCTTCGAGTCCCTTGCCACCATAGTCTTACTTTGAATTGATTTCATACCTAACTCTTTTCTTCTAAGCTCCTCATTAAAAAGACTGCTTCGAACAGTTTTCAACGAGATAGTTCCATTAGCATTGGGATTACTCAATGAAACAACCAAAGTTTTCCAACTTTCTGAAAGCGAACTCATCAATAAAAGAGCCTGTAACTCACCATCAAAATTGACCTTCATATTTGCCAATTGATTTATTACATCATGAAATTCATTCAAATGCTCTGCAACAGACTTCTCAACTTTTGAACCAGAAAAGCCTTACTAGTAGCACTCTTTGACTCATATAAAGATATCAACTTATCCCACAAAGCCTTTGCGGATTCACAACCAGCCACATGATGGAAAACTGAATCATCAAGATATTGGCGAATCAAAGCAATCACCTTCTTATCCATCTTCTTTCATTTTCCGTCATCTACATCAGAGGGCTTCTTTCCATCTCCATCAATCGGATCATGAAGATCAATGAGGTACAGAACATCCTCCATCTTAGGCTTCCAAATACCCCAATTTTTTCATCCAAAATAGCCATCTTCGAAAACGAAATCATATCCGACATCAATAATTTTTCAATCCAAAATTACTGTAAGCTTTGCGATGATCTGTGCTTTGATACCAAACTATTGTGAAAAAATGGCAGCGCTTTGCGGAAGCTTATATCAACGGATCTTTGTCACCGAAATCACAAAGAGATAACTTGAATTGAAAACAAGACGGAATTGAAATCAAAACGCAATAACACAAGATATTCCACTCAACCACCCGCTTTATTGATTCACCAAAATTTTTGTTTATAATTAATAGAACAAAGCTAAAACAAACAAAATATCATTGAATCAATAACAAAATTAGGAAATGAAACAAATATCTATATGACTAAAATTGTTGGAGAAAAAGAACAAAAATGAAGAAGAGAAAATTAGCAAATAGATTTTGCACCATACATTTACCCTCTCTTCTAGTCTTTATTTATATAATCAATTACTTAATGCCCAAGTTAACATTAGATGACAAAAAATAATTTGATTAGCCAAATAGAGAAAGAAATAAACATACTCAATATGCCTATTAATTAGGGGAAATAAAATCTTCTCTTTCTTTCTTTTGCATATTTCTTTCCCTTTATTTGTGATTTTGTATCACCAAAATTAGCAATTTTGACTATTTGTATCCTTGTTCCTTACAATTAAACAATTCCATTCATAATTATTGGGTTTCTCAGGACATTTTTCTTTATGTTTCTATTTGATTTGGTTTCTACGCAAGGCAATTGTCAGGCACTGGCTTTCATTTGTGGAGATATTTTTGTATTGTGATGATATGACCTTTTCCTCCCATATCCGTCTCTGTCTAGAAAATTTTGCGTGGTGATTCCTTGGTTCTATGATCTTACTTTGTTCATCCCTTAACAATTATATCACCCTATTTAACTAGTGTGTAACCCATGCGTTGTACACGGTAACAATATTAAAAAGTAATATTTAAATTTTAATTATTGTTAAAAATGAATTTTTTATGCACTATATGATAAACTTGTTGAAATAAAAAAAATTATAATTTAAAATGACATACAACACTCAGGGGTAAGATAAAGGGTCGCTAATATATATATATATATATATATATATATATAGCTATTATTATATATGTAAATAGTTGATGCTACGTGATACAAGTATTTTTCATATAAATGGATGAAAAAAATTGAATTTTCCATTTCTCTTAATATGAATATTGTATATACAACCCTGTAACAAGTACCCGAAGTATGTGTTTGGCAGACACATACTTCCCTAGAGTTTACAAGCAAAGCTTGGTTCTCTAGGTAATTCAAAAATAATAATATTGTATATACAATTTTAATGATTTACAATGGAATAATGAATATTATGTAATTAAATATATTTAAATATTTTAAATCAGTGATCAACTTAACTAATTAGATATATAGAGCTGAATGTTAGAAATAAGAGAAAAAATGAGAAGAGCCTGGTATGTAGTTGTAGTTGAGAAAAATACCTTACGACCAACTTATCTGAAATGAACTTTTATTCATTATCTGAGATTTCAATTAATAATTTTTTTTTTAACTTAGCAATTAATCATAAATTTCATGTTATTGTAGGAGTGTGATGTTTACAACTTCAATATTTGCAACAACAAAAAATGTTGCGTTAATTTGAGTTGTGGATTCGGTAACTTTTAATATCATGTTGAAAATGAGAATGTCGACATAACCTAATTTGTATTAGAGTAATCCGTGCATCCAAATCCAAATGTTGTAAATTATAAATTTATCCTTTAAAAGTTGTAAAAAATGAAATCTTGTACAAAAAATGTATGATATTATTTTGAGATAAATGAATTATAAATTAAAAATATATCATTGTTTATGTTTACATTTTATGTTATGCGGTCCATATATCTTTATATATATATGAATAAAAATAACAATTTTATCATCTTCGCGCGCGCATTGTATGCATACTTCAGTCGATATATATTATAAGATTTATTAGATGAATTATTATATATTAGTGAATTGAATTTATTTGAATGAATTAAAATAAAGATTACACAATTGGTTAAATATATGTATATGAGTAAAAAAATATTAGAAGAATTGTGAAGGGTTTGTAAGTAACTATGAGAATTTAAGATATAGGTGTTTAAAGTTAAAAATATAAATTTTCAGTGCAATACATGATAACTTCATTGAGATAAACGAATTATAAAATAAATTTGTTATTGTTGTTGATGTATATAATTTATGCTATGTGATTTATATATCTTTATATGCAAATGAAACTTTCGTTTTACCAGTTTGTTGATGCTACTATGGTATACTGTTGAAATTTTCATATTTTAGAATTTACATGATGTATCGTATGTTAGATAACTGAGTTTATCAAATGGTTTAAATGTTTAATTACGTAATTAGTTTAATTGTATGGACTTAAATGTAAAATATTAAAAGAGAATTAAGAAAGCATTTGTGAATAATCTTAGAAAATTTTAAAAGTATGTATTTGATTATAAATTAGCATTAGAAGTTTAGTAGAATAATTATGAAGTGATAAATTACAAAAATTTAAAATTAAAATACCGAGAGAAAATTAAGGAGAGTAAAGAAAACTCTTACAATTAATGAGAGAGCTTGAATTTCTTCTGCTTTATTATTATTTAATAGATATAGTAAATATGGAAATATTGCTTATGCATATTATTTATGTTAGGTGACTTATATATCTTTGTATTTAAATGAAAAACTAATTTTATCACCTTTGCGTCTGATATGAATATGGTATACATATTGAAATCGTTATGTCTTAGCATTTATTAGATGAATTAACAAAAATTATTAATTGAATTTATTTAAATAATTTAAATTCAAGATCACATAATAAATTTGAAAATATCGACTTTAGTATACAATGGTAGGTGATATTGTGAAGTGTTTTGTAACGAATTAGATAAATTCAAAATGTAGGTTTTTGACGTTAAAAAAGGGTTTTACAATGTAATGCATGATACACATATTGATATAAATAAATGAAACTTTAAACTTGTAATTATTATTTATGAATATAATTTATGTTATGTGATTGATGTATTTACATATTTGAATGAATTTTTTCATCATTTTTGTTAATATGAATATGGTTCATATTGATCATACTTATTTGACAAATCGGTGAAAAATTGCATAGTGAAATTATTTAAATAGTTTTGAAGTTATGTAATTGATTACAATATATGACCTTAAATGTAAAATATTGTAAAGGAATTGAGGGGAGGCTATAAATGATTATAGAAAATTTATAGTGTAGGTATTCATAGTACAAAAAATATAATTTTGAAATGCATTTCATAATAAACTTATTGAGAGAAATGTGAAAAAAGGATTTATTAATATTATTTATGTATTCACTTTAAATTCTTTAAATTGTATAACTTTGGTATCTTTACATTAATCATTTTTTAAAATTTTGTTAGTATGAATATGGTGTACATATTGATATTTTCGTAAATTAGTAAACAAATTAACGAATATTAGTTAGTGAATTTATCTAATTGGTTTAAATTTAGATCACATAATTAATTGGTACATATAGGGTGAAAAGTGAAATATTAGAAGAAAAGTGAGGTAAATTTTGTGAAAAATTATGGTAATTTTAAATGTAGGTATTTGAAGTTAAAGTAGAATTTACAATGAAATGTATGATGAATTTATTGAAATAAATTAACTATAATTTTTTATTATTGGTTTATATGATTTATATATCTTTATAGTTGAATGAAAGATTAATATTATGGTTTAGTTGTTTAAGTGTTATACATATTTAAATTGTCGTTCTTTGGTATTTATAAGAAATATTAAATGAATTTATTTAAATAGCTTAAATTTTGGATTATTTAATTAACTTAAATGTGCGGACTTAAATATAAAATATTAAAATGTAGCTGATAAATTATATGTAAATAATTATATAAACTTTAGAATACATGTACCAAAATGTAAAATAATAAAAGAGAATTAGTAAAATAAGTGTAAAGTAATAAATTAAAGAATTTGAAAATAAAATATCTAAAGAGAGAATTAAGAAGAAGAGAAAAAATTGCTAGAATGAAGGACATAGCCAAAAAATCTTCTGCTTTACTATTATTTAATTGATAACACATGTCCTTCATCTTGAGTCAATGGCATTGTAAATTATACTTTAATTTCATTATTGTTATATATGTGGAATTGTTGATCATTGGTCCCAGGTTAAACTGAAATACTGGAAACAGTAATACAGTTTTTGAATTTATGTTAAGCAGTAATTTGTTTTACCTCTTTCTGTTTTCATAATCCCTACTCCTTATCTTATGATCATTTTTCGCTCTCTTTATTTTGTATCCATTTGTTGCAATTTTTTTTTCTCAATTCAAACATTACATTTCTTCCTCCTTTTTCTTTATGAGTTCTCTCTCTCCGTCTACACACATGCATGTGTGCGTGCATGTCCTTTTTCAAACCTGCTTCCATTTTGAGTCAAGAGATAGATAAAATGGACACGTCCCATTCCACTAATCGGGCTCGTAGTGACTGAGGTGGTCGAAGATCAAGAAGTGAGTTATTTATAGCAAACATTCTTCTTATGACTAGATCAATCTCTTGGTCCATGCAGAAAGAAAAAATGAATTTCACGTTTTTCCTTTTGAGAATGGAGAATTAGGGAAATCTCATTGATTGTTGCTGATTAGGGAAACCTCATTGATTGCTGCAGATTAAGGAAATTCCTTTGAATATTGCTTTCTCCAGACTAATTCCACAATTCGAGGAAGTGCTCTACCAAACGAAGAAATCTCTTCTACTATATTAGGCAAATTCAAAGTACAAGATCAAATCATAAAAGGTACCATCTTAGCGTCTAATAGCTATTCCTATATCAGTGACAATGATCAGAAAGTCGTTAAGAACAAAGACAAACACACACACATGTGCATTTAAAACGTCTAGCAATTTTATAGCAGTAGATGTGCAAAAAGATATGGTGGAGATAAACCATGGATATCAGACAGTATCGGAGATGTAAAAATCTTTATTGTAGACCAAAATCGGATCTCCAAAGTTGATTTATTCTCATTTCACATCATATGTGTAAAAAAACATTGTTTACTCATATACAATAAAACAGAAGAATATCATGATCAATTCAATTCAGACTTGGTGAATTGAATGGAATTTTAATTTATGTTGAACACTTAGGATTTGAACTTAGACCGATATCCTAAATTTGTTGATTTGGTTTATAAAAGAACGGATCAAATTAATTTTTTTATATTAAAGTTGCTAAAGTGAGTGCTAAAAACCCTAATTTAGCATATGTGGAGGAAATTACAGGGCTTTAAACAGATCTGCTACTTGATAACATTAAATTGAAAAAACATAATAGTCTAAGTGTGCAATGCGCTTTTAGCACGGCATTGATGGGCCTTTAACTGCATATAGAGTCACTAACAATTCTAGGCAACCAACCAATAGAGTATGTTTAGATAACAAATAATTTTCTCAAGTTTCAACAAACAACTTTTGCAACTGCAAGAGAAGCAAGTTCAGCATAACAATCAAGAATCGACATAGAAAACAATTAGTTCAAAGATGACCAAACTCACATTTTGATTTAACAATTTTACAGTGTCATAGTTGAAATATGATAAATTTATTGTAACGACCCGTTAAATTTGATAATATTAAATGAATTAAATTAATATAATTTCTAATCTGATTTAGAATTAAAAAAAAAGCTTTAAAGATTTATTTGAGAAAATGTAGTAATTTGTTGTAGTAATTGGAATTTAATGTAACAATTTAATTTTTATGACAATAGTTTTGGATAATGTAATTGTCACACTTTGTTAAAAGTTAATGTTAAGAAACCAATAAATGTTGAATTAGTGAATATTAATAAAATATTTATTAGAATGGGATTCATTTAATATTAAAATAAATAGTAGGATTGTTTCATTTGGTGACCGTTGAATAAACCAATGCAATAAGTGTAGATAAATTTTTTTATGAATATTGTTCAATAATGAATGTACTTAAAAACGGTAATAAACTTAATATAAGAAAACAAAGGCAAATTGTGTATTAATTAATGAATTCATGAATCAGTGTATGGACTTAGTGTAACTATACGTAAATGTACGCAATAAGGTTGTGAAATACCAATGATTTGGATTTCCAATTTATATTAAACATAATGTTGGTAGATATTGGAATTCACTGTTGTGTGAAATATATGAGAAATCAAGTCAAATGTAAATTATACCGTAGATGATATACTCTTTTAAACAGTAGGATTTTTAAATAAATAAACGTTTCACTTAGGTTTCAATTGGATAACTTATGTAGTTTAATGGAGAATCAATTGCAATTAATTGCCATAAATTTGTGATGATAGGGTAGTTTGATTTGGCCTTTAAGAAGCAAAGAAAAAGAAAGCCAAGATTTATGAATTCATTTGTAATGTGAAATGCAAATCTTGTGGATTGTTTTTTTTTTTTTACAAGTGGAATTAATATTTAACCATTACGTTAGTAGAGTCTGATAAGTTAAGGTAGATAATCAATGGTAATTTACCTACTTCAAAGGATATATTAATATAAATATGGGTAAAATGAGGTTAGACCAAGGATATAATATTAATTGATTTTTAAGGCTTAATTAATACGTGAAATAGACAAGATTCCACATTCAAACATTTATACAAAGCTAAGTTGTAAATAGAAGTACCAATGTAATATAATGTAAATAGATGGGAATCAACATTTATTTATTTATTTAATGGAATTTAATTTCTATAGTATGATAATCGCAATTAAATGAAATTGAAATAGCTAATTTATACGTTAGTTGAAATTTAGCTGGAATATGAGGATTTTTAATGAAATAGTGAAATCAAATGGAAATAAGGTTTCAATTATACATTGGAATTTATATTCATGATAAAAGGTTAATTGAAAACCAAAGGAGTTAATAAAGGAATCAAGCTTTATCTATTAATTTGGATTTAAGATATGGTAAATTGGATTTATTGCAATAATTAATTCTATAAGATGAGGTTAATACTTATTCTATTTATAATTGGACCAAATTGTTGATATAGATTTTTAGAAAGCAGAATCTATAAATTAATTTGAGTATCAAATTCAATAATTGCGCTTATTGCATAAATAAAGGGAATTTAACGTTAAATATTACGTTACTGAAATTTAAAATAGACTTTAAGAATAATAATGTGAATCATGAACCAAAGTATGTGGCATCCCTATTTTGGATAAAAGATAAGTATACAAGGATTAAAAATGTAATAAATAGGTTTTGAGGAATTTATTTATAATTCCTTAATATAAGGAAGCGGAGGAATGTATACTGAAATTTGATAGACTTGTCAACTCTAATTCACAGCCAAACTTGTTAAATCATTTAAATTGATTTTAATTTACATAAGCAATAGAATTGGGACAATTTTAGAATATTCATATAGAATTGGATTTCTATAATTTATTTAATTTATTTAATGAATATTAAAAATAGCCTTTTTGGCCACGGACTCGGATTTCGACGAAACCAGTTTCATCGGATCCGTATCGGTGTATTATTATAAGGTTTCAAGTTTCGTATCGATCGGACCTGTCGTTTGATCGTACGGACGCGAAACGCCTTGAAAATCAATTTTATTAAAATCAATTTGAAATCAATTTGGAAATCTTGTTTTCAGCATAACTTCTTCATACGATCAAATTTGGACGTGAAACTTTTTCCATCGCGTTCAGAATATTTTAAAATACCTATTTGGATATATGGGTTTGACAAATTTCGTTCCGGGGTCAGAACGGGCTTTTTGGGCCTTAGTTTGTTTCGTACGTTCATCTATCTAGTCTATCTACTCTAACCCAACCCTACCTATAAATATACAGTTATAAACCCTAGCTCCATTCTATTGTCTATTTGCTGTGCGTTCATCTTCTTCAAGCTTCTCTTCTTCTTCAATGGGGGCTAACCCTAGATCCAGTCAGTTCAAAAAAAAAAATTCCATTTTTCAAATTTTCATAACTTTTGCGTACGAGCTCGGATTCGCGCGCGGTTTGTTTTGATGGGATCGTATCGGAATTTCTAACGTTTTGGCGCTGGTTTGGACAAATTTGGAGACCGTCAAATTTTTGGGTTTAAATCGAATTTAAATTCGATTTAAATTCCAAAGGTGAGTGTTTTAACCCACTCACAACTTCTAAAAGCTTTTATGTTTGTTAAATTAATTTTAGAAATGAATAGAAATTCATTTATGAGTATTTGGCATGTTTATTTCACTCATATTTGTTGAATTGCATTTATTGAATTTAACTGTTAATTTCATTTATTTATTGATAGTTAGAATTTGTGTTTGCCTATAAACTGCTAGTTAACAGTTATATAGATTATTACTGAATATAAACTGTTAGATTAATAGTTGTTAAATTTAATCTGAATAAAATTGCCAGTTATTACCTGTTATATATTATCAAATATAAATTGTTATTGATTGATATTGATTTATGATTGCGATTTGGATGATGGATGATGTTGATGAATGGATGTTTATTGTATATCATTAAATTGCAAATTATCATGCATATTTCCTTTCATTCGGGATTGTGGTTTGAAATGATATACAACCGCAAAATTTTATATCTTTTAAATTGCGGATTGAAATGATAAATATCCGTATCACTTGACCATAGGATAGAAAATTATATACAGGCACCGCGGTCTATATATAACTATTTTAATGTGATTTCTATGGTTTGGATGGAATACGGTTTATAATAATCTTAAATTTTATATTGTATAAATATTATTCTTCCATATATATACATATGAAGTTGAAAATTTTGAAATTAAAAGGTGTATAAATCTCTTTATTAAAAATGGAAAAAAAATTAAGAAAATGGAGTTTGATAATTTATATCATATGTTTAAATGTTAAGTTTGGAAATTTTAAGATATGATATTTATAATTGGATTTTTCCCAAGATAAATTGAAATGAATATTCTAGTATAATTTGAATTGAAAAAATATATATATTTTATTACTAGAAATTGGAGTTTTTATTTATTTATGGATTTATGTGAATATTCAAGACTAATTAATAGAACATTCGATTTGTTGAAAGAATAAAATCCAACTTTAGTTTGAAATATTAATACTCCAAATGGATATACGTATATATATATAAATTGAAGTGGTTTTGGAACTTGAGAGAGATAATACAAATTTTGGGTTAGACTTTAATAAAGAAATGTATTTGTAAAGCCATGAGAACTATTTTCTTTACAAAGTAACATTTAAGTTAAACCTTTTAATTCATATACCGTTGAATATCCAAACCATTCAAGTTTTAAAAGTTATGGTTTTAAATTATGAATTTCGAAATATTATGCTTTGAAAGGATATTTGGCTTTCAGACGTTATAAATTTTAAAGCATTTGGATTTTTGAAAAGGTTTATATTTGGGATAAAGGATATCATTTTTTTTTGGGTTTTAAAATGATATCGTATTCATAATTTTAAAATGGAAATGTTATTCTGGTTTTAAAGTATGAGCTATTTTTAAATGACCGCGGTGTTATAATAACGATGGGTTGGCAAAGAGACCGGGATCGGATATGGACATACTCTCTGTCGATACCGAAAACCACTTTGACTAACCGTGTACGCGGTGGAGATTCCAGAATGAAGTAGGTGGTGGCGACGTTTCCTGTAAGGTAAATACGTGGACCTGACTCCCGTGAGTTGGCATAAGGTGGCTAAAACAGGAGCGATTCTCAGGCCAATGAGGTCATTCCTCTGATCGGACCCTCCTCTTCGATATTATACGTTGATTTTGGATTGATTCAGTGGCCACTTCTATATTTTGATTTTGGGGAGTTAGTCCGAGGTGGGCGGTAACTGCGGCTACGCGTTTCCACCAGCCTGGATAGCAATTGGTATATCTACCCTGGCATTGCCTAGTTGTGCCGTGTCACCTACCATACCGAGCCTTTACTACGAGTTTCTATTTGTGTCGTACCTATGGAGTATCCTCTGGTAGCTTCCCGATCAGGAGGTATTACGGTACTGTATAGACTATTGGCATTGTGTAACATCCCGCCTTTTCGCACACTTTAAACCGACACACGTGCCAATTCAAAGCATACGCAAGGGCGGATTGTTATGGGGTAAATAAGAAAACAGAGAAGAAATAAAACAAAACAGAATCTCACAGCGGAAGGATAAAATATAATAATAAATATACAGTTCAAAATAGTTTACAAACACTTGATTTGCTTTATACAATAAATATCAGAGTTACACCTACCAATACAATCAATGCAGCGGAACAGTATGAGTGTGGTGCAATACTATAGATAATAATAATACGACTCCTTCGTCTTCGTCCTTCAAAGCTAAAGTCTTCGATCCTGAAACGCTCGGACTGACCCGAGCGAATTTGAAAAGACAAAAACACTCGAGTCAGAACTAAAAGATCTTATGTGAGTTAAATTAACAGAAATAAATATGAGTACAGTAACTCAAGAGATGCTCGGGATTTACATCTCCTAAGGATCCGTTAAACTATTTACTATGTAGTATATTGCGCTATTATAATAGTGTCTATTTATAAAATAAACTTACTTTTTAATAGCGTTAAGGGGTTACCCATATAGCCCTTAACACAAATAATGCCAATAGTTTATACAGTACCGTAATACCTCCTGATCGGGAAGCTACCAGAGGATACTCCATAGGTGCGACACAAATAGAAACTCGTAGTAAAGGCTCGGTATGGTAGGTGACACGGCACAACTAGGCAATGCCAGGGTAGATATACCAATTGCTATCCAGGCTGGTGGAAACGCGTAGCCGCAGTTACCGCCCACCTCGGACTAACTCCCCAAAATCAAAATATAGAAGTGGCCACTGAATCAATCCAAAATCAAAGTATAATATCGAAGAGGAGGGTCCGATCAGAGGAATGACCTCATTGGCCTGAGAATCGCTCCTGTTTTAGCCACCTTATGCCAACTCACGGGAGTCGGGTCCACGTATTTACCTTACAGGAAACGTCACCACCACCTACTTCATTCTGGAATCTCCACCGCGTACACGGTTAGTCAAAGTGGTTTTCGGTATCGACAGAGAGTATGTCAGATATCCGATCCCGGTCTCTTTGCCAACCCATCGTTATTATAACACCGCGGTCATTTAAAAATAGGTTATACTTTAAAAATCAGAATAAAAATTCCATTTAATAACCATGAATACGATATCATTTCAAAACCCAAAACCATATTTTATCACTTATCCCAAATATAATTCTTTTCCAAAATCAAAATGCTTTAACTTCATATCGTCTGAAAATCAAATATTTTCAAAGCATAGTATTTTGAAAATCATAATTTAAAACCATAACTTCTAAAACTTGAATGGTTTGGATATTCAACGGTATATGAATTAAAAGGTTTAACTTAAATGTTACTTTGTAATGAAAATAGTTCTCATGGCTTTACAAATACATTTCTTTATTAAAGTCTAAACCAAAATTTGTATTATCTCTCTCAAGTTCCAAAACCACTTCAATTTATATATATATATATATATATATATATATATATATATCCATTTGGAGTATTAATATTTCAAAACTAAAGTTGGAATTTATTCCTTCAACCAAATTAAATGTTCTATTATTTAGTCTTGAATATTCACATTAAATCCATAAATAAATAAGAACTCCAATTTCTAGTAATAAAATATATATATATATATATATATATATATATTTTTCCCAATTCAAATTATACTAGAATATTCATTTCAATTTATTTTGGGAAAAATCCAATTATAAATATCATATCTTAAAATTTCCAAACTTAACATTTAAACATATGATATAAATTATTAAACTCCATTTTCTAAATTTTCTTCCATTTTTAATAAAGATTTTTATACACCTTTTAATTTCAAAATTTTCAACTTCATATGTATATATATATGGAAGAAAAATATTTATACAATATAAAATTTAAGATTATTATAAACCGTATTCCATCCAAACCATAGAAATCACATTTAAATAGTTATATATATATACCGTGGTGCCTGTATATAATTTTCTATCCTATGGTCAAGTGATACGGATATTTATCATTTCTATCCGCGATTTAAAAGATATAAAATTTTGCGGTTATATATCATTTCAAACCACAATCCCGAATGAAATGAAGTATGCATGATAAATTGCAATTTAATGATATACAATAACATCCATTCATCAACATCACCCATCATCCAATCACAATCATCAAGCAATATCAATCAATAACAATTTATATTTGATAATATATAACAGGTAATAACTGGCAATTTTATTCAGATCAAATTTAACAACTATTAATCTAACAGTCTATATTCAGTAATAAATTATATAACTGTTAACTAGCAGTTCATATACAAACAAATAAATTTTAACTGTAAATTTATACGCAATAAATTAATTAAATTAACAGTTAAATTAAATAAATGCAATTCAACAGATATGAATAAAATAAACATGCCAAATACTCATAAATAAATTTCTATTCATTTATAAAATTAGTTTAACAAACATAAAAGCTTCTAGTAGTTGTGAGTGGGTTTAAACACTCACCTTTGGAATTTAAATCGAATTTAAATTCGATTTAAACCCAAAAATTCGCCCTTCTCGGAATTCGTCCAAACCAGCGTCATCAAATCCGGAATTAAATTACGATCCTAACAAAAGAAATTTCGTGTGAATCCGACTTCGTATGAGAAAGTTATGGCGAAAAATGATGATTGAATTCAAAATTGAAAATAAATAAAACGACACACAAACCATATAGATGCGATCCCCATCGTCCACTCTACAAAACCCAGAAAAGGTTTGACGATCCGACGAAGTTTGCGACGACGATGATGAATGGTCACGGACTGTTTGAATTAATTCCGGTCAAACGAATGTTCAAAACAGAAAACGAATTGCACCAGTAGATTACGTGCCTCGAGAACATTAACATATATTTTTTTGTGGAATTTTTCCGAAGTGTTTGCATTTTCATTTAAATTTGGATTGAAGTAGATCTAGGTTTTGCAACCATTTGAGGAGGAGAAGGAGATGAAGAAATGAATATACAGCAAATGACAATAGGATGGAGCTAGGGTTTATAACTGTATATATATATATATATTAAATTTCCAAAATTTAATTAAATTTACTTTCCATTATTTATTGTCAATTAGATTGATTTATCATTGGATTCATATTTCAATATGTAAATATCCCCAATTTCATCTGCACTTATATTTACATAGTTTCTAAATATTAAATTTCAAATATTACTTCATTTAACGTTACGTATTTATTATTTATTACTTGCTACAGTTGATTATCAATTATACTTAATATACTAAATAGATGGTAAATTTTGAATACTTGTTATCATTAACGTTTTATTTCCACTTACAAAATAAATGAAATTATTACATAAACTCCCTTAATTAAGTCAACCATTATCTTGTATAACTTAACTGGTAATATATATATACCCAATTGCCCTAATTGGTTTATAGTTATCAGCTAAATACATACTAGCTTGTAAATAAATTCGTTTAATTGCAAATGGATCTGATCAAATTTAATAGATTGAATAAATGGGTAAGCAAATAATAAATTTTCCTTTTTGTCAAATTCAAGCCCATCCTACTTAATTATCAATTACAATTTATTACGAAACATTGATTTTATGCAGTTACCTTTTATTTGCGTAGTATTACATCAATTCCTATAACCTTGGATTCATTCCCAATTCACCAAATTCAATTAATTACACTTTACAAATGTGTTTCCAATATATAGGTATTGCCCAAATTAAATTTATTAGCTAACTCATATTAATAAACAAATGACTTATATGAATGATTAAAATTTTCAATTATCTCACTTTACTCCTAAACTTCTGTTATTTAATAATTATTGCTTAGAACCTGATTTTATTCTTCCCATTATCTATTTAATTCCTTCTAGAATCATAGCTAATATTTGTCATCCCTTCATTATCCAAATGTTCTTATCCCATCAAATTTTAGGTTATCGAAATATTAATTGTCAATTTCTTTAATTGCACTAAATTTATCTATTAAAGGTTGCACTTAACCCAAATACATAAAACTTGCCCAATTTCTCCTTAAATCAATAACCTTCATATACAAATATGTTTATCATAAATTTTATCTACTCTTCCTTTTTAGGTAATGTCCTATATATTAGATTTCCATGTAATTTGCAATAAATCATACTCGTAGTTATATCACATTAAATGAATAAATAAGTGTTGACTCTATTCTTTTGATTCAACATTGGTTTACGTTATATTTCATAAATATTTCTACATACATCAGGATTTTTTAAAAATGGTTGTAACGTGAAATCTCGTCTACTTCCCATTTTATATTTAAGGCTTCTAAAACCGATTCATATCATTTCTCTAGTCCAAATTTTATTAATATAACCTTAAATTTAATTTATTCCTATCGATGTAATGGTTAAACACAAATTTCACTTATTTGCAATAAATCCACAAATTGGATTTCAAATTTTCAAATAAATAAATAAATTTTAGTTTATCACTTCTTAAATACCCAAACGTCAATGCCTTAATTTAAACTGCATTTATTACATTTTATAAAAATCCTCCATCTTAAGTGACAAATCAAAACTACTCTAACTACACAAATCATCGTATTATAAAGATATTTACACTATCCTCCATTTATTACCTTAATTTATTTAAGGTAACATTAAATTAATATCTAATGCAATGATTTCAAATTATTATTCCCTCATTCCTTTTTAATTTCAATAACGCCAATTTTAACCGTTATATTCTCTTTATTTATGCGATAAATGCAATTATTGAATCTAATACTCCATTTAATTAATAGATCCTGCTTCCTAGAATCTATATCAACAATAGGTCAAATATATACATAGAATCAGCCTTAACTTCACCTAAAAGAATTAGCTATTTCAACTACCGCACAAAACTACGCTACTGCACTATTTAATCAAATAAATTAATTGAACTTAAATCAGCATAAAGGTTATAAAATTATAAATGTAATCTTAATAAATTCATTTATTGATTTAGACTCTTTCTATACAGTAATTAACCTATTTGTGGGTATAAATAACTTTGGAATTATATTACATCTCATTAGTGCGCGTTTTATTTCCTATAACTTCTCCTTATTTAACTATACCCATTAACAACCAAAAAAATAAATTAGCTTTATTTCAATCTATTTCCCTTCTTAACTAAATAAAATAAATGGTTAACCTAAACACTTGTTATCCTTTGATATATTCAAATTCACTTCCAACATTTATTAACAAAATGTTGCCATAGGTTTAGATTTACATAAATAAATTATATGAATAGGTAGAAAAATTGGTAATCCGCAAATGCCCAATATACACGCATTAATTACTACATATTGTTAGAATCCATTTATTAATTTACTAGTTAATAACGGTCTTTTTATTTCTATTTACTACCAAACTCTCTATTTTATTATAGTTCCAATATATTAATACTTAGGCACATCAAGTGCTAGCCCTTTTGTTATTTATATTAAATTGGGTATGCACAAATAAGTTGTTAATTAACTATTTCTACAAAATTATATTCATACATTTAGTTCCATATCTTATAGGGTTAAATTCTAATTACTTACGCTTAATCTATCAATTTAATACTCTATTCAAACATGCATTTAAATTCTTTTCATCCTAAATAAATTTTATTAAGTGTTGACATCCACTAATAGCATTCACCTTTATTACAACCAAAGGTGACATCTTCACTACTGATTTTATATTAATGAATCTCATTTTAGTTCATATTTTTTTATTAATATTCTCAATTCAACATTTATTGATTTCTTAAAATTTACTTTTAACAAAAAGTGACAAATTACATTATCCAAATCTATTGTCATAAAATTTTATTGTTACACTAGGTTACAACTACTATACCAAATTTCTACATTTATTCTTAAACAAATTAGAAATTATATTAATTTAATTTATTAAATATTATTAATTTCAACGGGTCGTTACACATTGTTTGTGTTAAGGGCTATATGGGTAACCCCTTAACGCTATTAAAAAGTAAGTTTATTTTATAAATAGACACTATTATAATAGCGCAATATACTACATAGTAAATAGTTTAACGGATCCTTAGGAGATGTAAATCCCGAACATCTCTTGAGTTACTGTACTCATATTTATTTCTGTTAATTTTAACTCACATAAGATCTTTTAGTCTGACTCGAGTGTTTTTGTCTTTTCAAATTCGCTCGGGTCAGTCCGAGCATTTCAGGATCGAAGATTTTAGCTTTGGAGGACGAAGACGAAGAATCCGTATTATTTTATTTATAGTATTGCACCACACTCTAAATTTCCGCTGCATTGATTGTATTGGTATGTGTAACTCTGATATTCATTGTATAAGTAAAATAAATATTTTGTAAACAGTTATCATGAACTGTATATTGATTATTATATTTTATCCTTCCGCTGTGAGATTCTATTTTGTTTTATTTCTTCTCTGTTTTTTTCTTATTTACCCCATAACAATCCGCCCTTGCGTATGCTTTGAATTGGCACGTGTGTCGGTTTAAAGTGTGCGAAAAGGCGGGATGTTACAGTTGGTATCAGAGCTTTGGTTTAGCGATAAACTTGGCTTTGTGGGGTTTGACTCTTTGTTAATAGGGTAGTAATACCCTATGGGAGTCGCTGAGTGTATATATATATGAGAGAGCGTATTTGTTAGTATTAATAAAAGATTTTGATATTGTGTTAATCTGTTCCGCTTTGTATTTATAAATTCTGGTTGATGCATGGGACGCTATGTCATCAATAGGGATTTCTAAACACTTAATAGGACAGACCGACATAATATCCGTTTTAATATAGGTGAATGAAATAATTTTGCCTATTATATTTTCTATATATAAAATAAAGTTTTAAATGATATTATGTATATATTTGATTGATATAGATTGGGTGTTAGGAAATAAAAATATTTATAATAATTGAAGCTAAGTTGAAATTAGAATAAATCAAATTGGAGATTTTAGAACTTAAGTCCGGGATTTTAAAAATTTGCTTTCAAAGGATTTATGAAATATAATGCTTTGGTTTATAAGTATTTTCTTCTATAAATATTTCATTTTAATTCAGAAGAATTGTTTTAAAGAAGATTTTGGAGAAAATAAATTTTGTACTTTCCTCTCTGTCACTGGAAAATAATTTCGGTGATGGCGGCCGCATCATCGACTTTCATTTTCAAGTTTCGAAGGGGAAAGACCACTGTAGTAAATTCTACTGCAGATTTATTTTGAAAATATCTAAAATTTTAATTTTTACAAATATAATTGAGATATAAAAGTAGTAAGAAATTATTTATTTATTTTTTTAAGATAATTTGAAATTTGACCCGGTATTTAATTCTTAAATTTCCATTAACTAATGGTTTAAATTATTTTAGTGAAATAAAAGGTAAGTAATTAATGAAGTGAAACCTCTAATTTAGAGAATTAATGCTAAGTTATAAAGGAAGTTAAAATTTTAACTTATAAGAGAGGTAAAGATTTATTGAACAATGAATGAATTAAAAGAATTTAGATAAACTTGTATAAGTTCAATTGCATTTTTCTTTAACATATATATAACTTACCAAATATAAAAAGTTGAAATGTTAAATGAGAGATTGGAATTGAATATTTTACAAGTAGGAATTTTGGGAAATAATGAAGGATTCAATGAATTGCTATTATAAATAAGAATATAATGGTATAAACTTAAGTTATAATTTGAATTTTTCCATAATTTAAGATAAGTATTATTAATAGGTGATTTTAAACTTAAATAAATAAAATGAAATTCTTTAACAAATAAAGATTGATGTGTAGGGTTATAAACTTAAGTGTGATTTAAATGCTACTAGTTTAATATAAGTGGAAGTGGGAAATTAAATTGTTACTACTATTAAATATAATAGAAACGTCAACATTTAATAAATGAATGAAATTAAGGGTAAGTTGAAATTGTAATTTATAAAACGAATATATATTTGTTGAACCATAAATTAATAAAAAGGAATTGAGAAGAAACTTGTAAATTTTCACTTACATTCTTAAAACATACATAACTTACCACATAATAAAAGTTGCAATGTTAGTAAGAAAATGTAGGGGAAATCTTACAAGTGAAGCTTGAGGTAATTAAGATATTCAATAAATTTGCTGTTAAAACTTAAGCTAAATCGGAAATTTTACTATATAAGAAAGGTAAGTAGAATAAATGAGTGATATAAACTTTAGTCAATAAATTGGAACGCAAATATGATAATTTTGTAATAAATGAAAATGAAAATTGTAAGAAATAAAGAAATCCCTCCATAAATGAAAGAAAGAAAATCAAACCACTGAAGCATGAAATAAAAGTATAATAAGTAAAATTTTGGTTGTTGGTTTGAATTGTTATTGTTTGATTTATGTTTGTTGGGTAAGGAATTTGAAGTTGTTGGATGAATAAATAATCTATCTTTGTTCCATCTAAGACTGTTGAGTAAAAGGATGCACTTGATAGTTAATTTCATTTCATACGAATTTCAAGTTTGAACCCAAACAACTGTTTGTTTGATGGATTAAATGGTTGTTTTGCTTTGTGTATGTATGCTGTTTGTAAGGTTGATGGTTGTTGTATTGATTGGTTGATTAATGGTTGAAACCACCTAAACATTTCACTTTAATATAAATATTTAACCTTTTTAGATTATATAAGTGAAATGCAGGTTATGCAAGCAACTGCTACTGCTTTTGGTTCCATAATAATAAGCGTATTGCCCGACAAATAGGTACGTTTCCGGATTACGTTTTGTAGCGCTATTTTATATAATTTCTCCCGTGTTGGGATATAATATTTTGGATAATATATGTAATATATTTGTATATTTGGATATTATATTTTCTCCAGAGTCTCTCCGTACAAAGGAGACTCTGCCAAAATTTTCCGTAAATTTTAGACTTAGAATTTTGTTAAAAATGTTTTCCAGCTTTAATAATTTAAGTATAAAAGGTTATAATGACTATAAAACGGGCATATATCATTTAAGGAAATTAATTTAGTAAATTATTGTTTATAAGTTAATATTTGAAATAAGATGTAATGTTTTATTCTTCCTTCTCCCTTCTTTTTCCTTTTCGGGGACGAAAAGTTTTGAGTGGGGGAGATTGTAACTACCCGTTAAATTTGATAATATTAAATGAATTAAATTAATATAATTTCTAATCTGATTTAGAATAAAAAAAAAGCTTTAAAGATTTATTTGAGAAAATGTAGTAATTTGTTATAGTAATTGGAATTTAATGTAACAATTTAATTTTTATGACAATAGTTTTGGATAATGTAATTGTCACACTTTGTTAAAAGTTAATGTTAAGAAACCAATAAATGTTGAATTAGTGAATATTAATAAAATATTTATTAGAATGGGATTCATTTAATATTAAAATAAATAGTAGGATTGTTTCATTTGGTGACCGTTGAATAAACCAATGCAATAAGTGTAGATAATTTTTTTTATGAATATTGTTCAATAATGAATGTACTTAAAAACGGTAATAAACTTAATATAAGAAAACAAAGGCAAATTGTGTATTAATTAATGAATTCATGAATCAGTGTATGGACTTAGTGTAACTATACGTAAATGTACGCAATAAGGTTGTGAAATACCAATGATTTGGATTTCCAATTTATATTAAACATAATGTTGGTAGATATTGGAATTCACTGTTGTGTGAAATATATGAGAAATCAAGTCAAATGTAAATTATACCGTAGATGATATACTCTTTTAAACAGTAGGATTTTTAAATAAATAAACGTTTCACTTAGGTTTCAATTGGATAACTTATGTAGTTTAATGGAGAATCAATTGCAATTAATTGCCATAAATTTGTGATGATAGGGTAGTTTGATTTGGCCTTTAAGAAGCAAAGAAAAAGAAAGCCAAGATTTATGAATTCATTTGTAATGTGAAATGCAAATCTTGTGGATTGTTTTTTTTTTTTTACAAGTGGAATTAATATTTAACCATTACGTTAGTAGAGTCTGATAAGTTAAGGTAGATAATCAATGGTAATTTACCTACTTCAAAGGATATATTAATATAAATATGGGTAAAATGAGGTTAGACCAAGGATATAATATTAATTGATTTTTAAGGCTTAATTAATACGTGAAATAGACAAGATTCCACATTCAAACATTTATACAAAGCTAAGTTGTAAATAGAAGTACCAATGTAATATAATGTAAATAGATGGGAATCAACATTTATTTATTTATTTAATGGAATTTAATTTCTATAGTATGATAATCGCAATTAAATGAAATTGAAATAGCTAATTTATACGTTAGTTGAAATTTAGCTGGAATATGAGGATTTTTAATGAAATAGTGAAATCAAATGGAAATAAGGTTTCAATTATACATTGGAATTTATATTCATGATAAAAGGTTAATTGAAAACCAAAGGAGTTAATAAAGGAATCAAGCTTTATCTATTAATTTGGATTTAAGATATGGTAAATTGGATTTATTGCAATAATTAATTCTATAAGATGAGGTTAATACTTATTCTATTTATAATTGGACCAAATTGTTGATATAGATTTTTAGAAAGCAGAATCTATAAATTAATTTGAGTATCAAATTCAATAATTGCGCTTATTGCATAAATAAAGGGAATTTAACGTTAAATATTACGTTACTGAAATTTAAAATAGACTTTAAGAATAATAATGTGAATCATGAACCAAAGTATGTGGCATCCCTATTTTGGATAAAAGATAAGTATACAAGGATTAAAAATGTAATAAATAGGTTTTGAGGAATTTATTTATAATTCCTTAATATAAGGAAGCGGAGGAATGTATACTGAAATTTGATAGACTTGTCAACTCTAATTCACAGCCAAACTTGTTAAATCATTTAAATTGATTTTAATTTACATAAGCAATAGAATTGGGACAATTTTAGAATATTCATATAGAATTGGATTTCTATAATTTATTTAATTTATTTAATGAATATTAAAAATAGCCTTTTTGGCCACGGACTCGGATTTCGACGAAACCAGTTTCATCGGATCCGTATCGGTGTATTATTATAAGGTTTCAAGTTTCGTATCGATCGGACCTGTCGTTTGATCGTACGGACGCGAAACGCCTTGAAAATCAATTTGAAATCAATTTGGAAATCTTGTTTTCAGCATAACTTCTTCATACGATCAAATTTGGACGTGAAACTTTTTCCATCGCGTTCAGAATATTTTAAAATACCTATTTGGATATATGGGTTTGACAAATTTCGTTCCGGGGTCAGAACGGGCTTTTTGGGCCTTAGTTTGTTTCGTACGTTCATCTATCTAGTCTATCTACTCTAACCCAACCCTACCTATAAATATACAGTTATAAACCCTAGCTCCATTCTATTGTCTATTTGTTGTGCGTTCATCTTCTTCAAGCTTCTCTTCTTCTTCAATGGGGGCTAACCCTAGATCCAGTCAGTTCAAAAAAAATAAAATTCAATTTCAAAAAAAAAAAAAAAAAAAAATATTTTGCGGATCTGCAGCAGCTTCTGGTCGCGCTTCGGGTTTCAGGGGAGAAAACCCTAGAGCAACTTCGGGTCAGAAAGAAAATGACTTGGGTCGCTCCGGGTCATTTTGGCGAAAACTCCAAGCAAGCAACGGGGAATTGAGGCGGCGCACCGAAGTCGAACCCGAAGTCGACCCAGGACTAGAATTTTCCATTTTTCAAATTTTCATAACTTTTGCATACGAGCTCGGATTCGCGCGTGGTTTGTTTTGATGGGATCGTATCGGAATTTCTAACGTTTTGGCGCTAGTTTGGACAAATTTGGAGACCGTCAAATTTTTGGGTTTAAATCGAATTTAAATTCGATTTAAATTCCAAAGGTGAGTGTTTTAACCCACTCACAACTTCTAAAAGCTTTTATGTTTGTTAAATTAATTTTAGAAATGAATAGAAATTTATTTATGAGTATTTGGCATGTTTATTTCACTCATATTTGTTGAATTGCATTTATTGAATTTAACTGTTAATTTCATTTATTTATTGATAGTTAGAATTTGTGTTTGCCTATAAACTGCTAGTTAACAGTTATATAGATTATTACTGAATATAAACTGTTAGATTAATAGTTGTTAAATTTAATCTGAATAAAATTGCCAGTTATTACCTGTTATATATTATCAAATATAAATTGTTATTGATTGATATTGATTTATGATTGCGATTTGGATGATGGATGATGTTGATGAATGGATGTTTATTGTATATCATTAAATTGCAAATTATCATGCATATTTCCTTTCATTCGGGATTGTGGTTTGAAATGATATACAACCGCAAAATTTTATATCTTTTAAATTGCGGATTGAAATGATAAATATCCGTATCACTTGACCATAGGATAGAAAATTATATACAGGCACCGCGGTCTATATATAACTATTTTAATGTGATTTCTATGGTTTGGATGGAATACGGTTTATAATAATCTTAAATTTTATATTGTATAAATATTATTCTTCCATATATATACATATGAAGTTGAAAATTTTGAAATTAAAAGGTGTATAAATCTCTTTATTAAAAATGGAAAAAAAATTAAGAAAATGGAGTTTGATAATTTATATCATATGTTTAAATGTTAAGTTTGGAAATTTTAAGATATGATATTTATAATTGGATTTTTCCCAAGATAAATTGAAATGAATATTCTAGTATAATTTGAATTGAAAAAAAATATATATTTTATTACTAGAAATTGGAGTTTTTATTTATTTATGGATTTATGTGAATATTCAAGACTAATTAATAGAACATTCGATTTGTTGAAAGAATAAAATCCAACTTTAGTTTGAAATATTAATACTCTAAATGGATATACGTATATATATATAAATTGAAGTGGTTTTGGAACTTGAGAGAGATAATACAAATTTTGGGTTAGACTTTAATAAAGAAATGTATTTGTAAAGCCATGAGAACTATTTTCTTTACAAAGTAACATTTAAGTTAAACCTTTTAATTCATATACCGTTGAATATCCAAACCATTCAAGTTTTAAAAGTTATGGTTTTAAATTATGAATTTCGAAATATTATGCTTTGAAAGGATATTTGGCTTTCAGACGTTATAAATTTTAAAGCATTTGGATTTTTGAAAAGGTTTATATTTGGGATAAAGGATATCATATTTTTTTTGGGTTTTAAAATGATATCGTATTCATAATTTTAAAATGGAAATGTTATTCTGGTTTTAAAGTATGAGCTATTTTTAAATGACCGCGGTGTTATAATAACGATGGGTTGGCAAAGAGACCGGGATCGGATATGGACATACTCTCTGTCGATACCGAAAACCACTTTGGCTAACCGTGTACGCGGTGGAGATTCCAGAATGAAGTAGGTGGTGGCGACGTTTCCTGTAAGGTAAATACGTGGACCCGACTCCCGTGAGTTGGCATAAGGTGGCTAAAACAGGAGCGATTCTCAGGCCAATGAGGTCATTCCTCTGATCCGACCCTCCTCTTCGATATTATACTTTGATTTTGGATTGATTCAGTGGCCACTTCTATATTTTGATTTTGGGGAGTTAGTCCGAGGTGGGCGGTAACTGCGGCTACGCGTTTCCACCAGCCTGGATAGCAATTGGTATATCTACCCTGGCATTGCCTAGTTGTGCCGTGTCACCTACCATACCGAGCCTTTACTACGAGTTTCTATTTGTGTCGTACCTATGGAGTATCCTCTGGTAGCTTCCCGATCAGGAGGTATTACGGTACTGTATAGACTATTGGCATTGTTTGTGTTAAGGGCTATATGGGTAACCCCTTAACGCTATTAAAAAGTAAGTTTATTTTATAAATAGACACTATTATAATAGCGCAATATACTACATAGTAAATAGTTTAACGGATCCTTAGGAGATGTAAATCCCGAACATCTCTTGAGTTACTGTACTCATATTTATTTCTGTTAATTTTAACTCACATAAGATCTTTTAGTCTGACTCGAGTGTTTTTGTCTTTTCATATTCGCTCGGGTCAGTCCGAGCATTTCAGGATCGAAGATTTTAGCTTTGGAGGACGAAGACGAAGAATCCGTATTATATTATTTATAGTATTGCACCACACTCTAAATTTCCGCTGCATTGATTGTATTGGTATGTGTAACTCTGATATTCATTGTATAAGTAAAATAAATATTTTGTAAACAGTTATCATGAACTGTATATTGATTATTATATTTTATCCTTCCGCTGTGAGATTCTATTTTGTTTTATTTCTTCTCTGTTTTTTTCTTATTTACCCCATAACAATCCGCCCTTGCGTATGCTTTGAATTGGCACGTGTGTCGGTTTAAAGTGTGCGAAAAGGCGGGATGTTACATTTATTAACACATGTAGAGAGTGGTAGATGTGCTAAAATCATAAATCGAAACAAAATACTACCGTTGTTTGGTTTGCAATACATAGGAAAATTAACTCATTGTTGGAGCATCAAATAAAAAAAAGTAGCAAGAATAAAACGGTAGTTAAATGCAACTTTTTGGGTGCATATTCTAGGAAATAATGAAGTACTCTATGATAACAAAATTGGAAGACATATGCAGTAATTTACAAATGGAAGGAGACTTGTTTCATAAAAGTAAGAAAATAATAAGGTTCAATTTGTTACTCAAAGTAGCAGATAGAGCATTATATGCAAAAATCGTTAGTTACTTTGTCTCGTTGAAAATGATTGATATCGAAAGAAATACGCGAAGACAAAAAAAATACCCATTCTTGAAAGAAAGATTTAAACACTCCCATTAATTAAAATTATGAAGCAACAATCACTTGACCAATTCAACCTTACAATATTCATGCTCACATATTTTTATGATTAGAATAGTATATAATATAATATTCAATATTGCCTTAATCCTAGTGCGTTGTTTATTAACTTGGGCTGGGTGGGCTCACCCCTGGTCTGGTTTATGTATCTTAGCGTAAGGAAACATCATACATCGTACGTATCCATTTATATTGTTATCTGCCTTGGTACTTGATGTCTAATTTAATCTAATTGGGCATCTCATTTTATGGATATGAATAAAATGCTATTGTAATTTAGAGCCGTTATGGTAATGATAACCATTACCAATACGAGAAAGCCGTTATCGCACCAATACTATTGTTAAGACAAAATTGACTACTAGTACTTTACTGTTATCGTTGTAAAATGATCACTAGTAAACCGATAAATTGATAAATCGTTGATTGGTGATGACAAATTATCAACACATAAAAACACTAAAAAATTTACTATATTAAGATTTATCATTGATAATTATTTTGCTATAGATTCAAACCTCATCAATGATTATATCAATATTTTGATTTACTTTCGTTGATATAGAAAATTTTCTTGATTCTTCATAAAATATTTTTGATTTTTTTGATAACATGAGTGATACTTAATTCACTCAGAGCACTCATTGATTCATCACAAATTATTTACAATAGTATGAAATAATAACCTTGCTAATCTTAGATTTTGAAGTTAAATGAAAAATAAAAAAATGAACATTAGCATGAATATTACTAGAAATATCTTCTTAAATATGATTTTCTTCAAAATTGTCCATGGTTGGGATTAATTAAAATTGTGAAAAATAAAATAAAATAAATATGACTGATAAAATTACCGTTATCACTAGTTTTGACATTTTTTTACCGCTAAATTGACCGTTAACAATGATAAATTTACAGTTACCATATTGATAGCATTTGTATACCAATGCAGTTCGATTTAGTTACTAATTGTTTAATATTTGTGTGGTACTGATTAATTTTTCATTACCATAACAACCCTATATGATGTGTGTCACCGCTTGCTTTATGTAAGCCTACTACTGTGAGTTTTATTCCTGAACACGTCGTTGGATTTGGTTTTTATGGACGCTTGATTCAGCGACCAACCATTGCATTTAATCGGTTTATCCTAAACTCTGGCTCAAGCGATAGCCTTGTGCATTGGTGTGTGTGTGTGTATGTGTGTATATACATACATATACACACACATATACATACATATATATGACGGTAAAAGGAGATGTGTTTTCAACCTTTCGCTGCGCATCTATCCGCACATCATTCAACTCATCATCTCAACCGCTCATGCAATTCAAGGGCTGACATCTCACTATAGATTTACTTCAGATCATGGGCTAATTTGTTTAAAGCCCAATGCTCTTATATGTATCATATATAAATTGTTGTGTGTATTTTCAATTCATGATTCTGATAGAAACTGAGATAATAAAACAATCTCTTCATCAAATCAAACATTTGTATTGTATTACTTTTCTTACTTGGTATCAGAGCAATCAAAGGCTTAACATCCATCTAATCATTTGATCAAACACCATCAGAACAGTATCATCATTTGGGTGATCACCTTCATTAGGAACTGTGTCTCATCATCTGAAGGGTGTATCATATCAGGAACATAGATCTGTGCCGTGCCAACAATTGTGGCTGCAGCAGAATCAACTCATCAAAAAAAAAATTCAATCAAGAAAACCAGAAAAACAAAGAAATCAAGAAATCAAGAATCATCTCAAAATTAAAGAAAGTGCCCTCCTGCACGACATATCAGATCAAAGAAAGTAAGAACGTTGATCATCATCTATGTCATACGGTAGCATCAGTTTTACTGTGAGAAATTCTTGACCCAGTACCTTTATTTTTCTGTTTCCGATTGAATAGTTTCTGTTGCCCTGCATTTCTATTGCTTTTCTGTATTCTTCTTGTTTCTGAAATCATCATGAGTGAAGAGATGAATATCAACCCCAATTTTCAAGCACAAGAGTATCTCAAAGCCAACCACGGTCAGATCTGGTGAATGATCTGATGAAGGCCATAATCAAGTCTCAGAGCCAGATGACATCTATTCAACTTGACGAATCGAATTTTTTGCTTTGGAAATTACAAGTTGAAACATCCATCAGAGGTTATGGGTTAGAGGATTATATTCTTGGCACAAGAATTACTCCACCAAAGTTTGTTAAAGATAATGAAGACAAACTGATGCCAAATCAAGAATACATAGCACACCAAAGGCAAGACAGCCTTGTATATGCATGGATGATGTCATCCATAAGTGCATCAATTCTGCTGCCACAACTTATAGGCTGTAAAACTGCTCAAGAAGTATGGACAACAATTGAAAGAAACTTCACTTCTCAGTCATCTGCAAGAATCATGCACCACAGAAGACAACTACAAAATATCAGAAAGAATGATATGTCAATGAATCAATATCTTCTCAAAGTCAAAAACTTATGTGATCAACTAACCTCAGCTGGACACAAAGTGTCTGAATCAGAGCACGTGCTGCATATAATCAGTGGTCTAGACAGTGAATATGAAGCTGTTGGGGCCATCATCTCCACTATGGAGCCTACACCATCCTTACAGTTTGTGTATTCTACCCTTCTTTCACATGAAGGAAGGATAGAACACAACAAAACAGTAAGTTCAGATATCTCTGTCAACTACACATACAACAAAGGTAAACAAAACCGAAGTACCAGAGGACAGTTTAATTTTCAAAGGGGTGGACCATCCAACATAGGAAGAAGAGGAGGCAGAAGCAACAACAACAATAAAATAAGGTGTCAAATATGTGAGAAGTATGGCCATGGGGCAAATAAATGTTACCTTAGATTCAACAAGAACTATACTCCTTCACAACAAGGTAGCAGTGCAAATGTAAACCTTGTCACTGTGCCAAAAGACAGCAGCTCAAATCAAGCAGAAATTCTAAACACTGAAACAACAACAAATGATGATACTGGAGATGACTGCTGGTACCCAGACTCAGGGGCTACTAATCATGTGACCAACAATCTCAACAACCTAAACTTGGGAAACAAAGAGTACAAAGGTACACAAAATCTTTTTGTTGGTAATGGTAAAACTGTGCCAATTACACACACTGGAAATGCAAGAATACATGGACCCAAACAACTTCTTCTAAGAAATTTGTTAAGGGTTCCTTCAATTAAAAGGAATCTAATGAGTGTTTCCCAATTTGCAAAAGATAACAAAGTTTATTTTGAATTTTATCCTAACACATGCATGGTTAAAGATATACTAACACAAGAAATTATCTTGCAGGTTAAAGAAAACAATGGATTGTACAATCTGATTTTTCAAATTCAAAAATCTCCGAGAATAAGGAAAATACTCATGTGATGAATGTTTCTAGTGATTCTAAAAATTGTAGTAAAATTGATTTGTGGCATCGCAAACTGGGTCATCCCAGTAACAAAATTGTAAAGTATGTCGTGAGTAGTAATAACATTTCATCTAGTAACATCCGTGATTCTTACTTTTGTACTTCTTGCCAATTGGAAAAGAGTCATAAACTTGCATTTTCAGATTCACACACATGTTACACAAGACCACTTGAGTTAATTGCTAGTGATCTATGGGGGCCAGCAACTATTAGCTCAGATTATGATTACAAGTATTACATATCTTTTATAGATGCTTATTCAAGATTTGTATGGATATACATGCTAAAGTCTAAATCTGAAACCAGTAATATAGTAATGTAGTTCATTAACAAGGTTGAAAACATGACTGGGAATAATGTATGTACATTTCAGTCAGATGGTGGAAAAGAATTTTTTCCTTAAAAAATTTTCTTTGAAAAGAAAGGTATTAATCATAGGACTACATGTCCATACACATCTGAACAAAATGGAATCATTGAAAGAAAACATAGACATATTGTAGAAACTGGGTTAACCTTACTAGCACAAGCCTCTATGCCATTAAAGTTTTGGCCAGAGGCATTTAACACTGCTGTACTCTTGATAAATATACTACCAACAAAAACTCTTAAGTTCAACTGTCCATAGGAAGTGTTAACTAAAATTAAACCAGATTATGAGCATCTAAAAATATTTGGATGCCAATGTTTTCCTTGTTTAAGATCTTATAACAAACACAAATTAGACTTCAGATATACTCCTTGCACCTTTTTAGGATATTGTAATAAACAAAAGGGGTATAGGTTTTTCGACAACAAAGGAAGAATATATATATTCAGGCATGTAAGATTCAATGAGCAGGTTTTTCCATATAGCAATGTTGAAGCTAAAATCACAGAAAAAGTGAGAAATTCAAAATTCATGATTCCTGAACCACCTGATGAGATTGAAGTTCTGCTTTCAACACAGTCTATAAGGAATGACATCAGTACAAGCTCACAACACACCATGACTGCTAGAAAGTCAGGTCAAGAGCAAGCTACACATGAAGATGATAGCAACAATCAGAATTTTCAAAGTCATGAAACAAGCAATTCAAGTCATGATCAAGCCATCAGAGATGATACTATGGCCTACAACAGTTCAAACAGCAACTCTGACGGCATTGTCAGAAATAATATCAATATTCACCCAATGTTAACTAGAGAAAAATGTGGTATTTATAAACCAAAGGTTATCAACAACATGGTTGTTCAGGAAGAACCTTCATCCTACATAGAAGCTGCTCAAAATGATAAATGGAGAGCTGCCATGCAGGAAGAATATAATGCTCTAGTTAACAAAGGAACTTGGGATCTGGTTAAAAACTAGAAAACAAAAATATAATTGGGTGCAGATGAATTTTTAAATTAAAGAAAAATGCTGATGGATCAATTTCTAAATATAAAGCAAGGTTGGTTTGTCACGCCCCACCTCTATACCCACGCCAGCCAAGAACACTACGGAGTAGTGCTGTTAACTAGCACGGAGAATAAGGCTGTTGAGGAGCGACCATCCATGTAATTGCTTATCACACGGTGGCTATTAATAATCTTCGGAAACAAACATAGAAATAAGCATAACGCAAATCAGTCACAGACATCCACACAAAGGCGGAAGAAGATATGAATATATAACTAACACATGAAAGTGTACATCAGAGTAGTGCTCAAAAGATCCACAATTATACAAAAGAATAGCAACACGTGCTATACAAAAGAATACAACTATGAGTCTATATCTCAAGTGTAAACAACAAAAACTGCTAATCTAAACAGTTAGCCAAAAGTCAGAGTGATGAATCCCTGGGAAGAAGTCAAGCAGAAGCACATGTAACATCTCGGTCTGACCCGAGTATTATTTAAGAAAATAATAAACGGGTCAGTCTAGCTATAAATATCAGATGACATGATATAACATAAAAGATATGGCATAAACATAAAATATCCATAATGACATACCACTATAAGTATGTAAATAATGATCAACAGAAGATCAATCAATAAGAGATAATCAATATCACAAGAATCTTCTCAAAGATTCGGAAAGGGCATCATACCCCAAACTTGTACTCATAACAAGTCAATGACATAAATTCTAGAAATCAATGCAAGAAGTCCAGAAATCATAGAAAAGAGAAAGAGGCCTATCACATGACGGTCCGAAGACCAAGGGGGCTACCCCACATGTGTGAATGGAATCACACAGATTAAGGTCCAGACTAACCAAAAAGCAAAAAGGTATGTGTGAGTGGAATCACATAAGTGGTGTCTAGTCTAACCTCGCAACAAGAGACATCGCACATTTGCTAGTCTAAATCATCAGAATGATCGTCATGATCAATGAGAAGTGTCAATTACACTAAGTTAGTAAATATAGAAGTTTAGCTTCATGTCCCATAACCACTTGCTTAACTTAAATATTTACGAACAAACTGTAAATCTTCACTAATAAAATTGTCACAAGAGGTTCAATCGAACAAGTCCAAGAATTAACCGACGAAGTGAAGGCAAGCGTTTCATACCACTTATTTTACTAAGTCGTTTAATTAGATTTCTCATCCGAGTGAGGTAAAGGTTTGTATATACTAATAGATTGGAAAACAGTTTAAGAAAAGAGCTTTGTTATTAAAAATAGAGTTGAAATTGTTTGTTAAAAGAGTTTTGATATTTACTACTAGTATTGAAACCTTTATATTATAAAGTGACAAAACACAGAAGCAATTGTAGAAACAATCAGTCACAAAAATCGCATACGGAGATGTGAATAAAATCCAAGGAAATCAGCTCAATGTTTTTCAGATAAGATCCCCTACGGAGGGGGGTCCAGGTGGTGGCAACCCCCAAGGTGGGGGTGCGGGGGCAACGCCACCGCTTACGGGGTTCGACCTTCCCGGTCAGGTCGCGGGGGTCCAAGGGGCAGCGCCCCAACCAAAACGGTACGACCTAGTGAAGACCAAAGGGAGGATAGGATCGAGCGACCTAAGGGGGTACGCGACCTAATGGAACAAAGGCGCAAAAGTCACGTGACCTAACGGTTTATAGGTCATACGACCTAGTGGGTTAACGGTCTAACGACTTACGGGTTATAGGTCCAACGACCTAAGGCCTAACAGTATATAGGTCAGGCGACCTAACAGTGTTGCGACCTAAAAATGGAAGACAAGGCCGAGCGACCTATCGAAGTAAAAAGGCACGCGACCTATCGGAGAAAAAGGGGCACGCGACCTATCGGTGTTACGACCTAAGGAATTCGAAGCCACACGACCTAAAGGTGATGGGGTTACGCGACTTAGGGACAGAAGTAGGACCGAGCGACCTATGACCTAGGAGACTCACGACCTACGACCTACGATCTACGACCTAAGGCCCACGCGACCTAGTGAAATAGAAGAGGCAATATTAGGTCGGAGACGACCTGCGACTTAAGGCCAGCGCGACCTAGAGTTTTAACACGCGAGCGACCTAACGTTATAAAGGCCAGACGACCTAAGACTTAACTCGCGAACGACCTTCGGCTTAAGGCTTAACTCGCAAGCGATCTAAGGGTTAGGTCGCGAGCGACCTAAGGGTTAGGTCGCGAGCGACCTAACGACTTAAGACTTAACTCGCGAACGACCTTCGGCTTAAGGCTTAACTCGCGAGCGACCTAAGGACTTAAGACCCAACGACCTAATTCCGAGGCGAACGGTTTTAAGGCCAGAAACGAGCTATTCTCCGAGTGACTTTTCAACGCGAACGACCTAACATAGGCAGAACGACCTAAGTGCAGTTTTTCATCAAAAACACTAAAAATTGGAGTTTTTGGCCAATCCAATCCAAATCAAATGCAAATGTACATGCTAAAATGATGGGGAATCATTCCCAACAATCCAATATAGTTATAGACTAGAATTGTGAGATAAAAATCTCACCTTTGCACAAATTCAATGAAAAATGAAGTTTTAAGCAAGCAAGAATCAATCCCTCTTCTATCTAAACACAAGAAGCTTGAATCCAATGTCTTCTTCTTGAATTTGGAGTAGAAAGATGGATTGCAATTGAATTTGAGTTTTGGAATTTTAATTTCCCATTCCCTCCACCATTTTTGAAGAAGCTTGAAGACTTAGGAAAATAGAAATGAAGTTATGAAGAGTAGGGTGAAGGTTGGGTCTAATAGGCTAAAAGCCCAACCCAAAGTCTCAAGTGAAAAAGTAGTGAAATTCTACTATCTCCAATCATATCAATGTTTATACTTAAAAAAATTGTAAACGGCATTTCGAACTCAATGGAAGTGGTCTCGAGTCCTAATTTGACCGTTTGCAAAAAGTAGCTTTTCGGACCAATATCCGATTAACGACAAAATATTTAAATAAAATATTTAAATATAAAATCGATAAATATGCGGGTTGTTACATGGTTGCAAAGAGGTATTCTCAACTGCATAGGGTTGATTTTTCAGAAACTTTTTCCCTGTTGTGAAGCCTTCCTCAATCGGAGTCATTCTAACCATTGCTTTAAGCAGAAATTGGACCATCAGACAATTAGATATTAATAATGATTTTCTCAATGGTGTATTACAGGAAGAAGTATTTATGGAGCAACCAGAAGGGTTTACTCAGAAATCAGACAAAGGGTTGGTGTGCAAACTCAATAAAGCTATCTATGGCTTAGAGCAAGCTCCAAGAGTTTGGTTTGATAAGCTCAAGTCAACACTTGTGAAATTCGGCTATAACTCTTTAAAATCTGACAACTCCATATTTACTAAAATTAATGATCTTGCCACCACTTATATTCTAATTTATGTTGATGATTTTATTATTACAGGGAGCAGTGAGTCAGAAATTAAGAAAATCACTGCAATGCTTAACTCAGAATTCTCAATTAAAGATCTGCGAGACCTGAATTACTTTCTAGGAATTGAAGTACAAAGAACCTCAAAATCAGAAATACACCTCAATCAAAGGAAGTACATTTCAGAAATATTATCAAGAGCCAAAATGGACAAAGCTAATTCCCTACCAACCCATTTTTGGTAAAAATAGAATTGAGCTTACAATCCAAACTGTGTTTTATATTGTACCCTTTTCCCCATTTGAAATATGATACAAACCATTTTAAAGATTTTAAAACTAACTTTTATGCAAGTCCTTCAATCCCTTACCCATGACATAATCATTGAGTACAAGCCTGCACAAAAGTATTGCCTACAGAATACCTCAGCTTCTTTATAAATTGCAATCTGCAAACTTAAAAAAAAAACAGAGAGAGAGAGAGAGAGAGGAAAAGTCATACTAAACAAGCACCGTTACATTTAAAACCATACACTTTGTTACGTGTGCTAAATATGTGCTAAGGCTAATTTCACGAGCTTGTAAATTGTAAAAAAACCAGTATGAATTAGCATGAAAGGTGAACAAAATTACATATTTACAGACTGAACTGAACTACGGACTAACAATATTACATCAATCCATCAAAACTTTTGCAGCCTACAATTATAACAGCCAACAAAACAACATAAACATACAAACTGAATCATATAGAACACCCAACAGTCCATAAAGAACAACAATGCCAGTTGAATGAAATAATTTTATGTCCATACCTTGCAACCTTACAACCTTACAAGAAGCATTTAGCCCAAAACTGTAAAAATTGTCGGTTCCTTTGCCATGTAAAAGAAAGTTATAGCTGAATCTTATAAACAAACATGATGGTTTCCTGTAAAAAACAATGAAACATATTGCAATCATCTTTAATCCTTGAGGAAACAAAAGATTGTAAATTATTTTTTAGCATAAAAGTATAAAGATGATTCACCTTGTTATGCGCCATCATCTTCTCGTTTAAGTGAAACTAAGCTTTCGCTATACCAGACAAACTACGAAAGAACAAGATTGGGATTTTGAAGTTTGTTATGACAGACAAACTTTGAATCGAAAAATTTTACCTACAGATGAAGCTATCAGCAGGTGGATTGAGGGGAGCCAGCAATGATTTGCGATGGGATGGGAGAGCACGAGATTGATATGAATTGGTAAAACGGAGAGATTGATATGAATTGGGGAGCAAGAGAAGAAATGGAATTTGGGGAAAGCGAATTACTTTGGAGGGAACCATGCGTTTTAGGTGTAAAAATTTCTGCCAATAGTAGGCACGAAATTGGATACGGCTACAAGCCGTATCAAATTTGATACGGCTATTAGCCGCGTCCAAATAATTAAATAGGGCTTGGAGCCATATAATATTTGATTTAATTCGTATCTAAGAAGGCGGATGGAGGGGTGGCTAAAACTGTTTTTTGGTGTAGTGGGCATTACCCATATCCCCCTTAACACCTTTTATATAATGCCGTAGTCTACACGGATACTGTAAACTCCACCCGCAGGTGGGTTATCAGGGAGCACTACATAGGTACGACACAGAACAAACTCGTAGAAGGTGCGATAGGGCATGTGAACACAACATTCGAGGCAATGCTAGGGTAGATATACCAATTGCGGATACAGATTGGTGGTGACGCATAGCAGCTACTACCGTCCACCTCGGAACACACTCCCATAACCAAAATCAAGGGGTTGCCACCAAATCAAATCACAAAGTAATAGAATGCTATCGAAGAAAAGTGTCCGATAGAAGGAATGACCTCATTTGGACCGACATGGCTCCTGTTTTAGTCACATCCAAGCCGACCCACGGGAGTCAGGGTCATGTAAATACCTAATATAGAATCGTTCTCCAAATCATCCTACTTCATTTCTAGAATCTCCACCACGTGCAAAGTTGTTAAAGTGGTTTTCCGTATTTTCAAAGAGTATGACAATACCCGATCCCAATCTCTTTAGCAACCAAATGCTTATTACACACCGGATGGTTCCTTTACATTTCCAAACCAACTCATAGTTGATATCAGCATATCATATTCTCAAAACCATATCACTTTCAAATCATATTCACTTTCAAAAGCGCATTCACTTCCAAAATCATATTCACTTTTAAAATCATATTCACTTTTGAATTTATCGATAAGGCAGGTTAATTAAATCTTCGTTCCAAAATCATCATATTTACTCAAATATGCGATTTCACAAAATGATATCAATTCCAAATTCCAACTTAGGTTGTATCATTATCAAGGATTTAAATATAAATACTTCAACTTTACACGGTCTGAAATTGTAGAAAATAGTTTAGATAGTCATAAATAGTTTTAATTGTTTTAAAAATAGTTTAAATAAATTAAAATTGTTTAAATAGTAAAAATATTTTAAATAGATTAATTTAGATTTAAAATGATTTAAAATAGATTAAATAGATCCAAATCATATTAAGTAGATTTTAAATATATTAAATAAATTTAGAATAGATTAAATAGATTTAAATTATATTAAATAGAATTAAAATAGATTAAATAAATTTAATTAGTTTAAAATAGGTAATTAGATTAACTTGGATTAAATAGCTTATAATAGATTAAAATAAATTAAAATAGTTTAAATTGATTAAAATAGTTTAAACTAGTTTAAAATAGACTTCAAAGTTATATCCAAACATTTTCAGTAACTCAATTCCAATAAATTCATTCATATTTGACACTTCAACTTTGAGATTCCAATTTAAATCCTTTGAACAGTTCATTAAATCAATTCCAATTACAGCATTAACGCCTGGGTTATCGAAAATAATTTAGGCTATATAAATAAATTTCTATTTCAAAATGCCAGTTAACCGAATTCAAAGTTTAAAGAATTAAAAATCATTTAAATAACCAATCCGGTGTCCGCATATAATTTTCTACCCTATGGTCAAATGGTACAGATATTTATCATTTCAATCCGCAATTTAAAATTTTACGGGTATATATCATTTTAACCTGCAATCCCGAATTAATAAAATCCATAAAATCGCTCGAGTCTATCATTTCAACCCATAACGATCCCTAATCTATATATCGATCGGTTACGTATCATTTTAATCCATAGGGAACTTGTAGTGTTATAACAATATAAAAATACAACATCCATTCATCCAATATCAAAAATCAAACAACCATCACAATCATCATCCAAATCAACCAATAGACATCAATAGATAACTGATTATCATTAATAGGTATTAAACTAACAATTAAGTTCAATATTTAATTAAATGATGATTAAATGCAATAAAAGTAAAAATTACCTAGAATGGCAATATAAACATACCAATCGTCAATCAATTGATTTCTAACCGCGTTATATGTTTAATTTAACTAACATAAGATAATCTGGTGCTTGTGAGTGGGTCAAAACACTTACCTTTGATTTTATTTTGATCTGAAATCCAAATAAAGGCCCAAAATTCGACAGTCTTGGAATTCATCCAAACTAGTGTGATAATGTCCGAAATTTCGATATAATCCCAACAAAATAAACCGCGTGCAAATCCGGATTCGTATGCAAAAGTTTTATAAGTTAGAACATTTAAAATTGAAATTTAAATAAATAAATAAAATGAAATAAAAACGATCATACCATGTCACTCACGTTTGATCGACACTAAAACCCTGCCTCACGCTACCACCACACAGCCGCTACCTTCAATTCAAAATGCCGACCACCACACTAGCTATGACCACGATCAACCAGTAGCTCCCCCACATCAGGTCGTGGCCCACCCTAGGTCACGCGAGCCTCCGCCACCTCAGGCGAAGACGCCACCGTTGCCGTTCTTCCACATTTTCTGGCAATTTCCAACCACCTAAGGGTGAGCGAATGGTACCGATGGGTGCTGCCCGACTCCCTCTTCCCAATGCAACTTCCTGATCGTTGATCGGACGACGATCCACCGTTGGATCGTCCAAAACCTAGAATGGACGGCTGAGGTTCATCCTCGATTTCTGGACAAACAGTGATTTCGATTGAAAGACGAATTATAGACCTGAGTTACGCTCGTCGAGAGCTTTGAAATACTATAAAATTTGATAGGGTTTGGAGGAGTTTAAATTTTGAAATTGATTTGGAGATTGAAATCTAGGATTTGAATGTAAATTGGGTTTCTGCCATTTGAGGAAGAGAGAAGGAACGGTAGATAGAACTGTATATATAAGAATAAGAAATAGAAAGGCTACTAGGTTAGAACAGAACGATATATACTAACGAAGTCCGATAAGAAATGAATAATACCCGGATTAATTTGAAACGACAAATACGACCCGAAAAGCCCGTTTCGTTTTCGAAACGAAAGTGAGTCATCCCATATATCAAAATAGATGTTTTCTATAATTCTAAATTCAATGGAACATTTTTCAAGTCCTAATTCCATCGTATAAAGAAGTTAGCTAAAAATTAGCTTATTTCAAATTGATTTTAATTGATTTAACTAAATTGATTTTTACGTGTTTCAAGCCCATACGATCAAACGACAAGTCTGATCGCTACGAACTTGAAATCCTACAATAATTCACCATTACGGATCCGATGAAACCAGTTTTGTCAAAATCTAAGACAGTGGCCAAAAAGGCTATTTTCACATTAATTAAATAAATTAATATTAAATTAATTAAATCACTTTTTGATTTCAAATTTGATAACCAACAATTTCATAAATTTCGATTACTTGGCCATTTGCAATAATTTAAAAAATTTTACATGTCAATTCAATGTTAATTTTTTTTCCTATTACAGTGTTTAATTTCAATTGAAGTAAATACAATGATCTTTACTTTAAATTCCAATAAATCCATTTATTTTCCCTTCCATCTTATTATTCGATCAATTGGCATCTCATAACAGTAATTAACATTTGTTTATCTTATTACATTAATCTTTTTACAATTATCATCTTAATTTTATTTAACATCATATTTCATTACATTTAATTTCAATAAATCCAATTAATAAAATTTAAATTCCAATAAATTGATCAACTTGATTTCAATCTTTTATTCCGCCAAATTATTATCAATTGGATTAACATTGGTTTGTATCTCATTACATTAATATTCTCCAATTTCATCTTAATTTACATTAACTTAGCATTTTATTACATTTAATTGCATTTGATTTCAAATTGAATTCAACAATTAAACAAATTGGCAACAAATGATAACCGTTACCTATTCTTAATTTAATAACAATTGTAAGTTTGTTATCTACATACAAATGTCATAACTACTACCACAACACTATTTTTATCAATTACAATTAGTTACATACCTTTTCATTGATTAATCAACTTTTAAATTATCAATTATTCTTTTGATCTAATTATAAATTAACACACACATTATTACAATTAATTTACAATCCATATCCAATTATAACCTTTTTAATCATTTCAATTAATTGGAATTATATTCAAAGCAATTACAAATTACTTTAAATCAATACTATTACATTTTAATCCAATTACATTCTTATTATTTAATCACAAAATTTTATTTCTTCCAACATTAAATCACAAAACCTTATAAATTAACTTTTTTAATTATCTAAAATTATAGATCATTACACTAGACCTTTATGTGATTGCATCTAGATTTAAATTTGTTTAATTCTATCCACTGTCATCTACTAGTTACATTTGTTTTATGTTTAGCGACTTTGTCACATAATTTAAGTATGAATATATTTGATATATTCAAACCTTTTCAAATCTCAAACTTATTAATATAGAATGAATTAATATAATTAAGACAATGTTAATAAAATATGATTTTATTAAATTAACTAGATTGAGTTTAATGAGACCATGAGACTTCATAAGTCCACTATGATCCAAATATTTTTTTTGAACGTTGCCAATTTCACTAGCTGCAGACCGACATGGTTCCTTCACAACTCATGCCAACACCACGTGTTGGAAAGGAGTAGCTTGGTCCGACCGCTATTACACAACATCATTGGAGATCAAGGATGAGAAAATGCCGATGCTTATTAAATATGAATTTTGATTGTTAAGTGACTTAGATGATCACTGCATGGTGTGATCGAATGACAAAGGATGAGAACACATGGATTAAAAAGAATTGTTTTCTTTTCTTTAAAGAATATACTTTATTACCATGTTCTTTTAAATATTAAAAAAAAACGATCCCTTGATTTCGTGCGGTTACGTTAAAAGCATCTACTCTAAAATACTTAGAAATAATTAGAAATCAATCACTATACATAGGAAATTTGTCTCCAACTGAAACTTAAAAATAAACTTTGAATATTAGGTTCATATTCTGATATAGATGCAAGAAAAGTCCACGTGTCTATTAATATGTAAATTAGATTCTTTTTTAAAACAGAAAGTGCAGCATAGTTTACGCTTTTTTAATCAAAAGCGCAAGTTAAGTGCAAGGTAACATATACAGGTTTGAGCCATGCTTTGCACATACTTCTCGCAAAAAATAGTATCCACGGATTATAGGTGCCACGAGTTGAAGCGGACACACACAACTTAATTCTCATTAGGAGTTTACCAGTTCCCTGGATTCTCCTGGGGTATATTAAAAAAAGAAAAAAAAGTGCAAGTTAAATTACGCTTTCTAAAAATCATTTAAGAACAAAGTCAAAGAATCGAATTTTAGTATTCAAAATTAGATATGGCCATTATTTAAGCATGTTTAAATCACATCGTTTTTTTAGTATTATAAAACTTCATATAAGTTTTGAGTTTTTTTTCGAATAGCACAATTTAGTTTACGATTTCTATCGAAATAATGTAAGTTAGTTTGCGTTTTTTTTTTTCATATTTCATCACGAGAACATTTATGATAACTTCAGAAATATGGACTTATAACTTTTTTTGTACGTTAAGGATGTCTATCAATTAGCTCAAATCTATCTAGTTAAAGCCTCGCTAAAGCCCCGTAAAATCCCCGCTACAGTGTATAGCGCTCTTCGGCTGCTATGTTTTTTCAATATAGCACTATTAAACAGTAAATCCGCTTTGAGCCCTACTATTTTCCACTGCACTCGCTATATCAAAGGCCTTTTAGTATCTGCTTTATCAATATTTAATATAAAAATGTGGATTTGACTAATTCTCTTTTGAATCAATCAACAAAGTTTTGGTAAAGACCTAATTTTAAGGCGTAAATGCTAAATATAGGTTAGAAATCTATTATAGTCACCAAATCTGGACTGCATAAATCTTGACATTCTTCGATTTTTTTATATAATATTAAATAATATTTTCTTTTCTTACACAAAAGGTGTGAGAGTAAGAATAAATTAAATTTAAATATTTGGTTTAATATATAATGAAGCTTTTTGAACTTCTGTTATATCCTCGCTATAATTTTTTCTACCTCCACCATTATGAAACCACTAAGCAAAACTGTACATGCTCAATTACAAGTGGTATGCCGCTTTAGACTAAGATTCAAACCCTTGGGGAATGAGTTCGAGAGTAAAGTTTCATCCTTATTCTAATTATTCTAAAAGAAATTAGGAATATTTAATTTTGGGTGCAACTATCTACACACACCAAAAATACATCTCTAATCTATTTATCTCCTAATACGCCACTTTACTCCACCCATCCACCCACGCCTACCAATTTAATTTTTTCTCCCATGTGCGTTTGTTCTTCTCATGAAAAAAGATACTTCTCCCAGACCAAATTTCCTACATCGCAAAAAAGTCTCCCCTTAGATTAGACTCACTCTTTAGATCGATTACAGATAAAAATGAGGAAATAAAAAAATAAAAATAAAAATAAAACCGAATAAGAATAAGAAGCTAAATTAGCTTTTCATAATAAAGTGAGACAATTTTCTGATAAATTTATACAATTTTGCATTCATATACTTAATAGAAAATAAAAAAAGGAGGAATTTTTCTGATAAAATTATTCGTATTCAAAATAAATTCAAATAAAAGTGATGCAGTCGAAAGTAGGATTTAAGATTATCACAACTATGAATGACAATAAATGAAAAAGGGGAAAAATTAATAATTTTTTGCATTTTTGGTTAAAATTAGCACAGGATTTGAGATTTCTTCTAGTTGACTGTCGATTTGGAACTTTTACGAATTCGAATCAACTAAAATTTTATTTTCGGAGAGGGAGAAACAAATTTATGTTAAAGATGCATTTTTAGGTTTTTATATTCCCATTATTCAGTTATGCAAAATTGAACGACTAAATCTTCTCTAAATTTTGCATAAGAGTCTGTGTTTATAATATTTTGTTCAAATTAATTTTAATATCCATTAAAATAGCATTAATAATAGTTTAGACTTGTGCAGCTAGCAGCACTCTCAATTTTGGCAAATTCTATTCCAACCCATGTTTTTACTTAGTAGTCCCCCTTGGAAAAAATAATTTTCTGAAGACAAAAATACCCTTAAGAAAGTGGTTGCCAAACGTGGATTGTAAGGTAACCACGTTGGCGCTTTACGTTGTAATGTACTGAACCACGCGCTGCCTCTACGTGGTTTTCTATCTAACCTCGTCTTACCTCTACGTGGTTTTCTATCTAAGCTCGTATTGTCAGTGCATGGTAACCACGTAAGGAAGAAATCACGTGAGGGGTAATTGTGGAAGAAGTTGGAGATTACTGAGTATTTTTAGGGGTTTACAAGATTTTTTCAAAAAACAAAGGGCTACCAAGTAAAAACCGGGGTTCGAATAGAATTTGCCCTCGATTTTTTGTCCTTTGTGTGGAATGATCCTAAGCCAAAAATAATCCCCATCCATTAAAACTCACCCCGTCTCCTTCTCTTTTACTGCCTCCTTTCCTAAACAAACATCACATCTCCATATAAACTCACTCTCTTCATTGTTTCCACATGTAATCAGCTCCTCTCGTTACTTTTTTGTACACATTGTAATTTTTTTGTCAAACCCTAACTTCTCAAATCACACTCATAGAAATTCCGACATGGATTCAAACAGGAAAGCAGTCGAAGCTTACTGGAGGTCTAGGGTGATCGACGGTGTCACTTCGGATGAAGACAAAGTTGCTCCTGTTTACAAACTGGAAGAAGTGTGCGATCTCTTGGGAACTTCTCATGTTAGCATTGTCAAAGAGGTTTCTGATTAGGTTTTGAAGCGTTTGGATCACAGAAGTCCGATCGTCAAGCAGAAGGTCAGTTGAAAATTTTATTTGGTATATTCTACTAAGAATTTTGTTGGACACTGGAATCGGTATTTTATTGGACAATCGGCATCTTGTTGATGTTTGAAATCTGGTAAAAATAACATGATATTTTGGTGCGGATAGTAGCACTCAGTTATTATATGACATATACTGAGATATACTTTAATCATTGTCAGTATGAATGGGATCTTCTTTTTGGAAGTTAAATCATTAAAAAGAAGTTTGAAGCATAACATTTTGTAGAGACCCATATTTATCACTAATATTAAATGTAAATTGAAAGAAACAATTTTTGAAGATGTTTTGCGGTTTGAATCTTATGGTTTGCAAAATGAATAGAATGACAAGGTTGGGTTTCCATATATGCATTAAAGATACAACAGCTGGGTCATTAGCTGTTCAGTAAGTCAATTAATTATTTAATCCCGAATATGGAATCTGTGGTGAAGGAGTAAACAGCACATTTCTAAACTTTTAGTCAGAAGCTATAACCTGTTTTGATGATGATAATATACTGTTAAACAATTTCTTAGGAGATTTCCAATATTATTATTTACCAATTGTATTTACGGTTTTCCTATTTGTATATAACCCATGCGTTGCACACGGTATTTTTATTAAAAAAATAACATTTACATTTTAATTATTGCTAAAATGATATTTAATTATGCAATATATATATATATATATATATATATATATATATATGATAAATTTATTATGATATATTAATTGAATAAGTTGATAGATTAGTTTAAATTTCGGATTATGTAATTAATTTAAATGTATGAACTGTAATGTAAAATTCTGGTTGAGAACTGTAACTACCCGGATTTTTCGACAGTTGATTGTGGATACTTAAATGGTTTGAAATGTTTGATTTGAAGTTTTAATCGAGTTAATAAGTTTTAAAACTGAAAAATTCAGGTGACTTCGTTTTTGAAAAAAATCGTCAATTTAATCGATGCGCTAAAATAGTGATCGGGACACAGTCTCGAAGTTCAACGAAACCAATTCCATTGGATCCGTAATAATGTATTATTATCGGATTTCAAATTTTGTAGCGTTTGGAGTTATCGTTTAATCGTACGGAATATAAACGCGTTGAAAATTAATATCGAAATTAATAAAATAATTGGGTCCAAAAGTTATATTTTCCATACGGTCGAATTAGGACTCGAACCTTTTCCATTGCGTTCGGAATATGTATATAACATTATAAACGCCTAGCGGCATGCCTCGATAGGAGTTCGAGTTTAGTGCAAAGATCAAGACGTTTTGAAATTACAGTATTTTATTAATTGGTCAGACTTCCTTTCAGCCGGTAATTTATCCTTTCACCGTACTCTCCTACACGCCGCCTACTATCAGTCCATCCTCTATTCCTTTATCATTTTTCACGAACTCAAACAGAGAGAAAAAAATGGTTGGCTAAATCGCGAAATTCTTTTTTCCGTTCAAATAAAAATCGTGTACAAATATTCCTCCTTCATCTCCAGTGATTCACGAAATCGAAATCCTCTCAACATTTCGAAAAAGAGAGGGAGAAGCGCTCACGATTGAAAACCGCGATCGAGTCGCGATTTCTCTAGGTGGCGCGAGGGAGAGCGCCACCGCGCGTGGAGGTGGGGAGGCGCAAGGGAATGGAGGCGCGACAGGCGTCGACGTGTGCACGATGGAGATTAGTGAGGCGAAGTTGAGGTCGCGATTGAAGGAAGCTCGTTCGGCCTTGGATGTAGGCACGTGGAGTTCGCCTGAGAGAGGCGACTAGAGCTAGTCCGTTCGAATTTGGGTGAAGTTGCGATGACCAACCAGGCGGAAGTCGGGGAGATGCTCAGGCGATGGTTGAGCGGCGTACGACTAGGGTTTGATATGCGTCGAAGATGGTGTTAGCTGAAGTCGAGTAGTGTTTTAGAAGGGGAGGAACGACTGCGAGATGAAATTGTTGTGCAGTCTGGTGCAAGTCGAAGAGGAGAGTTGGGTGGAGATGCAGGCATAGAGGATTCATGGGTCATTTGCTTGAGCCTGGTAGGTGATGGGTTTTGTTGTTTTAATTTAAATTTAAATTAATTATGTTAATGGTAGTTTAAAATTATTTCAAATATTAATAAATTTGTAATTCATTTATAAGAGATCTAATAATCATGGAAACAAGTCGAGGTTGGGAAATGGTCTGCAAATAAATCGAGGTGAGAAAATTCTCACTCATTTGGATTTTTAGATAAATTTTAAAAATAGTTAAAACTAATTATTGGACGCCTGGTTGATCTAATAATTATTATTTGGTGAATGATATTCTATATATATAGTGTAAGTATTTGGAGTGATATCCCCGCACATTATAGCGGATGGGACCATATGCGTCCCGCATAATAGCAGATGACTCTATATACCGCGATATCTTCTCAAAGTGTGATAGGTATTTTTATTGTTGTCTAACATCTGTGGATGCAGGAAAAATAGGTTGGAGCGATCCAACTTGATTTCTCAAATATATTAGTATTTTTCATATATATGTATATATATAATGATGGATTATTGTGTGTTATAAATTTTTAAATATTATAATGGCATGGAAATAAATTTTAGGTATATTAAATACCATAAATATCATTTTAAATTTTTAAGGAACTAAAAAGAGATTTTAATATAAAAATATGCATATCGAAATTTGGATTATTTAAAAGAGATTGGTTTGAATAAGAAATGGTGAATTTTTGATCGTATTGAATAATGCGGGAAAAATATTTTAAATAGAGAATTTAAGATAAATTATATAAAAGAATTTTTAAAGACTGGATTTTTAAAATGATAATTCGGAAAATATGGAAAGAAGTTGAAATCGATATTAGGAATAGATTGACAAAATAAATGTAAGAATCTGAATTTATAAAATGAAATTTATAAATGAGATTATTTTAGTGAAACACAAAAGAGTTATAGAAAAATTATAGACGATGTTTATAAATAAAAGAAATCGATATCAGATGGTAAATTGAAAGTATAAATTTACAGGAAGAAATTATATTGGAATACGGGGATAGGGTGGAAGGAAAAAAGTAGATACTATTTTGAAGTGAAAATGGTTAAGGAGACCGAAATGGAAGTGATGTGATGGAAATCGAGGGGGTTTCTAGATATAAAATTGGTTATGGGGATTTAAAAATATATTTATTAATAAGATAAGTTTATTTAAAAAGGAAAAAAATTATTTATTAAACGGTGCAAATTTTAAGTTAGTATTGAAATATTTCAGAAGAGAATTTTTTCATACTTAATATTTATACATAATATATTAGAACCCCTTTATTCAGAGAATCCATTAAAATGGTTTGATAAAACACCAAGGTATTGTAAAATTGAATTAATAGAACAATACAAAGATGCCAAAGTTCGAGTTAACAGTATCATGGTATCGCTAACAGATAAAGAAGAATTTGCAAAACAAATAAAAGACCTATTAAATTTAAAATTAATACAGAAAAGTTTTAGTTTCCACTCATCCCCAGCTTTCTAATGAGAAATCATGCTGAAATTAAAAAGGGAAAAGCAAGAATGGTAATAAATTATAGAAAACTTAATAACTATACAAAATTTGATGGATATTCTATTTCTTCTATTGAACACCTAACAAAACAAATCCAAGGAGCAAAATATTACAGTAAATTTGATGCAAAATCGGGTTTTTGGCAATTAAAACTTGCTGATAAACAGTCCATAGAATTAATTGCCTCTAGTTGCCCACAATGACATTTTGAATGGTTTTGCCTTTTGGATTAAAAAACGCACCATAAGTATTTCAAAAATGGATGAATTCTATATTCGGTCATTTATCTTTTGTAACCGTCTATATAAATGACATTCTTGTTTTCTCTAATTCTACAGAAGAACATAAACATCTTCTAGCAGTAGTACAAATATTACTTCAAAACGATGTTATTGTAAGTCATAAAAAATTGAATTATTTAAAAAAGAAATAGATTTTCTTGGAAAAAGAATTAAAAATGGACAAATAGAATTACAACAACACATACACACTAAAATTAAATATTGTCCCAATATATTTGAAACATTAAAAGAACTTCAAAGTTTCTTAGGATTATTAAACTATGGCAGAAAATTTATGCCTAATTTATCAGCTAAGACCCAAAAGTTATAAAAGAAAAGTTCACAGATGAACAAACAAAATATAAAGAGCATAATGGAGAACAACCAAGAAGATGGAACACAGACAAAATTCCTATTATCTTACAAAAGCAAGAAGAAGAAGAAATACAAAAAATTAAAGACCTAATAAAGGATCAAAAAATCCTCTATTTTCCATCAGATGAATAATTATTTACACTGCAAATTAACTGACAATTTTTAGGCAGGGATATTAATTGCTAAACAAAATGAAGTTGTAGCATATTCCTTTGGAAAATTTAGCAAACCCCAGATTAAATATGCTACGTATGACAAAAAATTACTAACTATTAAATTAGCAATCAAAAGTTTACGAATATATCTTCTGCATAGACAATTCGTAATAGAAACCAATAATAAATCTGTTGCTCAATTCTTAAAGAAGAAAACTGTAGACAACTCAGAATAAAATCTTCGGAGATTTAGATTAGCTATGTATTTAGAAATTTATAACTATTATGTCAAATACATTCCAGACTACATTAACTTTGCTGCTGATCTTCTTACTAGTTATGAAAAATGGATGAAGACGACATAAAAAGAATCAAAGAATTATTAGAAACTATGAAAATGCAGGATGATTTTTGTTATCCCGCTTTTTGGCAAGGTTGTGATACCAAAAGATCGATCGGAAACAAAGGACAGCTCGTCTCAAAGATTGGTTATACATTGCTTCGCTATGGATATCGATGAATTTTGTCCATGCCCAGATCAGGCTACAATTGATAGAACATGACAAGCAAGACTGTAAAAGTCAGCATTTCAAATTTCAGGTTAATCGGAGTTCATATGAATGAGATATGATCGATACAAGTTGGAGGAAATATGCCGTTCGTATCCATCAAAGAATCGAGGTGATGGTCGTTTCGAATCCATCAGGTTAGTATCCATCGGTACGACTTCGCCTCGCCCTGTTCGTATCCATTAGGTTCGAATCGATGGCGTGCGCATCGATCAGTTCACACCGCTTCGCATCCACTGATGCATCCTACTTCGAGTCGGTCGGTCTTGTATCCATCCCCAAGCACTGCCTTGCATCGATCAACTTCGCATCCATCAACAGCGGTAAGTCACTACTTCGTATCTATGAAAAACCTGCCTTGTTCGTATCCATCCACTAAGAAACCTCGGTTCGTCTCGATCCAGTTCGTATCGATCAGTAAAACTACCATTCGTATCCATCGATGCAAACTGGGTGACGACACTTGATACGAACAAGGCGAGATTCATGGATACGACGCGGTCAACTCGGTGCAAAAGGTGGATTGATGTGAGAAGTGCGCGCCACGTTGCCACGTGCATCCATCGGTTCGAAAGCATGGGTTCGAAGCGATCGACTCGAAGCAAACAGCCAACCGAGAAACTCTATCTCGTATCGATCATAACTCAAGATCCACAAGTGCAAATGCAACGAAATTTTCACAGCAGCTTTCATACAAGGTAAAGAATGTTCCCACCAAATTTCAGCTCGATTGGATCAATTTTTGATGGATACGAAACCGTTTCGTATCGATCACAGATTGAGTCGAAACTTGGTGGGGTCGGTCGCGTGGGCCCACTCACGTGCCAGAAGAAGTCTCCTGAAGTTTGAGCGCGATCTCAGCTTCCTACGCCTATAAATAGCCCCCTGAAGCCTACAGAAAATGAGAAATTTTAGTCATTCGACGTCCAGACCCTGCCGGATCCAATTCTACATCTTTCTATCACCATTGTATTTTAACATCAGAGCGATAACTTACTGTAATCTGCTGTAACGGATTGAAATCATCAAAAGAATCAATAAAGTCATAAACTTCAGAGCGGACATAGGCAAGATCGCCGAACCACTATAAATCCTATGTTTCTGATCGTTATTTCTGAATTGCTGTGCTTGATATTGCTTAGATTTGAGATTTGTGTTTGAATATTGCTGATTTGTATTCTTATACTGGTGCTTTCGCGATACTGGAGTTTGTGACCATTTTTGGTACAAACAATTTTCAACAAGTGAAATCATCCAAAAAGACAAGCAAACCTCCAAAGAGGCTTCATCTTCGCAAGGATCTGAAGAAATCAATATCACAGGAGTAAATGAAGAAAATGTCCAACAGACCAAAGCCACTCAAACAAACAAAGGCAAGTCAACACCTTCCAATACAACGCAGAAATTATTCCAATGAACAAAGGAAAAACAATTACTCCCATAAAAGTGCACAGACCATACATCTCAGCCGTGGTCAAAAATTGATACAACTTAAAGATGAAAGCATCAAATCTTAACTTATACGACAATTTCAACGGATGCTTTAAAGCCATCCAATCTGCAGATCATAGAGCTGCAAATTTCTGGTTAACTCAACTAGAAAAAACTTGTTTGGGATTAAAGCATACAATATCCAAGAAAGAGAAAAAATTGCAAGACACCCAGAAAATAGTGTTTAAATTATCACAGTATTCTTTTACATCTAGGTTTGAAGCTCTAGATTTAAAAGAAACAGAATTGTTAACTAACAACACAGTTGAACATAGCCATTTAAAAATAATATTTTCTCACATGCAAAAATTTAATCTCGTGAACCTAAGAATTTAAGACTTTTTAGAATTACTTAGACTTTATGAGATATATAACACAAAAATCAAAGAGATGGAGGCTGAAATGACAGTTCAAGATATGATCTCTATATCAGCAATATGTCATCGATGAAAGTAATCTTCTTCTATTCTTCAAAAAGTTAGAAGACACAGAGTTAATAACACTCTTAGAAAATGAAGAGTTAATTCTCAATAACAATAGAAGACCACACCTAATAGCCTGCTTTTCTGAAATATAAAAGTATAAAAAACATATGTTTTGGTGCACGAAATTTATGTCAACACAAGTCATCCTGAAGAATATTCAGGCTATATTCCAGACATATGTACAGCCAAACTTGCTGAGCATTCAAGCAGGTTTTTTTTACTACGTTCATGTTCATAATTTGGAGCGTTTGGGAAGAAAGACAGTACATACGTTTTTATCCCTCTATCCAATTATGAGAACTACATACAGTAACAAAAAATCCTCAATATGAATTTGTTAAATTCAATCGAAAAGAATTTAATGAAAAAAATGAAAGAATTCTAGCAGCGCAAGAATTCTTCTCCGAGGCCATTAACAAAGGCGAAGTTGAATCACACTCCGCCACTGAAGACAAAACAATATTGCTGTTAGACTACCTATCAGCTTTCGAACCATCAACAGACAGAATAACGAAGGTTCAACGATTTTTAGATAATCTCAAAATTGGCCCATTGGCACAATGGCTCAACAAGAATACTTTGAAGAGCAAGTAGAAAAGGAAAGACTTACACAAGATTTAATAATGAGATATACTATGGGTACTGACCCTTTCGATGGCAAGTCTTTAGCTAATCTAGAAATTCAAAATTAAATAAGAAGCATGGTGGACCATTATTCAAAATAAAAGGACAAAAATCTAGCCTCTACACTAGGGTGACGTATCATTCCTTTGCCTTACCAGCTTATCTTCTGCAAAGATTAAAATAATGTACACATCCTCAATCTAGAAGGGACACATATTATCCTTATAATGGACAGATATCAAACTTAGGAAGTAATAAATAAAGAAGAGAAGACACTATAAACGGAAAACTCTACTCTGAAGAAAGATCATCAGAAAAAATTTCTTCATATCATTTCTTCCCTTCATTGTATCCGAAAGCTTTGTAATATTATCTAGTGATCAATAAAATTTCTATTTCTACAAGAAGATTCTTTTGCTGTATATTTTCGTTTTCTGCATTCAATTTTGGTTCTTCAATTTGGTGTCAGAGCCTGGCTAAGACTATGTAAGTTATTCTTGTTTTATATTCTCTGATTTAAATAGTTTTATATATATTCTGCAAAAAAAGAGAGTATAAAATCTAAATTTTAAAAAAATGAAAGCTTAAGCTATTCTTTTGAGCATGATTCGTTATGAGTCTGCAAAACTTCTGTGGTAGATAAACTTTTTTCGAATTTTAAGTCAATTGGACGACCTATTGTTACTGATTATTACGCATTAGAGTAGGAAACGAACCATTGCTTTGCTCTACTTAAGTGAAGCGACGGTATATGCTTGTGGTTATTAATTCGAGGCCTAACCCTACTATAAAACCACAGTATGCTAGGAAAACATTAAGTGATATCGTGTCTAGCCGCTTAATCTAGGGTCAAAACTAATCTAATAACTACAGATTTGAGAACTAAGATTTGTTATTCGAATTAAGACTTTTATCCAATTGCAAAAGTTTTGTAAAAACTAATAATTGAATTATGTTCAAAAGGCCTTTTTTATGGAAAATAATAAGCTTGTTATCCTTAACACACATAAGTGTCAATTTGATCTAAATAGAACAATATGAGAATGTTGTTCATATCCCCACTCATAAAAACCAAAAAAATAGGATTCATAATTTTATAATTGATCTACTTCAAGAAATTAAATTAGAAGTTAAAAACATAAGTAATAAACTACAAAAACAAACAACAACCTTAGGATTCAATCGAAATACACCAACAATCCATTCACTCAACAACATTCGAATGGTCAAATATACTTCTAAAGAAAATAATAAAATAAATGTTGAAGATATTGATCCCACTTACTATAAAAATTATCTTATTCTTCAACAAAAAGAACTTACAAGAGAAACTGATAGTACAGAACTTTATTCTTATTATGAAGAACATTCAACAGCGATAAACTATTTTAAATATAAAGCAAATGAAGAACATTCTTCATTTGAAGATTCTGAACAAGAATATGAAAATTCCACAAAATTTGGTTATAATTCTGATACATCAGACAAACTTATTTACAATATAAACACTAATGAAGCCGGATCTAGTAGAGGTGCTTTGATTTTACCTCCTCCATCTCCATCAGATAATGCTTCTGTTATGAACGATCTTAACTCTGATATAATTATGGAAGATCAAGAACAAGAAAAAAATACATATAATAGTCCACATATTGATCCTTACCCTGAAATGCTTAGGCATGGTACTAGATCAGATTAGATCAGGTTTCACTCTTCTAGAAAACAGTTAAAAGATTTTTATAATGAACAACCCTCTTCAGCATAATACCCTAACTTTCAATATAGATAGACTTCCAAAAAATAAATAAGAAAATATATTATAATATGACTTCAACATATAAGTGGAACAATTTATGTATTACTTCTGAATACGAGTGTAATGGAATACATACATTACGCTGCCAGTTATTGGAAAGAAGATGCTTTAGCTTGGTTACTAAACCTTGAAAGGTTAAATCCAAATCAATTACAAAGAATTAGGAATATTCAAGCTAAACAAAAAGCTCTTGGAGAATTATTAAATTACTATCGGCAGACTTTACAGGGGAACTTTCCTAGAAGATACTGATTATGAAAAATAATTATTAAAAATACAATTATGTGATATATGTATGTTAGAAGAGTTTAATGCCAAATACATAGACCTACCTTTTCATTCAAAGAATAATGACCAAAAAGTGTTTTGGGTAAAAGGTTTTTTACAAAAATACTTTATCCATGGAATAACATAATAGAAGAAAGATATGACATTCTAAGACAAAGCAATACCGATGAAAATCATAACACGGGTTTATTAAAAAAGCATGTATAGATACTATGGAAAGGGTTTGTGAGCAAGCAAGTGCACACAAATAAATGAAAAATAAAATTAGAAACTCAAAACTGGGATTTTCTTGTTGTACAAAGTACACTGAAGATATTAATACACAATTTGGATGTTCACCTGAATTCGAAAGAAAAAGACAAGAAATTGCAAAAGAAAACCAAAATAACAAATCACTAGGAAAAAATGGAAACTAGAATATAAGAAAAAATTTAGAAAAGAAAACAAGTTTTCTAAGAAAAAGTTTATTAAAAAGAAAAATTTCCGTAAAGGCTGTAAATGTTTTAAATGTAATAAAGAAGGACATTATGCTAATGAATGTCCTACAAATATACAAAATATTGTTATATCAAATATTGAAGAATACAGTATTCAGGTTGGCATTATAGAAGATATATACAGTGATGCTAATTCGCTTGTATATGAAATTGAATCAGTTTATTCTGACACCACTGAAAATGAGGACGAAATTAATGATTCTTTGATAATTTTAAAATAAACATGATCACAATCAATCAAACACATAATCAAACAAAAATTATTCCATTAACTGTATATGCTATACTCCCCAAAAAGGGAAAAAATAAATTCTCCAGGTTATACATTATATGCATCAAAATGCTCTAGATTAAGAAGATACTTCACAACCGAAGTATTTCTAGATCTACTAATAAAAATCTCAATAGGATATTACATGCAAATTTATAATATACCTAAACATACTAAAGAAAATATTTTTATAACTCATGGATTAATAGAACCCCTTTCTAAAAATAACGCTTCTATACTATTTAAAAGTACTAGTATGTAAGATAAAGATTATATTATAGAGCAAGGAGACCTACTAGGATTACTTGTTTTACATAAATATGAAGATCTTTCAATTATATAAGAAGAAATATATGATCATGATACGTTTACCCCGTTAAGTGGGTTTACATCCCGATCATCAAGAAATAAAGAGTCAGAATCATATCAAGAATATAAGATATATGTGAACACTTTTACATCTGAAGAAACATCCAATCTACAAATACAAAATAGCACAGGAGAACAATTTGAGGTCACCGATAAAGATTTAAAAAAATTTAAAAGAGGCAATCCCTCACCCAGACAAAAAGGATATTTATAAACCTTTGACTTTTAATTCTAGATTTTTAAATCAACATACATATATATATTTAAGAGTATGCAAGGAAATGCAAAGTTAAAAGTAGAGGAATATTTTACTTCTATAAGTCTTTTAAATACAAATAAAATAGAAAAACTAAAAGTCAAATATCCAAAAATAAAATACCTTCATATAGGTCTAATACAACTAAAAATAACATGGTTGTTTACATCCGGAATTGATACTCCAATAATGATAGTCTGTATGGTTGAAAGAATTATCAATAATCCTTTAAATAGTATTATTGGAGAAGATAAGTCAAATTTAACAAATGGATTATTTGGAGTAAATATACATTCCATTTTTGTATACGTCTTGATGATCAAAATATAGAAAAGGCTTCTACATTATCAGTAAATCTACAAAATATAGAACTTCTATCAGGATCTAAAGTTCTTGCATGCAATGGGAACATTGTATGGCTTTAAATGATAATGCTACATTCAAATCGATTACACCCAAACAATTCGTTAAACTATTCGAAATCGAGTTAGGAAAAACAATGCAAACTAGATTGATTGATATAAGACATTTAAAATTCGATTATGAAATTCAAGTTTTTGTAAAATCACTTAAACCGAGAATATAATTACCTACAGAATATTTTATAGCATCAGAAAATACCATTTCCACCATAATCAAAAATAACGAAGAAAATATAAATTCACCCAACACATTAAAAAGAACTCAATCATACAATAAAATGTCTGAAGTTGAATTAACTCCTGGTATATTAAAAAATAGGAGTCATCGTATGAGCTTTAAATAAGAAAATCCAATAGAAGGAAGAACAATGAGAATACTTGAAAAACAAAACGAACATGAATCAAACGGAATGGTTATAAAGGTTCCTACAAAAAATATAAAACATCACGATTATATCCATAGATCTTAAAAGAAATGCACAGTTACATGTATATCTTCCAATAACGATGTGCAACCCTGAATATCAAGAGTTCACGGTGCATGCGTTACTGAACTCTGGTGCAGAAACCAGTTTAATACAAGAAATATTTATTCCCCAACAACTCTAGGTTCCATTAGACAAAAAAGGAATGCTAGCATAAAACTTATAGGTACAAATACCTGATATACATGGAAATAATAAAACATACAATTTTGACTTTGCATTACTACCAAAGGAATTTGATAGTGATTGCATCCTTGGAATGGACAATCTACGACATCTCCCTCCATTCAATAAATATTATTTTGAATTAGATGTCATTCTTGTACCTCGAGTAACGCTACCCCCTACAGTTGCACCACATTATACTCCAACAGCACAGCGTGGTGAAAAACTGTTACGTTAATTGAAAATGTAAGAACACCGAAAATAATATAACAAAAAATTTGTACAAATTGAAGAACAAAATTTGAATGTAGAAATCGAAAATATACAGCAACAGAATCTTCTTGTAGAAACAGAAATTTTATTGATACACTAGCTAATATTACAAAGCTTTCGGATACAATGAAGAGAAGAAAGGATATGAAGAATTTTTTTCTGATGATCTTTCTTCAGAGTAGAGTCCTCCTTTTATAGTGTCTTATTTATTTATTTATTACTTCCTAGGCTTGATATCTGCCCATTACAGAGATAATATGTGTCCCTTCTAGGTTGAGGATGTGTCCATTATTTTAATCTTTGCAGAAAATAAGCTGGTAAGGCTAAGGGATGATATGTCACAAAATTCTTTGTCCTTTTATTTTGAATAGTGGTCCATACTGCTTCCGATATAATTTTAAATTTCTAGAATAGATAGAAATTCGTCGTCGAAAGGGTCGTATCCATAATATCTCTCATTGAATCTTGTCTAACTCTTTCCTTTTCTAGTTGCTTTTCAAAGTATTCTTCTTGAGCCATTGTGCCAAATGGGCCAATTTTTGGACTATCTAAAAATCGCTGAACCTTCATTAGTCTGTCTGTTGATGGTTCGAAAGCTGATAGGTAGTCTAACAACAATATTATTTTGCTTTTAATGGCGGAGTGTGATCCAACTTTGTCTTTGTTAATGGCCTTAGAGAAGAATTCTTGCAGTGCTAGGATTCTTTCATTTTTTTCATTAAATTCTTTTCGATTGAATTTAACAAATTAATATTGAGGATTTTCGGTTGCTGTATGTAGTTCTCATAATTGGATAGAGAGGTAAAGACGTATGTACTGTCTTTCTTCTCAAACGCTTCAAATTCTGAACATAAACATAGTAAAAAACGTGCTTGAATGCTCATCAATTTTTGCTGTACATATATATGAAATATAGCCTGAATATTCTTCAGGATGGCTTGTGTTGACATAAAGGTCGTGCACCAAACCCTTTTTGATATGTTTTTAATATTTTTGTATTTCAGAAAAACAGGCTATTAGGCGCGGTCTTCTGTTGTTGTTGAGAATTAACTCTTCATTTTCTAAGAGTTTTATTAACTCTGTGTCTTCTAACTTTTGGAAGAATAGAAGAAGATTACTTTCATCGATGAGATGTTGATAATATAGAGAGATCATATCTTGAACTGTCATTTCAGCTTCTATCTCTTTAGTTTTTGTGTTATCTATCTCATAAAGTCTACGCAATTCTAGAAAATCTTGAATTCTTAGATTCACGACATTAGATTTTTGCATTTGAGAAAATATTGTTTTCAAATGGCTATGTTCAGCTGTGTTGTCACTGAACAATTCTGCTTCTTTTAAATCTAGAGCTTCAGACCTAAATGTAAAAGAGTGCTGTGATGACTTAGACACTATTTTCTGGGTGTCTTGCAATTTTTTCTCTTTTTGGGATATTGTATGCTTTAATCCCAAATAAGCTTTTTCTAGTTGAGTTAAACAAAATTTTGCAGCTCTATGGTCTGCAGATTGGATGGTTTTAAAGCGTCCGTTGAAATTGTCATATAAGTTAGGATTTGATGCTTTTATCTTTAAGTTGTACCAATCTTTGATCACAGCTGAGATGCATGGTCTTTGCACTTTTGTGGGAGCAATTGCTTTTTCCTTTGTTCATTGGAACAAATTTCCGAGTTGTATTGGAAGGTATTGCCTTGCCTTTGTTTGTTTGAATGGTTTTGGTCTATTGGACATTTTCTTCATTTATTCCTGTGGAGCATTGATTTCTTCGGATCCTTGCGAAGATGAAGCCTCTTTGGAGGTTTGCTTGGCCTTTTTGGATGATTTCACTTGTTGAAAATCTTCCTGCCTTTTCATAGTTTTTAATAATTTTTTGATTCTTTTTATGTCGTCTTCATCCATTTTTCATAATTTGGTAAGAATCAGCAACAAAGTAAGTGCAGCCTAGAATGTATTTGACATAATAGTTATAGATTTTTAAATACATAGCTAATCTAATTCTCCGAAGATTTTCGTCTGGATTGTTTACAGTTTCCTTCTTTAAGAATTGAGCAACAGATTTGTTATCTGTTTCTATTACAAACTGTCTATCTGAAGGAAAATAGATGATTTTTTGATTTTTTATTAGGTCTTTAATTTTTTGTATTCTTCATCTTCTTGCTTTTGTAAGGTAATAGGAATTTTGTCTGTGTTTCATCTTCTTGGTTGTTCTCCATTATGCTATTTATATTTTGCTTGTTCATCTGTGAGCTCTTTTGTAAATTTTGAGTCTTAGCTGATAAATTAGGAATAAATTTTCTGCCGTAGTTTAATAATCCTAAGAAATTTTGGAGTTCTTTTAATGTTTTAAATGTATTGGGACAATATTTAATTTTAGTGTAAATGTGTTGTAATTCTATTTGTCCATTTTTAATTCTTTTTTCAAGAAAATCTATTTCTTTTTAAATAATTCAATTTTTTTAGGACTTAGAATAACACCGTTTTCAAGTAATATTTGTACTACTGCTAGAAGATGTTTATGTTATTCCGTAGAATTAGAGAAAATAAGGATGTCGTCTATATAGACAATTACAAAAGGTAAATGTCCGAACATAGAATTCATCCAATTTTGAAATTATTGTGGTGCGTTTTTTAATCCAAAATGCATAACTAACCATTCAAATGTCCTTGTGGGCAACTAAAGGCAGTTAATTCTATGGACTGTTTATCAACAAGTTTTAATTGCCAAAAACTGTTTTTGCATTAAATTTACTATAATATTTTGCTCCTTGGATTTTTTTTTGTTAGGTGCTCAATAGAAGGAATAAAATATCCATCAAATTTTGTATAGCTATTATGTTTTCTATAGTTTATTACCATTCTTGCTTTTCTCCTTTTAATTTCAGCATGATTTCTCACTAAGAAAGTTGGGGATGAGTGGGTACTGAAACTTTTCTGTATTAATTTTAAATTTAATAGTCTTTAATTTGTTTTGCAAATTCTTCTTTGTCGGTTAGCGATACGATGATACTGTTAACTCGGACTTTGGCACCTTTGTATTGTTCATTTAATTCAATTTTACAATACCTTGGTGCTTTATCAAACCATTTTAATGGATTCTCTGAATAAAAGGGTTCTAACATATTATGTATTAATATTTCAAATTCGTTTGTAGTTGGCATATTGTATGTATAAATTTTTGGTTGTATTATTTTTGATGTTCTTACATTCGCAATTAATGTAACAGGTTTTTCACCACGCCGTGCTGTTGAAGTATAATGTGGTGCAATTGTAGCCGGTAGCGTTACTCGAGGCACAAGAACGTATCTAATTCAAAATAATATTTGTTGAATGGAGGGAGATGTCGTAGATTGTCCATTCCAAGGATGCAATCACTATCAAATTCTCTTGGTAATAATGGAAAGTCAAAGTTGTATGTTTCATTATTTTCATGTATGTTAGGTATTTGTACCTGTAAGTTTTTTGCTTTATGAGTAACATGGACTTGTCTTCACATAAAGTCATATAGCATTCCTTTTTTGTTTAAGGGCACCCAGAGTTGCTGGGGAATAAATATTTCTTGTAGTAAACTGGCTTCTGCACCAGAGTCCAGTAACGCATGCAACGTGAACTCTTGATATTCAGGAATGCATATCGTTATTGGAAGATATATATGTAACTATGTCTTTCTTTTAAGATCTATGGATCTAAGCATGATGATTTTATATTTTCTGTAGGAACATTTATAACCATTCGGTTTGATTCCTGTTCCTTTTGTTTTTCAAGTATTCTCATTGTTCTTCCATCTATTGGGTTTTCTTGTTTAAAGCTCATATGATGACCAATACTTTTTAATATATCAGGAGTTAATTCAACTTCAGACATTTTATTCTATGATTGGGTTCTTTTTAATGTGTTTGGTGAATTTATATTTTCTTCATTATTTTTTATTATGGTGGAAATGATATTTCCTGATGCTATAAAATATTCTGTAGGTAATTGTATTCTCGGTTTAAGTGATTTTACAAAAACTTGAATTTCATTATCACATTTTAAATGTCTTATGTCAATCAATCTAGGTTTGATTGTTTTTCCTAACCCGACTTCGAATAGTTTAACGAATTGTTTTGGTGTAATTGATTTGAATGTAGCAGTATCATTTAAAGCCATACAATATTCCCATTTTATGCCAAGAACTTTAGATCCTGATAGAAGTTCTATATTTTGTAGATTTACTGATAATGTACGAGCCTTTTCTATATTTTAATCATCAAGACTTATACAAAAATCGAGATGTATATTTACTTCAAATAATCTGTTTGCTAAATTTGACTTAGCTCATCCAATAATACTATTTAAAGGATTATTGATAATTCTTTTATCCATACAGACTATCATTATTGGAGTATCAATTCCGGATGTAAACAACCCTGTTATTTTTATTCCTATTAGACCTATATAAAGGTATTTCATTTTTGGGCATTTGGCTTTTAGTTTTTCTATTTTATTTTTATATAAAAGGCTTATAGAAGTAAAATCTTCCTCTTCTTTTAACTCTACATTTCCTTGCATACGCTCAAATATGTATGTATATTGATTTAATAATCTAGATTTAAAAGTCAAAGGTTTATAAATATCCGTTTTGTCTGAGCGAGGGATTGCCTCTTTTAATTTTTCTAAATCTTCGTCAGTGACCTCAATTGTTTTCTTGTGCTATCTTGTATTTCTGGATTAGATGTTTCTTCGGATGTAAAAGTGTTCATATATATATCTTATATTCTTGATATGATTCTGACTCTTTATTTCTTGATGATCGGGATGTAAGATCACTTAATGGGGTAAGCATATCATGATCATATATTTCTTCTTTTATAATTGGAAGATCTTCATATTTACGTAAAACAAGTAAGCCTATTGGGTCTCCTTGCTCTATAATATAATCTTTATCTTCCATCCTAGTACTTTTAAATAGTATAGAAGCGTTATTTTTAGAAAGGGGTTCTATTAATCCATGAGTTATAAAAATATTTTTTTTAGTATGTTTTGATATATTATAAATTTGCCCTTAATAACCTAGTGAGATTTTTATTAATAGATCTAAAAATACTTCGGTTGTGAAGTATCTTCTTAATCTAGAACATTTTGCTGCATATAATGTATAACCCGGAGAATTTATTTTTTTCTTTTTGGGGAGCATAACATATATGGTTAATGGAATAATTTTTATTTGATTATGTGTTTGATTGATTGTAATCATGTTTATTTTAAAATTATCAAAAGAATCATTAATTTCATCTTCATTTTCAGTAGTGTCAGAATAAACTGATTCGGTTTCATATACAGACGAATTAGCATCACTAGATATATCTTCTATAGTGCCAACATGAATACCGTATTCTTCGATATTTGATATAACAATATTTTGTATATTTGTAGGATATTCATTAGCGCAGTGTCCTTCTTTATTACATTTAAAACATTTGCAGCCTTTATGGAAATTTTTCTTTTTAATAAACTTTTTCTTAGAAAACTTGTTTTCTTTTCTAAATTTTTTCTTAGAAAACTTGTTTCCATTTTTTCCCTGTGATTAGATATTTTGGTTTTGTTCTTGTCTTTTTTCTTTCGAATTCAGGCGAACATCCAAATTGTGTATTAATATCTTCTGTGTACTTTGTACAACAAGAACATCCCAGTTTTGAGTTTCTAATTTTATTTTTCATTTGTTTGTGTGCACTTGCTTGTTCAAAAACCTTTTCATAGTATCCATACATGCCTTTTTTTAATAAACCCGTGTTATGATTTTCATCTGTATTGCTTTGTCTTAGAATGTCATTTCTTTCTTGTATAATGTTATTCCATGGATAAGCTATTTTTGTAAAAAAAAACCTTTTACCCAAAACCCTTTTTGGTCATTATTCTTTAAATGAAAAAGTAGGCCTATGTATTTGCCAGCAAACTCTTCTAACATAATATATCATATAATTGTATTTTTAATAATTGTTTTTCATAATCAATATCTTCTAGGAAAGTTTCCCTTTGAAAGTCTGCCAATAGTAATTTTAGTAATTCTCCAAGAGCTTCTTATTTAGATTGAATATTCCTAAACTCTTTGTAATTGATTTGGATTTATCCTTTCAAAATTTAGTAACCAAGCTAAAGCATCTCTCGTCCAATAACTGGCAGCGTGATATATGTATTCCATTAAATTCATATTCGGAGGTAATAAATAAATTGTTCCGCTCATACGTTGAATCCATGTTATACTATATTTTTTTTATTTTCTATGTGAAAGTCTATCTATATTTAAAGTTAGGGTATATGCTGAAGAGGGTTGTTCATTATAAAAATCTTTTAACTGCTTTTTAGAAGAGTAAAACCTGATCCAATCTGATCTAGTACCATGTCTAAGCATTTCAGGGTAAAGAACAGTATGTGGACTATTATATGTGTTTTCTTCCTGTTCTTGATCTTCCATAATTATATCAGTGTTAAGATCGTTCTAACAGAAGCATTATCTGATTGAGGTGGAGGGGGTAAAATCAGAGCACCTCTACTAGATCCGGCTTCATTAGTGTTTATATTGTAAATAAGTTTATCTGATGTATCAGAATTATAACCAGATTCTGTGGAATTTTCAGATTCTTGTTCAGAATCTTCAAACGAAGAATGTTCTTCATTTGCTTTATATTTAAAATAATTTATCGCTATTGAATGTTCTTCATAATAAGAATAAAGTTCTGTACTATCAATTTCTCCTGTAAGTTCTTTTTGTTGAAGAATAAGATAATTTTTATAGTAAGTGGGATCAATATCTTCAACATTTATCTTGTTATTTTCTTCAGAAGTATATTTGACCATTCGAATGCTGTTAAGCGAATGGATTGTTGGTGTATTTCGACCGAATCCTAAGGTTGCTGTTTGTTTTATAGTTTATTACTTATGTCTTTTAACTTCTAATTTAATTTTTTGAAGTAGTTCAATCATAAAATTACGAATCCTCTTTTTTGGGTTTTTATGAGTAGGGATACGAACATGCTCATATTGTTCAGTATTTAGATCAAATTGACACTTTTGTGTGTCGAGAATAACAAGCTTATTATTTTTCATAAAAGAGGGTCTTTTGAACCTAATTCAATTATGAATTTTTACAAAACTTTTGCAATTAGATAAAAGTCTTAATTCGAATAACAAATCTTAATTCTCAAACCTATAGTTATCAGATAAGTTTTGACCCTAGATTAAGCAGCTAGACACAATACCGCTTAATTCTTTCCTAGCGTACCGTGGTTTTATAGTAGGTTTAGGCCTCGAATTAATTGCCACAAGCCTATACTGTCGCTTCACTTAAGTAGAGCACAACAATGGTTCGTTTCATACTCTAATGCGTAATAATTAATAACAATAGGTCGTCGAATTGACTTAAAATTCGAAAAAAGTTTTATCCGCCACAGAAGTTTTGCAGACTCATAACGAATCATGCTCAAAAGAATAGCTTAAGCTTTCATTTTTTTATAGAATATATATAAATCTATTTAAATAAAAAAAATATAAAACAAGAATAACTTACATGGTCTTAGCCAGGCTCTGATATCAAATTGAAGAGTCAAATTTGAATGCAGAAAACGGAAATATACAGCAACATAATCTTCTTGCAGAAACATAAATTTTATTGATACACTAGATAATATTACAAAGCTTCGGATACAATGAAGAGAATGGAGAAATTTTTTTCGATGATCTTTCTTTAAAGTAGAGTCCTCCTTTTATAGTGTCTTCTTTTCTTTATTTATTATTTCCTAGGCTTGATATATGTCCATTATAGGGATAATATGTGTCTCTTCTAGGTTTAATATGTGTCTCTTTTAGGTTGAGAATGTGTCTATTATTTTAATCTTTGCAGAAGATAAACTGGTAAGGCAAAGGAATGATATGTCACCCTACTGTAGAGGCTAGATTCTTTGTCCTTTTATTCTGAATAGTGATCCACCATGCTTTTGATTTAATTTTGAATTTCTAGATTAGCTAAAGATTCGTCGTCGAAAGGGTCGTACCCATAATATCTCTCATTATTGGATATTGTCTAAGTTTTTCCTTTTCTACTTGCTCTTCAAAGTATTCTGCTTGAGCCATTGTGCCAACTGGGCCAATTTTGGGATTATCTAAAAATTGCCGAACCTTCATTATTCTGTCTGTTGATAGTTCGAAAGCTGATAGGTAGTTTAACAACAATATTGTTTTGCCTTCAGTGGCGGAGTGTGATTCAACTTTGCATTTGTTAATAGCCTCATAGAAGAATTCTTGCGGTGCTAGGATTCTTTCATTTTCTTCATTAAATTCAAACAAGAATTCTTTTATTTTATTATAATGCTCGGGTCAGACCGAGTATTACAGATTCATGATCGGAAGCTATGGAGTTCAAGATGCGAGCTGAGCTGGATGACAGAGACGTACTTCCGTACTTGATTGATATTTTTCACTGTATTAGGACAAGTTATTATAACTGTCCAGATTTGATGTATCGATTGTTGTACTCTGATGATTGTAAATATTTAAAAGTTACAGAATTTATTGTATAAAAATCTGTTATTATATATATATATATTATATTTTATTTCGCTGCAATTGTGAGATTTTGTAATGTTCTATTTTGTTTTTCTCTTTTTCTTCTTTACCTCTAATGAACTGATGTTTCCGACACTCGAATGCTCGGCATTCTATACATGGACGTATTGATGTCGATTTCGAGGGTCAAAAATACTGGTCCATTACAAGAAACGTGAAAGATTTGTATAATTGTCTTTAAAAGTAGGTATTTGAATGTAAAAGGCGTGAAAAGTCAGAATGATTATAAAGTGGCAAAATATAGGATTTTGAAAATAAAATATCATGTTTGAGTGAATTAAGAAGAATATAGATAATTTCTAAAATTAATGAGAGAGCTTCAAGTTCTTCTGCTTTACTATTATTTAATAGATTGTCCTATCGTGTAATTACTTGTGTTCTAAGTAATCTTGATATAAATATCAGTCATGTATTATCAAATTAATCAATCATATTATCAATAAAATTATAGTCTCGTACTAGTTATTGTTTTCTTCTTTTCTCTTTTCGTCTTCTCTATTTTGTTTTCTTTTATTCAATAATTTCAACATGAACGTTTCAACATGGTATCAGAGCATGTTTCAATCCTGTTAAAAATTATTTGATTTGATTTATCCAAGCATCCCCCTCTCTCGTATCTTCAGAAACCATACCTTCATCATGCATGCATCAACTTAAATTCAAACATTCAGATCCGAGCCACTCAAATTTCACAAAAATGTTATTGAACTTTCTTGCTAAACAATTTTTAACTGCTGTTCTCATTCCAGATTTCAGTTTTCAGTTCTTATATGGTTGGCGTCAGTCTTCCGACAGTGACAGTGATGAATGCTGATTGGAATTGCTCTTCCAATTCTATAGAAATCTCCTTATTTTCTTTCTTTTTTCCTGGCTTACGACTTTGGATTTTTGATTGGAATTAATCTTCTAATCCCGACTGAAATTCTGCTTCCTGTTCTATAGGAGTATTCTTTTTTTTTATTTTTTCTTCTCGGATTTCGATTTTGGATTCATTATTGTTCTTTGTAAACAGTTTGCCTACCAGTCAGATCTAAACTTGTATTTGACATTACTCTCAGACGGCGCTTGAAACTATTATTTTGCATCATTGTATGGCTTGGATGACACTGCCGACTTCAGATTCGTTTTTGCTTGTTGTCTGTTTTTACAAACTCCAGTTGCTATGCATCTTGAGGTTGAGGGGGATGTTAAAGAATATTTTAGGGGATTTCCTAAATTATTATTTACGAATTGTATTTACAGTTTTCCTAGTTATAATATTTTCCCATCATGTAATTACCTGGGTTCAAATTAATCTTGATATAAATATGAGTAATGTATTGTCAAATTAATCAATCAAGTTATTAATAAAAATGTAGTCTTTTAATGGTTATTGTTTTCTTCTTCCTTTTCCCGCTCTTCTTGTTTTCTATTTTGTTTTCTTTTATTCAATAATTTCAACATATATATCATTTTACATTATGATATTACATAGCAATGTCATACTACATCACTGATTCATCTGTAGAAATTTCTGCAATGATAAGAAAATGCAATCACAAGGATAAATCAATCATATCCTGCTGCATTTTTACTAAACTTTAGCTGGCACTTAAGCTGACAATAGGCACGGAACAATAATTTTCCATCATTGGCATTTGTTAGGCACTACGGTTGATCAAATTTGCAGTAGCAAAATCTGGAGCTAGCTTCCGGAAAGAAATGCAACGGCATTCAGGAGTTATCCGCCAGCTATTTCATTGCAAGGGCCATCCTGATCCGTTAAAAGGTGATGCTCTGAATAAAGCTGTTCGTGAGACAGCTCGTGAAGCTATAACAGCTTTATTTGCTGATGCAAATAATGAAAGCAAAGCCGCAGTAGCAAAACCAACAGAGAACATTCAAAGGCATATTGAGGGTTTTGGAAACACAAAATATGAGATGCCATCTGAAGAAAAGAAGTCGTTTCTTAGTGAAGTGGTGGGGATCGGATTAAGCACTATTGCTGCTGGTAATTACATTAGAAAGAATGATAATGTTGAAAGCTATAGAAGACCAAATTTACAAAGTTCACTTACTACAGAAACAAGTAGCCGAGATGGGTACGAAAGAAATGATTACAATAACGAAAGCTATACATCTTCAGGAAATACTGACAAGGGTACATGGGGACATGATCTGAGAACAGTTGTGGAAAATGCAGTAAAAATGAGGACACTGACTTAAGTCATACAGCGGCCAAGAATATGGAAGAAAGGCTATCGGAGACCATTGTCACTTCTGGTGGTGTGCGTTTACAGCCTACTCGTGATGCAATTCAAGCATTCCTGACTCAAGCCGCGAAACTTGATTCAGTTGTCATGTCTCTTGCACTTGAGATGAAACTTCAATCTCCGTTGTGGCAGGTGCATTGGCAGTTGATTGAGAAATAATTTTTTCCTTCTTGTTTTAATTTTATTCAAAAAATAATTTTTTGTTTATAAGTTCGCGAAGGCTTGTTGCATCCTGGAAGCAATTTTGAGAAAGAAAGATGATGAACATTCATCAGTAATAGCATCTTATTTCAGCCAAAATAGAGATTCTGTTGTCAAATGCTCGCAACTACCCCAAGTTTCTCTGAGTGAGAAGGCCAACAAAGTTAGTTATATTTTCCTTTGTGTACATGTATATATATGCACGGGAAAGGATTTTTACAAACTAAATACTCAAAATCTTACCCAAATTAAATTTGAAATTGAAAATTAATTTACCGCTTTGACCCTCTAATTTTTTCGTATATTTTCATCCGTACTATACTTTTGACAGTGCGATTACTTTGGTCTAGCAACTATTATTTTGGGTAAGAAATTTGAGTCTAAAGATCATTTTCCTATATGGTTACCCTTAAATTGTAATTCCCCATTGCTCCGTTATTGCAAGTTGGTAGATGTTTTTGCTTGTACATATACGGAACTCTCTACCTTTACTCCAACAGATGGTCCTAGCAACTAGTATTCTAATTTTCATAAAATGCACAATCAAATTCAGTCCGTATTTGTCTGAATATTGGTTTACCCAACTAGTACATATATGGAACTCTCTACCTTTGCTCCAACAAATTCTTTTATTGGTTTACCCAATGGTTGGTGTGTATTTGTCTCAATATTTTTAGATGATATATAGCTTTTCGTATATGCATCTGATTAGATGTATATGCTGTAATATTGGGAACTGTAAATTCTATGACCTTATCTGGCCATATAATCCAATAATCCAAAAAATATATATATACACATTTCAAGTACTCATTTCCCCACTTAAAATGCAAGGAGAAAGCATATTTTTGTTGTGGAAAAATGGCAGCGCTTTGCGGAAGCTTATATCAACGGATCTTTGTCATCCAAATCACAAAGAGATAATTTGGATTGAAAACAAGACGGAATTGAAATCAAAACGAAATAACACAAGATATTCCACTCAACCATCAACTTTATTGATTCATCAAAATTTTTGTTTACAATTAATAGAACAAAGCTAAAATAAACAAAATACTATTGAATCAATAACCAAATTGAGAAAGGAAACAAATTTCTATATGGCTAAAATTGTTGGAGAAGAAGAACAGAAATGAAGAAGAGAAAATTAGCAAATAGATTTTGCACCATACATTTTCCCTCTGCTCTAGTCTCTATTTATATAATCAATTAATTAATGCCTAAGTTACATTAGATGACAAAAAATAATTTGATTAGCCAATTAGAGAAAAAAAATAAAATACTCAATATGCCTGTTAATTAGGGGAAACAAAATATTCTTATTTTTTTTGCATATTTCTTTCCCTCTATTTGTGATTTTGTATCACCAACATTTAACGTTCCACCTTGATGCAAAATCACATATCTCCAACGTATCAAACATGTCATATATAGATCTATCACAACTCCCTGTATCTCAATCATACCAAATTACAAATCTCTATCACCGCCTGCAAGTGATGCATCTCCCACATGAGGTGCATCACACAAATCCGGTCTAAAAAACGTTTGTAATACCATAAACATCTCCTCTTGTCTTTGTGGATTTTACAACTCGACACCCGTCTATCACTCGATCTGAGCTCATTACTTGATCACTATCGATCTCTCGAGCATCATCAACATGAAGACCCCTGTCTAAAATATGATCTTCAATGCTAGAATCATAAGCAGTGACCACATTAACCTCTCCACCTTGCTGTGGACTAGGTTCTTCAACCGTCATTCGCTTTCCATAGTCGACTACAGAACCAACCAAGCTATAAAGGTTTCCTTCTTCCAATACTCCTCTCATCCTTACACGACCACATTTTTTCACTCTCAAAACTCCACCTTAAGTCTTATAAGTGCAACCATGACGATCCAACTGACCAAGAGAAATAAAATTATGCGAACAAGTGGGTACATGTCTGACTTCAGCGACTTCTTTAACCACACCATCATGCATAGAAACCGGATAGATCCAATACCATAAATCAGTAGCTCTTCTCCATTTGCTGTCCTAATCATGTCGACAACAATTCACATCTCTACAAATGTGAAAACTGGTTTCCGAATCTATCTTCTAAGGCTTATTTTCACTAAAGAGGACATCATAAGAAGATCACTATCGGTACCTTCAGCAAAACTGCATGTACATCACTACTAGTATCACTGTACACAACCTTTTTTTGATCTCTTTTATAAGCATAACACTTGCTACGTATGTGACCTTTCTTATTGTAATAATGACAAGTGATAACATCTTTACCATTAGCGTCATTCTTCTTCCAAATTGTAGCTTTCTTCGAGTCCCTTGCACTTTGAATTGATTTCATACCTGACCCTTTTCTTCTAAGCTCCTCATTCAAAAGGCTGCTTCGAACAGTTTTCAAAGAGATAATTCCATTGGCATTGGGATTACTCAATGAAACAACCGAAGTTTTTCAACTTTCTGAAAGCGAACTCATCAATAAAAGAGCCTGTAACTCACCATCAAAATTGACCTTCATATTTGCCAATTGATTTATTACATGAAATTCATTCAAATGCTCTGCAACATACTTCTCAACTTTCGAACCAGAAAACCTTACTAGTAGCACTCTTTGACTCATATAAAGATATCAACTTATCTCACAAAGTCTTTGCGGATTCACAACTAGCCACATGATGGAAAACTGAATCATCAAGATATTGACGAATCAAAGCAATCACCTTCTTATCCATCTTCTTTATTTTCCGTCATCTACATCAGAGGGCTTCTTTCCATCTCCATCAATCGGATCATGAAGATAATTGAGGTACAGAACATCCTCCATCTTAGGCTTCCAAATACCCCATTTTTTCCATCCAAAATAGTCATCTTCGAAAACGAAATCATATCCGACATCAATAATTTTTCAATCCAAAATTACTGTAAGCTTTGCGATGATCTGTGCTTTGATACCAAACTGTTGCGAAAAAATGGCAGTGCTTTGCGGAAGCTTATATCAACGGATCTTTGCACCCAAATCACAAAGAGATAACTTGGATTGGAAACAAGACGGAATTGAAATCAAAACGCAATAACACAAGATATTCCACTCAACCACCCGCTTTATTGATTCATCAAAAATTTTGTTTACAATTAATAGAACAAAGCTAAAATAAACAAAATATCATTGAATCAATAACAAAATTAAGAAAGTGAGCAAATATCTATATGACTAAAATTGTTGGAGAAAAAGAACAAAAATGAAGAAGAGAAAATTAGCAAATAGATTTTGCACCATACATTTACCCTCTCTTCTTGTCTTTATTTATATAATCAATTACTTAATGCCCAAGTTAACATTAGATGACAAAAAATAATTTGATTAGCCAATTAGAGAAATAAATAAACATACTCAATATGCCTATTAATTAGGGGAAACAAAATTCTCTTTCTTTCTTTTGCATATTTCTTTCCCTTTATTTGTGATTTTGTATCACCAAAATTTAGCAATTTTGACTGTTTGTATCCTTGTTCCTTACAATTAAACAATTCCATTCATATTTACTGGGTTTCTCAGGACATTTTTCTTTATGTTTCTATTTGATTTGGTTTCTACGCAAGGCAATTGTCAGGCACTGGCTTTCATTTGTGGAGATATTTTTGTATTGTGATGATATGACCTTTTCCTCCCATATCCGTCTCTGTCTAGAAAATTTTGCGTTTTGATTCCTTGGTTCTATGATCTTACTTTGTTCATCCCTTAACAATTATATCACCATATTTAACTAGTGTGTAACCCATGCATTGCACACGGTAACAATGTTAAAACGTAATATTTAAATTTTAATTATTGTTAAAAATGAATTTTTTTATGCACTATATGATAAACTTGTTGAAATTAAAAAAATATAATTTAAAATGACATACAACACTCAGAGGTAAGATAAAAGGTCGCTAATATATATATATATATATAGCTATTATTATATATGTAAATAGTTGATGCTATGTGATACAAGTATTTTTCATATAAATGGATGAAAAAAATTGAATTTTCCATTTCTCTTAATATGAATATTGTATATACAATTTTAATGATTTACAATGGAATAATGAATATTATGTAATTAAATATATTTAAATATATTTAAATATTTTAAATCAGTGATCAGCTTAACTAATTAGATATATAAAGCTGAATGTTAGAAATGAGAGAAAAAATGAGAAGAGCCTTGTATGTAGTTGTAGTTGAGAAAAATATCTTACGATCAACTTATCTGAAATGAACTTTTATTCATTATCTGAGATTTCAATTAGTAAAACTTTTTTAACTTAGCAATTAATCATAAATTCATGTTATTGTAGGAGTGTGATGTTTACAACTTCAATATTTGCAACAACAAAAAATGTTGCGTTAATTTGAGTTGTGGATTCGGTAAGTTTTAATATCATGTTGAAAATGAGAATGTCGACATAACCTAATTTGTATTAGAGTAATCCGTGCATCCACATCCAAATGTTGTAAATTATAAATTTATCCTTTAAAAGTTGTAAAAAATGAAATCTTGTACTAAAAGTGTATGATATTATTTTGAGATAAATGAATTAAAAATTAAAAATATATTATTGTTTATGTTTACATTTTATATTATGCGGTCCATATATCTTTATATATATGAATAAAAACAACAATTTTATCATCTTCGCGCGCGCATTGTATGCATACTTCAATCGATATATATTATAAGATTTATTAGATGAATTATTAAATATTAGTGAATTGAAAATGAATAAAAACAACAATTTTATCATCTTCGCGCGCGCATTGTATGCATACTTCAATCGATATATATTATAAGATTTATTAGATGAATTATTAAATATTAGTGAATTGAATTTATTTGAATGAATTAAAATAAAGATTACACAATTGGTTAAATATATGTATATGAGTAAAAAAATATTAGAAGAATTGTGAAGGGTTTGTAAGTAACTATGAGAATTTAAGATATAGGTGTTTAAAGTTTAAAATATAAATTTTCAGTGCAATACATGATAACTTCATTGAGATAAACGAATTATAGAATAAATTTGTTATTGTTGTTGATGTATATAATTTATGCTATGTGATTTATATATCTTTATATGCAAATGAAAATTTCGTTTTACCAGTTTGTTGATGCACTATGGTATACTGTTGAAATTTTCATATTTTAGAATTTACATGATGTATCGAATGTTAAATAACCGAGTTTATCAAATGGTTTAAATGTTTAATTACGTAATTAGTTTAATTGTATGGACTTAAATGTAAAATATTAAAAGAGAATTAAGAAAGCATTTGTGAATAACCTTAGAAAATTTTAAAAGTATGTATTTGGTTATAAATTAGCATTAGAAGTTTAGAAGAATAATTATGAAGTGGTAAATTATAAAAATTTAAAATTAAAATACCGAGAGAAAATTAAGGAGAGTAAAGAAAACTCCTACAATTAATGAGAGAGCTTGAATTTCTTCTGCTTTATTATTATTTAATAGATATAGTAAATATGGAAATATTGCTTATGTATATTATTTATGTTAGGTGACTTATATATCTTTGTATTTAAATGAAAAACTAATTTTATCACCTTTGCGCCTGATATGAATATGTTATACATATTGAAATCGTTATATCTTAGCATTTATTAGATGAATTAACAAAAAATTACTAATTGAATTTATTTAAATAATTTAAATTCAAGATCACATAATAAATTTGAAAATATCGACTTTAGTATACAATGGTAGGTGATATTGTGAAGTGTTTTGTAACTAATTGGATAAATTCAAAATGTAGGTTTTTGACGTTAAAAAAGGGTTTTACAATGTAATGCATGATACACATATTGATATAAATAAATGAAACTTTAAACTTGTAATTATTATTTGTGAATATAATTTATGTTTTGTGATTGATGTATTTACATATTTGAATGAATTTTTTCATCATTTTTGTTAATATGAATATGGTTCATATTGATCATACTTATTTGACAAATTGGTGAAAAATTGTATAGTGAAATTATTTAAATAGTTTTGAAGTTATGTAATTGATTACAATATATGACCTTAAATGTAAAATATTGTAAAGGAATTGAGGGGAGGCTATAAATGATTATAGAAAATTTATAATGTAGGTATTCAGAGTACAAAAAATATAATTTTGAAATGCATTTCATAATAAACTTATTGAGAGAAATGTGAAAAAAGGATTTATTATTATTATTTATGTATTCACTTTAAGTTCTTTAAGTTATATAACTTAGGTATCTTTACATTAATCATTTTTTTAAATTTTGTTAATATGAATATGGTGTACATATTGATATTTTCTTAAATTAGTAAACAAATTAACGAATATTAGTTAGTGAATTTATCTAATTAGTTTAAATTTAGATCACATAATTAATTGATAAATATAGGGTGAAAAGTGAAATATTAGAAGAACAGTGAGGTAAATTTTGTAAATAATTATGGTAATTTTAAATGTAGGTATTTGAAGTTAAAGTAGAATTTACAATGAAATGTATGATAAATTTATTGAAATAAATTAACTATAATTTTTTATTATTGGTTTATATGATTTATATATCTTTATAGTTGAATGAAAGATTAATATTATGGTTTAGTTGTTTAAGTGTTATACATATTTAAATTGTCGTTCTTTGGTATTTATAAGAAATATTAAATGAATTTATTTAAATAGCTTAAATTTTGGATTATTTAATTAACCTAAATGTGCGGACTTAAATATAAAATATTAAAAGGTAGCTGATAAATTATATGTAAATAATTATATAAACTTTAGAATACATGTACCAAAATGTAAAATAATAGAAGAGAATTAGTAAAATAAGTGTAAAGTAATAAATTAAAGAATTTGAAAATAAAATATCTAAAGAGAGAATTAATAAGAAGAGAGAAAATTGCTAGAATGAAGGAGATAGCCAGAAAATCTTCTGCTTTACTATTATTTAATTGATAACACATGTCCTTCAACTTGAGTCAATGGCATTGTAAATTATACTTTGATTTCATTATTGTTATACGTGGAATTGTTGATCGTTGGTCCCAGGTTAAACTGAAATACGGGAAAAAGTAATACAATTTTTGAATTTATGTTAAGCTGTAATTTGTTTTACCTCTTTCTGTTTTCATAATCCCTACTCCTTATCCTATGATCATTTTTCGGCCTCTTTATTTTGTATCCATTTGTTGCAATTTTTTTCTCAATTCAAACATTACATTTCTCCTTTTTCTTCATGAGTTCTCTCTCTCCGTCTACACACATGCGTGTGTGCGTGCGTGTCCTTTTTCAAACCTGCTTTCGTTTCGAGTGAAGAGATAGATAAAATGGACATGTCCCATTCCACTAATCGGGCTCGTAGTGACTGAGGTGGTCGAAGATCAAGAAGTGAGTTATTTACAGCAAACATTCTTTCTTATGACTAGATCAATCTCTTGGTCCATGCAGAAAGAAAAAATGAACTTCACGTTTTTCCTTTTGAGAATGGAGAATTAGGGAAATCTCATTGATTGTTGCTGATTAGGGAAACCTCATTGATTGCTGCAGATTAAGGAAATTCCATTGAATATTGCTTTCTCCAGACTAATTCCACAATTCGAGGAAGTGCTCTACCAAACGAAGAAATCTCTTCTACTATATTAGGCAAATTCAAAGTACAAGATCAAATCATAAAAGGTATCTTCTTAGCGTCTAATAGCTATTCCTATATCAGTGACAATGATCAGAAAGTCGTTAAGAACAAAGACAAACACACACACATGTGCAGTTAAAACGTCCAGCAATTTTATAGCAGTAGATGTGCAAAAAGATACGGTGGAGATAAAACATGGATATCAGACAGTATCAGAGATGTAAAAATCTTTATTGGAGACCAAAATCGGATCTCCAAAGTTGATTTATTCTCATTTCACATCATATGTGTAAAAAAAACATTGTTTACTCCTATACAATAAAACAGAAGAATATCATGATCAATTCAATTCAGACTTGGTGAATTGAATGAAGTTTTAATTTATGCTGAACACTTGGGATTTGAACTTAGACCGATATCCTAAATTTGTTGATTTGGTTTATAAAAAACGGATCAAATTAATTTTTTTATATTAAAGTTGCTAAAGTGAGTGCTAAAAACCCTAATTTAGCAGACGTGGAGGAAATTGCGGGGCTTTAAACAGATCTGCTACTTGATAACATTAAATTGAAAAAACATAATATTCGAAGTGTGCAACGCGCTTTTAGCACGGCATCGATGGGGCTTTAACTGCATATAGAGACACTAACAATTCTAGGCAACCAACCAATAGAGTATGTTTAGATAACAAATAATTTTCTCAAGTTTCAACAAACAACTTTTGCAACTGCAAGAGAAGCAAGTTCAGCATAACAATCGAGAATCGACATAGAAAACAATTAGTTCAAAGATGACCAAACTCACATTTTGATTTAACAATTTTACAGTGTCATAGTTGAAATATGATTAACAATTACAAACCAAATTTATTAACACATGTAGAGAGTGGTAGATGTGCTAAAATCATAAATCGAAACAAAATACTACCGTTGTTTGGTTTGCAATACATAAGAAAATTAACTCATTGTTTGAGCATGAAATAAAAAAAAGTAGCAAGAATAAAATAGTAGTTAAATGCAACTTTTTGGGTGCATATTCTGGGAAATAATGAAGTACTCTATGATAACAAAATTGGAAGACATATGCAGTAATTTACAAATGGAAGGAGACTTGTTTCATAAAAGTAAGAAAATAATAAGGTTCAATTTGTTACTCAAAGTAGCAAATAGAGCATTATATGCAAAAATCGTTAGTTACTTTGTCTCGTTGAAAATGATTGATATCGAAAGAAATACGCAAAGACAAAAAAATACCCGTCCTTGAAAGAAAAATTTAAACACTCCCATTAATTAAAATTATGAAGCAACAATCACTTGACCAAATCAACCTTACAATATTCATGCTCATACTTTTATGATTAGAATAGTATATAATATAATATTCAATATTGCCTTGATCCTAGTGCGTTGTTTATTAACCTGGGCTGGGTGGGTTCACCCCTGGTCTGGTTTATGTATCTTAGTGTAAGGAAACATCATACATCGTACGTATCCATTTATATTGTTATCTGCCTTGGTACTTGATGTCTAATTTAATCTAATTGGGCATCTCATTTTATGGATATGAATAAAATGCTATTGTAATGCTATCTGATTTTCTTCAAAATTGTCCGTGGTTGGGATTAATTAAAATTGTGAAAAATAACATAAAATTAATATGACTGATAAAATTATTTATCACCGGTTTTGACATTTTTTTACCGCTAAATTGATTGTTAACAATGATAAATTTACAGTTACCATATTGATAACACTTGTATACCAATGCAGTTCAATTTAGTTACTAATTGTTTAATATTTGTGTGGTACCGATAAATTTTTCATTACCATAACAACCCTCTACGATGTGTGTCACCGCTTGCTTTATGTAAGCTTACTACCATGAGTTTTATTCCTAAACACGTCGTAGGATTTGGTTTTATGGATGCTTGATTCAGCGATAACTATTGCATTTAATCGGTTTATCCTAAACTCTGCTTAAGCGATAGCCTTGTGCATTGGTATGTGTGTGTACGTGTGTGCATACATATATATATACACACACACACACATACATATATATATATATATATATATAGACATACATACATATAAATATACATACATACATATGGCGTTCGATGACACGATTTCGTCCACAAGTTCCGATTCAAATAATAGTGGTAGTGAATATATATATATATATATATATATATATATATATATATATATGAAAGGGAATTTGCAAAAGTGAAAATGAAATGTATTTTATTAAGTGTTGTATTGTACAGACCGCACTCTTTGTATTTATACATAATACTTAAGCGGGCTGATGTATAATAATACTTACATGGACCGGGTTAGAATGAAAAACAGAATACCCGACTTGATACAAAAGAATATGTAACACTATTTCATAACCTATTTTCATTATTACGCCCCTTCAAAAATATCTAGGGTTTTCACCCTTCTCTTGCTCCTGCGTCGCCATGGAGTTTTGCTTAAGAAAAGCTGGATCTCATAAATTCCTGGATCTGGCTTGTCTTGACTACCCATTTTCCTGAGTTTCTTTTGCTTCATTACTGGTGTTGCAGTCAACCACCTTTAAATCGATTTTGAGTCTCGAGAAATTTTTGGTGGAAAGAGCCTTTGTTAATATATCGGCACGTTGGTATCCAGTAGGGATATGGCGAACATCAAGTCTTCCTTTACTGATTTGTTCGCGAACAAAGTGCAAATTGATTTCGATGTGCTTTGTTCGAGAATGAAGAACCGGATTGGCAGAAAGGACCACTGTACTCAGGTTATCACACCAAATTATCGGTCTTTTTATTTGCTTTATTCCGATTTCGTATAGTAATTGCTCGATCCAAATCAATTCCGCAGTTGTGCTGGCAACAGCTCGGTACTCAGCTTCGGTACTGGAGCGTGAGACAGTGGCTTGCTTTTTGGAGCAGCATGATATTGGGTTGTCGCCAAGATAGATACAGAATCCAGAAGTGGATCTTCTGTCGTCAGGGTCGGTAGCCCAGTCGGCATTAGTGTAAGCTTGTAAATTTAACTCTTTGCATGTATGAAGTGATATTTCGTGATTAATTGTTCCTGTAAGGTAGTGCAGTACTCTCTTTACTGCCTTCCAGTGCTCATCTTTTGGTTGTTGCATAAATTGACAAATTTTGTTGACACTGTAGCATATTTCTGGTCTTGTGATAGTAACATATTGTAGAGCACCTACTATGCTTTTATATTGTTGAACATTAGAAACGAGTTCTCCTTTATCTTTTGAAAGGCGAAGGTTACTGGTCATAGGAGTGGGTAAAGGTTTAGCTAGATCCATTTTTTCTCTGGCAAGAATCTCTGTGATATATTTGCTTTGATTTAGAACTAGCTCTGTGTTGCTTTTCTTTACAACTTCTATACCCAAGAAATAGCTTAAATCACCAAGTTCTTTGATAGAGAAAGTTTGATTTAACTGTTGGATAGTCTTACCGATTTCACTATTATCACTGCCTGTGATCAATATGTCATCTACATATACCAGTAGATAGGCAGTTTGCCCATGGTTTGTTTTTATATATATAGAATTGTCTGACTTGGTTGGCTTGTATCATAAGCTGACCAAAGTTGTCTGAAATTTTTCATGCCATACTCTTTGAGCCTGTTTGAGTCCATAAGTAGCCTTGTGAAGTTTGCATACCAAATTTGCATTATTGCCTTGAATGTACCCTTTTGGTTGTTGTATATGGACCTCTTCTTATAGTTCTTCATTTAGGAAAGCATTGTTTACATCCAATTGTTTAATTCTCCACTGATTGTGTAGTGCTATGGTTAGGATAATTCGTATAGTGGTTGGCTTCACTGCAGGAGAGAAAGTCTCATTAAAATCAAAACCAAACTGATATGTATATACCTTTGCAACAAGTCTTGCTTTGTATCTTGCTATGCTACCATTTGGATTTCTCTTTACTTTGTATGTCGATTTACTTCCAATAACATTTTTGTGTCTGGGTGGATGAACTAAGCTCCATGTTTTATTTCTTGTGAGGGCATTATATTCTTCATCCATGGCTAGTTTTCAGTGATCATTCTTGACAGCTTCTTCATAAGTAGTAGGTTACTTTTGATTTAGATGAGCCGTGTATACTTTGGGTTTGAAAATCCCACTTTTAGCTCTTGTAATCATATGATGTTCTGTTTTTGCAGGAATACTGAGTGGTTCATTGACACTGGAGTGTTCATAACATGATGAATTACTTTCATTATGTTCTGAACTTTCTTCAGGATTGGAACAGTTATGTGGTGAGATGTTGAGATGTTCACTTAACTCAGTTGGACTATGACCTGGTCTGATGGAAGACAAGGTGTGTTGTGGTCCTGATATCTTATCAGCTTCTTGCCCACTGTTCCAGTCAGTGAGTGCAGGTATTGGTGGTATTGACACCTTTATGTTATATATTTTCTGTGTGGTTTGTATTCCTTTATCTGCAAAAGGAAAAGTGGTTTCATTAAATACAACATGTCTTGAAATATAAACTTTACCATTATTGCTAAGGCACTTATATCCTTTCTGCTTACTAGTATATCCTAAGAATGTGCAAGGAACAGACCTAAGACTTAACTTGCGGGTGTTATATGGTCTAAGACATGGAAAACACAAACAACCAAAGGTTCTTAGTTCTGAATAAACTGGTTTTATATTAAATAGCACTTCAATTGGACTTTTCCAACCAAGAACCTTGGTTGGTAGTCTGTTAATTAGATAAACTGATGTAGTAAATGCATCAGGCCAGAATTTCATTGGTAAAGACCCCTGAGCCAATAGTGTCAATCCAGTACTATATGTCTGTTTTCTTTCCACTAAACCATTCTGTTCAGAGGTATGTGGACAAGTAATCCTATGTACAATTCCTCTATTTTGGAAATATTCTTTCAGAGATTTAACTTCACTACCTCCATCTGATTGGATAGTCTTGACCTCACTGTTACACTGTTTTTCAGCTTGGCTAATAAATTGAATAACTACTTTGCATACCTCTGATTTAGCCTTGAGAAAATATATCCAAGTGTGTCTAGAATAGACATCGACAAATGAAATGTAGTACCTGAATCCATAGTCTGAATTTACTGGAGTGGGTCCCTAGAGATTTGTAGCTGTAAGCTCAAGTGGTTTATTGTAAACAGTAATAGTCTGCAAAAGGTAGTTTATGACTTTTGCCAAGTTGACAACTTGTACATATATATGGAACAGAAATATTTTCAAAAAGGATATTATTACTTTTCAGAACATGTTCTACAGTTTTAACATTGGGATGTCTCAATTTGCAGTGCCATACATCAAATACACTCTTATTGCTAGTAACATTAGTTTCTAAATTGTTGCACAATGGCCTTTTATGAGTGAATTTCTTTGTATTCCCAGGATTGAATTTGTAAAGCCCATTGTGCAGTCTACCCTGTAACAATATATCCTGACTTAATAAGTCTCTAACAGTGCAGAATTTTGAGTGAAACTCAAAGTATACATTGTTGTCATTGGCAAATTATGATACACTAATGAGATTCTTTTTAATTTGAGGAACAGTCAACAAGTTATTCAAGTAAAGTTGTCTTTTACCTTTGATGCTGCCATTTCCAACATGAGTTATACTTATAGATTCACCATTACCCATAAAAATAGACTGTGTACCTGAATATTCCTTGCTGCCAAGATCCAAATTCTGAATGTTGTTAGTTAGATGATAAGTGACACCTGAATCTGGATACCATTCTTCACAGTGAATGTCTTCAGGTCTGGTAAGAGTCTCTGAATTCATTTGAGTACTTTGAGTATCTCCATTCTGATTTTTTGTTGTATTACTTAATTGGGCTACATTTGCATTTGGATTAAAGCCTTTTTGTATGCCTTGACTTTGATTAGTATTGTTGCTGTCAGTATTGTATCTGAAGTAGCATTTACTTGCAATGTGACCAAATTTTTCGCATATTTGACACTTAACTCTGTTACTGTTGTTCCACCTTCCACTCCTTCCTCTTCCTTTCTGATTAAGACCACCTCTGTTGGTTTGAGTCTTTTCTTGATTCTTGAATTTGATGCATAGTTAACTGAATAATCTGATGTACTTGATTTTCTCTGTTCAACTCTGCCTTCATGAGCAAGAAGAGAGGAGTGAACAAATTGCATATCGGGTAGTGTCTCTCTGGAAGAGATGACTGCAATAACAGACTCATATTCTTCACCAAGCCCATTCATTATGGTCAAGATTTGCTCAGTTTCAGAGAGTTTATGACCCGCAGTCTCTAGAAGATCACAAAATGACTTAATCTTGGTTAAGTACTCTCTCATAGACATATTTTCCTTTTTCAAGTTTTGTAGTTCTCTCTTGTAATGCATAATACGTGCAGCAGATTGAGAATTAAAGATCTGCTCCACAGTTTTCCAAATTTCAAATGATGAACTGCATCCAACAATTTGATGTAATAGATTGACACCGATAGATGATAAAAGCCATGCTGATAGTAAACTATATTGCCTCTTGTATTTCACATAATTTTAATTACTTATCATTTTTCCCTCTCTGTCTGCTGTCATTACAGGTGAAATTGCAATAGTTCCTTTGATAAATGCTTCAAGTCCATAGCCATTTATGGCAGTTTCAACTTGATATTTCCAAAGCAAGAAGTTGTTCTCATCAAGTTGAATATTGTTGAGATGACTCTTGGGTTTAATCAGAGATAGATTGCTGGTTTCAAGAACAGAAGTGGCAGATGACTCATTGTCTCCTCCTTCTGACATAGTGGGCACTGGATTAGAAAGATGATGCAGCTATTCTTGGCGAGACACACAGAAATTGAGTATCACACCGAGTTTCAGTGTGTAGCTAGGTGTAAAGATAGAAGATCGATGATGATAGGGTGATGCTGATCTCCTCTGATGGCTGAGATGCGACCAAGATTCTGTTGATCACAACTGAATCTTCAGGCAGGGCTCTCTGCAAGAGATAAAATCAAGAACCTGTTTCTTGATTATCAATAGTAATCTCTGATGATGATTTTTAATCTGAAGAGAATAAGAGTATAACTCCAGATGGTGAGAACTCTCTGATGGAGTTCAGTCAGAACTAAAACTGATCAGCAAGTGATGCCGTTAGGCAGAGGCTCTGATACATGAAAGAGAATTTGCAAAAGTGAAAATGAAATGTATTTTATTAAGTGTTGTATTGTACAGACCGCACTCTTTGTATTTATACATAATACTTAAGCGGGCCAATGTATAACAATACTTACATGGACCGGGTTAGAATGAAAAACAGAATACCCGACTTGATACAAAAGAATAGGTAACACTATCTCATAACCTATTTTCATTATATATATATATATATATATATATGCATGTATGTATAAAATTTATGAATAGGTTTGAAAGATATATACATATATATATCTTTACGTAATGACGGCTGGATCTTGTTCTCCTGAAACCCTAGGCGCGGACGATGAAGATGACGGCGGTGGCTGGAAGGAGGTTAAAAGTAGAGGAAAGACAAAATCGTTTGCCGAAGTTCTCAAAGCAAACAATGAGGTGGTCAAGGCTAGATCATGGATTGAGGCAGTCGGATCTAAAATCGAGCTTAAAGGAAACACAAATTACTACACACCACAGTCAAATGGAGAAGAGGTATATCAATTGATAGATGAGGAGGATTATGCTGAATCAAAGAAACTATGGCAACACTCGATCTATGCATATATGGCAGGGAAAAGACCTTATTTTGTTCACTTTAATGCATATATTAAGAGAACATGGAAACCAAAAGGATCATGGGATGTTTTTCCTCGCGACAATGGATTCTATTTGATAAAATTCGAATTGGAAGAGGATTTTCAGCGTATTATCAACAGCGGTCCTTGGTTTATGGACAACAGGCTTATTTTGATGAGGAAATGGGAAGCTGACTTCAATTTTGAACACGCTATGTTATCAACATATCCTATTTGGATTAAATTCAATAACCTGGATCTTGCACTGTGGAACATGAGATGTATAACCAAACTAGCAAGCATTATAGGAAGGCCAATAGACATTGATGAAAACACAAGAAAATTAAAAAAAAAATCAAATTTGCTAGGGTACTCGTAGAGATCTCAGCTAATACAGTGCTGCCAAAAACAGTTAAAGCGATTGACAAGCAGGGTCATATATAAACAGGAGGTGAAATATGAATTCGTTCCACCAAAGTGTGATGAGTGTCTATGTTTTGGTCATACTAATCATCAGTGTCAAAATAAAGTAGTAGAAAGACAGAAGGTTTGGGTAGAAAAAACAAAAAATATATCAGATCTACCTGATTCAAGCAAACCCAAAAACAGGGAGGAGACTACAAAAAACATACAAAATGTCTCCCCTAACAAAGTTGACCAACCTAAAGATCATCAGAAGGATCCTATGATGTCGGACTGTGTATCAAAGCAAGCATCTCTTCAATCTCCTGCAAAGTAGTAGAAAGACAGAAGGTTTGGGTAGAAAAACCAAAAAATATATCAGATCTACCTGATTCAAGCAAACCCAAAAACAGGGAGGAGACTACAAAAAACATACAAAATGTCTCCCCTAACAAAGTTGACCAACCTAAAGATCATCAGAAGGACCCTATGGTGTCGGACTGTGTATCAAAGCAAGCATCTCTTCAATCTCCTGCTCAGACAGTGAAGATACCCTATATAAAGGATCATCTGAACAGCTTTGTACCACATGACCCACTTCAGAATCAGGCAGAGGATCCACCAACTGTTGAGCAGAAAAAGGCGGAGGAGGAACTTCCAAATTCTCTATCTGACATCCACAAGATGAACATAGAACTGGACTCATCTGAAGATGAAGAGGAAAAAGAATTATCAGAAGATACAAGTAAGTTCACTGAATATAATATTGATTATGAGAATCAATTTATAAAATATGATAAAGGCATACGTTCGGTCTCGGTAGGTGCTGCTTCGGTTACTCGGAGTAAATCTACCAAAAAATAATATGTCCATCATTTGCTGGAATGTGAGAGGTCTTAACAATAACACACGTATGTTAGACCTCCACACGTTAAAGGCTAAACATAGACCTACTATTTTAGCCCTATTGGAGAATAAATTAAATAACAATTATTTGGAGAAAGTTAAAAATCAGTTTGGAAATCATTGGCAATTCTTGCTATCTCAAACTAATGGTAGAATTACAGTAGGATGGGATAGTAACTACTGGTCTGGCTGCATCATTGATAACAGTGGTCAGCAATTAACCATTTTTTTTCACAATAAAAGAGGTCTTGAAATAACAACCACATTTGTTTATGCTAAGAACTTAGCTTCTGAGAGGTTGATATTATGGAAACAAATTACTCACATCTCCAAGAATATTAATACTCCTTGGATAGTAACTGGGGATTTTAATGCGGTTCTTAAAACTGATGAAAAGAAAGGTGGACTTACGCTGCGTGTTTCACAAGTGGCTGAATTTAACAACTGTGTATTATCCGCTGGTCTTGCTGAAGCATTCCATTCAGGCCTGAAATATACATGGAGAAGTGGGGAATCCAAGAAAATAACATCAAGACTAGATAGAGTCCTTGGAAACTCAGAGCTATTTAAAAAAATTCCAAAACTTAAAGTAACGGTTCTACCTTGCTCGACAAGTGACCACTGTCCCCTTTTGTTACAATTCAATGATGATGACACTATGCAAAAGGGAAAACCATTCCGATATGCTAATCACTGGCCTCTGATAGATGGATTTGATGAAGTTGTAATTTTAAATACAGTTAAGATTCCTCCAAGTAACCACATGTATCGTTTTGTGATGCTCATTAAAATTATGAAAAATAGACTCAAAGAATGGAACAAGTGCAGACATAAGAATAATGATAAAATTGCTGTTATCCAACATCATTTAGAAGAAACTCAAATTAAACTTGATGAAGACCCTCTTAATGAAGGCTTGAATGCAGAATTTTATAATTTACAAAGAAGTCTCAAGGAAGAAATTCACAAAAAAGCTGTTGAGTTGAAACAAAAAGCAAAAGAAAGGTGGTTGAAACAGGGAGATGAATGTAACAAATTCTTCTACGCTAAAATGTCCATACGACAACATCATAATAACCTGCTGAACTGCATAGATGAACAAGGAGATACATCAAGACTTATAAAGAACATGGAGGAACAGGCTATCACCTACTTTACAAATCTATATAATGGAGAAAATGCTGATCAATTACCTCAGGTCATTTGCAGAAGGAGAATTTCGGCTGAAGGATGTAATATGTTGACAACTCCTATTATGGAGGGAGAATTGAAGGATGCTGTCACCTCCATCTGTAGTGACTCCTCCCCTGAACCTGATGGAATGGGGGCATCCTTCTTCAAAATGCATTGGATAAACCTGAAAGGTATTATGTTAACAGCCTATAATGAAACTCTAAATTCAGGGGAATTCATTCAAGAAATCAACCATACTTTCATATCTCTTATTCCTAAAGTTCAAAAACCAGAGAGAATTGAAGATTATAGGCCGATAGCCTGTTGCAATGTCACATACAAAATCCTCAGTAAAATTATTTGCAAAAGGTTGAATAAAGTCTTACCAGATTTAATATCTCAATGTCAAAGTGCTTTCATCAAAGGTAGACTCATTTCTGAAAATTCTTTAATGGCTCATGAATTAATAAGGAACTTCAATAAAAAGGGAGCAGAAAAATCATGCATAAAAGTGGATTTGCAAAAGGCTTATGATAAAGTCAACAGAAAATTCATCACACACATGCTAGAATCAATGGGGGTTCCAATGAAACTCATAAGACTGATAAGATTCTGCCTAGACACTCCAACTTTCTCCATATTGATCAATGGCAGCCCTACAGGGTATATTCAAAGCAATAGAGGGATAAGGCAGGGTGATCCTCTATCCCCCTACCTTTTTGCAGTAGCAATGAAATGGTTTACATTACAAATGGAACTGGCTTATAATCAAGGGTTTATTCAACCAATATATAATAACCTTCCATGTGTTACCCATTTACTATATGCAGATGACCTCCTGGTGGTGATTAAAGGTAATTTAAAAGCAATAGACAAGATTAAAGTAATATTTGGAGAACTGGAAAAATATGCAGGCCTCAAATTGAATGAAATGAAAACCAAATGCTACTTCAACAAATACTGTCTTAACAAACAGTCCATGATTGACAAACTTGGCTTCACTGAAGGACATCTCCCAGTCAAGTACTTGGGAATACCTTTGTCAAACAACAATATTACAGATGTAGAATGTGGTAAGCTTATTAATGAGATCAGGGAAAAATTACAGGGTTGGAGATCAAAAATTTTATCTTTTGCGGGTAGAGTGGAGCTAGTACACACAGTTATAACCTCTAAAGTTAGATTCTGGCTTCAGTCGTTTCAAATTCCTGATTGCTCTATTGCTAAAATCAACTCGGTTTGTGCTGATTTTATTTGGAGAGGAGGAATGCACAAGGTTAAATACTCAGATTTATGCAGAAAAAAGAAAGAGGGTGGAGTGGGATTGAAAAATTTATATGAACTTAAAAAAGTGTACTGCCTAAAATTAGCTTGGAATGTACACTTCAAATAATCTATGGGCCTCCTGGATGAGATCTAGGTATCTGAAAGATAACTTCTGGACTACTAAAATTGATAATAATGCTTCAGTTACTTGGAAAAACATTCTTAAGATCAGAGAGGATTTTCAAAAGTATCTAGACAGAAAGATTGCTAATGGAAGGAAAACTGATGTCTGGAGAGATTCATGGCTTAACTCCAAAAGTATGATAGACAGGCTTGGTTGGGATGCATTCTCAGCATATGGAAATCCAAACTAGAAAGTAGCAGATATTATTGATAATGGAGAATGGCAATGTAATAATAACTTACTAACTCTCAATTATCAGGAGGAAATTCGACAGAAATATATCTACAGAGAAGAGAATGAAGATAAATGGATACGGAAGGTGAGTGCTAATGATCATTTCAAATTCAAAGACATTTGGGAAGTATCAAGAAATAAAAGATCTGAGGCTAAATGGTCTGATATAGTATGGAGCAAATCTAATCCTCCAAAAATGACGCATACACTTTACAAGGCGATTCTGGATAAATTACCCACAAAAGACGGACTAAAAAAATGAAAATTTTTGGAAAACACAACATGTCTCTTCTGTTGCAGGGAAGAGGAAACTCATGACCACTTATTTTTTGACTGTGAATACTCGAAAAGAATTTGGATCAACCAAAAGAACAGACTTCAGATTAACAATTGTACTACTAGTTTAAAAGAGGAGATTGATTACCTGCACGATGGGAGAAACCTCTCTAAGCTGATGAAGGAGCTCGGAAAAATTAGCCTCACAACCTGCTTGTGGTTCATCTGGAAGGAACGGAACTGTAGGACTTTTGAAGATAAAAAGCTAGACACATTAGCTCTCACAAATCGAATTAACAGAGAAATAGCTGTTATTATTGAAAGAATTCCTATGAAAATACTCACCACTGCATCGGCACAAGAAGAATCACTACTGGAGAAGTTGAGGAAGATGGAATTGAGCGGACAAAATCGACCAACGAGCTGGCAGCCGCCATAGATGAAACCTATTTAGGAATATTAGTTGAAGACGATAGTTGACTGAATTGTCGGTCCATTGTTTTATCTCAGATGTATTTTGCTATGGGCCGCAAAGCCTGTTTACTAATCAAATTAACCTATTTTCAAAATAATAATAATAATATGTATGTATGTATGTATGTAGAGCATCCTCAATTTAGTTCCATTTCGTAGTCTGATACCAGTCACATGTTTCTATTTAATTTTTTTCCTCTCTCCTGTCACATGAACCAAATATTTAAATATAAACTTGTGGCTATTGATCTTAGCTCTACACGCATCCATATATGGGATTTTTTTTTTGTTTTTTTGGGTGTGGTTGGAAGAGAAAGAGGGGGGGGGGGGGGGGTGTTTGGTTTTGTTTTGAGCAAGTAATGTCTGTGTGTTACAAATCAGATTCTCTAAATTCAATTAGTTCTCACAAAATTCTTGATCCAGGTCTGTGCTTGATTCCTCTAAAATTCTCCCTCTAGTTCTATTCAATTCTACTCTAAGTTCAATGATTTGGAAATTAAATCAATAGCAGCAAATGTACGACAGATTTTTGTTTTCTTTGTAACTGTATGATAGAATAAAATGTTGTCATTTTTTTTTATGAATTAATAAGAGTTGTAGTTACATTCCCTTTTACCTCTTCCACACCATTTTACAATCGTTATCCTTGATTAAATATACCTACCGTTTAATATATTTTTTATGTCCTTAGGTTTTGAGTCTCTCAGACAGAGAGCAAAGCTCAATATCAGGAATTTGCGAGGACCCATCTAATACAAAACCTACGCAATCTCCGCCTGTCCAAATGCCTGATTTAATTGATACTGCAGACATCGATGACTATATGACCAAAACATCAGAACAGAAGCTTGTCACTCAGAACATCACTAAAGTTACTTCATCTGCTTCTTTAGTTGATGATTTATTTGGGGATGCATCACTCGTTGGCGAGACTAAAAATGATGATGATCAATTTGCAGATGTATCTTTCCATGAATCAGAAGAGAAGACCAATGACATTTTGGCAGGCTTAACAATTGATGATAAAGCACCAGAAACTGAGCAGAAAGTTGATCGAGGGTCTGGATTGTTTGATTTATTTTCCAGTTCAGACAGTCTAAGACATGAAACACAAATAAATAGTAATGGAAGGAATGTAGATGACCTAATGGCTGGTCTTTCAGTTAATGATACGACACAAGAGAAAAATCATCCTAGTGGCGAGGGAGGATTTGTTACAAATGTATATTTTCCTATGGCTCCTGCACAGTATAATATGAATATGCCAGCAAATGCAATGTTTAATCAAGTTTTTGCGACTCAGCAAATGAATTATGGTGCTATGGGTGCATTTCTTGCTCAGCGACAATTACCATATCAGAATCTGGGAGCTATGAACAATGTTTATGGGCTGCACAGTGCTGGGAATGCTGTGAATGGATCTTCACTATTACCAGATATTTTCCATGCTTCAAATATTTCAGTTCAAAACCATGCTGCAATGGTAACCGACTTGAAAAAAGAGGATACAAAAGCCTTTGATTTTATTTCGGTGAGCCTAATCTTTTTACATATTTAGTTATATTAATTGCTTGTTCTCCCGTATGAAATATTATGTCAAACCTAGCGATTGGGCCGATGATTAATTAAAAACAGTCAAGCAGAAGATTAAACGATCCAAGTACTGATGACTAGTATTCTAGCTTCATTTGATAGCTCTTTTTTTTTGGCCCGTCTTTCTGTCTCAAATGCCAAGCACTACAATTCTTCTAGTCAAGACCTAACATAGATGTTTATACATCAATAAATGGAACAAATTCCCATCCATTTGTACATCATGAACATCAGTGAGTTCATGCACCGACTTCTTAAAATTAGATTATGTCATCATTGTCTATAATATACAATATGCTATATTATGCAAATATAGGGTCTTTAACCAAGTTGAGTTTGATGAAACATACGACAATTTATTTAATAATAGCCAGTACAAGTTTTCTTATAAGAAATCGGCTTTATCTCAAATGTCTTGCTATAGGAACTTGAAGGTTTCAAACAGGTATATTTAATCTTTCAATTGCAGGATATCGGTCTACGTTTCTTGCTTTTGGGATCTCCTAAGCTTTTGATACTGACCTTTCAGAACGTAGAAGAATTCTTTTGCAATAATGCATTCAAAGCTTAAACTTGCATGAGTTATTTCTCCATACTTTTACCCCTTTTAGAATAGTTATGTTGTTGTAAGCATATCTGTTACTGCATAGTGGATAGAGTTGTTGTAAACTTGTACGTTAATAATAGCTTTGTTTGCTACTTTTTACCTTCTCTTATACATCCTGATGAAATATTTCAGTTTGCTTCTGTTCTTCCTCATTTTTATTCGTATTTTATAGTACTAAAAGACCTTTTGTATTACTGCAGTACGGGGAATGTTTTCCTTGTATGTTGTGTTTATTTAAGGTTCGTTGTTGAGAGTGCCTTTTGGCTTCTAACAAACAGAATGTTATTTTGTGCAAACTTATTAAGTAATGGAAGAATAAACGAGGGACTAATGTCTCTTGCAAATCTATTCACATTCATTTCTCACGTTAATCTTGTAGCTATTTATCTGTAAATTAAATTTGTTCTGCTTATGTTTCATGAGCTAACACAAGTTGTGATGAAATCATTTACAATATTTACTTCAAATACAGTGTTCAACGTACAAGCTCCCGAGCTTCATAATTCAAAACTATAATAATACAGCAGATGATAATTATTACACTATTACAATTCATAGTATTCAAAAGAAACAGCAAGTGAAAAGATAAAAAAAACTAGAACCGAACAATCAAAAATCAAGAACTACCTAGAATACAAATTCATCTTCAGTACAAAGAAAAGAAAACCTATAAAAACATACATAAGTGCAAAGTAAACCACAAAAATTAACCCATCTGTAGATATCCATTCATCACCAACGTAGTCATACGACTCATACCTATCCATCTCAAACCATGCCATTCGACCATGAGATAAAACCTCAACAGGTTCAAAATATAACATATCTAGCTCACTCCTACTGCTCCATATTTTTCCACTGAATCTATCTTCTCCCTTCGAATTCAAATGTGGTACCCGAATCTGCATTCTAACATCACAGTCCTGAACATGATTCACTTTCCTTTTCTCCTGGAAAAAAGTCGAAGAACTCGATGATCTGCATCCAACCATATAAAGCATGCCGGTTTCTGTGTTATACATCCCTTCAGCTGGTATCTCTTCTTTTCTGTACCCCAAATGAAACTCTATGCTATAACTTACATTCCATATCGGTATGTTTCGATCGTTTGTGTAGTCGAAGTTATCCTCTTGTATGAATCTTGGTTCAACAATAGGCGAATCACAATACAATTTCGTGTTTATGAACAACAATGTCGCATGACCCGATGCTCTTTTTCCTTTTGAATTTTTTACTGTTAATTGAAACATCAACTCTTGCATGGAATATTCAGTATGTGGATATGCCATATCTTTGTTTTCTTTTGTATGAGTATCAGATTTCTCGTCTAACTGCATTAGTTGTAATGCAGTGTTGAAACATGTATATTGGTACTCGGAGCAGGAATAATGAAGGTCGTTTTGAACTATATTTTTTAAACCAATGAAACCATGATATTTGCTCCATAATTTTCCTACAGGAGAGTGTCTACTCTTAAGGGATAGTTTTGAAGGAAACCACAAAGCAAGCACAAAATTGGTAGAATCGCTAAGGATGCAAATACTGTTTTTCTCTTTGTAGAAAAAGCCTTCACCTGTTAGAGTTTTGTTATTGGCAGAGGAAAAAACATACTGAAGATCTGAAAAGTCAATTTGCACTGTAAAGAGTCCATCTTTTTTACATTGAGCGCCTGACAGAATCATATATTTCTTTCCATCCCTTTTGGTTTGTAGCTCAAAAGCTTTTTGATCGTTATTGCAGAAGTAGTCTTCGAATTTGAAGCCAAGAGGAAGTTCTTCGTTGTTGTGTAGCAATTTATTGCAGGAGTTTTTGAGATGAGAGATTTGTGGAGAGGTGGGAATTATGAAATTGTAATCTTTGGAATAAGCGATTGTGAAGAATGAAAGAATGGGGAGTACTTTGTAAAAAATATTCATTCCTGCTGTGAATTAAACCATGAAACTATGAAGGGAGTGGCATTGAAGCTGCGTAGAAACAAATCTGGTTTTGACAGTTTGACTAATGAGTTTCGTGCTGAAACACGGTCTTGGTACACCACTCCTTTTTTATGTGGACATTTGATTAAGGCACTAAGTTGTTTTCTTTTTTATTTTAAAGGAAAATTAACTTCCGTTGTTCAGATCAAGAACTACTTTCAAGTTTTAATCATCCAAATATTTTAAATCAAGTACACACATTAATGTTTCACAAAATATAAAGATTAATTATGAAAATGTTTTTTTTTTCTTTTTGAATGCGTGAAAAAAGAATGTAACAAATAATAACTATTAATTACGAAAACGTTGTGAATGTGAGAAAAAAATGATATAGGAGAAAACATCACGGAAAGCTAAATGTATATATCTTTATTATTTACAACTAATATTTTTCAATGTTAAACGAGGATAGCTTTCCAAACTTATTAAAATTCATTGTCCTTAGATCTAATTTTTCTTCTAAAACGTGTCCTTTAAATTAAGTACCTCTTATTTTATCATACCCATTTTTCAGGCTAGCTATTTCGTTAGAAACACCGGGCACCATGCCGCGATAGCTACTATCACGACCATTTTAGGGCCTCGTATTATTGAAACCCATCTTTTGGAAGTAGCATGTTCATAATTTCAAACATCGGTGTTATCCAAAATCACATCATTTGTGTAACGATGCGCAAATTTATCACATTGATAAATTATATTTACATTTGAAATATTCAAATACAAGATTTTATAACACAAATTATAATGCTTTGAACTAAAAATAATGATGGTAAACTTGTTTTGAAGGTATATTAACAAATATGGATATTTAAGGGTTTTCCATCAGAAAAATGACAAAAATCAATTTTCGAAAAAATTGGAGTTTTCTCAATATTAACGCGAATGGAACTAGATGCATACACTTATTTATCCATTTAAGTAAGAACATGAAATAAAAATTATTTATTTTAATTTTGAAAATAAAATATATTTATGACATCATCGAGGATATCATCACTTTTATATATTTTATGAAATTTTAAATTAAGTTTAAATAATCAAATAATTGTTTTAAAATGATAATAATTCATTTTAATGAGTTATATAGTGATAATAAATTATTTATAATACTTTCATAAAAAAAATATTTGATTTGAAGATATAAGAAAATTTATAATGTTTTGCCAATATAACAACACTTTTTGTAAATACCTGTTTAATATTGATTTATATGGTTTTATAATTCAAATGTGGTCGTTTTAATTTATTTAAAATGAGAAAAAAAATAGTTTTCAAAATTTATTTATATCTATATGTAATTTAATTAAGAAGTAAAAGTTTGACCGAAAATCAGATTCCGGAATTATAACGTTTGACAAGAGAAAGTTGTGCAACGTTATATGTTATATGTGACATACATATGCACATATACATACACACACCATGAACACACAAATACACATAAGAAACATTTACATCTCATATTTACTAATGGTAAATTAAACAAAATATCATGATATTTATTAACAAATATCTAGATATTTTCCTAAAGAAAATAAATCAAGACTTCACATCACTTTACACCTTACACAAATGCACATAGAGGGGAATGGGGGAGGTGATGCGTGTGTGATGGAGGGGGTGAAATGTGCATGGATGATGTAAACAAACACATGTCATGTGTAAAAGATATTTTCTTAAGGTTACTTAAGGGTTAAGGCCCCTCTTCCTATAAATACACACCCAACCCTTCACATTTCTATCATTCAAAACTCAGGCTTCTTCTTCTTCCAAGCTACTCTAATGGCTTCATAATGACCTTTCTTCTCTAAAAAAATTATAGCAAAAAAGTTATGCAAATTTGATTCCAAATGCAAACAATGAAAATCTACCTCCAAAACAAGTCCAAACACCTCCATACCTTATCTTACCCATGGCCACCCCTTTTCCAAGCAGCAAGGCCGAGCTCCACCACTCAAAGAAGCATGGTCGAACCTACATGGAGTCAAGGTGGAGATCCGGAAGTTTTGACGCAAAGAAAAGAGAAGGAAGTGCTGCTTCAGTTTGGTTTCAGAAAGCTTCAGAAAAGTTTGGGATGGAGAAGGAAGTGACGTGTGAAACATGGTGATATGCGCTTGAATGTTGGTAGGAAGAGGATAGAGTTTGGCTTGGTAAAAGTGAGTTAATCTCACTTTGAATCACTTGATAATCACTTATTAATATTCCTTATTAATCACATAAATACTGCTTGCAATTAGTGATAATTATAGACATTAACTGCTTAAAGTTATACCATTAATCTTATGCTAAAATGGTTGCTTATATAGTTGTTTAATATGTTTGGATGATGATTGGTTGGGTTGCAGAAATAATTCATGTTAAATATATGTCGAATTTACATAAAAAAATCACTTTCCTATATGAATTATCAAAGTGTTACGGAATGGTTAAACCTTTTTAAAATGGATTAAAATGATTTATAAATGTTTTGTAAACATTAAAACTCATTTCGATAAAGTTTGAAAAAGATTTGAAAATAGAGTCAAAATAAGTGGGTCGTGTAATGGTAGTTCGCGATTTAAGGCCGTAAAAGTTAAACTAATGTATGGAATGGAATATAGCTTGAAATTTTCCAAACTCCTATAACTATAGTGTCCAATTGAAGAAGAAAAATCAATATTTCATTAAATAGAATTTGAGTTATGTCCAAATCAAGTTTTTAAAATCATAGTGGTTTGGCAGTTTTGGGAACCAAAGTGATAAATGCTTTAAAATTGATATTTTTAAATCTTTAAAAATATGAGATAAATTTTATAAATATGTTAATTTTTTTAAAAAGATATTTGAGTTATAAAAATGAAAATATATGAATGGAATTAGTGTTTTTAATAAAGAAGCTTTAAAAACACTATTTGCAGTTTTTTTTGCAACGGTTTCAATAATTTTTGCAAATTATGGTTTTAACTTAACTATTCTTTTCCAATCTTTTTAGTAATCTTTTCAAGTGAATAATTAAGTATTTTGAAGATGATTTGAAAGTTTTATAATTATTTTAAAGGAGTTTCAAAGAAATGGCTAAAGGAAAATTATTTTAAACAGTATTTCGAATTATGTTAAGTAAATGGAAATCATCTCTAAAAGATCATATAAAAGAGTTTAGAGTTGGTCAAATAAATTGATCTCCTTATGGATGACAAAGAGATGATCTCCAAACCCGAACTTGGACAACTGATGTCTAGGTTCCGCTCAAGCTATCCGGACTGGCCTAACTGAGAGGATAGTGAATTTGATTTACTCGGACCATGTTTTCCTAAGATAAAAGGAGATTTGGAGAGTTCCTAAAGTTAAACAAGATTTTAGAATAAAAATATTTCGGTGATATATTAAATGTGTTGGTTAAACTCTGCATCAAATTCCGAGTGGGGAACTCGTACTATCCAAGGAGATTTCATCGTTATTCGATGAATAGTACATGTTGAATATGGAAATTACTATTGAGTATAGTTAATATAATTCCTATGGATCCTATCTACTCAATACTAAGTGGTTTTTAATTTATCATCTTAGACAATATGGTTTTAACCCATTTAAAAGATATGTTTTGAAAATATGAAACCTCTATTAAAATTGTATTAAATTATGGAAACATTTTTCTATGTAATTAATGAGAAATGGTTTGGCATTTCCAAAGTTAAAAGGAGGTTTAATCATTCCGTATATACTAAAAAATGAATGGTTTAAAGATGTATATCTTTGAAGATATTTTATCTGGATAAAAGATATTGATAAGTTTAATAATCACCCACATACATGACATCTTTTATCGATAATTGGTTCGGATGAACTGGGGTCGGATTTGGATGATTCCTACTCTAAAACCACTTCGAACCAATATATGTTCGAAAGAGAAAATATATTGAAGACAGATATTTTCATAATGTAGGGCACGAACCTTTGGGCTAATTCTCTTATCCTATATATGGTGGTAGTAGTTTCTTCAATTTGAAATCTTCGATGCAAGGACTACTCGCTACTAATCCTAGGGGTGCAGGATGTAGTAGGAGAAGTGCCGTCGGTTTGTCCTGCTCCTGAACAACTTGTATGGACGAATGTATGATGTTGCATTTCTATGACCACGTATGTTGATCTCTACAAATGTACATCTGTTGGTGGAGGCAACCCTCCTATACTTAGCACCCTTCTTTGAGATATATGAATTCAAATGTTGTTTTTTTGTGGAAATCAATAATGTGTTATTAGAAATGGCAATGTGGCATTTAAAGTAGGATTTGTTTTATGAAAGGTAAAATGTTCCTTAAGCCTCACACATCGGTAATGAGAAAAATATGGTAGATGCGGCAAGGCTAAGTGGGTCGCACCCATTAGGATATGTTTATCACCTTTCTAGATTACCCTCTATATATTAAGTTTGTTGTGTATGCTATGAGATGTATGAGATAGGTCGTTTCTGTGTTGTTAGAGGTTGGAGCCTCGAGTGCATCTTTCTAGTGATGTACCGTCGAAAGGTAGTCCCTTACCTTGTCATTGTATAGAATCTATTCTCCAATACTAGCCTTTACGGTTTTAATTGTAAACCTATTATGCTAGAATTTAATAAATGTAACAATTTCGGTTAAGATTATATATATTTATTTGAAAGAGTTTCCAACGAATGTTATTAAAAATAATATCTTTAAGGCAAATGGTTTGGTTATCGTAAGGTAAAAACCCATCCGTGTTAATGTGCGGCGTATTTCTTATGAGATAACATTTATTTTGTTTCCCTATTTTTTTGGGCAGCCAAGTGGTCAGGTTTAGCTTGGAACATTTTGGAGGAGCTTGGAGCAAGAGCTAGAGATTTCACTGTAGATAGTTATCCATTTCCATTTCCGTTGCATTTGTTTACTATTATATTCAGCATTTATAAAGACACAGATTCATAACCGTCCATGCTGATATTAGGATAGGCTCTGATGTAAGTATTTCAAATTTCCGCTGCAAAGATTATATATTGAAATAATATATGTTATTACATTCATGTAAGATTTTGTTCTATCTTTATTTTTTCCCCTAATCAATCCGCCTTTCCGGCACTTAGATTTGCGGCACGTGAATACCGAGGATGTATTAGTGTCGATTTCTGAGGGTCGAAAAGGCGGGTCATCACATTTGGTATCAGAGCTTAGGTTGAGCGAACACCTGAGCCTGATAGGGTTAAAGTCTCATCAGAGATAGGCTCAGTAATACCCTATGATGAGTAACTCATTAGAGATAGGGTAAGTGACATCTTAGAATGGGTTTGAGCATATTATATATGAGCGCGTATTTTGATAAAGTTATATAAAAATGATTTTTTTTAGAAAACTGATAAATGAAATAGTTTTACGTAGGATTATATTTTGAATAAAAAGGAATGTCTTTCAATGATAAAGTTATTTATGTAGTGTTTAGTTGTTAAGGGTATAATAATATTTAGTTATTATCATTGATTGATTGGTTGTTTAATTTAAAAGTTTAAATACGAACACCACATGAATTCAGTTTCACGATTTTACTTTGTGGTGTTCGATAAATAATATTGGTTTAAGATTAAACGAATTTATTTAAGGTAAATAAATTTAATGAATGCGTTTTATAAGTGATTTTATAAATTGGATTTATAAAATGTATTTTATAAAAGGATTTTTGAGAAGAATCTTATGAGTAACTAGTTCGAGTGGCTCGAAAGTAACTAAAAATTGACATTGTGTTTGGATGGTAACATTTCTCTTAAGTATTCCCTTCTTACTAAGGAAATATGTGATACTACTAGTAGTACCAGTTCCTTGATATGATTTTTTAGTTACTCGATCTATATAATTTTCTAATGTTAAAAGATAATGTGAATAATTAATTGATAGATTAATTAATGATCGTTAATTTTAATCAAGGTGTTTGCATTTAATAGTGGAAGTAATAACATTTAGTTATTATCATTTGTTGATTTAACGAACACTTTGTGAATTAAGTTCCACGATTTGACTATAAGGTGTTTGATAAAAATGTTGGGTTAAAGATAATGAATTTATATAAGATAATGAACGAAAATGTTGTATAAAAGTGCGTTTTACAAATTAAAACGATTATGTAAAAGATGGATTTAGAAGATATGTTTTATAAAAAAGAAAGTTTATATGTATAAAAGATTTTTTTGAAAGTTAAAATATCTTTTAAGAGAAATAATTTGAAAGTGATATTTAAAATCAGATTTAAACTATATTTTTAAAAGTGATCTAGAAAGGGCTTAAGTGGAAGAAGACATGGATTTCGATATTATTATCGTAAATAAATGTTTTCGAGAAAGTGAGAAAGACATAGACTATAATACTGTTATTATATTAAGTGATTTTCAAAAGAAGATGTTTTATATAGTATACGAGATTTATACATATCTTATATTTGATGTTAAGATTCGAGGCGGGGACTTTATATATATTTTTAAGTTAAGAATACCGTCCATTCAAGGTCTGAAATGTAATGATACCCTAACTTGATCGTTTTTATTGTTAATTAATAAATATTTTAAGTTCGACATCGAAAATTAATATTAAGTATAACTAATCAGATCCTTTTACCAGTGTTTTTGGGTTGTCGTAACGATGTTTTACGCAACATTCATTTTGATCCAATAAAGTGTGTTTTGTAAAACATGAAGCTTTCCTCAAAGATTTTACGCATTTAAGTATATAGAGGTATTTTCTAAGTGTTAAAATTGAAAGGGTTTCTTTGTAAATAAGATAGAAATTTTTGGTGAATAATTTTGTTAAAGTAATTATATATAAAGAAGCATCTTTATAAAAATGCTTGAATAAAAGTTTTATGAAATTTTTTCATAAATTTTTTGAGTAGGTTAATAAGTACATATGAGGTACGTATATCATTTCGTTGCATAATTTTGATCTAAGATTCGATTACATGATTTTGAGATGTTTGCACTGGTTTGAAAAAGGATTTATCACTCGATTCTTGATGGTAAACATTGATGATGATTTGTAGTTGGATACTTACATTTTATATCATAGTTGAGAACTATGCAAGGAAAATAAAAGCTTTTGAGCCCGATCAAAGTCCACACTAGAAAATCGCCACATGAAATTTTATTTTTGGTGGTGCACAAAAAAGCTACAAAAACTTATGGTAGCGTTTTGATTAACACAGTAATAAAGCCCGCAACTAAAAATCCATAGTTTTTAGCTGCATTTATTTCAACGTCACGATAAATCCTTTTATTGCAGCGTTTCTCAAATGTCTCAAAAATATTTTTGTAACATTTTAAAAATGCCCTCAAAAGGTTTTTTGCTTTACTAATAGAGTTTCCAACTTTATCCCTGCTTTACGGTTGCTTTTGCTCAACGCCGCTATACGTATTTCTGTAGTGTTTTTGAAACGCTATGAAAATTCTTGATTATTTTGCATCATTTTTTCATGCTATTATTTCCTATTAATAGTCTATTTTGTTTCTACTATATCAATCAACAATCACTTACATAACCATCATATTCAAACTATTTAAAAACATATTAATCATATAATCAAATAAGATATCCATAACCATTATGACACAATAGTTTTCCGATAGAATGACCAAACTCATATACAATAACCATTCCTATACAAATTTACACACCTGGTACTAATAAAATGCTTGATTACTCATAACTTTTTGTTTCATGCACAAGTGAAAGCTAGCACCATAAAAGTCCAACCTTGCTCTTTTCGAAAGTCCAATGCCTGCACAAGTGAAAGAACAACATACAGTCAAACAATCATGTTAATTCGAAGGACTTCAAATCTAATATCAAACATCTGCAGCATTGTCCAAGTATATCATACTATAAATATTGTCATACATATAATCAAAGTTACAAAGGAAATGAAATTAATAAAGTGCAATCTTACAGTTATTTATACAACTTTGTTAAATTATTTATATTACTTATAAAATTTTGTTAACTTAAACTTAGTTAATTTAAACTTTTTTAATTTTAACAAAACTTAGTTAATTTTTATTAACTTGGTTAACATAGTTAATTTATTATTATTATTATTAAAATTTAGTTAACTTTATTATTATTATAAACTTAGTTAATTTTTATATACTTAGTTAATTCATCATCATCATTATTTATAAAATTTTGTAAATTATTTATGTTATTATTATTTATAAAATTTAGTTAACTTAAACTTAATATTATGTTTGCTCAATTTCACAAGCAATCGGGTCCTCTTTGTTTGCCCAAACTGTATAGTGGATTAAACAGTAAAAGGATGCTTGCATGATCAGTAATAAAACAATCAAAGGTAATAATCTGAAAACACAGATGAATTTGAAACAATAATAATAAAATAATAATAAAATGAACTACATGAATATGTAGTTATGTAGTCATGAATTATAGTGTAGATCAACTTAGACATGAAAATAAATATAGGGTTGTTCAACTATATACAAAACAGATATGATATTTGAAAGGCATCAAAAATCTAATGCTTACCTTGTAGCTTGCATCACCGTATACTTGAATTTTCTCTTTGGTCTGCCATCCTTTGCACTCAAAATACGAATAACCATTTAAGTAGCATAAGTCCAATGAAATGCAAAGTATCCAAGTATACATCTATCCAACTCCCACACTAATCGTACATACCTAATTTTTTTGGTTTAGGTTCCTCTAAGATGAATCCATAACTATTGTGCATCCATTTATTTTCTTAAGACAATCAACTGCCGCTTTTTCCATTTGAGAGTTTCTTTTACGTTCTCCAGTCCCATTTGTCCTGCTAAATTTTTACTGGTTGACTTCCTGAATTCCGATAGTAAGCATCTTATATTATCTACATGACGAGTTTGTTCTTCCATGGCAGTTAAAATGATTTCTTTTGACTACATATACATATTTCATTCTAGAATATAATTTGTAATTATAAAGTTGTATATGGACATGCACAATGTTTGTACCAAAATTGGACACAATGCTCTTTGGACGTATTTGATGAGATCAAAAGAATATAAATGAAAAAGGAGGTTAATCTAACAAACACACAAAAACAAACGAACAAAAATGTAAGAACACTAGAATTTAGAGTGGTTCGTCATTGTAGCTTACGCTCACAATGGAAAGTTTTCTCTTTTATTGGAGTTAATCCGATTACAACAATACACACTCGAGTTACAATGAGTCTCCAGTAGAGTATCGGTGTGGAAGAATCCAAAGTCCAATTTTTCGAGGCATTCGGCTGCTATTTATAGGCGTAGGCTGGAAAAATCTAACATAGATCTTGGAATACTCCTCACATGTGGGTGGACCCACGTGATCGATCCGGGGTGATTAGCCCTGCTCAAAATGAGCTACCAGGAGCAGTCTTCATCGCACACTCATAAGATTATGTCCGCTCTAATATTTTTGAAGACATGTCAGGTAGGATCTACCTATGGCATGAGTTGTTGATGGATGACGTCTTACCGCAGAGGCCAGAAGATAGAGCCCATAAACCCCCGGAAGGGTACACAGCCTGCAACAGGTTTATGTGTGTAGCCATGACACTTCCTCCTTTCAACCAGTTCATCCAGGAAGTTTTAATTTTCTTGAGGATTGCTCCATCTCAGCTGCACCCGAATGGATATGCCTTGCTTAATAGCTTGTTTTTCATCTTCATAGAGCATCTCTTCCGTCCTCCGATGGTAGAAGAGATTATATTCTTATTCAATATAAAGAGTCTCGGGGACAACCGTTCCTTTACTTTCTTAGAGACAGTTAGGAACTGTCAGATCATGGTCGGGGCTTGGAGAAAGCTGAGCTATTTCAAGACCAATGGTACTTCGTTCGGTGTCCACCGGGGTTCGCCAAACGGTAGCTAGCAAGACGTAAGTGCCCTAGCCTCTTTTCTGATTAACTGGATAATAGTAGTTGGTGTCGAATCTAATACTTTCTTTCTTTCACAGCCTCGATTTCACAACCTGAAGGTGCTTGATTTAAGGAGATTGTAAGAGTTCTTCAAGAGGTGCCCGCTGAGTACAGAGAGATCGATGAAGTCCTTACGGACGAAAATCTAATTGCCGTTGGGCTAATTGATAGAGCTCAAAGCATTGGACTTGTAGGAGTTCTTAGGATGGCTCGATGAGGCACGCTCCCACTTACCTTTACCTGCTACTAGTCAAGAGATTCCTCCTTCGCAGATGGAGAGCTCTTTTGCGGGACTGGCGGACGTCCCCATTCCGGATGACTTGCCTTTGCTCCAAGATACCAGATTAGAGGGGCTTCAAAGCACCTTAGACATAGGAGAGCCAACTCCTCCGAGTATGGCTATTACAACTGGTTGATTCGGGGTTTGCACATGCACACACATACTTCACGACACCACACAATTTCTAATCACAAGCTATTTATCTATGGAGATTACCAACTCCGTTTCTCTTTTCATCTTTATTCATTTATAGAATTTGCACCAGCTCAGCCTCCTATAATCCAAGAGCTACATCATGAGCAGGAGGCTCTTATGATGGAGGCAGCCACGACAATTGCCGCTGCACCAACTGAGGGAGTGTAGGAGAGCGCTTTCATTTTTGACGAACAGATGATGGAAGAACTCCTTGGTCGTCAAAATGACCCACTTACTGACTTGCCATTCGTCATGGGTGAAGGTGTATTTATGGCTAGCTCTTCGGGCCCAACTAGCAGCATTCCCGTGGAAGCCCAAGCAGTTTGAGAGGAAAAGATAATGGCAGAGATCAATGCTGAAATGGAAAGAGCCCCGCAAGCTAGTAGTATTGGAGGTGGCATAGAGGGTCCTGGTCCGGTCCTCATGCGTATAATCTCTCCTGGCGGCATAATCGTTGACACTGGCGTGCCTCCCTCGTCCTCTAACATTGAAAGCACCATGATTCCTTCGACCCCGCATTTAGAAAGTATCTCGATCCTCGTGAGTTCGGAGGAAGAGACCTCGGTAATCCCCCCATCGAAGATAACCAACAAAAGGCAAAGGCTCAAAGAGGCATCCGAGTAGTAGCTCTAATGGGTCGATATCGAGGAAGAGAAGAAGAAGAAACCGAGGGAGTAGACGTGTCTTCTTATCCCTTCTTTTGGTAGATAGATGGAATTTATTTTTGCAACCCGTAGGCCGTGTGTGGATGCGGCTTCGACCTCTGTCTGTAGGAATTCTTGAAATAATTATTTGTACTTATCCTTTTCTTTCAAATTATAGTTGAAATGAAATTTCATTTTGTTTCCAACATAACTCTGTGTTTGTTTGCTTAAGTGTTTTAGCGCTCAAGTTTCCATTCAATGTACTTGTGAGGCTTTAGTCTCTGAATCGGACTTGAGTTTGGTTATTAAGTCCCGAAGTCATCGCTTCAGGTCATAACCAAGCGTTAAGTCGAGTCCCAATGTTGTATCGTCTCGATCAGTAGCTAGTACTTGAGTTTTCTCCCCAATCCCAGGGATGAATTGAAGTGGTTGGTTGACAGTCGCTTTCTGCCTTCAATAAATTGAGCTTAAATTAGTCGGAACAAAGTTGAAACGAGACGAGTTTTGAGGGATCGGATCACACCCGCTCATCTATTGGTAGTCGCATCCACACTTTAGGGATTGCACTTGTGTGTCGGCGGTCGGTTACGCCCGTTTAATGTTTAAGGATATGTCCGTGCTCTGGGGACTCAAGTTATATTACGGGAGGTTGGTCACACCCGTTTTAATGTTTAAATATATGTCCACACTTTGGGGACTTAGATTGATTTATGGGTGGTCAATCACACCCAATTTACGTCTTGTAATCCAGTCCACACTTTGGGGACTTTGAGTTATCCTGTGGGTGGTTGGTTCACACCCGGCTTGCATTTATACTCATGCCCGTGCTCTGGGGACTTAGAGTTAGTCGATGAGTGGTCAGTCACACCCATCTTGGTGTTTATACTCCAGCTCGCCCTCCGAGAATCTAGAGTTGATTGATAGATGGTCAGTCACATCTGCCTAAGTATTAGGATCTTGTTCACACTCTGGGAATGAGAAGTTGATCAGGAACATGGATGGTCGGGTGACAACCACCCTAAGCAAGCCAGCGAAGTCGTAGATGGGTGAGTCCATCCTCCTCAAGCTTGCAAAAATGGAGACGAGGTCGTGGATGGACGGGTCCACCCCCCTCGAGTTTAGGTTGTATATGGGCGAAATCGTGGGTGGACGAATCCATCCTTCTCGAGCCCACGTTTTGGGTTTAAAGTTTATACTCTAGTTTTCACTCTAGGAACTGGAGTTCATTGGAGGATTATCTTGCATCAATCCTTTTTGGCTTCAGTTTAGTTGCTTGCCCCCGAGCTCGGGATTTCACTTAGCGAGTGACCAGTCGTATCGTAGTCGCTCCCTATTTGAATAAGCCCTACCATAGGATGGAACTTAGCTCTCTATCCATTGTGATGGTCACATGATCATTTCAAGAATCGCCAATTTGGTTTGACGAGTTTACATTTTATTGCTGAGATAAGAAAGTACGGCAAAGTCAGTTGCCTTATTACAAGTTCAAATTTCCAAATGTGTAAACAAATTTCAAATGAAAAGTAGTCTGAATGAATAAACAAAGCCTGTTATGTGTAGTAGCGATGGAGACTTTTGCTATTCCAAGCTCTAGGTAATGTGAGACCATCAACAGTTGATCATTTGAATGTGCCGCCTCTTAGTCTCCGTTTGATGACATACGGTCCTTCCCATGTTGATTTCATATACGAAGGGACTGGATAAATTCTCTTGAGTATGAGATCGCTAGGTTCAAAGGTTTTGGGTCGGACCTTAGCATTGTATAATTGGGCGACTCGACTTCGCTGCATGGTTGCCCTCAAATTAGCCTCTTTACGCTTCCCGTCCAATAAATCCAGAGATTCAGCAAGTAATATAGCGTTCGTCCTCAGGTCATAATATGTCACATAGTGAGAAGGTACCTCCGATTCTACTAGGATAATGGCTTAGAGCCGTAGGAAAGTGAAAAATGGAGTGTGGCCGGTCGTGGACTTGTGGGTGGTTCGATATGCCCAAAAATCCATGGGAAGTTCATCAGCCCATTTGCCTCCAGCCTTCTCCATTCGTTTCTTCAGAATGAACTTAATAATTTTATTAATAGCTTCGACCTGTCCATTTGCTTGAGGGTGAGAAACTTTCGAAACTTCTTCTGGACGTGAAAATGTTGACAAAAATTCTTGAACTCAACACCATCAAATTTGGCTCCATTGTTAGTGATAATTGTATATGGGAGGTCAAATCAACAGATAATGTTATGCACAACAAAGTTGATTACTTTCTTCGTTGTGATAGTAACAAGGGGCTCGGCTTCCGCCCATTTGGTAAAGTAGTCAACTGCAACGATGACGTATTTCACACCACCTTTAGCCAGAGGCAGAGACCCAATTATGTCGATGCTCCATATGGAAAACGGCCATGTACTGACCATCTGAGTGATTTCGGTAGGAAGGGCTCTTGGAATCCAAGCATGTTTCTGGCATTTGTCATATCTCTTGGCATAGTCCAATGCATCTCGATTCACCGTCGGCTAATAGTACTCGTATTGGAATATCTTCTTAGTAAGGGCTTGCCCCCCTAATGTGATCGTCGCATTCTCCTTCGTGCATATCGTGTAAAACTCGTTTGATTTATTCGTGGGTGATACACCAGAGTAAAGGAACAAAGTATCATCTCCTGTACATGACTCCATTCTGGATAATGAATCATGAAGCTTTCCGAAGAACTTGTGTTTTCTCACTTCTGCGCTCAGGCAAAGGTTTGTATTTGAGATAATTTATGAAAGGGGTCATCCATGAATCCTTTTCGGGCGTTGACCCATGCAAAGGCTTCTATCTGATAGATTCTTGGAGAGGTAAGTGTCTCAACGGGGACGAGTCCCATTTACTATGCTTCACCGGTACTGGCTAGTTTTGCCAAAGGTTCGACCTTTTGATTGTGCTCCTGAGGTATATAGAGAATGACAAAGTAGTCGAACTGATTCAACACTTTCTAGACCCAAGAAAGATAAGCGGCTAACCTTCGGTCTTTTGCTTGGTATTTTCCTCGAACCTGGCATACGACCAATTGCGAGTCGTAGTAGATCTCCACAGCAATAATTCTCAAGTGTTTTGCAAGTTTGAGTCCGGCAAGTAAGCTTCATATTCGGCCTCGTTGTTAGTCATGCGGAAGTCAAACATCAAAGCATAGCATATGGATCGACCTTATGGGGTTTCAAGTATAATGCCAGTGCCTGAGCAGCGGTTGTTCGATGCGCCATCTGTGTATAGCTTCCATATGTATTTTGAGATTCACTGGTCTCGGGAAAGTCCTCCGGGTAGTGAATTCAGCAATGAAGTCCACCAGAACTTGTCGTTGAATAGTCCTCCTTGGTGTATAAACAATATTAAACTGACTCGGCTTGATGTTCCACTTGAGTAGCCTATCAGACATCTCGGGCCGCATAAGGACCTGTCGTAATGACTGGTCGGTGTAGACTGTGATCGGATGAGCCTGGAATATGGTCAGAGCTTTCTCGAGGCAATGATGAGGCAGTAAGCAAGCTTTTCTAACTTTGGATAGTTTCTCCCCTCCTGGTTAATCATTTTTTGACATAATAGACTGGTTGTTGGACCTGATCCTCCTCGCAAACCAATGCGGCACTGATGGCATTTGTTGAAACCGCCAGATAGATGTACAGTCTTTCATGATTAACTAACTTTGACAGAATTGGTGGCGTCTCCAGGTGTTGAATCGGTGCTCGGAATGCGCCTTCACACTCCTCAGTCCATTCAAAGTTTCCTTTCCTAATTAGATCGAAGAAGGGAATGAATTTGTCGGTGGATTTGGAATGAATCTGCTCAAAGCTGCCACCTTCCCATTAAGGTTTTGTACTTACTTTATAGTTGAGTCTTGAGATTTTGAATCGCCCAAATCTTTTCAGGATTATCTTCAATGCCTTGAGCATTGACAATGAATCCAAGGAACTTTCCGAATGCGACTCCATAGTGACACTTCAACTGGTTGAGCTTCATTCGGTACTCTCGGAGGATATTGAACATTGTTTCTAAGTCTTTGACATGATCGATGGAGAGCCACGACATTACGAGCATATCATCCACGAACACCTCCATATTTTTCTCGATTTGGTTAGCAAACATTCGGTTGACAAGTCTTTGATGGGTCGCCCCAACATTCTTAAGTCCGAATGACATTACTTTATAGCAATAGAGTCCCAGATCGGTGACAAAGCTGGTATGCTCCTGATCAGGTAGGTGTATCGGTATCTGATCGTAGCCGGAATACGCATCCATAAAAGATAAGAGCTTGTGTATGTCCGTTGAATCTACAAGCTGATCAATTCTGGAAAGCGGAATGCTATCTTTAGGGTAGGCTTTATATAGCCTGAGTAGTCCACATAAGTTCTTTATTTCTCGTTTGGTTTCCTAAAAAGCACTGGATTGGATAACCACTCTGGATATATTTCATCTTGGATGAACCCCTTCGTCTTGAGTTTATCCACCTCTCCTTTTAGAGTGAAAGATCCCTCTGGATCCATACCGCGCATTTTATGTTTGACCAGGACATGCCGTGGGCCCATATTAAATGCATGGCACGCGATTTCCGACGAGATCCTACACATGTCTGAGTGTGTCCAAGCAAACATGTCGAGCTTTGCCTTGAGAAATTCAACCAATTCCTCTCTCGTATGTTGACTTAGCTGAGATCCGACCTTTATCATTCCGGAGTCATCATCATCGTCGATCGGAACATCGATCGTCAACTCTACCGGGGAAGCCTGACTGTCTTTGACTTCATCTTCATTATCATCATCTCTTGGATCATAACCTTTTAGGAATTGGTTGTGGCGCCCGGGCGTAGACCCAGGAGTTAGCTGTCAATTATTAGTAAAACGGACGCAGAGAGATTCCTCTGCGTCCCTGCCCTTCTCTTTCCGCTGCACCTCCCACAACTCAGCAAATAACTGGTGCGTCAAGCCGCCTGATCTCCTCGAACAACTCCAACTCCATTATCAGTGGAGAACTTAAGAGTCAAACACCATGGGGCAATGGCTCCCCTAAACTCAGTTAGGGCCAGTCAGTCCAAGAAAGCATTATACAGAGAATTAATGTTCAACACAACGAACTGTAACATCCAGACTCTCCGATGATCTTTGGTTTCCAACTCAAATGGCAATTCCACCATCCTAGAAGCTATCGTTGCACTCCCATTGAAGCCATGTATGCGAGACTGGCACGACTTCAAGTCCTTCGCTTCCATTTTCATCTGGTCGTAAGCTTATTTGAAAAGAATGTTTATGGAGCTTCCACTATCTACCAAGATCCTCTTCATCCAAGTAGGACCTATTTGAGCCGATATGACTAGTGGATCGATAGTGGAGGCTCGACTCTATCAGCGTCTCTGTTCAGAAAAATGAGGTCGCCTGTCATCGTCTTTTGTTGTTTACTTTTCTTGTTCGTATCAATCAGGTGACGTGGCGCTATAATCTAGGATCAACCCACTTTTCATGCCGAGTGACCGAGTCTTCCACTTTTACATGCTCCGTTCGTATCGACCTAGTGTATTCCTTTCGCATCGATGACTTCGACTTCCTTTCTTATCGATGCCTGAGGCCACTTCATATCGATAGCATCCACTTCAATTCATATCGATAAGAACTTATGTGTAACAACCCTAGATTTTGACTATATATTTAAATTTGACTTTATTTCATTTTGAAATTATTTTAATTTTTTTTATTTGTGTGATATCATTTCTAAACATTTTTAAAACGATAATATAATTTTTCCAAAATTTACTGTATTTATTTCCTATTTTTAAACGCTGTTTTCTAATTTTCTGCCATTTTCTTCATTTTTAAATTTCTTTATTTTATTTTAAATTTGTTTTATCTGTGAAAATTCATCTCTAAATATTTTTAAAATAATAATAGAATTTTTCTAAAAATTACTGTGTTGATTTCCTATTTTTAAGGGTTGTTTTCCATAATTGATAAATATTATATATATATATATATATATATATATATATATATATATTGGTTGAAAATTTCCTATTGTGTTGATTTCTAGTCTACTGTGTTGATTTCCTATTTTTAAAAATTACTGTATTTAATTTTACTTTACATAATCGATAAATATTATATATATTTATATATTGGTTGAAAATTTTGAAATATTATCTGATATTATTATTATTTCAGCTACATAAATTTATATAAATAATAAAAGGTAAATTGAAAGGGTTTGTGACCTTTTGTTTCCTATGGCTTTTGATTTTCCCACCTTTTCACATTTTAACGTTTCTTTTCACCCAAATGGCCATATCTCTTCATTCTTTCAGCTGCCACCCTCATTTCTCATTCACGTACTTCATTTTTTCTCTCATTTCCTCAAAAAAAATTCGGCCATAGCTTCTGAAGAAAGTTTGGTAAACTTTATTTCCTTTTTCCATTTGTTTATGCTTGAATTCATGGTTTTTGCACTTGTTCTTCTTCATCATAGGTTCGGCCTTGCTTCTCCACCACCATAGCCGCCTCCACCATCACCACATCAGGTCACCATCTCCTCCAGCCCACTGACCAAGCCATGCCGTGGTCATCTATGACTAGATCCACCAAAGTTTATGCAAACACTCCACTTGTTCAGCCTAGCCGAACCATTTATGCACATACCCTTCATTTTTCACCTAAACCACCTCCTTGGCCGCCGCCACCAGTCCCTCCACCACCTTTGGCCGACACTCCAGACCCCACCTGACCTTCACCTTGTAGGGGCCGAGCCCAATGGTCCTTTGGTTGAGCCATGGTTGCACAAAAGCCACTTATTTGCCTTAAACCCTTTGTATTCACACCTTGTAACTTCCACCACTTCACCACACCCTTAGCCGGCCTTTGCACCACCTTCTCCAACTCATACCTGAACCAAAACCACTGCCACACCATCTCCTAGCCTCCATAAGGTCTGGTCATGCCATTTGTAGCCTTGCCCGATGCTTGAAATTGCACAAAAGTCCACTTGTTTGCCTTGTACTTGTATTTTCATACATAGCAACTTCCATACCTTCACTACCCTTGCTAGGCCGACCATATATGACCCATACCTGACCAAATACACCCCATGGCAGTACCTTATCACCCTATAGGCTGAGCATAGTGATGGTGGAAGCAAGTGCAAGTGTTTGATTAATTGTTGTTCCTTAATTTCTAGCATCGTTTATCGTATTTTTGGTCTGAAACCTTATAATTGTTATATTGTTTGTTTGATTTGTATTCAAGGGAATTAATCCTTGGCTCCTCCAATTCATATCTGTATCGTGCTTTTGTGCTTGTGTAGATCCCGTTGTGCAATTCGTCGTTGTGTCATCAGCTCAAAACAGTGAGTAAATCTCACCAGACTAATATGTACTTATGTACTGATAAACTGACATCACCTGAATCTGTAAATGCATATCATCCTGTTATAACTGCTATATTACATTCATATGAAGTTCACACCTATATTTACACTTGTTATACCATATGTTACTGTTATTTCATGCTATTCTGTTATTTTCATCAGTTTATCACACTGCAATTTCCCTGTAGACTAGAATCACTATGGGTTGAAATGATACATACCCGAACGGAATTTAGAATAGGAGAAATCGTTATGGGCTGAAATGATAGGCCTGAATGATTTTCAATTATTTTCTTTAACTTGGGATTGAGGGTTTGAAATGATCAAACCCGGTTTTCTTTGTAAATTACGGGTTGAAATGATATATTACCCGTATCACTTCATCTAGGCTAGAAAATGAAATACAGACCCGTTGTTAAAATATGTTTTTCTAAATTTTTTAATTATTTTAGAAATGTAAATATTATTATATTTTGATTTAAATTTGATTAAAAATGATTTTTGTAAAGCATTACTGATTTTCTGAAAATTTATAAGTGAAATAAATAAATGGTAAAGTTAGAAAATCTGGAATGTAAGTTATTTTGGAAACTAGAATTTGGTGATAAATGGAATTTAAATTAAATATGAAAATATGATAAATTTATGATATTTTGAGTTAAATGAATTTAAAATGATTTTATAATATATCAATGATTTTTGAATAAAGTTAAAATGTGAATTGAATGAATATTTAGGTTGAAATTTGGAAATATAACTAAAATTGGAAATTTGTGAATTTGTCTTAAAAGTGAATTTAAGTTAAGTAAATAAAAATGAAATTAAGTTATATTTGAAAATTTTAAACTTAAGTGTTAAATTAAATTTAATGAATTTGAAATTTTATGTTGGAATTTAATAAGTGAATTATTATTAAATTTTGATTTTTGAATGGAGATTTAACTTTATAAAATCATGAATATAAGGGTATTCGAATGACTGTTTTAAAAGTGAAATTATATGATTTTATAAGCTAAAAATGATTTAAATAAAAATATAATTGTTTGTGAAATTATATTGAATACTTGAAGTTAATTAACTGCATTTCTGAAATGCTATTAATTCTAATGTAAATGATAATACATCATTTGTAAATGCTGTAGTTGATAATAATGAACCAAATGGCTAAGTTTAATTAAAGGTTATTATAGCATTTTTGTAAATGCTATAATTATTGAATTTAACTAAGTTTTATTTGAAACTAATGTAACCCTATTACAACCTTTTTAAATGCTATCTTTTATTAAATTGAACTGTTTTGAATGTAACCTTCCGTAGCAATTTCTAAATGCTGCGAAAGTTGAATTTTCATCTGTTTTAATAAATTAAGTGGATAAATGGATTTTGAAAGACTAAAATTTTGTAAATTTAATAATTTAATTATTAAATATAATAACTTCATTTTATGATTTAAAATGAAGTAATTTGTTTCGAAATATAAACTATTTTAAAATGTGTTTTGTAATGGTATTTAAATTAAATAAAAATGAATGTGGTTTGGAAGATATGATATTTTGAATGATATTGAATTTTGAAATTACATTTGATTTTGAAGTATAAAATACCATTTTGAAATTTTAACCACGGGATGTAATTAATTTATAGTTTAACTGATTCTTAAAGGATGGGTGATCCCAAGCATCCTTTAAGTTATTGTGCATTTCTACTACAGTTCACTTGAGTTTGTTTACATTATATAAGTATATATTGTCCTGACTCGAGTGTTTTGTGTTTTACTTTACGCTCGGGTCAGCCTGAGTATTCACAGCTTTGGATTCTCTTTCTGGAGCTGGTCTTTGCTGGAGTTTCTGCTTATCTACATTTATATCTACTTTATGTTTCAGCTATTCTAGTTTATCTCATGTATTAGTGAACTTCTATGTATTTGGGATTTCTATTATGTTGTTTTCAGACTGTATTATGTATTTGGTTTGAGGCTCTGCCGTAGTAGCTTCATGAACTACTATGTATTTTATATTCCGCTGCGAGGTATTATGTTTGTTCTATGTCTGTGATTCTGTGATTGTATTTCATTTGCTCCAAATTTATTTACAACGCGGTATTTTGAGTAATTCAAGTCCGACATGTGCGGATGCGAATGGCTGAAAAATATCGGGTTGTTGCAGTTGGTATCAGAGCTTTGGTTTTTAGGCAAACCTTAGCCTGCGGAGCAAAAACTCATTAGAGATAGGGTAGAAATACCCTAGAATGAGTGAAACCAATCTCAAGATCCTTTCTTTGTGAGAGAATGTATTTTCGAAGTATAAAATGATTTTTAAAAAGATTTTTAAAAGATTTTTCAAAGATTATTTTGGTATAAAAATGTTCTTATTTCGAAATCAAGATTTTCTAAACTTCTTCTCTTCGTTATCCACCTTGTTAGAAATCTTTTGGTTAAGATTCTTATCGACTAGGATTCCTTGAACTTTGGAACACTCCCACTTATTCTGGAATCCAGTCTTGTTTTCCCATTTTTCCTTTTAATTTTGGAGCATTCGTAACTCTACTTTGGAATGACCTCTCTAAAGAGCGATGATTCCGTAAATCTTTGAATGATTTGTAAAGGGGTGAAACTCCTTTACAATTGGCATTGATTCACTGAAGATTTTTTTTATCCTCGGATGTCGATACTATCTATCTCCTGCTCTACCCGGATTCTATTCTCTGGCGATCGAAGGTCGATCTGCCTTAGATTTCCGTATTGAATATATTCCTAAAGTCTCGGGTGACCGGTTAAATTCGCCCGCGATTTATATAGGCTTATCTATCCTCTATTTGGTAATTAAATTATCTCATCTTCGTTTGAGTTTATCTTCGAACTAGAATTCTATTTGATTAGAGTCCCTCTAATTTTGAATCTTTGTTTGTTTGAAATTCTTCCCTGAATCATCCTTTGGAAATTTGTATTTGGTTGTATTTTGAAATTGTACATACATCGAAATTATAAAGGATGGCCATATTTATATATATAAAAGTGAAATGTTTTCGATAAGGATTATATACCTTTCAAAAATGAAAATTTGAAAATTCGAAAGAATTTGAAATTTTGAAAATTTTATAAGAACTTGATTTATACAAAAATGATTTATAACTGAAGGGTTTTGAATTTGAATTTCGAGGAATCGAATTCCGGTATTTTGAAATCGGTTTTAAGATTTTGGAAAATATATATAGTAATATGATTTAAAGATATATATATATATATATATATATATATTTCAAATAAGAAATGTTTCAAATGTATTCGAATGAATTTCAATGATTTCGAAGGGATTTCAAAGAAGTTTTTCAAAGTTAATTGAAGTCCAGAACTCACTTATGTCGTTGGAAAATAATTTCGGTGATGAATGCATGCATCATCGACATTGATTTTCGAGTTTCTGAGTGGGAGAGAGGCCACTCTAGTAGCTTTGCTCTGCGAGTGATTTTGTGAAACCAATTTTGATTTCAGATTTCGAAGTATGGTTTGATATTCAAAAGATAGATCCGTGTATATATATATTTGAAAAGATTTAAAGTAAGCCGGTGTTCAGTTCTCGAGTTTCAGATTTTGAAACCTAATTTTTGAAATTGATTTACTGATTTAGTGTTGATTTTCAACTCTTGGATTGAAAATATGACTTCTTCGACTATTTTAAGATTCGAGCACTTTCAAATCAAGGTTAATTTTTCAAAGCTAAATTTTTGAAAGGTATAAGGTATTTGATAAAGAATATAAGTTTAGTTTGTATGTTTCAAGTATGAAATAATATGGTTTTTTATAAGTTGAAACTGTTTTGTTAAGTAAATAATTAAGACTATTTTGAATTATACTAATATGAAATTTAGTTTTGAAATGTTTTGGATAAAAAATTAGTCTTCAAATGTTTCAGAAAAATTTGGTTTTAAATGTTTTTACTTAGTAACATCTTTATAAAACTATTTATTTAACAAGTTGGAATAGATAAATAAGTTGTACGTATGTTGTCTTATTTGCATAATTAATTTGGTCCAAGTTTGAGTACACAAGTTCGAGGTGAATTACACCATTTCGTGTTAGGATTTTTCATTTGATTCTTGATGGGCAATATTTGATATGGATTTTGGGCTTGATTCTAGAATTCTCTATCATAGTATATGGCTATGCAAGGAGACTGATGGCTTCTAGTCGAGAAACCATATCGAAGTCCGCATTAGGGAAGTCGAATGGGCAATACTAGTTCGAAAGCGAACTTGTGTGATCAAGCAAGCGATTGAATGTAATGTTGCGAAATGATGACATATGTAAGTAATAAGTAAGAAAATTTGAGATATATGAAATTATAAAATTTAGTTTGAAATATTGTATATTTAAGCCTTGAAACATATTTAAGATTTAATAGTTTATTTTGTAAATCAAATCTGTATTTGAAATTGATAATATTTGAAATGGTTTTGTTGGAAAACTAAATTGAAACTGATGGTTTGAATTGAATTAAAATTGAAAATTTTAGATTTTGGTTTAATTGAAAAAAAAATTGAAATGTAAAGAATTAAGGGCATGTTTTATGATTTCAAATATATGATTTCAAAATGTTATGATTTTCGAAGTGTAATGATTTCAAGTATTTGGTTTCGAAAGATTTATAACTTTGAAAGTATTATGATTTTTGAAGTGAATACATGTTTGAAATGGAAATGAATTTATTTGACCTAAATTTTGTTGATTTGGAAATTTGGGTTATTTTCTAAACCTATTGTTTTAAGAAATTTTGAAACTGAATATGTATAACTTGAAAGAAATGATTTGGTGCATCATATATGATTTTAAAAATTTATTTGATATCGAAATGGTTTGAAATTTAGAACCTTGTTTTATTAAATACTTGATTTGGGAGCTATCGAACTTATATAAATATGATTTGTATAAGTAAACTGTTGAATTGGTACTGTTGATTTGAAAGGGTACCCAAATTTTGAAAAGTGAAATCTTATATAATCGAAATCTATATAAGTGTGATTTGATATACTATTATTTTGGAAAGTATTTGATTTGAAATGAAATCTTATATATATGGACTTTATATAAGTATGATATTTGAAAGTGATTTTGAAAGGTGCTATATGATACAAATTTTCGAAGTAAAGATATGGAAAGTGCCTTCTGCTTGATATCCGCTTTGTGGCCACACTGTGGATTCATTCTATCGATATTATTCTCTCTCTTTGATTTGGGTTTTCCGGATATGATACTCGAGTGTCCATCGAATTCCACGGCGATCCCCGTGGTCTTATGCTCGCGACTACATAGCGCAACTGCCTGACTGAGTCTTGCCTAGGGGTACGGATTGTTTCCTGGGGGATCCAGGCGTAACCATTGTGTATCCTGCAATCTGTGTAGGTCGCGAAGAGTAGCGCAAGTGCCTGGCTGAGTCTTGCCTAGGGGTACGGATTGTTTCCTGGGGGATCCAGGCGTAACCATTGTGTATCCTGCATTCTACTCGTCATCATGGCGTAACTCGCAGGGCTGAAAAAGCTTACGGATACGGATTGTTTCCTGGGGGATCCAGGCGTAACCATTGTGTATCTGCGATCCATGGTTAGACAACTGTTTCGGTTTGGTTGATTTGTTTGGATTGTACTTTCCATATCTGTTTTTAAAAGTGTTTTCATTATTTTCACTGGGTGTTGAAACAAGTATACTAAGTACTTGGAGAATTCTAGCTTTGCGCCTGATCAACGCATAGCCAGAGTCTGCAAGAACGAAAGTAAACTTGTTAAGACATCGAGTTATAAAAGTATTTTGATAAAGTACTATATAAAGAATATTTTGATCAGTTATTTTCCCTTCTAAAAATTTAAAATGTTTTAAATATTGTTTACTTTGAACCATCAGATTTGAATCAAATGACTATTCATCATAAAAAAAAATAAAAAAAATTGAAATGTATAATGGTTCAAATAATGGTTCATCCTTGTCTTTCAACCTGCTTTACCTCCTAGCTATCTTTTTTTCCCTACCTTCTTTCGGGGATGCATTCCAACCTATTGCTCTTTCTTGTTGTTTCTCCGCTTCCTTCCTTTTCGAGGACGAAAAGATTTGAGTGGGGGAGAGTGTAACAACCCTAGATTTTGACTATATATTTAAATTTGACTTTATTTCATTTTGAAATTATTTTAATTTTTTTTTATTTGTGTGATATCATTTCTAAACATTTTTAAAATGATAATATAATTTTTCCAAAATTTACTGTATTTATTTCCTATTTTTAAAGGCTGTTTTCTAATTTTCTGCCATTTTCTTCATTTTTAAATTTCTTTATTTTATTTTAAATTTGTTTTATTTGTGAAAATTCATCTCTAAATATTTTTAAAATAATAATAGAATTTTTCTAAAAATTACTGTGTTGATTTCCTATTTTTAAGGGTTGTTTTCCCATTTTCTGCTATTTTCTACATTATAATTTTATATTTAAATTAAATTTTAAATATTTATTTTTGAATATATTTGTATTTTATGTTATTATTTATGTTTAAAAATACTTTACAAGCTTATATGAATTTTCTAAAAATTATTTCATTTAACTTCAAATTTTGCTAGTCTAGTTCACTGTTTTAACTATTTTCCTTAATTTTACTTTACATAATTGATAAATATTATATATATTTGTATATTGGTTGAAAATTTCGAAATATTATCTGATATTATTATTATTTCAGCTACATAAATTTATATAAATAATAAAAGGTAAATTGAAAGGGTTTGTGACCTTTCGTTTCCTATGGCTTTTGATTTTCCCACCTTTTCACATTTTAACGTTTCTTTTCACTCAAATGGCCATATCTCTTCATTCTTTCAGCTGCCACCCTCATTTCTCATTCACATACTTCATTTTTTCTCTCATTTCCTCAAAAAAAATTCGGCCATAGCTTCGGAAGAAAGTTTGGTAAACTTTATTTCCTTTTTCCATTTGTTTATGCTTGAATTCATGGTTTTTGCACTTGTTCTTCTTCATCATAGGTTCGGCCTTGCTTCTCCACCACCATAGCCGCCTCCACCATCACCACATCAGGTCACCATCTCCTCCAGCCCACTGACCAAGCCATGCCGTGGTCATCTATGACTAGATCTACCAAAGTTTATGCAAACACTCCACTTGTTCAGCCTAGCCGAACCATTTATGCACATACCCTTCATTTTTCACCTAAACCACCTCCTTGGCCGCCGCCACCAGTCCCTCCACCACCTTTGGCCGACACTCCAGACCCCACCTGACCTTCACCTTGTAGAGGCCGAGCCCAATGGTCCTTTGGTTGAGCCATGGTTGCACAAAAGCCAATTATTTGCCTTAAACCCTTTGTATTCACACCTTGTAACTTCCACCACTTCACCACACCCTTAGCCGGCCTTTGCACCACCTTCTCCAGCTCATACCTGAACCAAAACCACTGCCACACCATCTACTAGCCTCCAGCAGGTCTGGTCATGCCATTTGTAGCCTTGCCCGATGCTTGAAATTGCACAAAAATCTACTTGTTTGCCTTGTACTTGTATTTTCATACATAGAAACTTCCATACCTTCACTACCCTTGCTAGGCCGACCATATATGACCCATACCTGACCAAATACACCCCATGGCAGTACCTTATCACCCTATAGGCTGAGCATAGTGATGGTGGAAGCAAGTGCAAGTGTTTGATTAATTGTTGTTCCTTAATTTCTAGCATCGTTTATCGTATTTTTGGTCTGAAACCTTATAATTGTTATATTGTTTGTTTGATTTGTATTCAAGGGAATTAATCCTTGGCTCCTCCAATTCATATCTGTATCGTGCTTTTGTGCTTGTGTAGATCCCGTTGTGCAACTCGTCGTTGTGTCATCAGCTCAAAACAGTGAGTAAATCTCACCAGACTAATATGTACTTATGTACTGATAAACTGACATCACCTGAATCTGTAAATGCATATCATCCTGTTATAACTGCTATATTACATTCATATGAAGTTCACACCTATATTTACACTTGTTATACCATATGTTACTGTTATTTCATGCTATTCTGTTATTTTCATCAGTTTATCACACTGCAAGTTCCCTGTAGACTAGAATCACTATGGGTTGAAATGATACATACCCGAACGGAATGTAGAATAGGAGAAAATCGTTATGGGCTGAAAAGATAGGCCTGAATGATTTTAAATTATTTTCTTTTACTTGGGATTGCGGGTTTGAAATGATCAAACCCGGTTTTCTTTGTAAATTACGGGTTGAAATGATATATTACCCGTATCACTTCATCTAGGCTAGAAAATGAAATACAGACCCGTTGTTAAAATATGTTTTTCTAAAAATTTTAATTATTTCAGAAATGTAAATATTATAATATTTTGATTTAAATTTGATTAAAAATGATTTTTGTAAAGCATTATTGATTTTCTGAAAATTTATAAGTGAAATAAATAAATGGTAAAGTTAGAAAATCTGGAATGTAAGTTATTTTGGAAACTAGAATTTGGTGATAAATGGAATTTAAATTAAATATGAAAATATGATAAATTTATGATATTTTGAATTAAATGAATTTAAAATGATTTTATAATATATCAATGATTTTTGAATAAAGTTAAAATGTGAAATGAATGAATATTTAGGTTGAAATTTGGAAATATAACTAAAATTGGAAATTTGTGAATTTGTCTTAAAAGTGAATTTTAAGTTAAGTAAATAAAAATGAAATTAAGTTATATTTGAAAATTTTAAACTTAAGTGTTAAATTAAATTAAATTTAATGAATTTGAAATTTTATGTTGGAATTTAATAAGTGAATTATTATTAAATTTTGATTTTTGAATGGAGATTTAACTTTATAAAATCATGAATATAAGGGTATTCGAATGACTGTTTTAAAGGTGAAATTATATGATTTTATAAGCTAAAAATGATTTAAATAAAAATATAATTATTTGTGAAATTATATTGAATACTTGAAGTTAATTAACTGCATTTCTGAAATGCTATTAATTCTAATGTAAATGATAATACAGCATTTGTAAATGCTGTAGTTGATAATAATGAACCAAATGGCTAAGTTTAATTAAAGCTTATTATAGCATTTTTGTAAATTCTATAATTATTGAATTTAACTAAGTTTTATTTGAAACTAATGTAACCCTATTACAACCTTTTTAAATGCTATCTTTTATTAAATTGAACTGTTTTGAATGTAACTTTCCGTAGCAATTTCTAAATGCTGCGAAAGTTGAATTTTCATCTGCTTTAATAAATTAAGTGGATAAATGGATTTTGAAAGACTAAAATTTTGTAAATTTAATAATTTAATTATTAAATATAATAACTTCATTTTATGATTTAAAATGAAGTAATTTGTTTCGAAATATAAACTATTTTGAAATGTGTTTTGTAATGGTATTTAAATTAAATAAAAATGAATGTGGTTTGGAAGATATGATATTTTGAATGATATTGAATTTTGAAATTACATTTGATTTTGAAGTATAAAATACCATTTTGAAATTTTAACCACGGGATGTAATTAATTTATAGTTTAACTGATTCTTAAAGGATGGGTGATCCCAAGCATCCTTTAAGTTATTGTGCATTTCTACTACAGTTCACTTGAGTTGGTTTACATTATATAAGTATATATTGTCCCGACTCGAGTGTTTTGTGTTTTACTTTACGCTCGGGTCAGCCTGAGTATTCACAGCTTTGGATTCTCTTTCTGCAGCTGGTCTTTGCTGGAGTTTCTGCTTATCTACATTTATATCTACTTTATGTTTCAGCTATTCTAGTTTATCTCATGTATTAGTGAACTTCTATGTATTTGGGATTTCTATTATGTTGTTTTCAGACTGTATTATGTATTTGGTTTGAGACTCTACCGTAGTAGCTTCATGAACTACTATGTATTTTATATTCCGCTGCGAGGTATTTTGTTTGTTCTATGTCTGTGATTCTGTGATTGTATTTCATTTGCTCCAAATTTATTTACAACGCGGTATTTTGAGTAATTCAAGTCCGACATGTGCGGATGCGAATGGCTGAAAAATATCGGGTTGTTACAATATGTTCTTCATATCGATTGAAGACTCCGACTTTGTATCGATGTTTTTAAGTGCCATCTTGTATCGTTCGTTGGTGGTGCATTTTGTATCGATCGTTGACCGATCGATACGAACTGTATAAATGATACATCAATATGCATTATGTATAAATGGAACTGATATGAAACATCTTCACGCATGAAATGGAGTATACACAATGGATACAAAATGGAATAGGCATGATGGATACGAAGTATAGCAGACATGATGGGTATGAAATGATGCTTTCTCCTTGATTTTGATCGATCCATATCTCGAGCATATAAACTTCGATTGACTTGAAATTTGGAATGTTGGCTCTCATAGCCTTGCTTGCCGTGTCATGTCAATTGTAGCTCGATCCGGGCTCGGACCAAAATTTCCAGTATCCATAGTAGACCTGTGTATAACCGATCTTCAGGACGTACTGTCTTCAGTTTCCAGTCGAGTCCTTGGTGTCACGGTCTTACCAAAAGGCGGGATAATACACAACGCTATATCATATATAAAAGTGGAGTAACTATATCATATATACATATCACAAGACGACCTAGAGAGCCAAACTCATATAATCATGTTTCCAAGCCTTTACATAATCTCCTAACGGTGGTGCTGCCTAGTCTATATGAATATCTCTTCTCAAAGCTATAAATCACCTTTATTGTTACACAATTGAGGAAAAAAAGATAAATATAATACGAGTGGTTCAAAATAATGAATTTCTTCTACCTTTAATAATTCACCAGTAATTAGCTAAGACAAAAATAATAATTATGTAATTTACTATGGATACCCTAAATACAAAATCAAATTATATTTATCTTCGTCGCAATTAATTAGGTTCTTGTCCAAGAATGCAGTAGTGAAAATGAATGAGACTCCTATACCTACACCTTCGTAGATTGGAGGATTTTCCACCTATATGTTCAGGATAGACAAGATTTTTTTTCTATTTGGATATATCGTTTGCATTTGTTGGTTAGGAATTAGTTAGCATTTATATCTAAACGTCATAGGTTAAGGTAGAGTTTCTAGACACTAATACATGTATACATTGATAAGGATATAAAACTGTGTTAACGTACCCAAAACTACCAATATCTAATTAGTTTGATAATAACACACGTAGTGACAAGATTCATATATGATACATATATGTGGCTAAAAACAAGTACCAACCTACGTTAGTGATCAAGCTGGATAGCTATATTGCTCATGTCCATAATTTGAATTGTAACAAGCTTAGAATCCCCATTATTTTGGCAACAATGTGCAACTCCAATTGAGAATGAAATCACATCACCTTCTTCTATGATAGGAACTTGGTGGTGTGAATCTCCCTTTCTCTGCTCCTCTTACTCTAGTTTCGATTATTGCTGGAATGACTGGAGCGACTCCGAGAAGCCTGGTACAACTGTTCTTGTGATACCTCTGCCTGTGCATTTGTATAGAGTTAACACAGCCATAAGCCTACACTTTAACTTCTTCTTACTTGTCTAAAAATTAAAATAAAACCAAGAAAAAGAAACTTGCCTTAGATATCATAGGCTAGAGAAGGCACATTGGAGAACTATGGCAACTGCAATCCATTTGGCCGAATATTTCTCCTCACAGCGGACACACCTGCACAGTCGAACTCTTCAATTCTAGCATCATAAAAAATGAAGCCACAAAAGTGTGTAAGGATACATCTTAAGATGACATCCAATAAAGAGAGCTTGATTATTAAGCTACATATTTACTGTTTGGTGTTCATGAGGCAATAACCATACAGTTCAACAAATAGTTTTTACTTTCAAGCACAATATTGATATAATTGGCTAAGCATCTCATATGAAACAACTATACAATACTATTCTCTTGAACACAGACATTACAGTTAACTATATACTTGCATTAATTTTTTAGAAACGACGCGATGTCAAGAAAATTTAACCAATGAACTAAACTTGTCGATGTTACACTGAAAAAAGAGAAAATATTACAAGGAAATATAGCAACCTATTTGGCTTTAGATAATTATTAATTGTAAACAAAGTGGAGTGTAGAACTATTGCAGCTCGAGCAGTAGCATGCATACCTATACAGTTTAAACAGAAGTAGCAATGTATAGAACTATTATATCTCAAGCAGAAGCAGCGAGTAAAGTTGCTGCAGCTTAGAGCATGGACCAAATGTAGCTTAAACATAGACCAACTGCTTCTTGGACAGTGAAGTTATTGCAATTCGAAGCGCAGACCTGCTATAACAAAGATAGTGGAGATGTAGCTCAGTGAAAGAAGCGTTGCATTGGATTTGCAGAGCTGCTATAGATTGGGCGCTAAAACTAAATCTCAGTAACATTGATCCTACCCGACATCCTAACTATATGGGTATAAAACCATGGATTTTTAGTTGCATATTATAAATCTATTAATGCACACTTTTTTATGTAAGATTGAGGGAATTACAATGGTTTATATCAACTATTTACAACTTTTGCATCTGTGAACTCATTTGAAATTATATTTTTCTAGTACCTTGATAATCACCGATGTAAGTTGAGTATTGATGCTCATCTCTCACATCTAATTATACATAACATTTCTTATGCAATGAAATCAATATTTTCTTTATTAGCAACAAGAAAAATAATCATTGATGAAAAAAATGAGAAACCTAAAAATTATAATCTTATTCCAAAATAATATAAATAGAAGCAGACCATAGTACTCAAAAAGTGAAGCTCAAACTCTAACAAAATTAAATTTCTGGCCAAATATTTAAAACCTATAACAAAGAGAATATAATATACTCTTGTGTAAACATAATAAAGAATAGAAAATAGGCAACAACAAATTTTATCTTCTTATTACCTATATATTTATTTGCACTACTGCATTTATCAGTCCAATTCATCTTCATGAGAAGTAATCTCAAAAAAAATATGAGCACCAAATTCAAGAGACAACAACACAACTTAAAACTGCAAAAGAAGAAGAAAATATATAAACCATGAGCTTCATATAGTATCATAATCAAGCATATTAATTCCTGTTGCCGTAGGATCGATTTCACCATAGAGGAGGGGGGAGTGAATAGGGTGATGCTAATAATTATAAAAATTTAATGCGGAAGTATATAAAATAATCGCAGCACTGATAATAGCAGAATAATAGCAACATAGATAATAGCAGAATACAAAAATGCACAAATAAAACAACACAGATTTATCCAGCTTCGACAAAACCCTGCATACGTGCTGCCTTTAAGGTTTTTACCAGAAATTAAGTAGTCAGACGCTTACACATGTAAACTCGTTGCACCTGCTATCGACTAACCTAACTCTATGCTCAAAACTCAGCCACAACCCAGCCACTGAGTTACGAATTCTCGCGCTACACCAACGTAATTCATCCCCTAGTCACATGACTAGAATTTACAAAGTTTAAAGGAGAAAATAAAAATTAAAGAACAATTAAAAACTAGAAACTCTAATTAAAAAAATGAAAGCTCAAAGTTATAATTATTTGCCAGTCCAAATAAGTGATAAAACAATGTTCCCTCTTTTGATTTTCTTATGTCTTCGGCCTGTAAAAAATGGCGGCTTCCTTTTGTACTCGTTCGTTCTTCTATGTTCTAAACTAGGGCTTCTGGAATTGAATACTGCCGATCTAGTTGAGCAATCGAATAAATACTTAGCGTTGATTGCATCGTCAATTGATCGGTTCTTCGATTTACACACAGCTGCTTTAATTCTTCGATTCGATTAAAATGGTATTTGATTTATGTTTTTTTCTTTACTGGTTAGCTTGCTTGAACTCGATTGCTTTACATGCCGATGATGATTTGGATTAAATAAAGTTCAAAATCCAATAATTTCGTTCGAATATATTATTCGAATTCGTCTGATAGTTTTGCTCGGCCATTTGATTATGCTTGAATGCTTGAGATTTCTCTGACTTGTTCAATTTCGAATAATTTTATGTTTACTTGATTCACACGGCTTTGATTCTGACTTTTGTTACGTTCTTTTCTCTGATGACTTCGACCATTTTGATTTTGTGAAAATTTGACTTCGAATTCAATCAACTACTCACGGCTTCATGTGAATTTTACTGCTGAGGCTACTGGTCATTGCATTCATATTCATTATATATGTACATTAGTCTGGCTTTGATTCTCTAGTGTTAAACTTGACTTTGTTATTTTGAAATTCCCTACGACAATTGAACCGTTGTATGCTTAAATATGCATTATTCTATACTTTGAACATTTGTTTGTTGTTACCTCTGGTTTCACTGCACATATATATTCACATATGCATATATTCATGTTATACTGCTCTATACTTTGGTCTATTGATGATGATGATGTTACATGTCGTACTGTCCATATATATATATATAGTTTATTGTGACTAGACTTGTTTATTTGCATGCCTGAATCTTCACTGATCTGCACACTTGTCTTCACTGTTAAGGCTACTACACCATGTAGTAGCTTTGCTTGCATATTGTTGTTGCCTCTGGTCATTGCCTCCACTAGTGTAGTTTGATGGCTTCACTTACATATTGAACTAAACCCTGTATTGCTGTTACATATGTATATATGTCTGTAGCAATTCTGAACTACATACATGTATAGTGTAGTTGCTCTGATAGTTTTGCATTCCACTCTGTTTTCATGTGCACTAACCTAGTGTGTTTCACTTGTGTCATCACCGTTGCACTGTGCCTAGTTCAACTTGAAGTCTACATGTGATTATTGATTTGAGATACTATCTTGTATTTGCAGTCTTCATTTCTATGTTTAGTTGTGTTTTGTACATGCAGTCTCTTCATGTTGCATTGCATTCATATTTGTGCGATCTCTGATACATTTTAGTCCTCATGTACATTGATCGTGTTACATGATTGTTGGGCCAGTCTCTTTCACTGGTGGTCTTGTATTCTCTGGTTTTACATGGAGCTTGATTTAAATGTAGTCTGGTATTTGAGTGTGCATTGAGTTGGTTCATTGAACTAGCTGCTCCCTTACTCGAAACTGCTTTACTGGGTCTGGTTGTGTTGACATTTGAGCTATTTCATTTGACTTTATTCATGTTGGCTGACCATTGAATCTCGTACTTGACCATCCTATTTTTATTTTTGTATTGCACCTGAGTTGAACCTAGCTTTGGCTTGGGTTTGACCTTTTGCTCATATCGTGACTTTACTCATATTGCACTTGAGTTGAACCTAGCATTGGCTTGGGTTTGACCTTTTGCTTACCTTCCCTGCAGTTTTGTCAACTGTATATCGATATGCACGGCCTTGTGGCATGTATAGTGATACACTGTGCATGTCACAGGTTGTCCGTGTACGATGAATTCAAAATTAAATGATGATGGGCAACCTAAATAACAGAGGCAAATAATATTTTCAAAATACACATTTTATTTTTCACTGCAAAATATTTTCTTTTCAATTTTACTGCGTTAGTGTGTATTTTGTAGATAACTTAGATGCTGAGTTGAAGTTCAATACGAGCGAATGAGTGATATGTAGCGAGGTGCAAATGTAAATTAAAAATTATGACGTAATCGAAATTGTATTGTAATAAAAAATTATATATATATAGTGAGAGCACAAATTTGTACTATTCAAAATTGTAATAAAATATTTGTTTGAATAAAATCTCTATTTGAATTTTAAATTCCGTATTATTTATTTTACTCAGCAAATATTTATTTAATTATATAAACACAAAATAGTACAATAACAAATACATTTAGATGAATATATATGTTTATTGTTATCAAATAAAAATCATATACTAGCATATTCAACAATCTCCCCCTTTTGATGATAACAAACATATATTTAAGATTTTGAATTTATTACATGTATTTGATCATTCAATTTGCTCCCCCCTATTTGAATGCTCCCTCTCTACAACAAAGCTCCCCTTCATATATGAATGAAAATAAATAAAAATATGCAAATGTAGATGTAAATAAAAATAAAAAATAAAATATTTGACCTTTAATTGTCAAAATCTTAACTTTTGTCTTCCCCTTTTGTTATCAGCAAAAGAGCAATAGTGTTTGACAATCAGAGACAAAGTGATAGACATTAATACCCAATCGAGTATAAATATTAAATTTCAATAAAAAATAAAAAAAATCATAAATACTATGTCGACGCATATTCTACTTTAGAGTGATAGGGATGATGTCGGTGTACAAAACCATATAGTTGTGTCTATATGTGGTACATTTATAGCGCAAATTTGAATATCTACTAACAGTGCATAACCGTTAGGACTTTTAAATGAGATTAGTAGTATTCCCAATTTAAAAAAATGGATTCAAATATCTTCTAACCAAGCATAACTATGAGGACTTTTAAATGTGATTAAAATCGACTTGTTTATTTAATAACAATTTTGATATGCGTTCCATACATGCATAACCGTGAGGACTTTTAAATGAGCATGAAAGCACATAATCAAAAATTTCAAGTAATTCACCCATGCATAACTGTGAGGATTTTAAATGAGCGTGAATACTTTGGATGTTTTTATTTGTTAAAAATATAATGAAATTAAAGACGAATAATTTTCCGTTTAAAATACCGCATATTGACATACTATATTGGATTTTGATGAGTGATCGTCGATAGAAATATGATAGAAATAGAAATGGTCATGGAATTTTTACCAACAAAAAGTTTTTATAACACTTGTTTAAATTTCTAAAGCAATTGACTAATTATACTATCTCAAGTTATATTATATGATTAATATCAACACTCGTCACTTTTTTAATCACTATTTATCTTTTCGATAATCAGTAGGGAGTCAGATTAATTATTTAAGATCAAATCCAAAAAATAATTATCAAATTTTCTAAAAATTGACTAATTTGAAATAGGGTCAGCAAAAACGATTTTCTGGAAGGGTTTTAAAAATTTCTACTTATTGAAAATCATTTGAAAAATATGGAGATATTTTCTTTAAAAATGATGCAACAACTGAATATCTTAACATAAATCATGTTCCACTAGTAATTTTTCTACCAGCTAGATTACCAATGTAATCTACATCTGAATTTTCCTTTCACTCAAGATTACCAATAGTTGGATGTCATACACTAGACCGTGATGTGTTCAACAGAATATCTTAAAATCATTTTTACAGCTTTTAAATGAAATTATCTTGAATTGAAACAGTGTATACAAACAAACATAAAATATAATGTCAAGTCAAATATATCCACATGTATCTAGAATAATCATCAACCAATAAACACCATCATTTGTCCAAACAAATTTATATTAATTAGTTCAAAGATGAAAATATGATTGATCAATATTTTTTCACAAATCCGAATCAAACATAAGAACAAGTGAAATAAGAACATATCGAATAAGAATAAGTCGGAATCAAAATCAACATTAATTTTATTATCACATAACTGGCTGAATTAAATCAGATTATGGTGTAGATTATCACATTTAATAAATAAGTTCAAAATAAATGTACTGTTACCTATTTTACCTTTGTCGATAATTTTTCGTTGTTGCCCATTGTGATTCTGCCACCTTTGTACTAGGCTAAGGAACTTTGATTAGTCGCCCGTTGTGTGCCTGGAACAGCCAGAATCCAGGTAACACTGTTGTTGTTCCTTAGCCTGCCACCACCCCTACACGACAAAAGATTTTTATGACCTATTTTCTTTTATAGGTCCATGGTTGTTAGTGGCAACAGATTTTGAAAAATAAGTTTGTGGAGACCCAAAAATATTTATATTTGTTCCTTTTGGCATCCATATTTGTTTGACTTCAAGGGATTTTATATTCGTGGCTTTTGAAACCCAAATTAGTGTGGTTTTCACGTGTTTGGGTATCATACTTTTCCCCATAATAGTGTTATTAGTTGTTTGTTCATATTTTGGCACTTTTGCAAATTCAAATGCATTCCTTTTATTCTCGAAGAGTTGATTTTCTAAGAGTATATTAAATGATTTATCTCTAGTGAAATTTTTTCGAGTAACCAACTCAAGTTTATTAATTTTGGATTTTAAAAGTTTATTTTCATTTTTTATCTTTGAACAACAACCAACGCTGCTATCTCTATTTTCAAAACTATTCATTTTTAATCGCATATTTTCTTTTTGAAGCTCTCTAATTTTATTCTCAATTTCAAGCATCTTAGTTTCAAAGAGTTGGAGTTGTTTATGTTTAATTTTTTCAAAATCCTTGAATTCTTCAATCTCCTTTTCAAACTCGTGATTTAATCTAATAATTTCAGAATTGCTCATAATCACGTTTTCTTTTTCAAGAGTTTTGAAATTTTCGTTGACCTCATTTAATTTCTTTTCAAAAATCACACTTTTAGAACTTTCCGACTTCTTAAAACTATCTAACTCTTTTTGCAAAATATTATTTTTACGAATCAACTCAGTTTTGTTTTTCTCCCGTGTCAAAATTTTGTTTTCTGACTTTTGAAACTTTTCATGTAAACGGGAAAATTCTTTTTCATGGGCCAAACTCTTTTTGCAATTAGAACTTTTATTTTTAAGCTCATTTTTCAAATCATTATTTTTCTAATGAAGTTTAGTTTGTTCCCTTTTTAACTTATTATTTTTCATCTCAAGTGCTTTATTATTTTCAATTAATTTTTGGCACAAGAGAACTAAATTGTTGAACTGAAAATCACTTATCTCATCGGCTACTGAATCTTCATCACTGCTGCCTTTTGCCAATCCTATTAAGCATGTTTCTTTAACCAAGTCGATTGTGGAGAATTTTTCATTGTTGTTGACTTTTGCACCATAAATTACATCAAAAGTATTTCAGATTTCCTGTGCATTTCACAATGAGAGATAAAGTTGATTAATATGAGAATATAGTATATGCATAGCAAGAGCATTAATCGAACTATTTTTCTTGTTAATTATATCACATCCATTTTCAATAATGTCCCAACATTTAACAGATTTTAAATAAAATTCCATTTTTTAATTTTTTATTTAAAAAAATTTTGTTCCATCAAAAGTAGGAGGAATAATACTGGACCGACCCTCAGCAAAAGCATTATTAAAAGAATTCATTTTTAAAAATTCAAATTATTAAAACAAAAATTGGTTTTTGAAAAATCAAATTTTTAAAACAAAATTTGACTTTTGTTCCTAGCTCTGGTGCCACTTGTAGGATCAATTTCAACCTAAAGGGGGGTGAATTGGGTGATACTAATAATTATAAAAATTTAATGCGGAAGTATATAACATAATCACAGCATCGATAATTGTAGAATAATATCAACTAATAGCATAATATAAAAATGCAGCAATAAAATAACACAGATTTACCCAGCTTTGACAAACGCTGCCTACGTGCTGCTCCCAAGGTTTATACCAAAAATTAAGTAGTCAGACGCTTACACACGTAAAATCGCGACATCCGCTATCGACTAACCTAACTCTATGCTCAAAACCCGACCACAACTCAGCCATTGAGTTGCGAATTCTCGAACTACATCACCGTAATTCGTCCCCTAGCCACACGACTAGAATGTACAAAAGTATAAATGAGAAAATACAAATTTAAATACAATTAAAAACTAGAAACCCTAGTTTAAAAAAATGAAAGCTCAAAGTTATAATTATTTGCCGGCCCAAATAAGTGATAAAACAATGTTCCTCCTTTTGATTTTCTTATGTCTTCGGCTTGTAAAAAATGGCGGCTTCCTTTTTTACTCGTTCGTTCTTCTTCGTTCTAAACTTGGGCTTCTGGAATTGAATACTGCCGATACTAGTTGATCAATCGAATAATTGTTTAGTGTTGATTGCATCGTCAATTGATCGGTTCTTCGATTTACACACGGCTGCTTCAATTCTTTGAGTTTGATTAAAATGGTATGTGATTTGTGCTTTTGCTTTAGTGGTTAGCTTGCTTGAACTCGATTGCTTTACATGCCGATGATGATTTGGGTTAAATAGGTTCAAAATCTTATAATTTCATTTGAATATATTATTCGAATTAGTTTGATAATTTTGCTAGGCCATTTGATTAAGCTTGAATGCTTGAGATTTCTCTGACTTGTTCAATTTCGAATAATTTTATGTTTATTTGATTAACGCGACTTTGATTCTGACTTTTGTTCCGTTCTTTTCTCTGATAACTTTGGCCACTTTGATTTTGTGAAAATTTGACTTCGATTTCGTTCAATTACTCATGGCTTCATGTGAATTTTACTATTGAGGCTACTGGTCATTGCATTCATGTCCATTATATATGTACATTTGTCTTGCTTTGATTCTTTGGTATTAAACTTGACTTTTTTATTTTGAAATCCCTTGCGACAATCGAACTGCTGCATTCTTCAATATGCATTGTTCTATAGTTTGACCATTTACTTGCTGTCGCCTCTTGTTTCACTGCACATATGTATTCAGGCATGTATATATTCATGTTATACTGCTCTATACTTTGGTCCATTGATGATGATGATGTTACATGTTGTACTGTGTGTGTGTATATATATATATAGTTTGTTGTGACCAGACTTGTTTATGTGCATGCCTGAACCTTCATTGATCTGTACACTTGTCTTCACCGTTGAGGCTATTACAGCATGTAATAGCTTTGCTTGCATATTGTTGTTGCCTCTGGTCATTGCCTCCACTTGTGTAGTTTGGTGGCTTCACTTGCATATTGAACTAAACTCTGTATTGCTGTTGCATATGTATATATGTCTGTAGCAATTCTGAACTATATACATGTATAGTGTAGCTGCTATGATAGTTTTGCATTCCACTCTGTTTTCATGTGCACTAACCTAGTATGTTGCACTAGTGTCATCATTGTTGCACTGTGTCTGGTTCAACATGAAGTCTACATGTGATTATTGATTTGAGATACTGCCTTGTATTTGCGATGTAGACACTTGTGTTTTGTACATGCAGTGTCTTCATGTTGCATTGCATTCACATTTGTGTGATCTCCGATACATTTGGGTCTTCATGTACATTGATCATGTTACATGATTGTTGAGCTGGTCTCTTTCACTGGTGGTCTTGTATTCTCTGGTTTTATATCGAGCATGATTTCTCTATAGTCTGGTACTCGAGTGTACATTGAGTTGGTTCACTGAACTAGTTGCTCCCTTACTCGAAACTGTTTTACTGGGTCTGGTTATGTTGACATTTGAGTCCGGCTATTTCATTTGACTTTATTCATGTTGGCTAACCATTGACGCTCGTGCTTAACCATTTCCTTTTTTTTGTATTGCACTTGAGTTGAACCTAGCTTTGGCTCGGGTTTGACCTTGTGCTCATATCGTGACTTTACTTGTATTACACTTGAGTTGAACCTAGCTTTGGCTCGGGTTTGACCTTGTGCTCACCTGTCCCTGCTGTTTTGTCAACTATATATCGTTGTGCACGACCTTGTGACATGTATAGTGATACACAGTGCATGTCACAGGTTGTTCGTATATGATGAATTCAAAATTAAATGATGATGAACAACCCAAATAACTGAGGTAAATAATATTTTCAAAATACACATTTTATTTTTCGCTGAAAAATATTTTCTTTTCAATTTTACCGCATCAGTGTGTATTTTGCAGATAACTCAAATGCTGGATTCAAGATGGAATAGATTTGAAGATCAATACGAGCGAATGAGTGATATGTAGTGAGATGCAAATGTAAATTAAAAATTATGATGTAATCAAAATTGTGTTGTAATCAAAAATTATACATATGTGGTGAGAGCACAAATTTGTACTATTCAAAATTGTAATAAAATATTTGTTTGAAAAAATATCCGTTTGAATTTTAAATTATGTGTTATTTATTTTATTCAGCAGATACTTATTTAATTATGTGGACACAAAATAGTACAATAACAAATACATTTAAATGAATATATATATTGTTTATTATCATAAAAAAATCATATACCAGCATATCAACAGTTGCTTATACTAACTTGGGTAACATTAAGAGCAATGGGAGATTGGCCTTTTGAATGCACTTTAGAAGCCTGCAAACATATAAATGCTAACATGAAAACAACATACCATAAATATATGTCAAATAAAGGATTTATGCATGCTAATAGACCTTCAATTAACCGTTCATTTGCCCAACAACCATTCAAAAGCGAGAATCAATGTAAGCATCAATCATTTTTATCACTCATTCAAAATATCTCACAAAGGTAAGCATTAATCATATTCCAAACTTCATTAAATATAAACACTTAATTTTTTCTTCTAGATTGCAAAATGTTGATGATTAAAAAGATTGGGAATTTTCTATACAAAAAAAAATTGAAATATGTTAGATCTCAGTCCATCAACCATCATATTGAAGACATGTTGTCAGCACTATGTACACAGAATGGCGTATTACAAGGTTCTTTTTCTCATTCACCACTTTAAATTTTAGTACTTATGGTATATAATGTCTGTAATTAATTACAAGATTCTCTAGCGATCAACTACACAAAATATCTCAATCTGCTGTTATGAAGATCATTTGTTTTTATAAGTCTTTAAGTTAAACTTTCTATGACAGAATTAATTTTGTTAGTGTTGAATTAATAGATAGACCAAAACGATTTTGTTGTGAATGAATCAAGGTGCATAGGATAGACTCTGTCTAAGCATTTGATTAATGTAAGGTCGGGTACTATTCAATTTTTTTTGATGAAGACAAGGATACTGATATTAATCAGTTTGATTTTTTAATTTACTTGGTTCACAATTCCATAAAATAAAATTACAAATAAAAAAACTCTACAGTATGTAAGAAGATGATAATACTGATGACTACAGTTTTTTCCATATAACTGTATGCATACTGAAAGAAACAAACATAACATTATTCATATTTAGAAATTATGAGGTGGTTCTTGTTTTTTTGTTTGGTTGTAGATAATTAAATTATTAATTGCAAGTAAAAAATAGATTAGATAATTATGATTAAAAATATGTGGTAAAAGCAACCTAGTTGAGTTTCAGTTAGGTTCCACGTTCTTTCGCCGGACACATTTCAGATTCAACAAGCTTCTCTTTCCTAATTTCTATTTTAGTTTCCACACCCGATACATGTTTAAGTTTTTAGACGCATTGGCCATTGTATCACCAACCGCTTTTGCAACCTAGATCCTCCGAAGAAGTCTGTTGCAGTTCACTTTTTAGCCGCAAATGTTCCTGTTTGGCTTGGATGCAATGTGTATTGACCCTCATTTCCCAGTTCTTTGTTGCATTTCTTCAGCAGTCTCAATAGGACTCCATTATTCAGCAGTTCTCCACCTTTCAGCATCGTCCCTTCACAATACTCTATCATTCGGTGGCCTTTCTATAAGTTATTGCATACGAAGCACAATTATTACAGCATTCGAATATTTATTCATGCTAACTTCATTCCCAAATATCAATAGAATCCCGTATACCTCATTTAAATTATCTACAACTTTAATTTTGGCTAGTCAAACTGATGTAGTTATCAAGAAAGCAGAACATAAACCCATTAAAGTTTCGAGTTCTGGAAATATCTTGTCATTGATGAATACAAGATTCAGTAGAATTTCTTGTTTATGATGATAGGGAGTTCACTGTTTCAAAATCACATAATGCCAAGGCAGCTTACAGAAAATACTCTGATATCAAATGCCAAATAAATTTGATGCTTTACCATTATTAGCAGATGAAAGCATTATTGGTAGAGACGGTAATTCAGATTTGGATTTGGGAATTTCTAATGATATGATTTTAGTTTATGATCATAACAAGATTAATGCATTATATGGTTATTGTTATCCTTGCATTAATGAATGAAAAATTCTTCTGTATAAAAATGATCAAAAGAATCTTGATTTGACTGCACACTAATGCATATGATTTGCAATACAGATTAATATGTGATAAGATGAATATAAAGGAGAAAACATGGAGTTATAATATTTGTAGTTATGGTTCAGGATATTTCTCTACTAATGTTTTTGAAATGGCTGAAGCTGGGAAAAGTAGTGAAATAGTTGAAGATGATTTTCGGATGGCATATGAAGGTGAAACCGATACAATTCAAGGTTACATAGCTCACCACATAATTCGATTTAATTCTGTTATCTACATGTTGCCACCATGCCTTTTCAATTCTCTTAGTTAGAAACCATGCATTGAATACAATTCTCAAAAACTAACATAAAAATAACTTCATGTAGGAAGCAACCTATCTCTTCTAAAATTAATACTGTAAATTGCAAAAAAAAAACATATATGAAGAAATTTACCCGACCCGTTTCTGCAAAAGTTTGTAATCATTCTTTATACAATCAATTCAAAATTCAACTAATGTATCGATATCATCATCCACTATCCAAAATTATATGAGTGGCGATAGGGCATTGGAAGCAAATCGAGATGCAAGTGGGGATGAGGTAAGCCTATTTAGGGTTTCCAAGCTTTGAAAAAAAGTCAAGGGTCGATTGAGAGGAAGAGTAAATGAGATCGAAGTGGATCAGACATGAGAGAGAGGTTGAGGAATGGAGGAGATTGGAGGGATCAGATAGGGAAGCATGGAGAGGATAGTGGCGGTTGAATTCTAAGAGTAAGTTTTTTGAAATAAAAGTTGGAAATGTTTTTGTTAAGTTGAAGAAGAGTGATATGAGCGGGTTGTAAAAAAGTTTCACCAAAATGTTTGGTTGTTGCATTGGCAGTGATTGTTTATTTAATCCTATTCTTATAAATGATTAGCAGTAGCACATAGCTTGAAACATTGCTAATTAGTGCAACTAACAATAACTTTTCTTATAGTGAATCGGGGGATTAATATTAATTCAGAAGCAAAGTGATATATTCAAATTTAAGATCGAATCACATAGTGCATACATATAATCTGTGAGAATACCACAGGTTTATTTGAACTTTAGAATAATGTTTTTACCGAGTTTTTGGTTAGCTGTAATTTCGGGGACGAAATTCTTTTAAGGAGGGAACTCTGTAACGACCCGCACATTTACCACTTTGATAAGTTATATATATATATATATATTTAAAATATTCAAATACAAGATTTTATAACATAAATTATAATTTTTTGAACCACAAATAATGATGGTAATTTTTTTAAAGGTATATTAACAAATATGGATATCTGGGGGTTTTCATAGGAAAAACGACGAAAATCAATTTTCGAGAAAATTGGGATTTTCTCAGTGCTAATGCGAATAGAACTAGATAATAAACTTATTTATCTATTTAAGCAAGAATATAAAATAATTTTTTTAGGAAATAAAATAATTTATGACATCATAAGGGATATCATCACTTTTATATTTATTGGAATTTTAAATTAAGTTTAAATAGTCAAATAATTGTTTTAAAATGATAATAATTCACTTTAATTATTTATATAGTGATAATAAATCATTTATAATAATTTTACAAAAAATATATACTTGATTTGAAGATATAAGAAATTTATAACGTTTTGTCGATAAAACAACGCTTTTTATAGACACCAGTTTAACATTGATTTATATATTTTTATAATATAAATGTGATCGTTTTAATTTATTTAAAATTATAAGGAATTTTTTTTCAAATTTTTTCCACGCATGTAATTTAATTAAGAAGTAAAAATTTAACCAAAAACCAGATTCCAGAATTATAACTGTTTGACAAGAGGAAGTTGTGCAATGTTATATGTCATATGTGACATACATATGCACATACACACACACATCCATGAACACATAAATACACAAAATAATTACCGTTTACATCTTATATTTACTAATGGTAAATTAAACAAAATATCATGATATTTATTTACAAACATCTAGATATTTTCCTAAAGAAAATAAATCAAAACTTCACATCACCTTACACCTTACACAAATGCACATAGGGGGGCATGGGTGGAGGTGATGCATGTGTGATGGAGGGGGGTGAGATGCACATGGATGATGTAAACAAACACATGTCATGTGTAAGTGATATTTTCTTAAGGTTGCTTAAGGTTTAAGGCCCCTCTTCCTATAAATATACACCCAACCCTTCACATTTCTATCATTTAAAACTCAAGCTTCTTCTTCTTATTCCAAGTTACTCTAATGGCTTCATAATGGCATCTGTTCTCTAAGAAAAATTATAGCAAGAAAGTTATGCAAAAATAATTCCATATGCAAATAATGAAAATCCACCTCCAAAATAATCCCAAACATCTCCCTACCTTCTCATGTACCCACAACCACCACTCTTCCAAGCACCAAGGTTGAGACCCACCACTCAAAGAAGCATGGCCAAACCTACATGGAGTCAAGGTGGAGATCCAGAATGTCCAGGGAAAAGAAAAGAGAAGCAAATGCTGCCGAAATGCCACCGTTTGATTTCAAGAAGCTTCAGAAAAGTTTAAGATGAAGAAGGAAGTGATGGTGCGATGTGTGGTGACATGTGCTTGAATATTGGTAGGAAAAGGATGGAGTTTGGTTTGATAAAACTGAGTTAATCTCACTTTGAATCAATTGATAATCACTTATTAATATTTCTTATTAATCGCTTAAATATTGCTTGCTATTAGTGATAATAATAGACATTGACAACTTAAAGTTATGCCCTTAATCATATGCTAAAATGATTTCTTATATGGTAGTTTAATATGTTTGGACGATGATTGGTTGATTATATGTTTGTTTGGTTGTGGAAATAATTTACGTTTAATATACGTCAAATTTACATAAAGGAAATCATATTCCTATATGAATTTTAAAAGTGTTTGAAATGGTTAAACCTCTTTAAATTGTCTTAAAATGGTTTACAAATGTTTTATAAATGTTAAAACTCATTTTGGTAAAGTCTGAAAAAGATTTAAAAACGGAGTCAAAATAAGCGCGTCCGTAATGGCAGTTCGCGATTTCGCGTCGTAAAAGTTAATTCAATGTGCGCAATGGAATATAGCTTGGAGTTTTCCGAAATCCTATGACTATAGTTTTCAAATAAATATGAAAAATCACAATTTAATTGAATAGAATTTGAGTTATGTCCAAATCAAGCTTTTAAAAACATCGCGGTTTGGCAGTTTTTGAAACTAAAGTGGTTAATGTTTTAAAATTGATATTTTCAAATCTTCAAAAATATGAAATAAATTTTATAAATATGTTAAAATGTTTTTAAAGGGATTGAGCTATAAAAATGGACATATATGAAATGGAATTAGTGTTTTGAATAAAGAAGCTTCAAAAACACTATTCGCAGCGATTTCGGTAACTTTCGCAAATTATTTTTTTAACTTAATCATTCTTTTCCAATATTTTTAGTAATCTTTTCAAATGAATAATTAAGTATTTTGAATATGGTTTGAATGTTTGGTAATTATTTTAAAGGTGTTTCAAAGAAATGGTGAAAGGAAAATTGTTTTAAACAATATTTGAAATTGTGTTAAGTAAATGAAAATCATCTCTCAAAGATCATATAAAAGAGTTTAGAGTTGATCAAATAACTTTACCGCCTTATGGGTGATAGAGTGTAAGACTTGAGCTTGAAAAACCAGTGTCAGGGTTCCGCTCTAGCTATTCGGACTGGCCCAACGGAGAGAATAGTAAATTTGATTTACTCGGACCACATTTTCCTTAGATAAAAGAGATTTAGACATTTCCAAAAGTTGAATAAGATATTAGAATAATAAGATTTTAGTGATATATTAAATGTGCTAATTAAACTCTGTATTAAATTCCGAGGAGGTAACTCGTACTGTCACTGTGAATTTAAAAGATGATTCCACCGTTATTCGATGAATAATACAGGTTGAATATGAAAATTAGTATTAAGTATAATTATATAATTCCCATGGATCTTATTTATTCAATACTAACTGGTTTTGAATTTATCTTCTTAGACAACGTGGTTTTAACCCGTTTAAAAGATATGTTTAAAAAATATGAAACCTCTATTAAAATTGTACTAAAATACGGAAACATTTTCCTATGTAATTAATAAGAAATGGTTTGGTGTTTCCAAAGTTAAAAGAAGGTTTAATGATTCCCTATATACTAAAAAAGGAATGGTTTAAAGATGTATATCTTTAGAAGATATTTTATCTGGATAAAAGATATTAATAAATTGAATAACGGTCACCTACATACTTGACAACTTTTATCGATAATTGGTTTGTACGAACTGGGGTCGGATTTGGGCGATTCCTATTTGAAAACCACTTCGAACCAATATACGTTCGAAAGTGAAAATACGTTGAAGACAATGATTTTAAAGATGGATATCTTCATAATTTAGGGCTGCTTGTCATGAACCTCTAGGGTAATTCCCTTATCATATATATGGTGGCAGCGGTTCCTTCAATTTGAAATCTTCGATGCAAGGACCGCTCGATAATAACCCTAGGGGTGATTCCAAAAAAGGATATAGTAGGAGAAGTACCATCGGTTTGTCCTGTTCCTAGACAACTTGTATGGACGAATGTCTAACATTGCATTTCTAAGACCACGTACATTGATCTCTACAAACGTACATCTATTGGTGGTGTAGGAGGCAACCTCTCCTATAATTAACACCCTTCTCTGAGACGTATGAGCTCAAAGATTATATTTTTGTGGAAATCAATAATGTGTTATTAGAAATGGCAATGTGGCATTTAACGTAGGATTTTTCTGCGTAAGGTAAAACATTACCTTAAGCCTTACACATCGGTAATGGAAAAAACAAGGTAGACACAGCTAGGCTAAGTGGGTCGCACCAATTAGGATATGTTCATCACCTTGCTAGATTACCCTCTATATATCAAGTTTGTTGTGTACGCTGTGAGACATCTAGGATAGGTCGGGAACGACTGGGGTGACGTCGTATTCGGTACTATCTATGGTGGAGGTAGGCAGGTTCTATGTTGGTAGGGGTTGGAGTCTCAGGTTGTGATGACCCGTAAATTTTCGATAATTAAAATTTGTTAGTTTAATAAGATTTTGGTAATTTAATAGAGAAAAATAATTTTTTTTATAATTTATAATGAAGTAAATGTTAAGAATGAATTGTAGAAATGGTTATTAAAAACTAATTATTGACAATTGAAGTGAAAGCACAATAAAAAAATGAAATAGTGTAAATTATTGCACTTGGGAATTAAATTGACAACAAGTAAATAAATGTAAGTGTTGTATAAATAGAGGAATTTGTGCATAATTGATAAAAATTGAATGAATTTGGTATTATGTATGTAATTATAATAATTGGTTGAAGTATGATAAACTCAAGTGTAAACTTAGCTTGTAAACAATTATTTTAAGTTGCTTGTTAAATTAGTTGATTGGATTGGAATTTAAATTAAATTTTAATGGATATAAATAAAGGCTACAATAATGGGAATGAGAATATGGCAAGTAAATGAAAGATAAACAATAGTAACTAGTTTATAGCGTAATAATAGGCATAATATAAAGATGGGAATTTAATTCAAATCAATGGAAATAATGTAGATGTCATACTTAGCTACAAATTGGATATATGGAAACAAATGAAAGCATTCAATTAATTAATGTATTTGAATTTTAATAAATGGTAATTGAATAAAAATCAATGTTATGTAAGTAATCATAATATTTGCTTGAAAGCAATAAACTTAAAGTTAATTAAGTTTTAATGGTTACAATTGTATAAGTTACCTATTTGTTTAGTTCATAAAAATTTAATTTGAAAGCAATTGTGGTAATTGACTTAATTTGTGAAATCCCAATCATTTGAAACAAATTGTAAAGTTATAATTGATTGAAATTTGTAAATTGGGAATGAATTCAAAGTTATATTAATTGATAAAATAATACGTAATGAATTGTTGTTTGATAATAAGTAAGAATGAGAACCAATATTTTTTTATTTAATAAAGTGGATTTATTGCAATTAAATGATATTAAATATTTAAATATTATGTAAATATTAATTTAGATGAAATTGAAGATATTTATGTAATGAAGTATGAATCCAGTGTTAATTTCATCTATTTGATACTAATAGATTGAATAATAGAGTGAAAGGTCAATCTAATGGAATTATTGGGAATTAAATTTATAATTTCTGAATTTAATGAAGGTTAACACTGAAATTGATAAATTAATCAACTCTAAATTTACATTTAAATTTGGGTAAATTATTGTAAATGATTAAGAAATTTAAAAATGATGAAATTTGTTAACTATAGGGTTGAGATTGAAAATTTTGATTTAATTAGTTAATTTATTAATTTAATTAATTAATGTAAAAAGAGCCATTTTGGCCACTGACTCGGATTTCGACGAAACTAGTTTCATCGGATCCGTAACGGTGAATTATTGTAGGATTTCAAGTTTCGTATCAATAGGACTTGTCGTTTGATCGTATGGGCTTGAAACGCCTTGAAATCGATTAATTGAAATCAATTTGAAATAATTTGATTTTATCATAACTTTTCCATACGATGGAATTTGGACTTGAAACATGTTCCATCGCGTTTTAAATATTTTAAAACATCTATTTTGATATATGGGTTGACCCAATTTCGTTCTGGAGTCAGAACGGGCTTTTCGGGACATTTGTCGTTCCGCGCGTTTATAAATTGGGTCCATCTATTCTATTTCAATCCTACTTATAAATACCCTATTATAAACCCTAGCCTTTCTATTTCTCATTTGTCTGTGCGTACAATTCCTCTTCACCTCCTCTTTTCAATGACAGATAATTCCAAATCCAATTGCAATTCAAAAATCAAAGTGAAATTTCAAACTCCTCAAAAAAATTCAGAAAAATTATATATCGAAGCTCTCGAAGAGCGTACCCCAGATCTGTAATTCGTTTTCCGATTTGAAGCTCGGTTTTTCCAGAAATTGATGATCTATTTTTGGCCATCCATTGCGTCAAAATCATCTTGGTCTGATCGACGAATCAAGATACTAGTTCGAAGAGATTCTCGAGCGGAGTGCATCGGCATAGGTAGCTAGTTGAATCAATGGCTAGATTAGCCTCAAAAATTCGATTAGGGTTTCTAATTTCGATGGCTAACGGCGAGCCTCGATATGTGTGGGCCTAGGTGGGGTCGCGAGGCTACAACAGTGGCGTAGACGCTCTGGCGTGGGTTGCGGCTAGCCGACGTGGGTGCGTGGTCGATCTATCGACGGCAGGAGGTAGATTGGTGGTAGGGTTTGCTTGCTGTAGTCGATATTGTGCGTGGGAGAGAGAAGGTCGGCAACGTGGTAGCCTATGGTTTGTACATTTAATTTATTTAATTTAATTTTTGATTTCAAACGATCTAACTCGAATAACTTCTTTAGATGAGGTTCGATTTATGCAAGGTTTCTTGTGTTGGGATCGTAACAAAATTTCAGACGTTTTGGCGCTGGTTTGGATGAATTATGAGATTGTTCAATTTTTGGGTTTAAATTGAATTTAAATTCAATTTAAATTCAAAAGGTGAGTGTTTTAACCCACTCACAATTTCTAAAATTTCTTATGTATGTTAAATTAATTTCTGATGTGATTAGAAATTTATTTATTGTTATTTGGTATATATTTAGTCATCTATCAAGTTAAATTTTAATTTATTGAATTAAATTGTTATTTAATTTAGTATTGCATATAAACTGCTAGTTAGATAGATTATTTAATTTATTATTGAATATAGACTGTCAGTAATTGTCTGTTATTTATTATATGCTCTATATTGATGTTATTGTTTAAATTGGATGATAATTGTAATAAATGGTTGATGATTGATATTGGATGAATGGATGTTGTATTTTATATTGTTTTGAACTGCAAATTTGTTATGCACTTTATTTCATTCAGGATTGTGGTTTGAAATGATATATAACCGTATTTTTATTTTAAATTATGGATTGAGATTATAAATATCCGTATCACTTGACCATAGGGTAGAAATTTATATACAGACACCGTGGTCTATATATATAAAATATTTTGAAAAGATTTTCTATGGTTTTGTAAAGCAATATATAGTTTTAGTGATTTGGATATTTTATAAACGTTATTTTATATATAGTTAAATTTTAGGTTTTAAGCTATGTATAAAATTGATTTGAAGTATAAAAGAAGTTAATAATTAAGTTTGATTTTATTAAGATAAAATATGATTAAGCATTTATGTAAATTAAATTTATGGAGTTTATAATGACTTAGATGAGAATAAGGTTGGAAGATGAATATAGAATTTATTTGGAATTTCATAAAATTTAGTATTTTAAATGGTATGATTTTTATTACTTGATTTTTGTTAGAGCGATTTAAATGAATATCTAGTTGATTTAAATGAATATATCAAGTTAAATAAAATAAAAGGATATCCAGTTGTTGAAGTTAAAAGTTTTACTTCAATTATATTGGATTTATTAAGTAGACATTTCAAATCTAAAAAAATAGTAATTAAATTAGATATATATGGAATTATCAAAGAATTAGTTTTTAAATGGTGGAATATTTAAAGCTTTGAATTATATGGAAATTGAAATGGTTTAATTGGAGGTTCAAATCGGTATTTGGAATTTATTCGTGAAATTTTAAAAGCTATTTTATTATATAAAGTAATTTAATATTTAAATCATTTAAGTATTCGGAGTTATATTTCAAAGCTATGGGGTTCAAGGTATATAGATTTAAAAGTACTATGATTTTGGAAAAAGGATATATTTTGAAATAAAAATAATATCATATTGATTTGGGTTTTGAAAACCAGAAATGATATTGTATTTATATGGTTTTGAAAGGGATAGTATATTCTGTTTTGAAGTATAATTATTTTAAAATGACCGCGGTGTTATAATAACGTTTGGTTGTTAAAGAGACCGGGATCGAAAGTTGTCATACTCTCTGCCAACTCTGAAAACCACTTTAACAACTGTATACGCGGTGGAGATTCCAGAATGAAGTAGGATGGTGGCGGCGTTTCCTTTGAGGTAAATACGTGGACCCGACTCCCGTGAGTCGGTATAAGGTGGCTAAAACCGGAGCGATCGACGGGTTAAGAAGGTAGCCCCTTTTATCAGACACATCCCTTTGATATTATACTCTGACTTTGGATTGATTCGGTGGCCACTTTTGATTTTTGATTTGGGGGTGTGGCTCGAGGTGGGCGGTAGCTGCGCGCTACGCGTTACCACCGACCCGAAAGCGTAATTGGTATATCTACCCTGGCATTGCCTAGTTGTGTCGTGTCACCTACCCTAGCGCGCCTTGTACGAGTTTGATTTGTGTCGTACCTATGGAGTATCCTCTGGTAGCCTCTCGATCTGGAGGTTTTACGGTACTGTACAGACTATTGGCACTATTACGTGTTAAGGGGAATATTGGGTGACTCCTTAAGCTATTTAAAAGTAAGTTTATTTTACTAATAGACATTATTATAATAGTGAAATATTACTACATAGTAAATAGCTTAATGGATCCTTAGGAGATGTGAATCCTAAGCATCTCTTGAGTTACTGCACTCATGTTAGACACTGGATAGGAGATGTCAAATCCCGTAAACATCTCCGACATCATTACACTCATATTATTTATCGTTGATTTAACTTACATAAGATCTTTTAGTTCTGACTCGAGTGTTTTATCTTTTCAATTCGCTCGGGTCAGCCTAAGCATTTCAGGATTTTGAAGACCTTATTTCTGGAGGACGAAGACGAAGATTTATTATTATTTATTATAGTATTCCACTGCATCACATTATTCCGCTGCATTATTTATTATTCTCTGGTATGTGTATCTCTGATATGAATTGTATGAGTATAATCGAATATTTTGTAAAACAGCTTCATGAACTGTATATTTAATTATTATATTTTATCGTTCCGCTGCAAGATTCTGTTTTTTTCTTTTTCTTTCTCTGCTTTTTTTATTTACCCCATAACAATCCGCCCTTTTGTATGGTTTAAGTATGACATGTGTGGTTTATCGTTGATTTAAAGCGTGCAAAAGGCGGGACGTTACATCTGGTATCAGAGCTTTGGTTTAGTGAAAACCTTAGTTTTGTGGGGTTTGACTCTGTATTAATAGGGTAGTAGTACCCTATGATGAGTCGCTGAGCGTATATATATGAGAGAGCATATTTTTTAATGTTATAAAAAGTTTTAATATTGTGTTAATTTGTTCCATTTTGTATTTATAAATTCTGTTTGGTGCATGGGACGCCATGACATCTATATGGATTTCTAAACACTTAATAGGATAGATCGACACAATATTTATTTTGAAATATAGATGAATGAAGTAATTTTGCCTATTATATTTTCTATATATATAAAATAAACTTCTTATAAATGATATATATTTGGTTGCAATATATTGGTTGTTAGGTAATGAAATTTATAAATAATAGTTGAAATAAGATTTAAGATAAAATAAATGAAATGAGAAATTTAGAATTTAAGTTCCGGGATTTCTGAAAAGTTCTTTTGAATGATTTTGAAATATAATAATAATAGTATTAGAAGTATTTTCTGATATAAATATTCTAATATAATTTGAAAGAACTGTTTTAAAAGAACTTTGGAAAGAAATAAGTTTTGTACTCCCCTCTCTGTCGTTGGAAAATAATTTCGATGATGAGTACACGCATCATCGACATTCATTTTCGAAGTTCCGAAGTAGGAAGGCCACTGTAGTAGTTTTACTACAGATTTATTTTGATAACCAAATATAAATTTTAAATTGTTTTAATTATAATTGGATATATAAATTATAAGTATATATTTATCCATTATTTTAAAATGATTTGAAATTTAACCCGGTATTTAGTTCTTAAGTTTTCATTAATTAATAGTTTCAATTATTGTAGTGAATCGGAACGTAGGTAAATAATAATTGAAACCTCTAAAGGAAATAAGAGATTTAATGCTAAGTTGTAAATGGGATTAAAGGAAATTTGAAATTGTAACCTATGAAACAAAGAACATTATTATTGAACATTAAGTAAATTAAAAGAAATAAAATAAATTGTGTAACTTCTATTACATCCTTAAAAGCATATATATAACTTACCAAAAGATATAAAAAGTTGAAATGTTAATAAGAAAATGTAATAGATATTATACAAGCAATAAACTTGAGGTAATGAAAGTAATTAATGAAATTCTTTAATAAATAAGAATTTGGTGTTGTAATTGTTATAATCTTAAGTGTAATCGAAATACTACTAATTAAATATAATAGAAGGCAAGTATTATAAGTAAGAAATTTTAAACTTAAGTAAATAAGTTGAAGTTATTTCTAAATAAATTTGTAAGAAATAAATGTAAATTAAGAAGATAAACCATTATATGAATGAAAAATAGAAATCAAACAACAAATGTATGAATGGAATTAATAAGGATAAACTAAATCTGTTGGTTGAAATTGTTGTTGTTTGTTTTGGTTTATGGTTGTTTGGGTAAGGATACTTTAAAATTGTTTGGTTGTATGAATAATCTATTTAGCTTCATCAGAGACTGTTGAGTAAATGGTGTGCTTAGTAGTTTATTTGTCATCCTATACAATTTGAAGTTTTGAACCCGAACAACTATTTGTTTTGTTGATATGAATGAATGATTGATTTGTGATGATTCTATGGGATGGTTGTATGCCCGGTTGCAAGTGATTGTTGTTTGTATTGATTTGTTTATTATTGATTGAAACAAGTTAAACATTTCATTTTATATAATTATTGACTCTTTTGGATTACAAAAGTAAAATACAGGTTATGGAAGCAATTGCTACTGCTTTTGGTTTCATAATTAAGAGTTAACTGCCCGACAAATAGGTACGTTTTTAGATTACGGTTTATGGCGTTATTATATTATTTTTTCCGGGTTGTGATATATATTATTTTGAAAAACATATGTTATATATTGTAATATTTAATATTATATTTTCTCCCGAGCCTCTCCGTACAAAAGAGGCTCTGCCGAAATTTTTCCGTAAATTTTGGACTTAGAAAATATTTGAAAATGTTTTCCAAACCTTATTACATTGAGTATAAAAGATTTAATTATTTATAAATCTATATATCTTATTTAAATTATCATATTCTGTAAATTTATTGTTATGAATATAATGTTTTGAATAGTATATATTGATTTATAAGTTCCTCTTTTCCCTTCTTTTCCTTTACGAGGACGAAAAGTTTTGAGTGGGGAAGAGTGTAACGACCCGTAAATTTTCGATAATTAAAATTTGTTAATTTAATAAGATTTTGGTAATTTAATAGCAAGAAATAAATTTTTTATGATTTATAATGAAGTAAATGTTAAGAATGAATTGCAGCAATGGTTATTAAAAACTAATTATTGACAATTGAAGTGAAACCACAATAAAAAAAATGAAATAGTATAAATTGTTGCACTTGGGAATTAAATCGACAATAAGTAAATAAATATAAGTATTGTATAAATAAAGGAATTAGTACATAATTAATAATAATTGAATGAATTTGGTATTATGTATGTAATTATAATAATTGGTTGAAGTATGATAAACTCAAGTGTAACCTTAGCTTGTAAACAATTATTTTAAGTTTCCTGTTAAATTAGTTGATTGGTTTGGAATTAAAATTAAAATTTAATGAATATAAATAAAGGTTACAATAATGGGAATGAGAATATGGCAAGTGAATGAAAGGTAAACAATAGTAACTAGTTTATAGCGTAATAATAGACATAATATAAAGATGGGAATTTAATTCAAATCAATGGAAATAATGTAGATGTTATACTTAGCTACAAATTGGATATATGGAAACAAATGTAAGTATTCAATTAATTAATGAATTTGAATTTTAATAAATGGTAATTGAATAAAATCAATATTCTGTAAGTAATCATAATATTTGCTTGAAAGCAATAAACTTAAAGTTAATTAAATTTTAATGGTTACAATTGTATAAGTTACCTATTTGTTTAGTTCATAAAAATTTAATTTGAAAGCAATTGTAGTAATCGACTTAATTTGTGAAATCCCAATCATTTGAAACAAATTGTAAAGCTATAATTGATTGAAATTTGTAAATTGGAAGCGAATTCAAAGTTATATTAATTGATAAAATAATACGTAATGAATTGTTGTTTGATAATAAAGTAAGAATGAAACCAAGATATTTTATTTAATAAAGTGGATTTATTGCAATTAAATGAAATTAAATATTTAAATATTATGTAAATATTAATTAGATGAAATTGAAGATATTTATGTAATGAAGTATGAATCCAATGTTAATTTCATCTATTTGATACTAATAGATTGAATAATAGAGTGAAAGGTCAATTTAATGGAATTATTGGGAATTAAATTTATAATTTCTGAATTTAATGAAATTATGGTTAATACTGAAATTGATAAATTAATCAACTCTAAATTGACATGTAAATTTGGGTAAACAAGTGTAAATGATTAAGAAATTTAAAAATGATGAAATTTGTTAATTATAGGGTTGAGATTGAAAATTTAGATTTAATTAATTAATTTATTAATTTCATTAATTAATGTAAAATTAGCCATTTTGGCCACTGAATCGGATTTCGACGAAACCAGTTCATCAGATCCATAACGGTGAATTATTGTCGGATTTCAAGTTTCATATCGATCGGACTTGTCGTTTGATCATATAGGCTTGAAACACCTTGAAATCGATTAATTGAAATCAATTTGAAATAATTTGATTTTAGCATAACTTCTCCATATGATGGAATTTGGACTTGAAACCTGTTCCATCATGTTTTTAATATTTTAAAACATCTATTTTAATATATGGGTTGACCCAATTTCGTTCCGGAGTCAGAACGGGCTTTTCGGGCCATTTATCGTTTAGCACGTTTATAAATCGGGTCTATCTATTCTATTTCAATCCTACCTATAAATACTCTGTTATAAACCCTAACCTTTCTATTCCTCATTTTTCTATGCGTACAATTCCTCTTCATCTCCTCTTTTCAACGGCAGACAATTCCAAATCCAATTGCAATTCAAAAATCAAAGTGAAATTTCAAACTCGTCAAAAAATTCAGAAATATTATATATCGAAGTTCTCGAAGAGCTTAACCCAGATCTGTAACTCGTATTCCGATTTGAAGCTCGGTTTTCGCAGAAATTGATGATCTATTTTCAGCCATCCATTGCGTCGAAATCATCTTGGCATGATCGACGAATCAAGGATACTAGGTCGAAGAGACTCTCGAGCAGAGTGCATCAGCATAGGTAGCTAGTTGAATCAACGGCTAGATTAGCCTCAAAAATTCGATTAGGGTTTCTAATTTCGGTGGCTAACGGTGAGCCTCGATTTGCATGGGCTTAGGTGGGGTCGCGAGGCTACAGCGGTGGCGTAGACGCTCTAGAGTGGGTTGTGGTAGGCCGACGTGGGTGCGTGGTCGATCTATCGACGGCAGTAGGTAGATCCGTGGTAGGGTTTGCTTGCTGTAGTCGATACTGTGCGTGGAAGAAAGAAGGTCGGCAACGTGGTAGCCTCTGGTTTGTACGTTTATTTAATTTAATTTAATTTTTGATTTCAAACGATCTAACTCGAATAACTTCTTCATACGAGGTTCGATTTATGCGAGGTTTCTTGCATTGGGATCATAATAAAATTTCGGACGTTTTGGCGTTGGTTTGGATGAATTCTGAGACTGTTCAATTTTTGGGTTTAAATTGGATTTAAATTCAATTTAAATTCAAAAGGTGAGTGTTTTAACCTACTTACAATTTCTAAAATTTCTTGTATGTGTTAAATTAATTTCTGATGTGATTTGAAATTTATTTATTGCTATTTGGTATATATTTTTCATCATTCTAGTTAAATTTTAATTTATTGAATTAAATTGTTATTTAATTTATTATTGCATATAAACTGCCAGTTAGATAGATTGTTTAATTTATTATTGAATATAGACTGTAAGTAATTGCCTGTTATTTAGTATATGCTCTATATTGATGTTATTGTTTAAATTGGATGATGATTGTAATAAATGGTTGATGATTGATATTGGATGAATGGATGTTTTATTTTATATTGTTTTAAACTGCAAATTTGTTATGCACTTTATTTCTTTCGGGATTGTAGTTTGAAATGATATATAACCGTATTTTTATTTTAAATTACGGATTGAGATTATAAATATCCGTATCACTTGACCATAGGGTAGAAATTTATATACAGACACCGTGGTCTATATATAAAAAATATTTGAAAATGATTTTCTATGGTTTTGTAAAGTAATATATGGTTTTAGTGATTTGGATATTTTATAATGTTATTTTATATATAGTTAAATTCTGGGTTTTAAGCTATGTATAAAATTGATTTGAAGTATAAAAGAAGTTAATAATTAAGTTTGATTTTATTAAGATAAAATATGATTAAGCATTTATGTAAATTAAATTTTCGGAATTTATAATGACTTAAATGAGAATAAGGTTGGAAGATGAATATGGAATTTATTTGGAATTTGATAAAATTTAGAATTTTAAAAGGTATGATTTTTATAACTTGATTTTTGTTAGAGTGATTTACATGAATATCAAGTTGATTTAAATGAATATATCAAGTTAAATAAAATAAAAGGACATCCAGTTGTTGAAGTTAAAGGTTTTACTTAAATTATATTGGATTTATTAAGTAGACATTTCAAATCTAGAAAAATAGTAATTAAATTTGATATATATGGAATTATCAAAGAATTAGTTTTGAAATGGTGGAATATTTAAAGCTTTGAATCATATGGAAATTGAAATGGTTTAATTGGAGGTTCAAATCGGTATTTGGAATTTATTTATGTAATTTTAAAAGCTATTTTATTATATAAAGCAATTTAATTTTTAAACCATTTAAGTATTCGGAGTTATATTTCAAAGCTATGGGGTTCAAGGTATATAGATTTGAAAGTACTATGATTTTGGAAAAAAGGATATATTTTGAAATAAAAATAATATCATATTGATTTGGGTTTTTAAAACCAGAAAAGATATCGTATTTATATGGTTTTCAAAGGGATATTATATTCTGTTTTGAAGTATAATTATTTTAAAATGACCACGGTGTTATAATAACGTCTGGTTGTTGGATCGACCGGGATCGGAAGTTGTCATACTCTCTGCCAACTCCGAAAACCACTTTAACAACCATGTACGCCGTGGAGATTCCAGAATAAAGTTGGATGGCGGCGGCGTTTCCTTTGAGGTAAATACGTGGACCCGACTCCCGTGAGTTAGCATAAGGTGGCTAAAACAGGAGCGATCGACGGGTTAAGAAGGTAGCCCCTTTTATCAAACACATCCCTTCGATATTATACTCTAACTTTGGATTGATTCGGTGGCCACTTTTGATTTTTGATATGGGGGTATGGCTCGAGGTGGGCGGAAGCTGCGCGCTACGCGTTACCACCGACCTGGAAGCGTAATTGGTATATCTACCCTGGCATTGCCTAGTTGTGCCGTGTCTCCTACCCTAGCGCGCCTTGTACGAGTTTGATTTGTGTCGTACCTATGGAGTATCCTCTGGTAGCCTCCCGATCAGGAGGTATTACGGTACCTTATAGACTATTGGCACTATTACGTGTTAAGGGAAATATTGGGTCACTCCTTAACGCTATTTAAAAGTAAGTTTATTTTACTAATAGACATTATTATAATAGCGAAATATTACTACATAGTAAATAGCTTAACGGATCCTTAGGAGATGTGAATCCCGAGCATCTCTTGAGTTACTGCACTCATGTTAGACACTGGATAGGAGATGTCAAATCCCGTAAACATCTATGACGCCGTTACACTCATATTATTTACCGTTGATTTAACTTACATAAGATCTTTTAGTTCTGATTTGGGTGTTTTGTCTTTTCAATTCGCTCGGGTCAGCCTCAGCATTTTAGGATTTTGAAGACCTTATTTGTGAAAGATGAAGACGAAGATTTATTATTATTTATTATAGTATTCCACTGCACCACATTATTCCGCTGCATTAGTTATTATTCTCTGGTATGTGTAACTCTGATATGTATTGTATAAGTATAATCGAATATTTTATAAAACAGCTTCCTGAACTGTATATTTGATTATTATATTTTATTGTTCCGCTGCAAGATTCTCTTTTATTCTTTTTCTTTCTCTGCTTTTTCTTATTTACCCCATAATAATCCGCCCTTCAGTATGTTTTAAGTCTGACGTGTGTGGTTTATCGTTGATTTAAAGCGTCCAAAAAGGCGGGACGTTACACAGGTGCATCCCTCTGTAGATGTACCATCAGAAGGTAGTCCTTTACCTTGTTATTGTATGGAATACATTCTTCAATACGAGCTTTTACATTTTTAATTATAAACCTATTATGTTGAAATTTAATAAATGTAACAGTTTCGGCTAAGATTATATATATTTATTTGAAAGAGTTTTCAAAGAATGTTATTAAAAATAATAACTCTGCTTTTATGTAGAAAATGGCTTGGTTATCATAAGGTATAGCCCCGTCCGTGTTTCTGTGCATCATGGTCTTATGAGATACCCTTTGTTTTCAATAACCTATATTTTGAGTTTTTTCACACCAGTCCTATGACTGATCCAAAGTTTGTTTTCTTTCCCCTTAAACTCTAGGTGCCCTATTTTCCAAGAAGCTAAGTAGTCAGGTCCAGCTTAGAGCTTGGAGTAGGAGCTAGAGATTTTTCTATAGGTAGTTATCTATTTCCATTTCCGCTGCATTTGTTTACTATTATATTCAACATTTATAACGACAGAGATTCATAACCGTCCAAGCTTATATCAATATAGACTCTTATGTATGTATTTCAAATTTCCGCTGTAAAGATTAAATATTGAAATAATATTTGTTATTCCATTCATGTAAAATTCAATTATGTCTTTATTTTTCTTTTTACCCTTGATCAATCCTCCTTTCCGACACTTGGATTCACAACATGTGAATATGAAGGATGTATTAATGTCGATTTCAAATGGTAGAAAAAGTGGGTCGTCATAATTTGTCTGTAGTATTTTTTATGCTGGATTCGGTAATATGAAGAATCAATTACTTATCATAGTACTCTAATATCTAAATATATAAATCATACATTGATTTAATTTAGAAGCAATATGTTATATATAATGTAAACATAATTCCAACCGGAATCATCTTCATGAAAGTGTTTTAGAAAATAGTTAACTAAAACTTACGTAATATCTTTGTCATACTCCTTTATTTATAGAATCAACATTTTCTACTTTAGAAAGATTCATCAAATTAATATATTCTGATTATTATGAGTGAGATATCATAGGCGCATGATAACACCGTATATGCATCCATATTCTTCTTACGGATTTCAATATTTTTTCACGCTTGATTTTTAATAAGATCATAATTTCTATATATATATATATATTACTACATAAAATGATTGCACTATAACTTGTCCAATAGTCAAATCCAAAAAGATAGGAGAAAATCTAGATCAGCACAAGCTTGTGATGGATCAGTACTGATCTACATATGGATTGATATTAATCCATAATCCTTATGGATTTTCTTTGCTTTCCTCAAGTCTTGTTACTTCACTGCTTATGTCAATCTCCTTTGATGCTTCTAAGTTTTTTCATCATTATATTGACAAAAAATAGTGAACAAATGAAGGGATTCTATAGATTGATATTGATTCATAGACTTAGCCAAATCTCTCTCTTTTCATTCCTGCCTTGATTCTTCCTTTATTCGTTGAAAAATGGAGGTAAATGGGAAAATTTATGGATCAGTATCAATTCATACATGGATTGGTATCGATCCATAAATAATTTTCTCTATTTTTCCAAGCTACTCTTTGTACTCGATCGTCTAGCATCCATTATTTTGTCATTTCATAGTCCAATATCATCGAAACGTCGGTTGTGAAAAATAATAGGTAACACTCTCCCCCAAAGTTTGTTTCTGTGAATACAAAGCATGCTTTGGAAGAAGACAAACAATCAAATCTCAATCTGCATAGATGCTTTCATTATTCAAACCATTTTCACAGAACGTCGTATTTTCAAAATGCTTCATTTCCACATGGTTATTGAGTCATATCTTTTTAACAGATATAAATTTGTAATTCTACAATCCTAAAAAACTCGTTCACTTCGCTTATCGCTGAAAATTACCTTGGTCCGTGCTCAGGTAGATACATTCGTCCATTCCAATTTTCATTTTTTCTATAGGTAAATTATAGATTAGTATGGGTCCATATCGATAGTGGTGTAAACTGGTTGAAACGGATTGAACGAAGGTGCGTCCGTGTTATATTCTATAAGAGATTTAAATAGATATAGACCAAATAAGGTTAAATTTGAATATTGTTTCTACAAACCAGAAACTAGATGGACAATTTTCGAACAATAGAAAAACATCATACAATCTTGGATGGACATATTTTCGTACATATTTTATTGTCATAACTCATGTCCTAAATGAGAATCAGGCGGACAAGGTCAAGATGCTTAATAGCTTCGACTGAGCTGGACATCGGACATTCGCACAAAATTACACCCTTACTGATCAATCCCCCTAAAAAAATCACGCTTATAAAATTTTTCTCGCTTTAGCTTTGATTTGTTATCGACTTTCTCGTTGTGACTTCAGATTGGGTTCAGAGCTTTCAAATTCTAATGCAAATCCTCTTTAGTCTCTTTATACTTTCGATCCATGGTAAAGTATCATCACCTCTAGGCTGTAAGCCTTCTTCTCCAATGCACCATACTTAACAATTCAAATTTAACAGCATATTTCAGTCGTCATTTCATGTGAATTAAATTTACTAAATATAAGATGTTAATCGTGAGTGATTGCTCACCTTTCAAGGCTAGAGAAACAATAGAAATAAGAAGCAACAGACACAGATACGTATATGGACACAGATACGACACGCGAAACAAGGACCAAGCTAGAACTACTACTGCGACCAATTCTGGACAACATCGAGATATAAGAAAGCACGATGAACCGGATTCGATGGAAATCAAAGAGATATATGTCATTTCTTTCTTAAAATCAATATTCCAATTTAAAACACACACACACACACACACACACACATATATATATATATATATTATATTTTAAACTCAACATCTAAATAAAATCTTTATATTTACATTTCAAAATCAGTATTTATAACCCTATACATTTTTTTAATATTTCTTCAAATACATCAATAAACATTAACATTAACTTAATTAAACATATATTTCAAAGTACTAACATAACCCATATATATTTAAAAACGTATAAAATAACATCTATATATATTTCTTCCAAAATTTTCAGTTGAACATTTAGCATAATATATTTTTAAAGCTATTACAAAATCTTTATAGTGTATAATTTCTTTAAAAACAATATTCAATTTGAATTACATGTAAAAATAAACATGATATATTTTCAAACAGACCACACCACATAACTTATATATAAACCTTTATATATACACACTGACAAATTGTAAAATTTCTATCAACTTTTATAAACTTATGCATTATAAACCAACAGATAGTATATATAATCTAATACATATGCATACTGTATACTCTTAAATCTTACCTTTTTAAAATGCAAGCTATTGTATAAACTCAAATTTATACACACACATACACATTTATATTATAAGTTAACATATAAACAGACAAATATCTAACCTATATAAACTTATAATTTAAAATCTATATACATTTGTAAAGATCAAAATACTCATTATATAACTAAAAACAATACTTATACAATGTATATACATAACCAAGAAGATTGAAACTGCTGCAAGGTGGAGGAGACAGGTGGCCGTGTGTGGATTGGATCGGTGAGTGCTGTGCGTGCTAGGCTATGGGCTGATGTGTCTCTGGGAGGAAGAGTGGGCTGTTGGCTTCAGATGTTGTATATTCTCAATTTTTGATGGTGCTCAGCTATTGTTTTGGCTCAGGGTAAAACAGTGGGAGATGGCAAAGGTTGTAGGTGGCAATCTGGAGGTTTGGCACTGCGATGGAGTGATGGTTAGTCAGGGACTTCGGCTGGCGTGGAGGGGAAGGAGACGCAAGCTTCAGGCAAAAAGCTTTCTCATTTTTGATTAAAGGAGAAATGGCTGGGGGTGATATGTTGGAAGGCTAGTACGGTGGTGGAAAGAAAGGTGGTGGATGCAAAGGGAAGGTTGGAGTTTGGTGGCAGGGATAGGAGAGCGCACGAGAGATGGATCTGGTGGGGAAATCTGTCAGGTGGCGGTGTCTCTGAAGGGCACGACAGTGGAGGAAAAGACAGAGAGTCGTGGGGAGCTTGGTTGCAACATCGAACTGGGTTGGTGAATGATTCGAGCACGAGCATGTATGATCTCTCAGGCAAAAATGATAAAAAGAATGAAAGCAAGTGTTATGGCACCAACCCAGTCGGATACAACTAGAGCCAATATACAGCAGGCTACACCAAACATTGCTCATGACCGTTCCAGAAGGATTGTCAAATTACCACGTCGCTTTCAAGACTAAGGATAATCTATAACAGAAATGGGTGCAGCATCACAGAGCACTAAGGAAAAATAATTAGTTATAACAAACTTTACTTTTATTTGCTTTTTATAATTGTTGTTACAAAAATATGGGCCGACAATACATTATATATATCGGCCACTAGTATTAGTACAGCTGTTACAACCAATCATTGTAAAGGAGCCTATATATACATATGAATGAAAACGAGAAGGCAGGATGGAATTTACTCTTCTATGATACTTTTCTTCTACGTCTTCCTCCTTCAAGCCTCTTCTCTCTCCTCTAAATCCTTCTTCACCTTCTTCTTCTCTTCTAAATTTCTATAACACCATAACATTGGTGCTTTCATTCACATTGAACCATGACCCGCAATGATGAGGCCATTGCCCAGCTCCGCGAAACCACCACACAGCAGCAACAATCCATTGATAATAACCAGACTACCCTTTAAACATAAGCCATAGCTATCCAACAAATTAACCAAACTCTTGCTGAACTTACCCTCCGACTCAACAACCCTATTCAGCAAACCTCACCACAACAATTTTCTAACACATCCTCAGTCAATAACACAACCAACCACCAACCACCCATTTTAACGACACCTTCCAATACCCATATCCATCCACCAAAATGTGATCTCCAAACCTTTGATGGATCAAACCCCTTAGATTGGATCTTTCGTGCCAAGCGATTTTTCCAATACCATTCCACCCCAGACGAACGAAAAATCAATCTAGTTAGTTTTTACATGTAAGGCCGAGCCCTTACATGGTTCCAATGGATGCACAAGAATCACCAATTATCCTCTTGGCCCTCCTTCACTAAAGCCATTGAACAATGCTTCAGACCATCTTCCTTTCTCAACCCCCAAGCCACACTATTCAAACTTCGCCAAACAACCACCATCGAGGAGTACCAATCCACCTTTGAAACAATTAGTAACCGCATCACCAACTTACCACCCGATTCCATCCTCAATTTTTTCCTCTCCGGCTTGAAAACACCAATAAAAAATGAACTATTACCCCTATGACCATCTACCCTTTCTGATGCAATAAATTTTGCAAAAGTTATAGAGTCCAAACAAAATGACACTAAACAATATCTTAACCGTACTACCGATAATCGAGGCCATCCTTCCCTGTTATCACTTCCACCAATACCAAACCCACAACAAACCCCATCCCACTCAAACACCTCCAACTACCCCATCAAACGACTTACACCAGCGGAAATGGATCCAAAAAGAGCCAAGGGTTTATGCTTCAATTGCAAGGAAAAGTATCACCCCAGCCACAAATGTAAATCACAAAGAATATTATTATTTTTGCCAGAGGAAAGCTTAGATCCGCCTGATTCACCTTACTTGATCACGGATGAAGTACCAGAAAACTCTATCTCCGACGATCTATCCATTTCATACAACGCTCTGATTTGGTCCACACACCCAAGATCAATTCGACTAGTGGCGCTTGTCAATAATAAGTCAATTTCTATTTTAGTTGATTCGAGGAGCACACAACTATCTACATCCAAAGACAGCAAGATTTCTCTAGTTACGAACTGAGAGCCGTCGTAATTTTTTCGTCATAGTGGGTAATGGCGAAAAGTTGCATTGCCAAGGCATTTGTAGAGACGTTTCTCTTCATATTGGAGGCCATAATTTTACTGCAGATTTCTTTTTACTTCCGATTTCTAGAGATGAAGCGGTTTTTGGTATTCGATGGTTGCAGAAATTAGGGCCTATTCACGTAGAACACAAAAGCTTAACTATGAAATTTACACATGGATAGGGTTTTATTACCTTAACAGGCTTGGGTGAAAATGCAAGCCTATCTGCAATATCTTGCCATCATCTTAAACGGCTGAGGTCCACAGACTCTATTTCCTTTTATTTTCACCTAGATGCCTCACTTTCAACAGAACCAATCACTAATGATCCACCTAAGTTACTACACCCTAATATTAGCAAATTCTAGACCACTTCCCCAACCTTTTCCTCACACCAAATGGCCTTCCACCTCACCGACACCGTGATCATCAAATCAATCTACACACTCATTCTTAATCGGTTAATATCAAGCCATATCGCTACCCTCATTTCCAAAAAAATGAAATAGAGTCCCAAATCCATGAAATGCTCAAATCACAAATTATTCGACCTTCCACAAGCCCATTTTCCTCTCCCGTACTACTTGTAAAAAAGAAGGATGGTTCATGGTGTTTTTGCATCGACTGCTGAGCCCTAAATGCAATCACCGTCAAAGATCGCTTTCCTGTACCGATGATAGATGAATTACTAGATGAACTATTTGGATCAATCTATTTTTCTAAACTCGACCTTCGTAGTGGCTATTTTCATATTCATGTAAATCCATCCAATATCCATAAAAATGGTATTTCGCGTGCATGAGGGCCACTGCGAATTTTTATTCATGCCTTTTGGACTCATTAACGCACCATCCATTTTTCAAGCAATGATGAATGAAATTTTTCTCCCACATCTCCGAAAATTCAACTCAGTGTTCTTTGACGATATACTTATCTATAGTAAATCATGGAGTTCTCACTTACATCATCTTCAAATGACTCTTGACATTTTGAAACAACATAAATTTTGTGCAGACTTTTCCAAATGTGTTTTTGACTCACCGAATTAAGCTACTTGGGCCATAATATCTCCGGTCAAGGAGTTAAAGTCGATCCATCTAAAGTTGACGCTATTGTTAATCGGCCTGCACCAACCTCCTTCACAAGCATTCGTGGGTTCCTGGGATTCGCAGAATATTATTGAGAGTTTATTCGGAATTATGCTTCCATAGAAGAGCCTATTACCAATTTATTAAAGAAAGATGAGAAATTCCACTGGCCTAATGAAGCTCATATGGCCTTCCTAACCCTGAAACAAGCTATTACCTCTGCCCTAATCCTCTCGCTGGCGTATTTCTCCTCCCTATTTCACATCCACACGGACGCATCAGGAGTGGCGATTGGTGCCGTTTTATCTTAGCACCGTTGCCCAATCGCATTCCTTAGCCCCAAACTGCCACCGTGCCTTTAGGCCGCATCAACATACGTTCGCGAGATGTCGGCCATTACCACTGCAATAAAAAAATGGCGTCACTATCTCCTTGGTTGCCACTTCACCATAACCACAGATCACTAGAGCATCCGTCAAATGGTTAACTAAACTATCCAAACCCCAGAGCAACATAAATAGCTATCTAAGTTGTCGGATTTTGATTTTTCTATCACTTTCAAACCTGGTTCAGAAAACTGTGTTGCTGATGGGCTCCCGTTGGACATCGAAAGCTACGATGCATGATATCTCATGCCTAGTTCTGGATTTCACAGCAGCCATTCATGCAAGCCTACAAGCTGACCTACACTCTCGGCGAATTATTGAGCAACTTCGAGCAAACCCAGAGACAACATCTAAATATACTTTGGAAAATAACCTTCTATTATATGGCAATCGAGTATATGTTTCGGACATTGGTAATTTGCGCATTGAAATTCTTACACTACTCCATTCCTTCAAATTTGGTGGTCACTCTGGCGTGAATGCAGCATTCTCTAGAGTTGCAGATAACTTCTTTTGGCCCAAACTATTCCATGCAGTACAACTTTTTGTGAAAAATTGCCATACCTGCTTGCGCACTAAATCAAACACAACAGCACCAAAAGGGCTTCTCCAGCCATTACCCATCCCTAATCAAATATGGGAAGATATCTCAATGGACTTCATTACACATCTCTCTCTATCCAGTGGAAAAACTTATATTTGGGTGATTGTAGATCGGTTGTCCAAATACGCACACTTTTGCGCATTACCGACTTCATTCTCGACGCAACAGCTAGTTGCCTATTTTATTCAGGAGTATGTGAGATTACATGGATTTCCACGATCCATTGTTTTTGATAGAGACCGGGTGTTCATGAGCCACTTTTGGCGAGAATTATTTCGACTTCATGGCATGAAACTCAATATGAGTAGTGCTTACCATCCTCTATTGGATGGGCAAACCAAAGTTGTGAATCGTTGCCTCGAAACATACCTCCGTGCCATCACGGGTGACCTACAACTAAATGGATGAGATGTCTCTCATGGGCGGAATATTGGTACAATACTTGCAAGAACTCCTCGACCAGCATGTCCCCTTTCCAAGCCGTATACGGATGATCACCCCTGGTCATTGCCGATTACATTCTTGGAAAACCAATATTCAAGAATTAGAAGATTAGGTGATAGCACGCGATCACTTACTGCAAACGCTTAAGTCCAACCTTCAAAGAGCACAAGCAAGATTGAAAAGTCAAGCGGACAAGCACCGACAAGACAAAGAGTATCCCATTGGATCATGGGTATTCGTCAAGTTACAACCATACCGTCAACATTCGTTGCAACGTCATCACCACAAACTCTCCAAAAAGTTTTTTGGGCCCTTGCAAATAATAGAACGAATGTGACCTATAGCCTACAAACCACTTCTTCCTCAAGAAGCTCGTATTCATCCAATTTTTCACACCTCCATGCCGAAGTTTTGCCCCAACCCGCAAGCTACCACACCAGTACAACTGCCCCTTGAAATCACAAAGTACCAACTTAACCTTGAGGACAAGGTTGATTCTCTAAAGGGGGGTAATGTTATGGCACCAACCCAGTCGGATACAACTAGAGCCAATATACATCAGGCTACACCAAACATTGCTCATGACCGTGCCAGAAGGATTATCAAATTATCACGCCGCTTTCTAGGCTAAGGAGAATCTATAACAGAAATGGGTGCAGCATCACAGAGCACCAAGGACAAATAATTAGTTATAACAAACTTTACTTTTATTTGCCTTTTATAATTGTTGTTACAAAAATATGGCTGACAATGCATTATATATATCAGCCACTAGTATTATTACGGCTGTTACAATCAATCATTGTAAAGGAGCCTGTACATACATATGAATGAAAATGAGAAGGAAGGCTAGAATTTATTCTTCTGTGATCCTTTTCTTCTACGTCTTCCTCCTTCAAGCCTCTTCTCTCTCCTCTAAATCCTTCTTCACCTTCTTCTTCTCTTCTAAATTTCTGTAGCACCATAACAACAAGTTTTTTTTCTCAACTTTTATATATATTATTAAGAATAGAAATAAGGAGAGAGAAGAAGAGCAAATGATGTAACTGAACCATCCAATATAAAATTGATTATTGGGAATAGTGATGGTCACGTTACTATTCTAGAATACAGAAGTAAATGAACATTTATTTCTCAGGGCTGACTATTTGAAAGGAAACAGAGAAACCAATAAACCTCAAATACAGAACTGACACGGTTGACCGTTTTACGGTTTTCGTCGTGTACCAGACATCGAAATGTACAAACGAATATACTGCGCAGATCAGTTGATGAGATGAGCTGAATGATATACAAATATCAGCGATACGACCATCTTATCAAAAGTCAATATTCGTTGCCAAAATGCTGCTAAAACGCCGAAAATAATATAAACCGAGCTAGAGTAGGCTAATTTGACGAAACGAAATATGACGTCTCACTCAAAAAATGTTTTTCATTGTTTATTATATAAAAATATTCAGATTTCGAAAATATTTTATTTTCATCAATTTAGCCGATTTTAAATTGAAATTGGAAATTACACAATAGAACTAACTTTTATATTTTCAGATGAAAACTTGACATTTGCTACATTTAAATAGGCGCATTTCAAATATCAAATTTTTATTGTTAAATTTTATTGATTAATTTCAAGGAAAATTTCAGTTAATTACGTTATAAAAGCCGTTAAAATTTATGGGTCGTTACAATATAATATTATTGCTTTGTTCTTAGACAATCGTTCAGCGAATGGCAGTTCATTGAAATCCTTTTATAGTCACTTTTTGAACAGTAAGAATGTAAGATTTTTTTATTTTATAAATTTAATTAGTTGTTATTATTGAATGTTAATTAATAAATAAAGATTAAAATTTAACTAATAATTAATATTTTAGATACTGATTAATATTTAATAAAATTAAAAAATTAATAGTTAGTAAAATAAGCAAAATGATTATAAAATTTAATATTATTATTTTAATTATTAGTCCATTATTAATATGAATTGCACTAATAAATTTCAACCAACACGAATGTAAAATATTATAACAAAAAAAAACACTACATTGGACGAACTACCACATCAGATAAAACACTACATCTGGTGAAATGTTACATTGAATGAAATACATTAGTTTCTTCCATCTTTTTTCGCTCTTGCTACAAATGCTTGAACTCTTCACTGAACTTGATTTGAGACAATAATGCTACAACCTACATAGAAATATCTACAATATGACACAAATTTAACAGTATTCTAAAAATGGTCATATTTCGTACCTAGACATGATTATTTTGGTTCCCAACTAGATTTTGATTTACAAATGTTTTTGGTTTTCAAGCAGATTTTGTTCGCTTTCAATTTTTTAATACCGGTAAGTAGATAAGGTGGAAGTAAAAACATTTTATAAAAATTAACCCAAGAAACTCTATTTAAAATGGATAATTTTGATAATCCTTAACCTCACCTCCAACTATTAAGAGTTTACATCAAACATAAGACTAACAATTTTTGGTGGATTTATGAAAATTACGTAAAACTCAATGAAACTATTCATATATTCGTATGCTATAAAGTTGTGGTTGTATGTGAAATTATGCATTTTTTTGGTTTAAAAACACTAATTTCTTGATGATTTTAAAGTTAAACGTAGATTTGGCTAAGTTTTACGGTTGCCCGATTTAATCTTGAGCATCCACCAAAAAGTTGAGACCAGCATTATATTAACCTTCCGTTCCAACATTATCATTCAAAAAAATTTAAAAGCAAGAAGATGATTATGGAAAAATGAATTAAAATAGATGAAAAAACTTGTAGATCTGGAAACAAAGGCTGAAATTAGGAAGGGCAACAATATCATATGGTTAAGATTATTTTTGTTCCGACCGATGAATCTTCGGATAGAGCATTTCCTGTTGAATATGCGCTTATATGTTTTTGTTTGATGATAATAAACATATATATTCATTTAAATGTATTTGGTAATGTACTATTTTGTTTTTTCACAGATTAAATAAATATTTGTTGAATAAAATAAATTACACAGAATTTGAATTTGAATTCAAACAGAACATACACAGATTTTGAATTCAAACGGAAATTTTATTCAAACAAATATTTATTACAATCTTGAATAGTACAAATTCATGCTCTCACTATACATATACAATTTTGAAAACATCACGATTTTATATTTACATTAATATCCTCACTACATATCACTCACACTCGTATTTTGTCTTCAACTGCATTCCAGTTTGAATCCAGCATTTGAGCAATCTGCAAAAATATTCACTAACGCAGTAAAATTGAAAAAGAAATGTTTTTGCAATATAAAATGAAATATGATTTTTGTAAATATGATTTGCCTCAGTTATTTGGGTTGTTCGTCATCATTCACACTTGAATTCATCACACACGAACAGTGTGACATGCACAGTGTATCACTGTACATGCCACAAGGCCGTGCACATCAATATACACTTGATAATGCTACAGGGACAGGTGAGCACAGGTCAAACCCAAATACAGGATTCAACTCACGTGCAACATAAATAAAATCACGACACGAGCACAAGGTCAAATCCGAGTTTTGAGACTGGATTCAACACAAGGCAACTTGAAGAATGCAAAGCTTTGACAAATCAAAACTGCATCAAAGCATCAATAATGCATGAAACAATGAAACAGCCAGTTGCAACAAAGAGAAACAATGAAACAGCCAGTTGCAACAAAGACCAAGCTGCAAACATCCAAAAGTGCCAACAAAGAATCAAGTCTCGACCAAAACCAGTGCATGCAACATGGTGTACAAGCTCAATGAAGATTGCAGCAAAATTCAGCAATTCAAATAACCCAGTGACCATCCAAACCAGTACAAACATGAACAAAAGTTCACAGTGAAGACCATGTTAAACCAACCAGAAAAGAGGGCTAGAAAATCAAATAGTAATTCCAAGTCCAATTCGAATTCATGACAGCAGACCAGTGTAAAAAATCAAGTGATCAACACAACAATGAAGAAACAACAAGTCACAATGTCACAGCAAGATCAAGTGACAACATAGAGCAGACAACTCAAATTCCAAATGCATCAGTACATGAATACTGTAACAAATGCAAGCTTGACCAACATAATGCAAACTACAACCCAACAGCAACATACTTGAAGACAATACAGTATGTAAAGCATGCAAGATCCAACAGCTACATGAAGCATCAAAACTCATGAATGCAGTAGCAAGGTTGCAAGCATATGAAATGCAGACAACAAGTGACAACATACTTCAACGACCAGAATATAAATACAACTCGAATGAATGCAAGTTCATATGTACAGCAACCCAACAGTGATACAAGTTGTACAAGATAACATCAACTTCAATATGCTTAAGTGAATGCAATTCAAAGTGATATAACAGTTACAACTTCATCAACCAAAGTCAAGGCTGAAAATGAAGACTACAAGTACAAGGCATGTCAACAACAAATGAAAAATGCAACAGTGAAGCTACTGAAGGCAACATGACCAAAATGTGGCAGTGCACAAGCAACATCAACAAGCAGTGCAGACCAAAGAAATGCCACCAAGAACATATGAACAGAGAACATGCATGAAGCATGAAACCACAAGTTACAAACATCAAGTGTCGACCAGGCAGAGAAATGCACAAGCATGATACAGGTGAACAGATGACAAGTGCACAACAAACCCAAATGTCAACTGTATGGATAGACAGTGAATACAAGAAGCAAGTTACAGAATGCACGAAACATGATAAAGAAAAAATTCGTATCTTTATTTTTGAAATAGTCAAAGTATCAAAAAGAGGAAAGTTTTAATGCCGTGTAACACAAGAAGAATCGAACGTGTAAAAGTCAAGGCCGTAAGTATCAAGGTGTAAGTATATCAGAAAGACGTGCGCAACATGCATTAGAAAATTAGGAAAGTGATGAAGTCGTGAATTCATATAAATATCAAACCCAATTTACATCATAGGCATCGAGTTTAATACGACAATCAATAGCAAAAACAGAGAAATTACATACCAACAACTCGATTATCAGAGAACGAGCGAGCCAGTCAACGCAAATCAATCATCAGAGAACGAGCAAGCCGAGCAACGCAATCTCAAAGTCAACAATCGATCATCGAGCACAAGCAAGAGCCGAAAGTCTCAATTTGGATCAATAGCATAAAATCCCTAATTTCAGAAAGAAGATCGGCCGACATTACTCTCACGAGAAGAAAGGAGCGGGTCAAAGAATAACAGTAGATCGGGTTCAAGAATAAGGGGCCGGCCTTATTATTAAAAGGGGGTTTATTTTTTAATTTTATAAAAGGGGTTTTTAGTTTTTATTTTGAGCAAAAATTACGGGTCCAAAGTTGTATTTTAATTTTTGCTCCTGTTTTAATTTTGAAGTTGTTTTTTCTTTTCGAGTAAAAGAATTTGTAAATTACCACCTAGGGTTTAGGTAGTGTCAGATTGTCTAGTTAGAATTAGTTCAGTGAGCAGGGTGTGCGAGTTTGCAAAACTCTATAGGCGGGAGCAGTGTTTGCGAGTAAGCGAAACTCTATAGGTGGGAGTAGGGTGTGCGAGTCTAGTAGAGTGTTTGTGAGCGGGAGCAAAAGGGTCTGCGAGTCTAGTAGAGTGTTTGTAAGCGTGATACTGTTTAATTCTAATAGAAATCTGGGAATGCAGCAGTAGACAGGGGTTGCCGAAGCTGGGTAAATTTTGTATGTGATTTACTTTTCAGCATATTTATTTCTGCAATTTATTTCTGTGTTTAATTCGAGAAAATTTGCTATAACCCTATTCACCCCCCCTCTAGGGTTAATCTAGATCCTACAAGTGGTATCAGAGCACGGTATTTTTCTTTAACTCTAGAGTCATGAATTCATCAAATAATGCTTTTTCTGAGGGGCAATCTAGGGTTAATCTGTGCTCTTGATAAAAATGAATTTAATAGAATTTCTCATTGTACAACAACACCGGAAATTTGGCACACTTTGGAGGTGACACACGAAGGAACTTCTCAAGTCAAGGAATCTCGTCTAGCTCTATTCAGCAATGAATACGAAAATTTTGTGATGGACAAAGGGGAGAGCATAAAGGACATGTTTGGACGCTTTTCAACTTTGGTATACAACGCTAGAGCGCTCGGGAAGGTATTCACTGAGGTAGAGCTTGTGAGGAAGGTGTTACGAGTTTTACCAATGAACTTTGAGGCAAAAGTCATGGCAATCCAAGAGTCGAAAGATTTGAGTAAACTAAGCATGGAGGAGTTAATTGGCAACTTGATGACATATGAGCTTGAGCTAAAAGCAAAGGAAGAACGCAACAACTCCGAACCAAAGAAGAAGACGATTGCCTTAAAGAGCAAAGAAGAGAGCGATGAAGATGAAGAAGATCCAATCGAAGAGCTTGCAATGGCTGTCAATAATCTTAGAAAATGGTCTAGATTCAAGCCACGCAAGAAGAAAACAAAGGGTAATAGGCCAAAAGATTCTGACAATTCTGATAATGAACTGACTTGCTATAACTGCAACAAGCCTGGCCACTTCAAACAAGAATGCCCACTTCTCAAAAACAACAAAGGAAAGAAAAAGAAGAAGAAGACTTTTGCAGCGACTTGGGATGATGAAGAAGGAGAAGAAGTTTCGGATAGCAGCTCAGAGGAGGCTAACTTGTGTCTTATGGCAAAATCGGATTCAGAAGCAAGCTCCGAGGAATCTAGTGAGGCAGGTGAGTATTCTTATAGAGATCTTGTTTTTATGTGTCTTGATCTCACTAAAGTAGTTGATGCTCTTGAATCTAAAATTGAAAAACTGAAAACTGATAGGAGAGAACTTGCTCGTGAAAATTTTAGGTTAGAAATTGAACTTGAAAATATTCAAAACCTAGAAAGTAAAAGATGTAAAGTTTTAGATTCAGAATTGACAAGACTTAAGAATAACTCTGAGAATCTTGAAAAAGAAAACTTGAGTCTTAAGGAAATCATTGACACTAGGAAAAAGGATTTTATAAATCGATGCACCTCACTTGTCACTGAAAACACAACACTAAAAACCAAAGTCCAAAATCTTGAGAAATCTTTGAATAACTTTTCAAGAGGCGAAAAATCTTTCAACATGCTATTGGGAAATCAAATTTTTGCTAACAACAGAAAAGGACTAGGTTTTGGAAAAACACAAGTTGAGGATAATGCAAAAGGGAAGAGTGTCTTTGATAGATGTGAAATAATTGGACATCATGTGGAAAATTGTAGTCATAGGAACAAAAACACAAAATTTATACAAGTTTGGGTTCCTAAGAATTCTACAAACAAATTTCATGTCTATTGGAACAAGAATAAAAGGACTAAACAAGTTTGGGTTCCAAAGGGTTTGTTTATTCATAATGCTTCTGCCACTAACAATCATGGATCTAGAAATAGGTCACAAAAATCTTTCATCGTGTAGGTGTGGTGGCAGGCTAAGGAACAACAACGGTGTTCTTTGGATTTTGGCTGTTCCAGAAACACAACGGGCAACATAGCAAAGTTCCTTAGCCTAGTATAAAGGTAACAGAATCACAATGGGCAATCACGAGAAATTATCGTAAAGGTAAAACAGGTGAAGGTATATTAAATGTGATAATCTGCACCATATTCTGAATTAAATCAGCCAAAATTGCGATAATGATGTGATGTCTTTAATTCTGACTTATTGATATGATTTTTCTTTTGACTTGTTCTTATTTATGACCTTGATTTGTGCTTAAATGATGACCAATCAGACTTTCAACTTTGAACTAATCCATATAAATTTGTTCGGTCAAATGATGGTATTTTATTGATCCTTGATTACTCATGCTACACGTAGATATATTTTGACATTTTGGTCACTGCTTGTAAATTTGCACGATTTCAAATTTCATGTGAAAGGTGTTAAAAAGGATTTTTAGAAATTGTTGAAACTTCAAGAAATTGTTTTTGAAATAATTATGATGTTGATTGACTGTTGATTACTCATGAATATAACTATTTATCCTACGGTTTCTGAAATTAACACCATGATATTTCTTTGAGTGTGAACATGGCTTCATTTCAAATTTCATTCTGAAATAGTTTGTTGAAATTTCACAATCTTGTCTTTGACATCCAACGAGTGAATATTGAGTGAAATTTAAATTCAGATGCAGATTACACTGGTAATATAGTTGATAGAAAAATTACTAGTGTAACGTGATTAATTTTTGAAACATTCATCAGCTGCATCGTTTTTTTCAAAGAAAATATCTGCATATTTTTCACTTGAAACAATTTTCAAATAGCAGAAATTTTTCTCATACAACCCCTTCGAGAAAATCATGTTTGACCATATTTTCATATTAGTCATTTTTATTTGATTCTAAATGACAAATTTTGACTAATCCGACTCCCTACTAATTATCAAAAAGATAAATAGTGATTGAAAAGGTGATGATTGTTGATATTTAACATACATTACTCGAGAGAGTATATTTGGAAAATTTCTTTAGGAATTGAAACAAGAATTATAAAACTTTTTGTTGGGTAAAGATTCCATGACCATTTCTATAACTATCATTATTTCTATCGACCATGGTTTATCAAATATTCAATATAGTTTGTCGATATGTGGTACTATAATCAGGAATCATTTGTTTTTCATGTCATATTTTTAAAAAAATAAAAAATAAAAATCCAAAGTATTCACTCTCATTTAAAAGTCCTCACGGTTATGCATGGGTGAATTACTTGGGTCTTTGATTATGTGCTTCCATGCTCATTTAAAAGTCCTTACGGTTATGCATGTATGGAACGCATATCAAAATTAATTGATTAAATAGACAAGTTGATTCTAATCCCATTTAAAAGTCCTCACGGTCATGCATGGTTAGAAGGTACTTGATTTCATTTTTAGAATTAAATTGGAATACTACTAATCTCATTTAAAAGTCCTAACGGTTATGCATGATTAGTAGATATTCAAATTCCTGATATAAATGTACCACAAGTTGATACAATTGTATGATTTTATATTAGAACATCATTCCCATCATTCATTCTAAAAGTGGAATATGCGCCTAACAAGGGTAGTTATGGTTTTTGTTTGATTCTTATTGAAGTTTAATATTTATATTCAATTTGAGTTTAATGTTGGATTAATATTGATCACTTTATCTCTATTTTGCTCTCACACTATTATTCTTTTGCTGATAACAAAAGGGGGAGAGAAAAGTTAAGATTCTGTCAAATAGAATCAAGCAAAGGTCAAATAATTTTCCATTTGCATCTAGGCTCATTTGAATATATTTCTATTTGTATGCATATATGTAGGGGGAGCATCACGTAGAGAGGAAACATTTAAATAGGGGGAGCAATTAGAGTATATAATTGGTCAAATACATTTAACACGGTCAAAATCTTAAATATATGTTTGTTTTCATCAAAAGGGGGAGATTGTTGAATATGCGCTTATATGTTTTTGTTTGATGATAATAAACATATATATTCATTTAAATGTATTTGGTAATGTACTATTTTGTTTTTTCATAGATTAAATAAATATTTGTTGAATAAAATAAATTACACAGAATTTGAATTTGAATTCAAATAGAACAAGTTACACAGATTTTGAATTCAAACGGAAATTTTATTCAAACAAATATTTATTACAATCTTGAATAGTATAAATTCATGCTCTCACTATACATATACAATTTTGAATACATCACGATTTTATATTTACATTAATATCCTCACTACATATCACTCACACTCGTATTTTGTCTTCAACTGCATTCTAGTTTGAATCCAGCATCTGAGCAATCTGCAAAAATATTCACTAATGCAGTAAAATTGAAAAAGAAATGTTTTTGCAATATAAAATGAAATATGATTTTTGTAAATATGATTTGCCTCAGTTATTTGGGTTGTTCGTCATCATTCACACTTGAATTCATCACACACGAACAGTGTGACATGCACAGTGTATCACTGTACATGCCACAAGGCCGTGCACATCAATATACACTTGACAATGCTACAGGGATAGGTGAGCACAGGTCAAACCCAAATACAGGATCCAACTCACGTGCAACATAAATAAAATCACGACACGAGCACAAGGTCAAATCCGAGTTTTGAGACTGGATTCAACACAAGGCAACTTGAAGAATGCAAAGCTTCGACAAATCAAAACTGCATCAAAGCATCAATAATGCATGAAACAATGAAACAGCCAGTTGCAACAAAGAGAAACAATGAAACAGCCAGTTGCAACAAAGACCAAGCTGCAAACATCCAAAAGTGCCAACAAAGAATCAAGTCTCGACCAAAACCAGTGCATGCAACATGGTGTACAAGCTCAATGAAGATTGCAGCAAAATTCAGCAATTCAAATAACCCAGTGACCATCCAAACCAGTACAAACATGAACAAAAGTTCACAGTGAAGACCATGTTAAACCAACCAGAAAAGAGGGCCAGAAAATCAAATAGTAATTCCGAGTCCAATTTGAATTCATGACAACAGACCAGTGTAAAAAATCAAGTGATCAACACAACAATGAAGAAACAACAAGTCACAATGTCACAGCAAGATCAAGTGACAACATAGAGCAGACAACTCAAATTCCAAATGCATCAGTACATGAATACTGTAACAAATGCAAGCTTGACCAACATAATGCAAACTACAACCCAACAGCAACATACTTGAAGACAATACAATATGTAAAGCATGCAAGATCCAACAGCTACATGAAGCATCAAAACTCATGAATGCAGTAGCAAGGTTGCAAGCATATGAAATGCATACAACAAGTGACAACATACTTCAACGATCAGAATATAAATACAACTCGAATGAATGCAAGTTCATATGTACAGCAACCCAACAGTGATACAAGTTGTACAAGATAACAACAACTTCAATATGCTCAAGTGAATGCAATTCAAAGTGATATAACAGTTACAACTTCATCAACCAAAGTCAAGGCTGAAAATGAAGACTACAAGTACAAGGCATGTCAACAACAAATGAAAAATGCAACAGTGAAGCTACTGAAGGCAACATGACCAAAATGTGGCAGTGCACAAGCAACATCAACAAGCAGTGCAGACCAAAGAAATGCCACCAAGAACATATGAACAGAGAACATGCATGAAGCATGAAACCACAAGTTACAAACATCAAGTGTCGACCAGGCAGAGAAATGCACAAGCATGATACAGGTGAACAGAAGACAAGTGCACAACAAACCCAAATGTCAACTGTATGGATAGACAGTGAATACAAGAAGCAAGTTACAGAATGCACGAAACAGGATAAAGAAAAAATTCGTATCTTTATTTTTGAAATAGTCAAAGTATCAAAAAGAGGAAAGTTTTAATGCCGTGTAACACAAGAAGAATCGAACGTGTAAAAGTCAAGGCCGTAAGTATCAAGGTGTAAGTATATCAGGAAAGACGTGCGCAACAGGCATTAGAAAATTAGGAAAGTGATGAAGTCATGAATTCATATAAATATCAAACCCAATTTACATCATAGGCATCGAGTTTAATACGACAATCAATAGCAAAAACAGAGAAATTACATACCAACAACTCGATCATCAGAGAACGAGCGAGCCAGTCAACGCAAATCAATCATCAGAGAACGAGCAAGCCGAGCAACGCAATCTCAAAGTCAACAATCGATCATCGAGCACGAGCAAGAGCCGAAAGTCTCAATTTGGATCAATAGCATAAAAGCCCTAATTTCAGAAAGAAGATCGGCCGACATTACTCTCACGAGAAGAAAGGAGCGGGTCAAAGAATAACAGTAGATCGGGTTCAAGAATAAGGGGCCGGCCTTATTATTAAAAGGGGGTTTAGTTTTTAATTTTATAAAAGGGGTTTTTAGTTTTTATTTTGAGCAAAAATTACGGGTCCAAAGTTGTATTTTAATTTTTGCTCCTGTTTTAATTTTGAAGTTGTTTTTTCTTTTCGAGTAAAAGAATTTTTAAATCACCACCTAGGGTTTAGGTAGTGTCAGATTGTCTAGTTAGAATTAGTTCAGTGAGCAGGGTGTGCGAGTTTGCAAAACTCTATAGGCGGGAGCAGTGTATGCAAGTAAGCGAAACTCTATAGGCGGGAGCAGGGTGTGCGAGTCTAGTAGAGTGTATGTGAGCGGGAGCAAAAGGGTCTGCGAGTCTAGTAGAGTGTTTGTAAGCGTGATACTGCTTAATTCTAATAGAAATCTGAGAATGCAGCAGTAGGCAGAGGTTGCCGAAGCTGGGTAAATTTTGTGTGTGATTTACTTTTCAGCATATTTATTTCTGCAATTTATTTCTGTGTTTAATTCGAGAAAATTTGTTATAACCCTATTCAACCCCCCCCCCCCCCCCTTTAGGGTTAATCTAGATCCTACATTTCCAACCGTGTTGGTTGAGAAATGTCAATTCGAGACGAAGCAACCAAAATCCAACCCAACAGAAGAAAAGTTAGTCGGGTGAGGAAATATTTTCTTAACCGATCAAGGAAATGCTAAATTTATGTACTCTAATAGGTTTTCTTTTGGTCTTCTAAGAAAGTATATTAATTTAGCCGGCGAAAAGAAAGTTGGTTAATAAGCAACATTTCGAGTTGCTTTGATAACCTTTTGAGTTGCAAAGGCAAACCAGAAACGCCACAACGGCCTTTTCCAACCGACGCTGGTTGGGAATGCTTGAGTAGCATTTTAAAAGAAAAATTCTCGAAAAATTGATTTGGGATCGGGGCCTTTTAGCCTATTTCTTATTTGTTTTATGGGCTTACACCGGTGTGTACAGAATCAGCCATGTCTTCGACGCAAAGCAAAGCACTACTCCACCTGTTATACATATGCTGACGCCCAGCCTCCTCCTTGTTGGAAATACCCTGTTGATTCTCGTCAATTCTTAATCTCGTTGGATGCGTAGAATTTAATTGTCTGATCAATTCGCTCCATTGAAGCTACAGCAAAAGGTCAATTTTATTTTATTTTCATCCTCCACCAATAATCTTAGTGGATCTACATTTGGTTGCACTACGAAGTTAGGAGGTAAAAGTACAGCACTATCTCTACTTATATCCTTTTGATCAATAACAATGAACGATTTTACTTTATCATCTAATCATTAGGACAATCAGTTCATTGGGAACTAGTCTACTTGAATTTTCATTTATTTAATATTTCTTTGGATTTACGTACAAAATTTAGCTGTTCAATTTTTGTTTGATAACTAGAAGACGGCTACGATAACTAACCACACTACCCTGTAATAATATGTGGTTATATTGCATTCGATGAACATCCAAGGAGCCGAGTTACATTTTCTTAATTTGTATGATTCATAATTTCCTTTTATACTAGCAATTTTGACATAATTCCGTTGAGGTATTAGAATTTTATCTTCATTTTATTAGGTTTAGCTGTAATATTAGCATTAGGAGTTTTAGTATGCACTTTAGCTTACAGTGATATGAATTTTTGTTTTTTGATGTGGATACAAAATTTAAGATATTTAGGATTTGTTCGTTTGGAAAAATTAATGGCTGAATGCCAACTGAAACGAAAGATCCGTGTTGAAAGAATTGTTTGATTGCAAGTATCGTACTGAATATAAAGCAATTTAGCAATTTTTTATTGCTTTTCTGCATGTCTGAATGCTGATTAGCTGTAATTTATAATTTTACCTTTTCTAAAGCAATAAATCTACTATTTCTGAATATTATAAACTTATATGTCGCTTGTCTCTTCCAAATTTCTAGTATATTTCTTTGATTAACTTTGACATTTTTTTTGTAATTTTTGATAATTAAATAGTACATATTCTACAAAAATTTATGACAAAATTTTAAAGAAAAGATATCCCAAAAATGTTCTTCACAACTTCTGAAATGTCTCGAATGCTCATTTCCTAGTTTGTACTAATTTTGATTTTATAAGAAGAAGATGTAATTTGATTATGGGCATAATTTTAAATACTTTAGAACACTCCATCCAATATTAATATCCATGTATTTCGTTATAATAGAAATACCATATTCAAGAAATTCAATACAGTACTATTTTCATTTTTATTTTATTTGCATTTCTTTACATAATTAATTATGTTCTTTAGTCAATTAGATTTGATTAGGGGCATAATTGTAAATTAATTTCGTTTGGGTCGTTCAAGATTATTTGCTTTACATTCACGATTTTTTTTGGCAATATAATATTAAAAAAGCTTGCTTAGCCCTCCAGTGCAGTTTTTATCACATCTGAATGGATGGCTAGCTACATTACATAACAAATTAAATATCTGTTTTATTTCAAGTACTTGTATATTGAGTAAAACTGCAGTTTATGCAAGTTTTTCAACTTGGTTATAGCTTGTATCCAGCATTGTTTTTTTTTCAGTGCATGTTATTAATTGTGTGAATAAAAGACTAGGAGATTTGATCATTTTTCTTTGTTTTACATAGATTTGTCAGGATCTTGAATTGTTTCCCTCTTTTGGTGAAAAGTTATGCCTTTCACTTGCAAAATTAGTAATGGTGATCAATAACATAGCTTAATTTTGCATTCGTTTCGCTTTAAATTACTAAGTTGATGGAATAATTATGAATGGTAGCTTCATTATTCGGTTCGTTAGGTCATTTCCATTCCCAATGACTTGTTCCTTTGATGCAATATTAATGCACTGTAATTCTTGATTTATTAATTTTCAGTATTTTTTATTGGAAAAAAGTATTATCATTTAATAAAATTGCAGTTGATTTACTTGGGTATGATAATTTGAAAGTCAACTATGATTATTATTCATGCAGACCTGTAATGACTTGTGGATATGACCATATTCATTGAACATCTAAGAGGTTGAGTTATCATTTGTTATTTCATATGATTGTGATCAAGTAATAATGCTTTAACATATTGGATTGCATCTATTGTTTGTATGCTAAAATGATGCCATTTTCTCAACGATCAATACCACATTCAAATGACACTTATGATGATTACTTAATTTTCGAATGATTAATAAAAAGGATTGTTGGTTTCACACACAGGACTTGTGCCTACAAAATTGCACTCTGATATGATATGATAACAGTGATAGTAGGATACCAGGGACATGGGTACACCAAAGTCTTTCTAAATTGGCCTTTTACAGTGAGCTAAATTGGAGTCGATATATGTAAATTCTGTACAAAAACTAATTATGACTTCTAGATGTATTATATTTTAAACTAATATTTTTGCCATTTGTTATTGATAAACATAACTTCCTCCAGTTCTCCATTTTTCGATAAATTTTTTCAGTAATTCACTAATGGTTATTTGTTTTGTGTTGTTTCGTTGAAATCTCATTGAAATTTACAAAACTTACATAATTCTTGACCCTTGTGGGAACCTTCACATTTTGACAATGAATCATATGTTGCTAGACCGATTCTTTAATTCTTTGTTTCGTTTTGACACTAAAAAGAAAAGAATACTTGCATTTTACTAAATGTTAGTTAATATTTATTGGGTTTTGATTTTATTATGTAATTTATGTAGCCGTCAATTTAAGCAAATATCAACACTTATTACACCCCCAAACAGAATTAATAAATTAACTCTCTTGTTTCATACCATGCTTATAATAAAAAAACAGACCTCATTTCTCATTTACCATTAACCCATCGATTTGTTAACAATTTAAATACATTTGCATTCCTTTGAATTTGGTTGTATTTGTATATTTTAGTTATCTAGATCAACTCAATGCATTGAGGCTACACAAAGATCAATTCATTATTTCAGCCTTTTCATCAATCTTCAATTCCATTACTGTTCTAATGCATTGTGAGATAATAGTACATTTAATTTGTCTGCAATATCATATGTATTTTTAGTTATTATATATATTATGAATTAAAAGGTGTTAGGAATTATGTTGTGCTTACCACAAAATCTCTTGTAAATCAATATTACTGAGAGAGAACATGTAGGGTCTACACATGAGTTCCACTGCAGTGTTGATTTGTAGTAAGGCTTTTTTACGAGTTCCACTTTCATGACATTCTTTGTTTGTAGTATTGATTTGGGGGAAGTCTTTTTTCATATGGTTGCTTCATTATTTGTCATTTGGACATTCAATTCCTAGCGAAATCCAATGCTTGAAGCAGTATTAATTTGCTGTAGTTCTTGGTGATTTATTCTTCAATTTTATGACGATGAAAAAAATATTAGAATTGCATACAATTATATTGAATGAATGAAAAGAAAACACATTGGTTCCTAAGTGGTGTCTAATATTTATTAGGTCGATACTGTTATGTAGTATACTGAAGTACTCTTTCCATCAATTAAGACAAAAATATGCACCCAACACCCCTCCAACAAATAAAAGAAACGAAAAAAGATGCCTACATGCTGCTAAATTGGCATTTAGCACCAAATGAAATAAAAAAAGCACTTGTATGTTGCTAGGAAGGTCAATGAACTATGCCGTAAGATCAAGTATTCAGTTTGATTGATTACAATAAAAATTGTATTGCGTTAAATATGACAGTAGACTACAACTACAAGATAAATCTAAGAATTCAATCGTCGCAATGTCAGTTCGAACCGTTTATGTAAAGTGCAACATATTTGAAGTCCTTAAATATTAAGGACGATCAAATACATTTTTGATTGTGATATTGTAGTAAGAGTTTTCTTTTGAATAGTTCAACCGTTTAGAAAGAAAAACGAATATACAAAAGTAGATGTGATTTAAGGTACAACTAGGGTGATGAGAGTGAGGTCACTTCTACTTCATAAAGAAACATCGAAAACAAAATTATAAAATAATAATAACAAATATAATTTTTACTCAAATATATATTTTCTTATAGAAAATGTTTTCTAAGAGTTTTATTTCTTTGAGTTCAAGATATATAATCAAAGAACTCTCCACTACTATATACTACAACTATGCATAGTGGAGGATTCTTTGATTATATATGTGGCAAAAATTATTTCCATAAAACATACCGTACGTTAGTTATGAAATAAAATTATAATGTGGTAACAAAAGTGGTACATTGGAGAAAACTGAAGTATCCAAAATTATTTACAATTATTTTGGAATTATAGACTAAGCCGTTGTTTTGATAACTAATTTTTATTATATGATTATAAATTAATACGATGCTAGTTAATTATATCTCATACAGTTAAGGGCAAAGCATCAATTCGGTGGGAGCACCAAAAGAGTTGACGAACTCTTTGGACTGGTACAAATATATGTATGTGATCACAAGTATGATAATACCAAAACTATTCGACACACTTCATTGTATTTACCGATGAATTATCACAAGCATGAATATGTGTATTTGATACATATGAAGTATGTCTATAATAAGTTCATAGCATATAAAATGAAAGTAAATAAAATATTACGTAACAAATGATTCGATTTGATCGAATGTGTAAGTACATTACCTAAAATGAACATAGATTCAATCTCAAGTGCCACTCCTCCCTATAATACATAATGAGTATTGATAAGTTAGTTATGAAATAAAATTATAATGTGGTAACAAAAGTGGTACATTGGAGAAAACTGAAGTATCCAAAATTTACAATATACTTATAAAGCTTTTCATTGGTCTCTCCTATTAATTGTGAATTAAATTAGTTAAATATCTTAAATTTAAACTTATTAAATAAAGCCAGTTAATTAATATTCATTAATTCTGATATAAATCCTATAAATGACAGTTCTATATATGTCTCAATAACTTCCTTAATAGTAAAACAAAATTGTTTTCATGCCTTTGAGTTGCTCTATAATACCTAAATAAACAATAATAAAAAATTTACCATGAATTTTCACACTTAAAATATAGTTTAAACGAATACTTATACTTAAATATAAATACTATGACTTTAAAATATTGCAGTGTGCAACGCACGAGTTACACACTAATTAAATAATAGTAAAGCAGAAGAAATTCAAGCTCTCTTATTAGTTGTAATTAGTAAAGCAGAAGAAATTCAAACACTCTTATTAGTTGTAGGAGCTTTCTCTACTCTCCTTAATTCTCTCTCTAGATATTTTATTTTTAAATTTTTATAATTTATCAATTTATAGTTATTCTATTAAACTTCTATTGCCAATATATAATCAAATACATACTTTAAAATTTTCCTATGCTTATTCACAAATGTCTTCTTGGTTCTTTTCTAATATTTTACATTTAAATCCATATATTTAAATCAATTACGTAATTCAAAATTTAAATCATTTGATAAATTCAGTTAACTAATTTTAGATACGTCATGTAAATCCTAAAATACCAAAGTATCATCAACAAACTGGTAAAATAAAGTTTTCATTTGCGTACAAAAATATGTAAATCACATAGCACAAACTATATATATCAACAATAATAACAAATTTATTTCCTAATTCATTTATCTCAATGAAGTTATCATGCATTGCACTGAAAAATTATATTTTTAGCTTTTTAACACCTATATTTTAAATTTCTATAGTTACTTACAAACCCTTCCCAATTCTCTCTTAATATTTTTTTAACTCATATCCATATATTAATCAATTACGTAATCTTTATTTTAAATCATTCAAATAAATTCAATTAACCAATATTTATTAACATTTAATAAATCTTAAAATATACCGATTTAAGTATGTATACAACACACACACACACACATATAAGCGAAGATGATAAAATTGTTATTTTTAGTCATATATAAAGATATATGAATCACATAACATAAAATGTAAACTTAAACAATAATATTTTTTTTAATTCATAATTCATTGATCTTAAAAAAATAATCATACATTGGAGTACAGAATTTCGTTTTTCACGACTTTTAAAGAATAAATTTATATTTTTGTAATGAGTTGTTAAATACACCATACAAATCATATCCTAAAAAAGAATATATCTTTATATATGACTAATAAATTTCTCCAATACAAATTTATTCTTTAAAAGTCGTAAACAACGAAATTTTGTACTCCAATGTATGATTTTTTTTTTTAAGATCAATGAATTATGAATTAAAAAAATATTATTGTTTAAGTTTACATTTTATGTTATGCGATTCATATATCTTTATATATGACTAAAAATAACAATTTTATCATCTTCGCTTATATGTGTGTGTGTGTGTGTGTGAGTGTTGTATACATACTTAAATCGGTATATTTTAAGATTTATTAGATGTTAATAAATATTGGTTAATTGAATTTATTTGAATGATTTAAAATAAAGATTACGTAATTGATTAATATATGGATATGAGTAAAAAAAATATAAAGAGAGAATTGAGAAGGGTTTGTAAGTAACTATAGAAATTTAAAATATAGGTGTTAAAAAGCTAAAAATATAGTTTTTCAGTGCAATGCATGATAACTTCATTGAGATAAATGAATTAGGAAATAAATTTGTTATTATTGTTGATATATATAATTTGTGCTATGTGATTTACATATTTTTGTATACAAATGAAAATTTTGTTTTACCAGTTTGTTGATGCTACTTGGTATTTTAGGATTTACATGACGTATCTAATATTAGTTAACTGAATTTATCAAATGATTTAAATTTTGAATTACGTAATTGATTTAAATATATGGACTTAAATGTAAAATATTAGAAGAGAACCAAGAAGACATTTGTGAATAAGCATAGAAATTTTTTAAAATATGTATTTGATTTTATATTGGCACTAGAAGTTTAGCAGAATAACTATAAATTGATAAATTATAAAAATTTAAAAGTAAAATATCTAGAGAGAGAATTAATGAGAGTAGAGAAAGCTCCTACAACTAATAAAAGAGCTTGAATTTCTTCTGTTTTACTATTATTTAACTAATGTGTAACTCGTACGTTGCACACGACAATGTTTTAAAGTCATAGTATTTATATTTACGTATAAATATTCGTTTAACTATATTTTAAGTGTGAAAATGCATGGTAAATTTTTTATTATTGTTTATTTAGGTATTATAGAGCTACTCAAAAGCATGAAAATAATTTTGTTTTACCATTAAGGAAGTTATTGAGACATATATAGAATTGTCATTTATAGGGTTTATATCATGAATTAATGAATATTAATTAATCGGCTTTATTTAATAAGTTTAAATTTAAGATATTTAACTAATTTAAATCACAATTGATAGGAGAGACCAATGAAAAGCTTTATAAGTATATGTATCTATTTAAACACGGGTATTTGAGTGTAAAATATTAATGAGAATTACTAAAACAAGGTAGAAAGTTTAAATTATCATAAACTAATTAAAGATAATTTGTGATAAAATATCAGGAGAGAACTAAAGAAGTGAGAAATCGATAGTAGTAATAAGAAGGGTAGAAATTATTTTATTTTAGTGTTACTTAATAAATCAATTGATAATCAATTTTTCTTAATGAATTATAAAGTAAAGTTGTTATCACTGATAAGTTATTGAGATGAATGAACCATGAAGTAAAATTGTTATTGTTGTTTGTGTTTATAATTTTTATGTGCTTAACATATTTTTTTACTACTTCAGTGAATATGAAAATAACGTGCATATTGGAATGGTTATTTTTTGAATTTATTACTTTTGTAAACTATAAATGTCTTTAAAAATTTTAAAATATAAAAGTATAATCATTTATAAAATGGATATCTTGTGATCGATTTTTTAATTGGTTTGTGTTAATGAATTAATGTAGTTTTATATCATATTAAAAATGAAATTCATATTTTCAAAAAGAAATTAACATATCTTTTGAAATTGAATGTCATAAATGAAAGATGATTAATGTTAATGACCCATATGTTTGATAGTATAAAATGAAGGTCAATTACTTCAAATTTTTACAAAATGCAAAAGAAACAGGATTGAGAAAATAATTGAAAGCTCTAATATCATATAAATATATTTGCACAGCCCAACCGACCCATCAAGAAGTAGGGAAATCATATGAAAAACGGCAGTAGAATGAACCGCTAAGATATAGTCTAACAGCAAGGGTAAAACATAAATTTCGCATTTAACCCAACAATATCCTAAACCTAGCCGCCTTTCTCTCTTGTCACATTCAGTATGTACGTTGCGAAGCTTTTTTTCCCCAAACAGCAGAATAAAGAAAGGGCGAAAATTATCATAAATTAAATGAAATCTTCGTGAGGTCTTCATCAATTCAATTCTACGCATATGAAAGGTACTGTCTCCTATCTTGTCCTTAGGTTAAATTCCGCGAATATGAAGATAAGCTGCTGCGTATGACACTTACACTAATTTAGAGTCTGTAGGATATAGTTTTTGAAAATGAGTCGCGATGGTATTTCAATCTATAAGAGTGTGTTGCACAAATTTGGTTATGTCCTTTTTTGTAATTTACAATTACTAATTTCAATTTGGTAATTTCTGTTTGATTATTTCAATTTGTAACTGTTTTTGAAAAAGAGTCTGTAAGTTATATATTCAATCGGGTAACTTACACTAATTTCAATATATATGCGATAGTATTTCAATCTATAACAGCGTATTGCATCATAAAATCGTACGTTACATTTTTTGAAGATAAACTATATACGAAGAAACCTGGACTGTGGTAATTCTACTTGGTTATTTCTCCTTTTTTAATTGTAAATGAATTGAAGAGTGTAATCTCATTATATTATGAATTATTCCACTAATTTTATATAGCTTCGGGTATGTTGGAATATAATGTTATTATAACAATGTGGAATTGGTATAACTTTTTTTCTAATTTTTCTTATATTGTTTTTTTCTTTGGATCGAGCCAATGGTTAAAAGCAATAATGACTTTGAATTTGTATTCCCTTTTGTCTGGCAGCAGTAATAATGGTCGACATGTTAAAAGCACTAATAACTTTAAATTTGTATTCTTTTTGTCTGGCTACGGTAATGAAAGTATTCATCTGGTGACTTAACTTGATTGTCTTGATCAGAGAGTTTGTACTGTTATGGCTAAGCATACAAGCTGGAACGGAAGGCCATTGCATGCCGATCAATATCTAATTACTAACATATTGAATTTGTGATTTTTTAATGTCAGAATGCATTTTTGAAATTGAAATGAGACAAAAACTTACGAAAACTTTCTGAAGAAAAATTATAATATGCATTATACCATATATGAACATGATGCTATATATTTTTATTTCAAATGCATGATGCTATTAAAGTTGTTGAACCACCTGAAGCACATACAATTTATATGCATAAAACATTGCATTTTAATCTCTTGGTTATTGTATTGCAATATACCATCAAATTTAAGAATTTAAATCATATTGTTAGCAAGACTGCGTACGTTATCGAATATTTTAAATCATATTGTTTGTAATTAAAATCTTCTTTTTTTATAATTTAATAGACGAACAGTTCATTGAATTTATTTAAATACTGTTAATATTATGTAATTCATTCCAATATATGGACTTCAGTGTGAATGTAAGCAGGGGAGGTAGTGTAAATGGCTATTAAGTTTCCAAAATTTCAGCAGTTGTCGTAAAAATAAATTTAAAATTATCAAGATAAACGGATTTAATTGAATTTATGAATAGATATAAAAGAAAGCAAAGATATGTTAACCGCCGATAATGAATATAATGATATTATGCTATGTAGTGTAATTCATTCTTTTCAGATATCATTTATATCAGTGCAAACGATTCAATAACTAATTAATTATTTCATTTTACAGGTTATTTACATTTGGGGAAAATCTATATGGTAACAACATTTGGGGAAAATCTATATGGTAACAAAACCGTTTTAAATCGATACTCCAAATTTCAAACAGGTATTTTTCTATCCTCATTTGAACTTAGATACATGCAATTCAGTATCAACATTTATTGACATGGTTCATGTGTTTTCCCCTCCTGATGTGATTCTGCAAAGTTGCAACATTTATCTTAAAAAAACCAATGATATAAACTGGGATAACTCACTATTTTTCAATTCTTAGTATAATTGGCGAAGATATGAGCCACATACTGATCTGTTGCTATTAGTTCACCTCGGTAATTATTTGTTTTTGTTACCGAGGTATGTTAAAAAAAATATTGCAAAGCTTATTCTTAAATAATTTTCAAAGGTACACACGGATGACAATCCCGACAATTCTTATATATTGTTCACCTCTGCACTACAAATTATTCTTTTGACCTAAAATTTAGAAGCATACATGCATATATAACCGTTCCTTAGTTTGTATATACATGTATGAGCATGCGTACATAGTAATTTATGTCTTATATAAGTAATTTTTTATATGATTTCAGAAATAAAAGTGGTAGAGGTTAAATTATTTATGCGATGTAGCATTTTTTTTGGGTCAGAGGCAACAGATAATATTTAGGAAAAATAATATGCATTTAAAAATCCGTTCATTTTAGTATAAACGGTTTCAACTGATAATTATTAAAAATTGATATGCATTCAAAATGAACCTTTCCACTAACCTAATGATGAGCATGTCTTTTTTTGATTTTGTAAATATGTTTTATGCAGCATATAATTTTGATATGTTGAAATATATCCAAATTTATATTAACAACGTTGAAGTTTGAATAATTGTTTATGACTGTTTGAAAGTAATGGCAAACACAGCGAAGATAACGTAAAAAAGAAGTATTGAATTTTAGACCGAAAATTTGGAGAAATCGAGATTAAATTAACCTTGGTTTAGCAAAACCAAATTATTATTATTATTTTTTAATTGTAAATTACTAATTTCAATTTGGTAATTTCAATTTGATTATTTCAATCTATAACAGTTTTTGAAAAAGAGTCTGTAGGCTATAGATTTAATTTGGTAAGTTACACTAATTTCAATCTATATGCGATAGTATTTCAATCTATAACAGTGTATTGAATAATAAATTCATATGTTACGGTTTTTGAAGATAAACCATATACGAAGAAAATTGGACTGTGGTAATTCTATTTGGTTATTTTCCTTTTTTTTAAATTGTAAATGAATTGAAGAGTGTAATCTAATTATATTATGAATTATTGCACGAATTCTATATAGCTTTGGGTATGTTGGTATATAATGTTAGTATAACAATGTGGAACTGATATAACTATTTTTCTAACTTTTCTTTTATTGTTTTTTTTTCTTCGGATCGAGCCAATGGTTAAAAGCTCTAATGACTTTGAATTTGTATTCCCTTTTGCCTGGTTGCAGTAATACGGATCGACATGTTAAAAGCACTAATGACTTTGAATTTGTATTCCTTTTTGTCTAGCTGCAATAATAATGCGATTGCAAGCGTCAAGCATTTTGTCGGAGATGGAGGCATAGAAAAAGGAAAATATGACTGCAGCTTTGATGACTTGGAAAGAATACTTATGATGCCTTATCTTGATTGTCTTGATCATAGAGTTTGTACTGTTATGGCTAAGCATATAAGCTGGACCGGAAGGCCATTGCATGCCGATCAGTATCTAATTGCTAATATTTTGAAGGATAAGTTAGAATTTTAGGTAGTAGTTCTCCATGGACTTTGCTTTTAAATAACATACTGAATTTGTGTTTGTTGTGTCAGAATGCATTTTTGAAATTGAAATGGGACAAAAACTTTCTGAAGAGAAATTATAATATACATTATACCATATATGAATAGGATGCTATATTATTTTTATCTCAATGCATGATGCTATTAAAGTTGTTGAACCACCTGAAGCACATACAATTCATTTGCATAAAATATTATGTTTTAATCTCCTGGTTATTGTATTGCAATATATCATCAAAATTAAGAATTTAAATCATATCGTTAGCAAGACCGTGTACATTATCGAATAATTTAAATCATATTGTTTTTAATTAAATTTTTTTTTATCATTTATTATATGAACAGTTTGTTGAATTTATTTAAATACTGTTAATATTATGTAATTCATTCCACTATATGGACTTCAGTGTGAATGTAAGCAGGGAGGTACTGTAAATGGCTATTAAGTTTCTAAAATGTCAGCATTGTCGTAATTTTTTTTTGATGGGCCACATTATGAAATTATTGAGATAAACGGATTTAGTTGAATTTATGAATGGATATAAAAGAAAGCAAAGATATGTTAACCTTCGATAGTGAATATAATGATACTATGCTAAGTAGAGCAGTTCATTCTTTTCAGTTATCATTTATATCAGTGCAAACGGTGCAATAACTATTTAATTGTTTCATTTTACAGGTTATTTACATTTGGGGAAAATTTATATGGTAACATAACCGTTTTAAATCGATACTCCAAATTGCAAACAGGTATTTTTGTATCCTCGTATGCAATTCAGTATCAACATTCATTGACATGGTTTATGTGTTTCTCCTTCCTGATGTGATTATGCAAAGTTGCAACATTTATCTTTAAAAAAGAATGACATAAACTGGGATAGCTCACTATTTTTCAATTCTAAGTATAATTGGCAAAGGTATGGGCCACATATTGATCTGTTGCTATCAATTCACATCGGTAATTATATGTTTTTGTTACGGAGGTATGTCTAAAAATATTGCAAAGTTTATCCTTAAATAATTTTCAAAGTTACACACAAAGGACAATCTCGATAATTCTTATATCTTGTTCACCTCTGCATTGCAAGTTATTCTTTTGCGCTAAAATTTAGAAGCATACATGAATATATAATCATTCCTTAATTTGTATATACATGTTTGAGCATGTGTATATAGTAATTTATGTTTTGTATAAGTAAGTTTTTATATGACTTCGGAAATAAAATTGGTCGATGTCAAATTTTATTATGCTACGTAGCATTTTTTTGTAGGTCAGAGGCAATAGATAATAATTAGGAAAAATAATATGCATTTAAAAATCTGTTCATTTTAGTATAAATGATTCAGTTGATAATTATTAAAAGTTGGTATGCATTCAAAATGAACTTTTCCAGCATGCTCATAAATAGCATGTCTTTTTTCCGATTTTGTTAATATGCCTTATGCAGCATATAATTTTGATACGTTGAAATATAACCACTTTTATAATGACAACGATGAAGTTTGAATAATTTTTTAGAACTATTCGAAATAATGTAATGACAAACACAGCGAACATAAAGTAAAAAAGAATCGTTTGAAAGTGCGAACAGAATTTGGTTTAAGCAAACATGCATATTTAGAGTAATAGGAAAGCCATTCAGCTTCAGACTTAAAACATTTAGTTCTTCCCTACGTAGATGTTTTGACTCCTTGAAAAGGTAGGTTAGCAAGAGAGAGTATGGAAAAGATGAGCTAAAATCCAATTTTGTTAACATAACATATGAATGTGGAACTGAACTTGGAAGTGGTAGTTGTTTTTTGAAGAAAGAAAGTTAATAGATCATAAATGAAACTGTAGACATTACCTTTAAGGCCGTTGAAAATCTCCTTGTATACTATATTTTGTGTGTAGCCTTTTCTTTCTCCGTTCTTATTATTGATCAAAATCTTCAACCTTTTTTGTGTCGTTGTGCGAGAAACGGCAACATATAACTGGCCATGAGTGAATATAGGACGTGGTAAATAAACCCCAACATTTTCTAGTGTTTGACATTGACTTTTGTTGATTGTCATTGCGAAACATATTTTTATCGGAAATTGACGACGCCTAAGGAGCAAAGGCCATTTTGTGTCTGCCGAGGACATAACTATTTGTGGAATTAAAACGTTATTACCAATATTATTTCCAGTTATTATTTCCGCCTCTATTACTTTGGATGCAACATGTGTTACAATTAATATTGTCCCATTGCAAAGACCTAAATTTTGATTTACATTACGGAGATGCATTATTGGAACCCCAACCTTTAAATGAAGTTCATGATTTGGTATTGAAGCTAGCTTTAGCGTATTAAGGAATTCCACGGAGTACAAAAGATTTTATTCCTCAACGCCTTCCGATATTGGACTAATTGAGCCTGCCCTTAGATCGGTACACGATTGACCAGGCATTTTTTCAATAATAAATGAATCCACTTCATCCACGCATTCATTAGTCGGTGCTAATATACGACTTATTAAGTAGTCTAGTTCATCTAGCCTTTTCTCAAAGCCTGGATAAATGCTATCAACAATTTTTTGTATGGGAATATCATCCCATTTAATTAAGTTTTCCGTTGGAATTTTTACCCATATTGGCTCCTTATTATCATACATTGCTATAGTTGGAAGTACATCCCCCACATCTAAAATCCATTTACTAAAATTTGCAATTTTAGTCATCGCCTCGCTAGTTGAACATTCACTTGAAAAGCGCATATTATGTGTAAGAGTAAATTTTTTACACTCGCTCCATAAACGTAATCGATTTATTGACGAATCAACAAATGTCTTCCTTTCCCTTTATAATAACCGGTAGTATTTTCCTAAAATCACCACCAAGTAGAACAGTTTTTCCGCCAAAAATTTCACCACCATTTCCAACTTGTTCCATTACATCTCTTAAAGTTCTTTCTAATGCTTCTAATGCATTCTATGTGCCATTGGCGCTTCATCCCATATAATTAGATCAGTTTTTTAAATTAACTCGCCCAAAGAAGACTGTCTTGTTATATCACAAATAGAATCCTCATCTAAATTTATTGGAATTTTGAAACGCGAGTGTGCAATTCTGCTACCCGGTAGTAATAACGACGCTATACCTGACGTTGCAACTGCTAATACAACTTTACCTTGTGATCGAAGTTTTCATATTATTGTTTTCCACAAAAATGTTTTCTTGGTACCTCCACTACTGTGGAAAAAAAAATCCGCCAAAATTTCCATCAACCGCATCTATGACTTCATCAAATATTTTCCCTTGTTGAACATTTAAACAACACCTCATATTCACGTACTCTTCGTAGAGTGCATCATGGTTGTACATTTTTCCTCCCTTATAAGTTTGTTTTGAAATCTTTCAAGAAACATCAAATCAGGAAAGGGAAACGTAGGATATTCTTTTAGAGATCTATTAGTCTTATTCATGATTTTTTCAATTTAATACAATGTGTAATTTTGCAATTGGAATTGTGCCATAGTTAGCATATTGTTTTGTAGAACTTTCTTTGCACATATAACATATCATCTGACAGTAACTCCCAATGGTTGTTCCAAAGCTCTAGATGATTTGAAATTTCACAAAATAATAGTAAAGTAACAAACATTTTCCGTAGGGATTTTTCTGATGACCATCTTCCAGCTTCCACAATTGCATCATTCCTTTCATTATCATCTTCCAACAAATCTCGTGCCATATATGTAATTTTAAAATCAATGTAAATTGTACCGTTAAAAGTTCATATGTCTTCATAATTTGTAGGTCCTTTTACTATGTTTAGCAACATACGTAGATAGAATCTTTCTCCGAAAGTTGGATGGGCATAATAAGTTCTTTGAATTGTATTACCTTTTTGTCTCCTTTTCCATTTTTTTAATCCCACGTCCATTTTGTTGGAAAATCAACATATGTAAGATCTCTTACATCTTCATTCAACCTATTTATTTCCAGCCACTCTGTAAATGTTGAATTTTTAATATTAGGTCGATTAGTAATATCTTATAAATGATCTTTATCATGAAATAGAATCGATTGTTCATCGGGTAAATGAAATGACAATCGTTGCACTATAGGTGTGCGAAACTGAATATCGAATTCAAATATTCGCCAGCAAGATTCAAAGGATGAAATATATCGACAATCGAGTTCCGTTTTTATTTCATCAACTTCTCGTACATTTAGTCCACCATCTTTAGTATTTTCTTCAATTACAACCATTGCATGATCATATCCCTTATTGCTATATTTGAACAAATACTTTACGGATCGGGTTCGATTACATATTTCCACATTTATGTGTTTACAATTAGATCCATGTTGTGTGGAATTACCCATTTATCATCAAATTTCATACCCATTACTGTTAAATATCTATCATTTACTCTTCTTCTGTACACAAGGAATCCATCATCATCAAACGTTGTGTTGGAACAATTTTCTTTTGGATAATGTTTTGAACAATGACCCTTAACCATGTAGGAATTTTGTGGATTAGCTGCACCACATGGTCCATGCATCATAAACTAGGAGACGGATTGATATGCTAGCGGATCTACTTCTTTATTTGGTATTTCAGCTGTAATTAGTCTATCAACATCTGAAGTTGTTTTAGGCTTATCGACAAAATGAAGGAACACCAATATATGTGCATGTGGTAGGCCTCTTTTCTAAAATTCAGTTGTGTATACCACTATAAAAACATGCAAAAAGGTATCACCTCGAGTTAAATAATTGAATAAGAATTTTTTCTGATCAAATTATACAAATGATAGAAAATCATCAATTGGTAATTCTCTATTTCTTAGTATCCCAAGAATAAATGACATTCTATGAGATTTTGTATCTATGAAATATTGAAATAATAGTGTACTTTTTCTTAAAAAAGTTCTTCGTAGGATAACGATGTAGCATTTTGGGTACTAAAATCATGTGGCATGCTGGTTGTATTGGCTTTAATCATACAAAGATTATTGGGTGAACTGTGATTCAGTAGACCTGACAGTAACTAGGTGTAGAAAACTGGTTTCGAGTTGATCAAATTAGAAAATGAGAAATCATACAAAAGAAGTCTGAAATGTAGTTTGATTGTCACTACTTGATACATGAAACGATTTCAACATCTAACTTAAGGAGACCGAGCTGTTAGTAGGAAGTGCGTATAATTACTTGTTGCCATATCTCATAATTCATTGCTTGGGAGAAACAACACAAGTGAATTCCTAATCGACCTTATGAAACACTGCCAAACTTAGAGTGCAATGGCATGTTGCGCTGCCAAATATTTTTTGTGTATAACCAGTAGGCTATTTCCCCCACCTTTTAGTGATAAGCTTGAGTCAATTCTCTTCACACGATATCATATCTGCTTGGCACAATGTAATTCGAAATCCGATAGCTCATACGATGGTAAATGGTTATTACCACGGCTTCACATGGTAAAAAATGTGAGCGATCCTGAACTTTTTTTTCTATATTTATCATGATTGCTAACCTCAAAATATTTTTCCTTACAAGAAATTGATGTGTGTCGTGTATGAGTAATGCACATACTGTGCGTTTTATTGTCTAAAGTGATCCAACCTTCTAACAGGAAACCATTTCAATTGGATTCATATCTCTATCCTGCATTCATTTCTATAATTAAAGATCCCGATCAACATAGAAAGAACAATGGGAAAAGTCAGCCCAAGCACAAGGCGTTTTCCACATTGCAAACATGGTTGGATTTGGTGACCTTGGTGCACCTCCATTATCTGCTGTTAAATGTTCTCTGCATTCTAAATATCATGCTAAAGCGAATTCTCTCAATCTTTTAGAGATTGCTGAAATGAAAACTGTGCAAGTTTTTTTTAGATATCCATTTGGTACTTTGTCTAATTGAATGAAGCAGATATTTTCTTTTTGAGTAATTGCACAAGCTTTGGGCTGTTATTAAGTTTTCTAAAATATATCCAGGATATCATATAAAGATAAATTAATTCACTTTGCAACATCAAATTTTTGGAATATTTGTTTACATATTATATTTTTTTGACCTTTTGAGTTGAGAGTTCCTATTTCTATAAATTCAAAGCAGTGTTAGAGGAAATATGGTAGTTCTATTTTTTATTTTCTGTTAGTTTAATTGAAGACTCATTTAAGTAATATAAACGGAAGTAATAGTTGGTAATAATGGAAAAAATATGAATACCTACGTGAATAGACCCAAAATATTTCCCTTCTCTTAAATCTGCCATTAGCTGATCGAGTTTAATTTTGAAAACTCTGGCTACAATATCTGGTGTATTTTGTATTATTTGTCTAGGAATAAGTGATGATACAAACTTTTTAATCTCCATCCAATTAGGATTGCATGTGAAAGTAATGAATAAATTAGGCTGGCCTGTTGCTCTACAAATTGCAATAGCATCTTGATAGTTTTGTATCATATATTAAGGACCTCCTGTAAATGAGGAAGGTAAGACCATTCTTTTTCCAATTGAAGATGCATTTGTATCACCTGCTACCACTACATCTTGGAGACCTTTATTCAGATCAGATCTAATATTAGATTGATTGTTGCGTACCCATCTTAGCCTATCTTCTTCTATGCAGGTGTAGGCATCCACCAGAAATTGTTGAAATAATCGACCACCTCTAAGTAACGTTTTCCCTTCATTTGTCCTTTGTTGGATACGAAATGCATAGTACTCCGTCATGGTAAGCATTTTCTCCTCACTTTGATCACTTTCATCGATAGTTTGTTCATCATTTATGTATCTGTGTGTGATATTTAATCTAAAGCCATCTTCTCCATAAGGAAATAATATAGGATATTGCATTGCCATAAAACTTGGATGTTTTCCAGTTATTCTTCTTAAGTGTCCATTTTTTCTTCTAATACGATGTCCCTGCATGCATCATTTTAAAAACCATCACCTATTGTTAAAGCTGCTATCTTAGAAGATGTTGGCAAATTATACATTCTACCATCATTTTGTCATGAACTAATCAACCGCAGCCTTACAGATTGAAAATGTGTTTCTTTAAATCGATCTCTTGCCATGCTTTTACGAGTTCATTGCACTGATCAAACATGCTCATTAGTTCGCTAATGATGCCTTCATCTAGTTCTGCATCGTTGTTCGTTCTTACTACGTTCATTCTATTTGATAATTCATTTTCGATGTCATAAATATAAAGTTGTGAAAATTTAGGTTGGTTGTCTATTGGGAGAAGTGAACCGATTTTGTGATGGTTTTGGCCATTTCCAAAAGACATAGGGGCCATGACCATCATTTATGGTTTTGTCAACATTACCTCCCACAGAGGTGAAAGAAAATATAGAGATGTATAACCTTATTTTTTCTATAAATCTTGATGCTCTTGGTCCACCATTATAATCTAATAAATGTTTTAAGAAAAGAGGATAATCTTTCAGTATAGGAAATTCTACTTTCCCTAAACGACAACATAGGGAAAATTCTGGGTTAGGCGTGACTTTTGATTTTGTATTCCTTTCTTCGTACCATAGTATGGCATTGCAGTTTGAACATGTATGCATGGGTTCACCAATTTCTTCGTACCATTGTTATCATATTGTATGTAACATGTACCTTTTCTCCTTTTACAAATTGCAGCAGATTCCATGGTCTGATCACAATAGATATCTTGTGAGTTTACCTCAGACCTTTCAGTAGGAAAAATCAAATGATAGGTTTCTATGGTTGAATCATTAGTTGAAACTTTCATAATCAGGTCCATTACATCAAAAATAAAGAATATTATTTACTATCAATATCGTATATGCATTGAGTTTAAAGCGTCTCTTATTCAGATAACATATTTGTTTTGCCTTTCGTTTTTTGTAAAGGATATGGTGCCTTTCCTGCTGCCTTTGCCTTTGGGCTATGATGGACATTTGTATCAAAGGTGAGTGCATCAACAAATGTCATTTATTTTTCACATTTGTACTTATAATATATTAATTTTACCTGATTTTCTGATAACAAAATCTGCTTTAATGACATCGAAATTTGAAGTGGAGCAAGAGCCAGTTGGAATTTTAGGTCCTCCGAATCGTTTAAAAGTATGGTTTTGGTATCTTTGTTCATTATCTTCCCCATTTCCTTCTCTACGGATGTTTAGATTTCTACCTCTCTTACGTGCTTTCTGTGTTTTACCTACTTCAATTGATTTAACCATTTATCTGTATTGATGATACCATGTAATATAAGTAAAAAGGAAAACAATCAGAAGTAGTGTTCAACTATGTTGTAAGGAAAATTAAGCTTTGTTATAGGTTTTAGCAATTTTGTATGTGTAACATTTAAAAGCAACAATTTAAATTAGTGGAATAAAGCTATTTATGAAAATAATTGTCATGTTGAAAAATAAAACTAATCACAATGCAATTGATTTCCAAAGATTAACAGAGAATTCCGCTTCAAAAATAATGATCCAAATATCGTGTAAATAACAAAATTTTGAAATTTGTCTGTAGTATATGAATATAAACTTCAACATCGTAAACAATTATCGTAAACATAAATTACTAAATGAACTGAACTATTTTATTATCACTCTAAAATTGTTTACACTTATATAATATAATGTCATTGTAGATTATTTCATAATTCTTGAAATAAATTGATTTCCTATTTCTTTTTTTTCTTTTTTGACTATTTTCATTCTAAAGAAAATCCATACTTGTTTTTGTAGGGCACTGCGATTTTAGATGAATGCTTAGATTTATTTTTTAGGTAATGAAAGTCATGTACCTTTTTGTGTAAGAATTCAAAATTGACATTAAAACTCTGATTTTATTTTTGTACTTGATGTATTACACAGTCATTTCTCATTTTATGATTGTAACTGTAGCAAAACAATCAAGACGGCAGTGGTGTAATATACTTTGAGGAATTTTGTTAATATGATGATTGGAAAGATTAGAGAACGGGACACCCGAGATGCACTTCTGAAAGCACTTCCTATCATAGGCAAGGAAAAAAAAGTAAGTTTTATTCATATTATTGGTAATTACTTAATTAATATGACCGTGTTACAACACACGTTTATTACACGATTAACATATATGGATAGATCAAGTATATAACTAAGATACATACATACCTTTCATAGTGGTTCAGATCTTTTTTTAAAATGATAGCGCACCGGGATATGAGAAATATAACCTGAAGATTCGAAAGGAATAAAATAGATTTTTTGTTTATATACTTATAGAAAAATCAGTAATATGATAAATATAATCTAAAATAATTCATGTATGTATCACATTCTTCCCCAGTATTTGCGGAAAAAGAAAAATAATCTTGATAATTGAAGTTCAATAAAAAAGGTAACACATGTATGTGCATACACTTAGGTTATTTCAATTATAACATATAGAGGTAGGAGAAATAGCATGGAGTTTTCTGTAAAATAAAATTCAGAAGTTTCCTGGGATTTCTATTAAGAGAAAGAGCAAGAACCTTTTGAAGTTGTTCATTTTGGAGAATGACTTATAAAAGATAAGTAATCAAAAAAGAGAATAAGTCAAAAAGCATAGTAATAATAATGTGATATTTAAATTCAAAAATAATAGTAATTATATTGTGATATTTAAATTCCTATTATGAAGAATAAGACTATAAAGATATTTTTATTATTTGATTTATTCAAAAATGTTTACAATGAAATTTTATCTTTTTTATCCGTTCTTTTAATTTTATACTACTATATATATAAATTTTTAATACTAATTTTTTTATTGCTTCAAATTGTTCTCATACACAGTTACAGGCTTTTAAATCTACAGTTCAAAAAAAAGTAGCCATAAACACATTGGTTGTTAAAAAATTCCCTCTTTTAGGATTAAGTGACTACCAAAAAATAAGTAGCACACATTTATGTGCCACCGACAAAATAGCACACATTTATAATTGGAATTTTCCTTTGGAAGCTTGAGTTGTTTCAGTAGTTAAAAAGCATATAAAAGTTGGTAACTCAGAAGTTTGTTTATGGTCACCTGAAGGGCAGTTTATCCGATGTTCTTTTATTTAGGATAGTTTCAAAAGTTAGGAATCCTAACTTCCTTGACAGAAATCTTCTATCAAAAGGAAGCTTCGTGAAACTTTCTTTGAACACGTAGAATTTCAAGAGCTGCCGGTTCATCTAAAAGACTGAATGTTGCATGTGGGTGCTTTATATCCACTTAATAGTTATATGATTGACCATATTGAAGTGGTTATCCATTGAAAGAATATGAAGTTTCTGCCTTCTATTTCTTTAATTCGTCTACCATCTATCCGGAATCATTTAATCATTTTCCACAGAAGATAATTTTAAAATCTATATTTCTTTAACATTGAGCTATTATGCTGTAACAACCCGCATATTTAACGATTTTATATTTAAATGTTTAATTTAAATATAGCGTCGTTAGTCGGATTTTTGAGTCCGAAATGTTACTTTTTGCAAACGGCTGAATTGGAGCTCAGAACTACCTCCATTGGTTCCAAAATGGCGTTTGCGATCTTTTTGAGTATAATCTTTGATATGTTTGGAGTTTGTAAAATTTTGACCCTTTTTCTATTGGATTCTGGGTTTGGGTTCAGCCCCAATCTCCACTTAACCCTCTAACTCAGCCCCTTCTCTTCATTCATCTCCATTTCATTTCATTTCTCAAGCAAAAACTGAAAATGGTGGAAGGGAAAGAGAAATAGAAATTTGCAAGCCCTAATTCCATTTGCAAACTCCAAATTCTTGCTCCAAAATCATAGAGAAGCCATTGGTAAGCTCCTTTTCATCTTCTCCATCTCTTTCTCTCTTCAATCTCAGAAATTTCCTAAACCTAATTTAGAAAAATACTTGTATTATTCTTAGATTGAAGCTAGTAGAGTTGAAGTGGAGATTTGTTGGTCTTCTCCTTGCAAATTGAACTCCTTCTTCTTTGTTTTTGAATTAGAAGGTGAGATTTTTATCTCACATCTATGTTTACAACTATGTTGGGTTGTTAGGTATGAATTCCCAACCATTATTCATGTGCAATTGCTTATGATTCGGATTGGTTTTATGAAAATTGCAAATTTTGGTGTTTTGGAAGTATAAAACTCTAGAATCATAGTTTGAGGTTTGATCATGTGTTTGGAGTTGGGCAAGAGAGCCAATAGCGCTGGGTTGTCGTTGGGCATAATTCCCTAGCGTCGTTGCTCGTCGATTGCATTTTTGAAGGAGTGTTTCCTTCATTTGAAAGGCTGAGATACAGCCATAAGGCTCAGTCAGTCGACTGACCTTCTACAGTCAGTCGACTGGCTGTAGCCAATTGGCGTATCAAGGCCGTAAACAGAGATAAGAAGTCTCTATTTCCTACAACCAGTCGACTGACCATTTTAGTCAGTCGACTGAATGCAGGAAATGGTATTTTTATGTCTCTGGATCAGTCGACTGACTGCAGTGAACCGGTCGACTGACCTGCCTTGTTTTGCCTAATGTGCCTATTTGTTTGTAATTCCCACTTTTATAAATTTAAATTGATTCCAATTAGTTGTTTATGCATATTGACCATGATGATTCCTTTTTGACTTCATTCACGGGTTTTTATAAAATAATCTTCTAAAATCACATTTAAAAGTTCGTTTCTCCAATTTATAAATTCTATTTAAAAAACACAATTTCGCACTTCGAGCGAAGTGAAAGGAAGATTAAATGGTTAGGTAAAACACGGACCATGAATCCCTGCGTTTGTCTTTCCGATTAGTCCCCGACCTATTCGATTGATCGTTTTGACCTTCGGGTTTGGTTTATCGATGATATGAGGTAAACTTTGTACTGCTTTGAGTGTGAAAGTGGCTGACGGATAGTAAACCGTTTAGTGCGAACGAGTGGTTATGGGACATACTTTAACACTTTTCGGATTCCTTTTCGAGAGTTGTGACACATTCTGCCAGTTAGTGGTGTCCAGTACTGGGTCTCTGACCTTCACCACTACGGTTTGTTGCCTTCGGGTATGTGCCTTCGGGTTTGTGCCTTCGGGTTTGTTTCCCTATAGTATCGCTTTCTATGTTGGTCGTTATGAGCCGCATGGGTGGTATTGGGGTGCCCTATAGTATCGCTTTCTATGTTGGTCATTATGAGCCGCATGGGTGATATTGGGTTTGGAGTCTTCGGGCTCATGGATCCTTGTTTATACAGTACTGAGCTCGAGCAATTTTATGATGTTTCATTAATATGTATATTCCCTTGGTATTGCCCTTCGGTGTTGGTCTTTTTGAGCCGCATGATGTGTAGCGATTACCTTGTGGAACTTGTATACCTTATGGGTATTTGTTATTTGCCTTTTGGCTTGATTTGAGATAATTGTATCCTTTGTTTATCTACGTCGCCGATGATATGAGGCTTGTTCTATATGATTCATCTTTTGTTGATGATTGTGTTATCTCTTTTAGAGATATTTGTTATACTTTGTAACCTTGCAGGTTTATTGTTGTTCAGTTTATCTAACTGATTTGTTTAGCTAGACTGACCCGTGTAGTTTATACTCGGGTCAGGCCGAGATGTTTCAGGTTAGGTACTTTTGTCTTAGCCTGTTTTTCTTCCGCATGGACTACTTCGCTAGCTTCTTTTTGTCATAGCTTTTGTGTAGTCCTATTATGTTGTAACTCTGATATTTATTCTTGTGAACTCGTCTGTATATTGTGGTTTGCTATACCACTTGAGATGTATTATTTTGTATACTCTGCTATGTATCAGTATATGTGTATATGATGGTTTACTGTTCTGTGATGTATATTGCATTTGAGTTGTTTTATTTTGTTTTGATAGATCCTCTAGCCACCTATGGTTTTGTTTTAAGTATTCATTTGATATGTCGATCTGCTTGGTAAGGCAATTGTCGATGTATTCAATAGATAATTAAAGCAGGGCTATAGGTGGTCGCTCCTAAACATCCTTATTCTCCGTGTTAGCAGACGGTATTATCTATTAATACTCTTTGCTTGCGTGGGTATAGAGGTGGGGCGTCACAACATGGTATCAGAGCGAGGTTCAGAACAAAATATGATAAACACAGAATAGAGCACATATTACGATACATCAGAGTGTGATAAGTGATACAAATCTTTGAATCATCGTGCCTCTCTATTCCTTCTACCATCAAAGGTTAGATAGGATTTGGGAATATGTCTAGGAATGCATTTAAATTCCGTAGTATTCCATATTGAATTATCTACCTTGGGAATAATCTTTACCTTATCTTAACTTTCAGCTTATGGCTGGAAGAGACGGAGGACGACGCTCAGATGCTGGGCAATCTTGTGGCTCACATCCGGACGGCGTTTATATGTCTGCCGATCAGTTTTTGGAGTGGTTTAGGAGCACACAGCCTCTGGCTCCTACTCGAGCATCTCCTCCTTGCAAGTCCACCTTCGCACGTTTGTGCAGTGATTTTTCTCATCTTGGAGGGAAGCCATTTAAAGGCTCCGAGATTGTTCATGAGGTCCACGCTTGGATTCACATGTACGAGCATGTTCTCTCTCGCATGGATCTTTCTGACCATGATCGAGATCTTGTAACTTCTAGCTTATTGCTAAAGCGTGCCCTTGATTGGTACGAGCTTCTTTTAGCTGAATTTGATGAGTCTGCTCTTTCTTGGACTCAGTTTCGGGAACGATTCGAACTCAAGTTCGTTCCTGAATCTGAGAAAGCTTTGTTGTCCCGGCGCTTTCTTGAATTGAAGCAAGGGGAGTCTTCCATTTATGAATATGTTGCATCTTTCGAGGCCTTATCTAAGTATGGTCTTGAATTCATTAGTACCTCGTATAGGAAGAATCTGAAGTTGGTATCTGGTCTTAAGAAATGTCTTAAGAAGTCCTTAATGCTCCAGCTTAAGCTTTCCTTTGAAGAGTTGGTTGATTCGGCACTTCATCTCGAAGCCTTCGGGAAGGAGTGTGAATGTGGGAATGATGTTGAGGTTCGCAAGAACACCAACAAGAGGCAGTTTCCATTCGATATGCGAAAATTTTTCCCTTCCAAGAAGAAAAAGCATGTTGGAACAGAGTCTCAGTTTGCTGGAACACCTTCCATTAGGAAGTGTTTCAATCGTGGTTCATCTGATCATATGATTCGAGCTTGTCCTAAGCCTCTCTTCTGCCGCTACTGCAAGAAGGAAGGCCATCGTAGTTCCACTTGTCCTATTGCTCCGAGCAATCTTCTGTCAGGAAAACTAAATACAGCGGATGCTTCTGGAGGTTCTTCTCAGGGAAAAGGTACATCTCCATCTGTTTAGGAAGGTTCTATTGTATTTCATGACTACTGTATTCGAGTTCTCTTCGATACGGGTGCTTCACATTCTTTCGTATCGAAGAAGCTCTTTGTCCTTGGATGTTTCTTGTATGGTTACTTCTTTGAGAATTGCGAATCCGAATTGGTGGATCCGCAACGCTCAATTTTCTTGTATTGATGTCGAGATTAATTTATGTGATTTTTTTTTCCGAGCCAATTTGCATGTTATGCGTTACTCAGGCTTTGGAATTGATATTTTTGAAAGGATTGACTTAATTATTATGAAGCCATATCCTATATCCCGAGTGGTCTATTCATCCTCAACAGATTTCTATCTTTCTTTGTGATTTCGATTTCCAATTCGATGGCATCATTTTTCTTTAAGTCCTCATGATGAGGAAAGTGTTGTTTCTCTCATTCTTGTAGTTTGAGAATTTTCTGGTATTTCTAGTCTTGTCTTATGATTATCACCTAAGCAATCTTTTATTGTAGTGTTAAGGTGTTTTTAGCTCGACCTTACCACCGGTTTTCATTTGACTACGAGTTGCGGAAGTTAGCATTCCACTTACCGCTCTCCGCACTCGTTGTAATTCTTATGAATGATTTGTTATGTCATTCCCTTTGTCTAGCTCATTTCATCCATTTTATGAATCGAGTATTCTATGAATATCTCGATGATTCCATTTTTGTATTTGTTGATTTTGGATGGAATTAGCAATCTAAAATTTTTGCAAATCTTTTTCATAAGATTTATTTATAAGTACAAATGGGATTGTTGTTCTTAAAACAAACAAAGAGAATTTTCAAAAGTTTTTGGAAACATGTTTGTCATATAGAAGATGGTTTTGTGATTGTATTGCCCATTGAGCGCTTTAACAATTCTGGTCGATGCGCTTGATCAACGTTTTCGATAGGAATCTCCTAAACGCTTTGATGAGACAATTTGACACAATAAAATTGATTTGAAAAAATAAATAAATTTAGAAATATATATATATATGTATATATAATTACATAAAGATAATTGTGATTTTGAAAGTTTTAGTTTTCGGGGAAGGATATTATTTGAAAGAATTCTTGTTCGATACTCTCTTATTCTTGTAGTTCCCGAAGGGAACCGAGACCTTATCTTTTGTATCAATGCTAATCGTATTGGTTTGGATGTCGTTCCCTTGCAAAGGAGAACGTGCTATCACCTATGTTTCTAAACCATTAAAGCTTACCGAGACTAGATATGCCACCTATGATCTAATGCTCGCGGCTATTGTTTTCGCTTTTTGTATTTAGCATCATTACTTTTGAGTGAGGGATTTTGCTCTCCTCACCAATCACACTTGTGAAATGTTTATCTTCTCATATGGAACTTAATGTTAGTTCGAGTTCCTAGCATCTTATGATCTTGATATTTTATTCTCAAAAAGGGGATCGTGTTGCCAATGCATTTAGTTGTAAACAACAGGTGACTGTTTCTTTGCCGATGTCCGAATGGAATGATCTTTTTACCAAGTTCATCGGATGTTTTGTTGTACTTCACTTTTGTTGAGCTTTGGTTCATTTGACGTATTGTTTGTACCACGTCGGTGTTCCAAATTATTTTGAGCTTAGGAATCCATAGAATTCTCTGAGCAAGCAGGTCCGGACTTATCCTCTCGTGCTCTTTATGGTGAACTTCTTATTCTGTTATTCTTTGAGTTGGTATGTTTGTGGTTGTTAGGAGAATCACCTACCTCTTTTAGAGTTCTCCTACAATAATAGTTTTCAGTCTAGTATTGGTATGGCTCTTTCGAAGCCTAGTACGGAAGGCCTTGTCAATCACCTTCTTGTTGGTTGGGATCTGGGGAGAAGCTTATTCTTGGTCCAGATTTTATTCGTGATTCTTCCGAGAAAATTGATCTTATTCGATTGAGAATGAAAGAGGCATAGAGTCGCCAGAAATCCTACGCGGACAACCGTAGGAAGCCTCTCGAGTTCTCGATCGGCGATCTTGTTTCTCCTTTGAATGGGGTTATGCGCTTCAGTATGACTGGGAAATTGGCTCCTCGTTATATATGACCATTTTCTATTACTGAATGTATTGACCCTGTGGCTTATAATGTTTCACTTCCAGCTCATTTATCTGGTATTCATGACATGTTTCACGTCTCGCAACTTCAGAAGTGCCTTCAGGAATCAGATTCTGTTATTACTCTCCTGACTTGCAAGAGCTTGAGGTCTCACCGGACTTATCTATTGTACAACAGCCTATGCACGTACTTGACACGGAGGTACGACACCTTCGAAACAAGGACGTGCCGCTCGTTAAAGTTCAATGGTCCGCTAATCCCAATGACTGTACTTGGGAAACCAGAGAGTTTATTGAGAGATCTTATCCGGATTTTTCTATCTTTACTTAGAAACGGTGAGAATGTCTTTTCATCTCAAGCTTATTTCTTTTTCTTTTGAATGTTGTATGTGTGTAGTTGTTACAAATACCGTCTCTAGGAATTGCGGGGACGCAATTTTGTAAGGAGGGGAGATCTGTAACAACCCGCATATTTAACGATTTTATATTTAAATGTTTAATTTAAATATAGCGTCGTTAGTCGGATTTTTGAGTCCGAAATGTTACTTTTTGCAAACGGCCGAATTGGAGCTCGAAACTACCTCTATTGGTTCCAAAATGGCGTTTGCGATCTTTTTGAGTATAATCTTTGATATGTTTGGAGTTTGTGAAATTTTGACCCTTTTTCTATTGGGTTTTAGGTTTGGGTTCATCCCCAATCTCCACTTAACCCTCTAACTCAGCCCCTTCTCTTCATTCATCTCCATTTCATTTCATTTCTCAAGCAAAAACTGAAAATGGTGGAAGGGAAAGAGAAATAGAAATTTGCAAGCCCTAATTCCATTTGCAAACTCCAAATTCTTGCTCCAAAATCATAGAGAAGCCATTGGTAAGCTCCTCTTCATCTTCTCTATCTCTTTCTCTCTTCAATCTCAGAAATTTCCTAAACCTAATTTAGGAAAATACTTGTATTATTCTTAGATTGAAGCTATTAGAGTTGAAGTGGAGATTTTTTGGTCTTCTCCTTGCAAATTGAACTCCTTCTTCTTTGTTTTTGAATTAGAAGGTGAGATTTTTATCTCACATCTATGTTTACAACCATGTTGGGTTGTTAGGTATGAATTCCCGACCATTATTCATGTGCAATTACTTATGATTCAGATTGGCTTTATGAAAATTGCAAATTTTGGTGTTTTGGAAGTATAAAACTCTAGAATCATAGTTTGAGGTTTGATCATGTGTTTGGAGTTGGGTAAGAGAGCCAATAGCGCTGGGTTGTCGTTGGGCATAATTCCCTAGCGTCGTTGCTCGTCGATTGCATTTTTGAAGGAGTGTTTCCTTCATATGAAAGGCTGAGATACAGCCATAAGGCTCAGTCAGTCGACTGACCTTCTGCAGTCAGTCGACTGGCTGTAGCCAATTGGCGTATCAAGGCCGTAAACAGAGATAAGAAGTCTCTATTTCCTGCAACCAGTCGACTGGCCATTTTAGTCAGTCGACTGAATGCAGGAAATGGGATTTTTATGTCTTTGGATCAGTCGACTGACTGCAGTAAACCAGTCGACTGACCTGCCTCATTTTGCCTAATGTGCCTATTTGTTTGTAATTCCCACTTTTATAAATTTAAATTGATTCCAATTAGTTGTTTATGCATATTTGACCATGATGATTCCTTTTTGACTTCATTCACGGGTTTTTATAAAATAATCTTCTAAAATCACATTTAAAAGTTCGTTTCTCCAATTTATAAATTCTATTAAAAAACACAATTTCGCATTTCGAGCGAAGTGGAAGGAAGATTAAATGGTTAGATAAAACACGGACCATGAATCCCTGCGTTTGTATTTCCGATTAGTCCCCGACCTATTCGATTGATCGTTTTGACCTTCGGGTTTGGTTTATCGATGATATGAGGTAAACTTTGTACCGCTTTGAGTGTGAAAGTGGCTGACGGATAGTAAACCGTTTAGTGTGAACGAGTGGTTATGGGACATACGTTAACACTTTTCGGATTCCTTTTCGAGAGTTGTGACACATTCCGCCAGTTAGTGGTGTCCAGTACTGGGTCTCTGACCTTCACCACTACGGTTTGTTGCCTTCGGGTATGTGCCTTCGGGTTTGTTGCCCTATAGTATCGCTTTCTATGTTGGTCGTTATGAGCCGCATGGGTGGTATTGGGGTGCCCTATAGTATCGCTTTCTATGTTGGTCGTTATGAGCCGCATGGGTGATATTGGTTTGGAGTCTTCGGGCTCATGGATCCTTGTTTATACAGTACTGAGCTCGAGCAATTTTATGATGTTTCATTAATATGTATATTCCCTTGGTATCGCCCTTCGGTGTTGGTCTTTTTGAGCCGCATGATGTGTAGCGATTACCTTGTGGAACTTGTATACCTTATGGGTATTTGTTATTTGCCTTTTGGCTTGATTTGGGATAATTGTATCCTTTGTTTATCTACGTCGCCGATGATATGAGGCTTGTTCTATATAATTCATCTTTTGTTGATGATTGTGTTATCTCTTTTAGAGATATTTGTTATACTTTGTAACCTTGCAGGTTTATTATTGTTCAGTTTATCTAACTGATTTGTTTAGCTAGACTGACCCGTGTATTTTATACTCGGTTCAGGCCGAAATGTTTCAGGTTAGGTACTTTGGTCTTAGCCTATTTTGCTTCCGCATGGACTACTTCGCTAGCTTCTTTTTGTCATAGCTTTTGTGTAGTCCTATTATGTTGTAACTCTGATATTTATTCTTGTGAACTCGTCTGTATATTGTGGTTTGCTATACCACTTGACATGTATTATTTTGTATACTCTGCTATGTATCAGTATATGTGTATATGATGGTTTACTGTTCTGTGATGTATATTGCATTTGAGTTGTTATATTCTGTTCTGATAGATCCTCTAGCCACCTATGGTTTTGTTTTAAGTATTCATTGGATATGTCGATCTGCTTGGTAAGGCAATTGTCGATGTATTCAATAGATAATTAAAGCAAGGCTATAGATGGTCGCTCCTAAACAGCCTTATTCTCCGTGTTAGCAGACGGTATTATCTATTAATACTCTTTGCTTGCGTGGGTATAGAGGTAGGGCGTCACAGCATTCGTAGTTGTATTTTAGTTGTGGACCACTATTTTGTATTTTTTTGACTTGTATTTTATTATGCACTCACGGACGCCTTCATTAATCACTGGATTGATAACAACATGTTAATAATGGAAATCGCCAACTCCGAAGTATACAAATCTATAGTACCTCACTCAGGTATGTACTGTGCTTAGAGGGAACACTTGCTATACACAAGATTTTGAACCCTAGAAATTTTGCTCAAATTAGGCTAGTATAGAGTATTTCCCAATAAATTATGATTTTAGTACAAATATGTTGACATGAATTTCCCAACCAGTAGCCTAACAAAATAGCAAGTCATAATATTTGCAGCATGACTATGAATAATTTTTTTGTCCTACTAACCCAATTGCATAACCAATCATGGAATGATTATGAAACAGTCGATGAATAATTTTTTTTGAATGTAAGTATTGTCGTTGTCATATTTTATATGGTTTTTAAATCTTGACTCCACCGAGTTTTAACTCGTGTAACGTTTCATATTTCTTCCATGCAGTATTTCTACTTCGTCATTGTGCTGGTGATCATTGTATGCAGTAGTAACCTAGAGGTACTAAACCTTGTAAATGCATTTACTTTCTTTATTTGTGCTGTAATTAGTCATATATTTTGAATGCAACACATTCTAAAGTTAATATCTATTACATTTTCCAATGTTCATGGAAAAAGTAACGGTGGAAATCAAACATAAAAGGATTAAGGTCCGGCACCAATGTTTAGCAGGAATAATACAGAGGAGCGTTGTTATAGTGGTAAGTTCTTTTGAGCAAGGTTTTATATTTTTCGCCCCTTCTAACATTATCATGTGGAATATATCAAACAGTATTTACACACATTCCATAAAACATTACCTATGCAAAATATAAAATTTAGGTACTATGTTGTCCAATAAGCTACTGGGATACCTGATCTTGTTTTCTTTTTTCATCTAACAGTGGATCCACACATATAATTATACTTTTCAAAAGAAAAAGCACAATCAATGGGACGATAATACTCTAATTTGGATATAAATGTTCTAAGAGTTGCAATGCAAAAAAATGTTCAAAGAATAATGGGAAAAGATTTTAAACGATCTAATATACGAAATAAATAAAACTATCAACAAATGACGTATTGTAATAAATAAAATTACTAAAATACCCTAAAAAATAATGAAGGATCAAACTACATATTATTATTAAAAACATTAAAAACTATTAAATAAAAATCATTATTTTATTCTAAGCCAATGCAATTTCTCTTGTAGACAGTGATGTCCTTGTCTAAGTTTTCTTTTTTCAATGTTCATTTCAATTTGCATGGTTCAGATTTAGCCTCCTGAAACAAATAAAAGTATGTTTAGTTATTAGACTGGTTTTGGAACATCATTAAATTTTTAATGCAGTTTTACCTTTCTCTTTTCTTCTTTGGTGCTAAAGGTTTTTGATCAGTAATGACTGTTTGAATTTTATTTGCAGTTAATTTCCTCTTTTCCCAATTGTTAATATAGTAATCCGTCTTTTTTATTTGGATGGCTATTTTTTTCCAACCAAATCACTGAATAGCGAAGCAATCTTTTCCTTTCCATTTTTCTATTATTACCAATTGAATTTCAATTAAATGAGAGATTAATAAATATATTTTTATGTGAAATATATGATATATATTGAACATAACCTGTGATTCAAGTTCAGTTAACCCTTTTACTGTATATTTTAATAAATGTTTGGCTTCTTTCTCAAACGCGACCAAATCAACCAATCCAGAATCATCCTCAATTTGCATATACAGTTTGTATCTGAAAGTACCATTATTGGTAAAACATATGTCAAATTGTTAAATAGTGATAAACTTTGTAAAAAATTTACCGTAGAATTGGGCATCTAGCTTCAGTTTCATACTTGTTGCAGTAAAATATTTCATCTATCTTTTCCACCATCTTCTTGCATTTAGGGCAAGACATATAACTCCAATCATATCGATCATAAATTTGTGATATACTGGCATGGCAATTAAACTTAGTTCCCTACAAAATGAAAAAAAATCATTATATTTAATGACTTGCTTAATTTAATAGAAATAAAATTTGGGTATCTTAGAAAAAAAATGTAGATGATGTCAAATCATACTTTGTTGCTTGGATTTTTCATTTCGAACAACAGTTCCTCCAATGTTTTTTCCTCCACGATTGCTTCCATGGTATTATTCTTTTTTATTGAGAATTTGAATCGTTGATTCATTTAAAGTAATCGTTTCTCTGTGATGTTAAAGACGTGAAAACAAAATATGCATTGAGGAATTAAATCATTACTTATTTCTTGCTAAAACATACCTTGTTAAAAGGGAAAAATCTTGCGGCACGTCCAAATTGATACACATATTGGAAGCATTTGTTGACTGCAAGAAATATGCACCTGTTTATAAAAATATAATAGTATTTCAGTAACAATTATTTAATGAAGGAAGAATCATTATTTGATGGGGTATTTTTTTTTTTACCTCCATAGCTCTGACTGTAGTAGAGGTAACTATTATGACAATGGTTCCTTTAATTTTTGAAATATATTCTTCATTGCATTGTTTAGCTAAATCTCCCCACAAGGTAATACGAATTGTTTTACCACTGTATAGATAACATAATTCTTATCTACAATTTTCTGTGAAGACAATACAGATTAGACCATTACTTGGAATTTGCAATGATAATATCTCTTTTCAAACTTTTGCTTTTTAGCTCGTCAAACTTGATTACTTCTTCAATATTTGACATGGAACATAGTTTGCCAATCACATCTGGGTAGTTATTAATACTTTGTTAACTAAGCGTGATTCAAGTGGTTCATTCTGCCAATGTATATTTGTACACTCACACCTAACAGATAGTGTGTCATTTCCATACTGCGATTCTATTTCATCCACTGGAAAAAACTCAAATTTGTATTTAGGAATCTCTATTTCACCGTCAAACACCTTTATTATGCATGTATTAGCACGAAATTCAATATTATATGGCTTTTCCATAACCTGATAAGATTTCTTTTGATCTTTGATGCTAAAGTTGCTTATTTCAAATATTGATCCCTCTGGAATGGAATCTGTTCATTAATTTTTTTTGGTATGATTGCAACCATTTGACACCCTTGATAAAAAAAGTAATTTTTTTTAGTATGGTCAATATAATTTTGAATAGTTACTTTCATTAATTCAGTGCTTACCTCTAAATCAATACGTAACATGTTAATCGCAAAAGTTTCATTGTTCTTCAAGTTAATCGACTTCCATATTCTAGAAACCCTCACTTTGATTTTGCAGTCCTTTATAAATGCGTGCAGAGACTGTAAACTGTAATAGTTGGCTTTCATCTTTTCAGTTCCATGTGAACATAAACTACTAGTAATAATTTTTTTTTACACTTAAGAAGTAGCAAATCTAATAAAGATATGATGACCTTTTTTGAAAAATTGTTATTATTCAAATTATAGTTCCTTTTCTAGTGAGAAAATAAGTTTATCTTCTATGCATAATAAATGTTTGTAGCGTAGAGCTAAAATGTTTGTAAAAACTGCACTGTATTATCAGGATATTTAAACTGAATAAAATACAAAATGAGAAAGCTAATTATACTTACATTGTATAAAAGTATTTATTTCATTATGCATAAAAGTAAGGAAATAACACAGTGGATTAAAAAATTGAGATATAGAGAAATACCTAAGTGGTGCAACAATAAAAGTGATCCGTGCTTGTGTAGTGATTATTGTTTACAATGTTCTACTTATATAGGAAATTTGATAAGGATATGAAACCGTTAAAGCAAAATAATTGCATTGAATGAGAAAAAAGAGGAAGACTCTACCATATAATTGGTGATTTTTTTTGAAATTGAATGAAATAGACCATATTGAACCATATGTGTACCTTTTATTATTGCATACAAATCTAATTAATTTGTTTCTGACCTTTGGGCATTAATTTCATTACACCATCATTTATTATTTGATATAAACGATTAATTTTAATTTAGTTTCTTATATGAGTAGTGGTATATTTACTTTACAGTTTTTTTTGTTACTGTAGATTGGATGGACTAGCATCAAAGAAGAGGTTGTGCTAGGTTGGACTCTATAGTTGTACAAAGATTATGGTGTATTTTGATGTTGTAATGTGAGCATCTTGAACAAAACTAAGTACAATGTTAAATGGTTTCAACTAGTTATGTATCGGATCATGTATGAGATCTTAAAAAATACATGCTTTGAATAATATGATTTCAAATGTATTAATGCTTCAAGTACCTTTGCATGGTTACAAAAATAAGTTTTATACGTTTTATTAGTATAAAGCTTTGAAAGATATTAGCTTGGATGTTTATGTGTGTTTGTTTTGATTATCTAAGCTCTGGAGATTTACAGAGTTATGAGTTTCCAATCTTATAACTGTTTCTGTATAGATATATTACTGTAGATCTCATTTATATTTATCGGTAAAAGTATAGTTGTTAAATTGAATCAATATATTTATAACAAGTATAAGTTTTAAAACTAAGACGCATAATAAGTTTATAACATCTATACGTGACGCACAAGTAATACAATCTAATATAATATATGTGTTAAAAGTAGGTGCATCGAATAATATATATGGATTTAGCATTGAATATAAAATATCTAGAGACTTTTAAGGAGAGGAGAGAGAAATTGCAGATTCAATGAGAGAGCTTTAAAATCTTCTACTTTACTATTATTTAATAGGTGTGAGGGATTTGTGGTACAATGGTATATATTGTGAACTTTTTGGTAAAGATTACAAGATATATGGATTTTGTATGCAACTTCTTAACTAATTAGTCAATAAAAATGTTGTTCTACTAGTGATCTGCTTATGGATTTATCTGGTGTGAATTGTTCTAGTAGTGCTACCCACCAACTCCTACTACAACCGAAAATGAAATTAATTGAATTTGGTCAATTTCTTTATTTATTTAGGAGGTTCTAAACTTTTAAGTTAATGCCCTATTTGTGTGTAACGCAGAATAAACCTCAGAGAATTTGGTGCATTCATTTGTAAACTATATGCACAAATGATGAAATAGGCTTAAAATAGAATAAAATGAATATGTTATATGTTTGCGCCAAAATTGGTCACAAACACCCAATACCGTGAAAGCACCAGTGTATGAATATAAATTAGTGATATTCAAACACAAACAACAAATCTCAACAAATGATAGACAGCAATCCAAAAGTAAAGAACAGAGACACAAGTTTTATAGTGGTTCGGCTATCTCCGGCCTACGTCCACTCCAATTTTTTTTTTATTGATTATCCTTGAAGATTACAAGTGATTACCACAGTTGTAGTGACCAAATCTGAAGAAAATTGCAATAATGATGCTATGGTATAATTTTAGCAGCGTCTGGGCTTGCCTTTCCTCTCCAAATTTTCCGACCCCTTTTCTGAATGACCAGGGGCTCTATTTATAGGTGTGGAAGGCCGAAATCCCGCCTAAAACCTGGGGAGACTGCTTGGCACGTGAGGGGGGCCCACAGGCCCGTGTTCTCGGAATCCGTGCCCAGTTTGGGATCGATTCGAAGTGACGTTCGAATCGATCAAGAATCCATCCAATTGAGCTGAAATTTGGTGTGAACATTCTTCAACATGTATGTAAGCTCCTGTAAAAATTTCATTGCATTTGGATCAACGGTTTGGAAGATATGATCGATCCAAGTTCAAGAATCCGTGCGTCCTGAATGGTTCGAACCCATGCTTCGAAACCATCTACTTCGAAACCATCCTCTTCGAATCCATAGGACCGACTCCTTCGAACCCATACCCTTCGAACCCATGCTGTTCGAATCCATGCTTTCTGAAGCCGCCTCCTTCGAGCCCATATCCTACGAGTCCATCCTCTTCGAATTCATCCCTTTCGAATCCATGTCCACTTCGAATCCATCTCCTTCTTCGAATCCGTGTCTATTTCGACTCCATCTCCTTCTTCGAATCCATGTCTACTTCGACTCCATCTCCTTCTTCGAATCCATGTCTACTTCGACTCCATCTCCTTCTTCTAATCCATGCCCACTTCGAATCCATCTCCATTGCATTGAAGCTACTCCTTTCGAACCCATCATGTTCCCATCGATTCGAAGCGTCATCGATGCGAACCTCCTGGGTTCGAACCTGATGGGTTCGAACCTGATGGGTTCGAACTACGTACTATTCCTACTTTGAATCCGTCATATTTCCTTCATACGAACTCCGATTAACCTGAAATTCGAAACATAGCCTTTCATAGTCCTTATCATCATTTCCAATCAATTTCGTCCCGATCGGAGTTCAACAAAATTTTGACGATATCCATTGTAGCCTTATCTCCAGTCCTGATATCCATAATTCCTTGCCAATTTGTTGATATTCCAGTTTTGACCAAAAAAATGGGATAACATTATATTTCACTAAATTCATAGTTGTCAAGGCAAAAAAGCTCCAGGCTCTCGCATAGCGCTTTTTTTGCGACTAGGGCTTTTTTGGACAATTTGAGCATCATTTTTCCGTTTTCAGCAAAAAATTGCACTTAGAAAATGCATAAAAATTCATTTTTTACTCCAAAAAATTGCATATAAATACAATATTGAGAATAAGATATCATACGGTTATCATAAATCAAACTAAGAAGGCACAAAGTCATTTAAAGTCAAGCGGAGTGCCAAAAGCCGGTGGTGGCAACGATTTTGAATCTAGGGTTTTTGTTTTGTTCAAGAACGTTGTATTTTATGTTCGATATTGAAGCTAGGTCGATAGAACACTTTTTTCTGTTTGCGGTTGGATTTTGGAACTCAATTGGGCTTCGTATTAAACCAAATGCTAAAATTTTATTTTCTCCTCAATAATGCTGCACAAGGCATGCTTTTTTAGCGCTTCACAAGCTGAGCGCTCTGGGGCCTTTAGGGCTTTTCTGGCGCCTTAGGCATCATTGGCGCTTTGAAAGGTTAAAAAGCTACAGGCTGGCGCCTAGGCGATGGCTTTAATAACTATGGTTTTTACTATAAAAATGTTACATATATATATTCTATACCAATGGTCACAGTCCTAGATATATTAGTGCGAGTGGTAAAATAGTTAAGTATGCTAGTTGCTAGTGGTATTAAGTTAAGTTTCCTAAATACATATATTTCCCAAAACCTAATTTTATATTGTGTTATAAAACGATGTAAAGAATGTCAAGTTATAAGGAGAATTTGATTAAATTTTTTTAAGAGGTTAAAACTCAATCAATATATTAATTTGTTGTCAAATATCTTTTAATAATTAGGATCAATGTGTTGCCATTATTCCCTTTTCCTTTTTTCAAACTCATATTGTAACATTCCATAAAATAAATCATAAATAAATGAAATAAAATTTAAGTAAATATAATAAGGTAGAATATGAAAATTTATAAATTTATAATTTGACCATGGAAGTTATTCCATTGCGATCGTGGAAATTTTTTGATCTATTTTCATATATAATATGTAGAAAACAGAGCTTATGCAAAGAAGATATGAGCGTTTGAAGTTTTCAGATTTAAATTAATTTAGTTTGAAATTCAAATTCATATGAATTTAAATTTAGGGTTTAAATTTAAAAATTAGCATGGAGGCTAAATAAATGTTTTAATTAACTTTTAACGTTAAGAATAAATAGGGTAAAAAATAAATTAAAATCGAAACGCAATTGAAATAAATCATTATTGCCCAAAATAAGGTAGAGTGGTTGACCTACATGGGCCAACCGATCAACCATAGCGGTCGACCGGTCAAGCTTAGTTGGTCGACCGTCTCCTAACGATGGCTGCCAAAGTTTTGTATTATTTAACGCTCCAGATTTGTCAGTTTCTCTTCCAATTTGATCATATGGTTCTGGTGCGTTACAACCCCTATAAATAGAAACTCACCCTCTTCAGTTTTTATTCATATTATTTTGGGGAATACAATGAAAGTCTACCCTTGTTATCTCTCGAAATTATATTCAGAAACTCTATAGACAGGTAAGAGCTCAATCACTTTTCTAATTATTTCTTCTTCTTCCTCCAATCTATTCTTCTCTTGTTCTTTCTCCAACTGTTCTAAATCTAATAAAAATATATACGTCTTTCTATCGTGTATATATCAAAAGAGAGATTCTGGAGGAGATTGAATGTCCTGCAATCCAAGGAAAGCGAAGATAAGACTGTACTGTGAGCGAGACCTTAGTATTTCTTTTTCAGTAATTGTTTGGTGTATCTCTATGGATTCGAATACGCCTCAGGGATTTTGGGATTATGGTACTACGATAGATAAAATCCTCCACGATTACTTTTTATTTTGTACTATCAATTTCTATGTAGAGATTCCCAATTATTTACATAAATTTGATGGAGTTTGTTTTGTTTATGCAATTTTCAATAATTTCATAGTCTATTCCACTTCTCCTTCTTCTTTAGTTCAATTTATGATTCTCTAATGAAATAAGCGGTTTAGATTACGAATTTTATTCGTAATTTACACCATTTAATCCTAGCAAATTTCCTTCTTATATATTTCTTTGTAAAAGAGGAGTTAAATAGAATATGGATTTTAGATTGCAATTCCTATTGTTTAGGATATTCCATTGAATTGGTGTAATAAATTGTGTCTTTATTTTATTTACGACTATGATATTGTAGTTTTGGTTATGAACATTTATTCGCTCTTTTGGATATTAGAATATCTTATTTTGCTATTGAAATCTTGGGAATTTGAAGAAAAATGTCTTTGTAACGGTATTTGGTTAGAGAATTGACTTTTAACGCTACTTTAGAGTGTAAGATCTATGCGTTTAGAATTTATTAGGCGATTTATTTATCTCTGTTAGTGTAATTAACATATAATTATTGCATATATGAAACAGTTAAGTGGTATTTATTTTCACTTATTTCCCCCATTAGGAATGTAATTGATTGTTAGACAAAAATAAGTGGAAACTCTTGTATGGTCTAATTATTATTCTAAGGCATAATAAGAAAGACTCCTCATAAGGCCTTATATATGAAACGGTGAAATAACTAGAAATATATATATATATATCTATATATATATATGGAGTGTATTTAATTTATGGCTAAGTCATAAGGATGTGAGGTCAACAGAGTTACATGACGAAAGTCTGTCCTTCATCTTGAGGCTACTAGCAGTTATGTACACTTCATATTGATGTGAGATATCTTTATGATAAATATTTATGATGACGTGAGGTTAGTTTAAAATTTTGTAGGCGAAATTTGGCCAGCTAATCTGGCTACTAGTTTCTACGGATAGTTAGACTAATATGAGACGTCATTATGAGTATGGGCCACAGTACGGGAGACCTGTGTTGGATCATAGGTTTTGATTGCTGACAAGACACAACAATTCATGAATCTACGATTACGATAACATCCAGACTCATCGGCTCAATATATGGTTTGTATAGTTATATATTTTAACAAGAGTCATCAAATGTGTATTTAAAGTCTAGTTTAGTGCTTTGTTAAAATCTTTCCTCAAGAATCATCATTCACATTCAAATAAACTTGCATAGATATTTTAATCAAAATCAAGTTGTCAAAAAAGCATGAAGCGGGGCTCGAACCAGAGTCACTAGTTTGAAAAGCAAGTACTCTAACCAAATGAGCTACTGCAATTTTTGCTTAAAAACAGAATTCAGTCGTCTGAATACAGTCAGTCAATCGACTGATTCTGTGCATTTTAAAATATTTGTGCATAATTTTTTACATGTCTTCACTATTCAGTCGACTGACCATTTTCGACCAGTCGACTGACCATTTTCGACTAGTCGACTGACATGAACCCAACTGTCATATTTTGAAAAGACATCTTCATTCTACGAAAGGTTGTGTTCTTTCTATGAATGAAAATGGACGCTCCTTTTGGTCAAAACCCTTCACCAATGGTAGTAACTCTCTGTCTACTATAAATACATGTTCTCAAACACTTCATATTACTGAAATTCATTCTAACTTTCTTATATTCTTCTTGTGCTCTCACACTTGCATTCAAACAGCGAACATATTTTTACTGCTTTGAATCATCAAATAAACTTTCATAATCTTCGATTCTTAGCATTACCTTCTCTTCATATCTTCACATACACTTCATATACTTGAGGATTTGATTATAGAAGGTTTGTACTATCAGAGACAAATTAGTGTTATCAAGAACACATAGTGTCAGACATACTTTTGTATTAGTGAAGTCCTCTTCTGCTGCTGAGGCGAAAATCCTGTTCTGCTGCTCAGGTGTCTGTCCTGCTGCTCGGACTGTGTATACCTGTTCCTCCGGGTTAAGTGAGGATTATTGTTTTAGTGAAATTCCGGAAGGTGTCTGGGACTGGATGTAGGACGGTGCTCCGAACCAGTATAAAAATCTCTGGTGTTATTTTTATTATATTACTGCTTTTATATTTAGCACTTTTTACTACATTACTATACTCTACATTATTAGATCCATATTGCACGATCCTACACACTTTCATTTGGTATCAGAGTAAGGTCATCATATAAACATAACACAGTTATCTGATAATCTAAAACCCTGGAATTCTATCGATCGTCACAACATCATAGAATAACGACTAGAAAACGATCCAATCGAAATACAACAGGCAAAATCCCTATCACAGCCACCAGTGAGGACTACAAAAAGTACTTTCTGATTTACAAATTTCAATAAAAGATAATAATAAATTAGTTAGTATTAGCAATAAGATTTCAAAGCTTAATTTTATTATTTTAGAAAAGACGAAATCTATAGAACGTGAAAATGAGAAATTGGAAAAATGAGAAGTTAGATTTGGAAAATCTACTTGGTGTTTTAAAGAATAATTTTATAATTATTAAAGATTTTTTAGATGAACAAAACACCATATTTGAATGAGAGAGAGAGAGAGAAACTTTCAAAAGAAATTTTTGATTTGAAAAGACAAAATGAATTATTACAATCCTCATTAGATAATTTAGAATTTCAAAATTCCCTTCTCAAAAATGAGAACCGCAAGTTAAAAAACGAGATCTCTAAATTAAATAAGAAAATTGATATTTTGAATAATAGTAATATTTCTTTTGAAAATAATAGTTGTGACTTTAAGGCTAAATTTGATAAACTTAACACTGAAGTCACAAAATTTAATAAAGGTCAAAACGATTTAAACATGATTTTATCTAGTTCTAGACCTTTAAATGATAAATGTGGTTTAAGATATAATAAAACAGGTCGTAGAAATAGCACTAGACACGCTTTCATGTATAGTAAATATGTTAGTGCTAGTGCTAGTGCTAGATTACGAGAAAAGTCTAAATCCAATTTTTATAGAAATTCAAATACTGCAATGACTAATAATGTTTACAATTTCTTTAGTGGTACAAAATCATTGACGGGAAATATGAATAAAAATTATCTAAATATTTGGGTTCCTGTTAATTGGAAAAATAGAGAAAAATACGTTGATGATTATTTTGATATGGTAGTTAATAATGAAAATTATATTTATAAAGGTTCAACCACACCCAAATGGGAATGGTTTCCTAAAAATAAAGAAATTATAAGAACCTTGGGTATCGTATGCTTTAAATGTTAATTTTTTTTCTGATACCTTACATTATATGGAGAAGTTATTTTGTTTTATGTTAACACTTAAGTGAAATATAATTTATATCATCATATAAACTCTCCTTTTTGTCGATGACAAAGGGGGAGAAAGACATTGCTCTAACACTGTTTGCAGGAATATCCATGTAAGCATATATTAAGGAGAAGAAAAGATTAATTATTTACAGGAATATATAGCATAGATTCAAGGGGAGAAATCTATAGCACAATTGCATAAATATATTCAGTGAGAGAGATAAGATCAACAAAGCTTGTTAATTCGTTCGTAGCATAATGAAATTGTCATCATCAAAAAAGGGGAGAATGTTGGATCATAGGTTTTGATTGCTGACAAGACACAACAATTCATGAATCTACGATTACGATAACATCCAGACTCATCGGCTCAATATATGGTTTGTATAGTTATATATTTTAACAAGAGTTATCAAATGTGTATTTAAAGTCTACTTTAGTGCTTTGTTAAAATCTTTCCTCAAGAATCATCATTCACATTCAAATAAACTTGCATACATATTTTAATCAAACTCAAGTTGTCAAAAAATGCATGAGGCAAGGCTCGAACCCGAGTCATTAGTTTGGAAAGCAAGTACTCTAATCAAATGAGCTACTATAATTTTTGGTTAACAATAGAATTCAATCGACTGAATACAGTCTGTCAGTCGACTGAATCTGTGCATTTTAACATATTTGTGCACAATTTTTTACGTCTTCACTATTCAGTCGACTGACCATTTTCGATCAGTCGACTGACCTGAACCCAACTGTCATATTTTAAAAAGACATCTTCATTCTGCGAAAGGTTGTGTTCTTTCTATGAACGGAAATGGACGCTCCTTTTGGTCAGAACCCTTCACCAGTGACAGTAACTCTCTGTCTACTATAAACACATGTTCTCAAACACTTCATATTTACTGAAATTCATTCTAACTGTCTTATATTCTTTTTGTGCTCTCATACTTGCATTCAAACAGCGAACACATTTTTAATGCTTTGAATCATCAAATAAACTTTCATAATCTTCGATTCTTAGCATTACGTTCTCTTCATATCTTCACATACACTTCATATATTTGAGGATTTGGTTATAGGAGGTTTGTACTATCAGAGACAAATTAGTGTTATCAAGAACACACAGTGTCAGATATACTTTTGTATTAGTGAAGTTCTCTTCTGCTGCTGAGGCGAAAATCTTGTTCTACTGCTCAGGTGTCTGTTCTGCTGCTCAGACTGTGTATACCTGTTCCTCCGGCTTAAGTGAGGATTGTTATTTTAGTAAAATTTCAGAATGAGTCTGGGAATGGACGTAGGACGGCGCTCCGAACCAGTATAAAAATATCTGGTGTTATTTTTATTATATTACTGCTTTTATATTTAGCACTTTTTACTACATTACTACACTCTGCATTATTATATCCATATTTCACGATCCTACACACTTTCAGCCCGCTTCAGAGTCTTGAGGTATCAAGTGGTAATTTGAGGGCCCGCATCTTTCATCCAAATGAAGCATTAAATGGCCTCGAGGACACATTATGTGGTATCTCTTCAGGGGTCTGCTTTTGGATAAGCTATTAAGTGAAGATTGATGGTCCGTCTTTCCAAATAAAGAAGTATTAAGCGATTTGAGATTCTATATGATTCTAGCTAGATAGTACCATTGAGGAGCACGTTTTGAAAAATGTATTAAAAGATGGAGTCTACCTTTATTAGGGCATTAAACGATCGCTGCCTTCCTATTCTCCAATAAGTGGTATTAAGTGGCGTGGATACTATCTCTTGCATTGCTAGTTAATTATAACGTGGGATTTGTGTTATCACACTTTGGAGACTAGCTTCTTTCCTTAAAAAAAGTATTAAATGATTTTGGTAGTTTTATGTTTGTATACATATCTTATTTTAAAATATACATCCAAGAACCAAAAAGGTAAGATTTGAGATTTTTATTAACCAAACACTTATTTCGACTCCCTCCTTATTACAACACAGGTTAAAGTACGTTAATGACAAAGATGACACTTAGATACAAAGTTGGTTTGCATGCGGTAGTATTTATCATTTTCACTTGCTTTTATGCGTACCTATGTATCTAGCCTGATTTTGTAAAAGATTAATGATACAATTTGATGGTACTTTGTATTTTGACATAATTTTGATTTTGAAATAAATGGGTATACTTTGCTGTTATATTTTTTTCCATCCGCTATGAGTTCTGAAAGTTTAGTAAGACAATATACTGTTATTATCGTAGTTCTATCAACAACTTACCTTAGAGTGGATCTACTTTTCGATGTGCCTTTTCTGAGTCGAAATTTAGGACCATTCCATGGTGGGTTGTTGCATTTGGTATCAGAGCCTAGGTTATCTGATCAATGGGAAAAAATTATATATATGAGAGAGATACTTGTTATTTTTAAAAGGCTTTCCAAAAGATTTCAAAATTCTTACAATATGTATATTTCTGTATAACTTTTTTTAACCATACACATATATACTAGGTAACGCTTTTCTTTCAGCATATAAATACTATCTTAGGAAATCATCACTAAAGATTCAACCTACATATAGTTGATATGGCTGATAATCAATCTTTTTCTGGACAAGGGAACTCTTCTCATGAAAGACCACTTATTCATGGAATGCTCGAATGGTTTAGACAACATCTTATGATTGTTAAGCAGCACCCCGTCCTTTACCCTGCCCATTATTGCATCACCTTGTTCTGTCAACTTTCCTAAGTTGTGTAAGGATTTTCTCAATATGGGAAGGAAGACACGCTTTGGAACTGAAGGATGTTCGAAGGCTAAAGCTTGGGCTAGTAACCGCGAGATGATATTTAGAGAGCTTGGTTGGGATAATCAGCTAAGAAGGAGAATGGCAGCTCGACACCTCAAGGAGGATGCTTTGGATTGGTAGAACTTTGTGACTAATGAGCACCCTAGAAGGATATTCTCTTGAGACAAATTCAGGGATAGATTTGAGATGAGATTCATGTCCAGAGCAGAGCTTAAGGTTCATTTAGCTGAGACAAGGAGGTTTAACTCTCAAGGAGTACATAGCTAAGTTTACTGAATTAGCCCAATTTGGGATGAGCCGAATAGACACACCTATGAAAAAAGGCAGTGAAGTTTGTGAAGAGCCTAAACTCCCCGTTAAGAGAAATGTTGTTGATCAAAGTCCCAATTGGGGCCATATATAAGATGTTGGAAATGGCAATGCTGCATTGGCCAATACGAAAGGAAAGGAAGTTAAAAAGAAGACCGTGCCAACCCAAAAGCATGGAGGGTCTAACAAGGGAAGCTTTTGGGCCAGCAAGAGTCAAATGGGAAGTTTAAGAAGGATAACAAGGCGTGTCCGAGATGCTATAAGAAGGGTCATGAAATCAAAGATAGTAGGGTGAGTTTGATGGAAGAAGCATTTAAAGGGAACTGCTTTAATTGCCACGAGGAAGGGAATTACAAGAATCAGTGTCCCAAAATGGATAAGGAAGGATCAAGCGGATGTGCCTCTGCTATTGAAGCTGTCCTTATTGCTAGTAAACCACCAAGAGACCAAGGGAAAGCAGCTTTAAAATGTATAATTCTTATTTTTCGGGTTACTATTCATACTGTAATTGATTTAGGGGCATCACATTTCTTCGTAGCTAAGAATTAATGTAGAAAATTTCTTAAACCTCCAAAGCAAGATGGTCAACAACCCAATAGAGGTTTCCAATTCCATGGGGGTTCAGCCCATCTTTCTCTTACTTGCAAAGACCTAGTGCTTGACATATACGACGTTGATTTCATATACAATGCATACGTTCTAAACTTTGAAGGGTATAGACCTATCTTAGGTATAGATTGGTTGTCATATTATAAAGCCATTTTCGACTGGGATAAGATGGCTGTATGACTAAGGAGTTGTGGAGCTCATGACCTAAAAGTTATTTTTGCATCTAAAGGTTTAGTTGAGTTAAGCTATTTATACTCACTAAGTCAACCTGTTATTGGAGAACCATCGTATGTATCCATATTTTGAGCATTTCTTAATGTCTTTGAGGTGGCCTTCGGTCTCCCACCCCACAGTGAGATCGATTTTCAAATTGATTTGGAGGATGCAAGGCCCGTTGCCCTACCTTTAAGGTATATGCCCCCAAAGAAAGAAGAAAATTGGATAATCAAATCTTGAAGCTATTGAAGAAAGGATTCATCGGTAGGAGTAATTCTGAATGGGGAGCCTCTATTATTTTGCCACTAAGGCAGACGGTTCTTTGAGACTCTACGTCGATTATAAGGAATTGAACAACTTGACAAGGAAGAATAGGAACCATTTACCTAGTATTGACGACTTGTTCGACCAAATTGTAGGATTTGAGGTCTTTTCTCAATTAGACCTATCAACGAGATTCCATCAGTTAAGGATAAGAAAGGAGAGAAACTCGAAGATCGCATTTTGCACTCCAAATAGGCTCTATGAGTGGGAAGTTATGCCTTTTGGATTGAGAATGCCTTAACAAGGTTTGCAGATTTGATGAGTTTAGTATTTAGGAGGCAACTCAAAAAATTCATCTTGGTGTTTATTGATGGTACCTTGGTTTTCTCCAATGGAAAGGAGCATGCAGACCACCTTAGGGAGGTATTAGAGACTTTGAGGAGGAAGCAACTCAAGGATAAATTTTATAAATGTCATTTTTGAAAGAATGAAGTTAGATTTCTTATACATATTGTTTCGGAGCAAGGATTGGCTGTAGACCCTACCAAAATGGAAGCTGTCCAAGGATGGAAGACCCATAAGAGTGCATTAGAGGTTAGAAGTTTCTTAGGGTTCGCAGGCTAATATAGATAGTTCAACAAGAACTTTGTGAGAATAGCAGCCTCCTTAATGTAATTGACTAAGAAGAACCTAGTTTGTGCTTAGGATAAAAGATGCAGTAATGAATTTAAGAAGCTTAAGAAGTCATTAACTAGTGCACCTATACTTACTATTTCCAATGGAACCAAACCGTTCATGATTTTTACAAATGCTTGTGGAATAGGATTATGAGCAATTTTAATGCAAGAAGGGAAAGTACTTGCTTATGCTAGTAAGCAGCTAAAAGATCATGAGAAGAAGTATCGAGTGCTTGACTTGGAATTGACAGCAATTGTCTTTGCCTTAAAGATGTAGAGACAATATCTCTTAGAAGAAGGATTTGAGTTATTCATTGATCACAAATCACTCAAATACCCATTTTTTCAAGAAGATTTAAATCTTAGACAACAAAGATGATGGAGTATTTAACATCATTTGATTTCAACATTCAGTATGCCCCTGGAAAAGGAAACGTGGTCACCGATGCCCTTAGTCGGAGGCTTGTTACCCTTAGTGCTATATGAATGAAGACAGCTGGAGTTTCCCTCGAATTGAGATTAGACCAGCCTTGATGGATTGTATAGGGCATGAGAATGCGAAGGATGATAAGTTAGTAAAGATTTTGGAGAAATGAGGAAAGGACAGCATTTCCCCCATGCTAGGAGATATACAATTGATGATAAGGGAAGCTTGAGAAGAGATGAACGCCTTTGTATTCCAATAATTAATGATTTGTTGAGAGAAGTGCTTATAGAATGTCACTATTCTAGGATGTCCATACATCTCGGAGGAGATAAGTTGTGTAAAGACATGAAGAGGATTTTCTTTTAGAATGAAATAAAAAAGAGCATAGCTGAGTTTGTTTCTAAGCGTTTAACATGTCAGAGAGTAAAAGTTGAGCAAGGAAAGCCTGGTGGATTATTATTACCTTTGGAAATTCCGATGTGGAAATGGAAACATATTTCAATGAATTTTGTGAAAAGATTGCGTAGAAGTCAAAAGGGCAATAAGACTATTTGGGTTGTTGTGGATAGGCTCACTAAGAGTGCTCATTAGGAGAAATAGGACTGTCACCTCTCTTACATAGATTTACATCAAGGAGGTAGTTCATTACATGAAATTTCTATGAGCATAGTCAGTGGTAGGGACCCCTAGTTCACTAGTGAGTTTTGGAGGAGCTTATAGACAACTTTAGGAACTTCTTTAAATCTTTGCGCTACATATCACCCACAGACTGAAAGACAAACAAAAAGGATGAATATGATTTTGGAGGACTTGTTGAGAGCTTGTGTGTTGACTTCAGAGGACATTCGAAGCTGCATCTACCTTTGGTTGAGTTTGCATATAATGACAGCCATCAAGCAATGATTAGTATGACCCTTCTTGAAGCACTTTATAGGTGGCCATGCAAATGCCTAGTTGTTGGTGGGAAACCACCAACAAAGTATTACTTGGACCTGATTTGATATGTTGTACCATAGAAAAAGTAGAGTTGATCATATAAAGGATGAAGGCAGCACACAACCGTAAAAAAATTTATGTGGATAAAAGAAGAAAAGAGCTTGAGATTGGAGATATCGTGTTTGTTAAAATCTTTGCTCTTAGGAAGGTTGTTAGATTTGGTAAGTCCGGAAAATTGGATCTAGGTTTGTCTGGTCATTCAGAATTTTGGAAAGAATAGGAAAATTGGCATACCGTGTGAAGCTTCATGATAAGTTGGCAGGTGTCCATAATGTTTTCTACGTTTTTCACCTTAAGAAATGCCTTCATGACACCGCTATTAGTATAGAGCATGGTCATATGAGGGATTTTGAGACGGAGCCGACAGTGCCTTGTGCCACTGCACGCATTATGGAGCACGAAACTAGGAAACTTCGTAGTAAAATAATTAGATTGGTCCAAGTACAATGAGGGGCAATCCGGCGGAAAGCACATGGGTGACCGATGAGAAGATGAAGAACACTTACCTATATCTTTTCACTGGTTGCATCGTGGTTGCTAGATTGGATGATGGAGATAGCTGTTACACTTTTTCACAATCATTTTGCACTCACGTAGAAATTTTATGCATGTTTAGGGTTTTTGCATACATACTTGCACAACATGATTATACCTTTACGCTAAAATTGAGCTTATTTAAGCATGTCTGCAGTATATAATCATATTGCACTATTGGTTGAGTAGATGGTATGTAGATGGCTTGGTTGGATAACATGAACGTTACTGCGCGTTACGTTGTGTTTGCCCTTTGAAAGATTTCAGGATGAAATCCTTTTTAAAGAGGTAGAATGTAATACCCCGTAAATGAACCATAAATAAATGAAATAAAATTTAAGTAAATATAATAAGGTAGAATATGAAAATTTTATAAAAGTTGGAATTTGACCACGGAAGTTATTCTACTGTGTTCATGGCGAAACTTCGATATATTTTCATATATAATATGCTGAAAATGAAGCTCAAATGAAGTAGATATGAGTGTTTGAAATTTTCAAATTTAAATTAATTTAGTTTGAATTAAAATTCAAATGAGAATTTAAATTTAGGGTTTAAATTTCGAAATTAGCTTGGGGCCAAGTAAACGTTTTAATTAACGTTTAATGTTAAGAACAGATAGGGTAAGAAATTACTTGAAATTAAAACGCAACGAACGAATCATTATTGCCCAAGCCTAAAATAAGGCTGAGCCACTCGACCTACATGAGCCAACTGGTCGACCGTCTCTGATGGTGGCAGCTAGGGTTTTGCATTATTTAATGCTCCAAATTTGTATGTTTCTCTTTCAGTTTGATTCTATGGTTCTGGTGCGTTTCTACCCCTATAAATAGAACGCTAACGTCTCAACTTTTTATTCATATTCTTTTGGGGAATACAATGAAACTCTGCCATTATTGTCTTTCCAAATTAGATTTAGAAACTCCGTAGAGAATTCAGGTAAGAATTCAATTTCTTTTCTAATTTTTTCGTCTTCTATCTCCAATATATTCTTCTTTTGTTCTTTCTCCAATTGTTTTGAATCTAATAAAAAAAAAATATCTTCCCTATCTTGTATATATCAAAAGAGAGATTTTAGATGAGATTGAAGGGCATGCAAATGCAATGAAAGCGAAGCAATGGCTGTCCTGTGAGTGGAAACCTTAGCATTTCTTTTTTATTAATTTTTTGGTGTATCTCTATGGATTTTAAAATGTCTTAGGGGCTTTGGGATTATGATAATACAACAGATAAATCCTCCGAAATTCTTTTTATTTTGAAATTTCAATTCTATGTTGAGATTCTCAATTATTTATATTAATATGATGGAATTTGTTTTATCTATGCAATTTTTGATAATTTCATAGTCTATTCCACTTCTCTTTCTTCTTTAGTTCAATTTGTGATTCTTCAATGAAATAAGGCGTTTAGATTAAGGATTTTATTCCTAGTTTACACCACTTATTCCATACAATTTCATTCTTATCTATTTCTTTGTAAAAGAGGAGTTGAACAGAATATAAAGTTTAGATTGCAATTCATATTGTTTAAGATATTCCATTTAATTGGTATAATAAATTAGGTTTCTATTTTATTTATAAGTCTGTTATTGTAGTTTTAGTTACGAATAGTTATTCCTATTTTGGATATTAGAATCTCTTATTTTAGTATGTTGAAATCTTGGAAATTTGAAGAAAAATGTCTTGTAATGGTATTTTGTTAGGGAATTGATATTTAACCCTAGTTTATGCTATAAAATTCATGCGTTTAGAATGTATTAGGCGTAAATATCTATTTATTTCTATTAGCGTAATTAACATATAGTTGTTGCATATATGGTGTAGTTAATTAGGTATTTAATTTCATTTATTTCCCTCATTAGGAATGTAGTTGATTGTTAAGAGAAAATAAAAGGGAACTTTTATATAGCCTAATTATTATTCTACGGCGTAATAAGGAAGATTTCTCACAAGGCCTTATTTATGAAAGGGTGAGATAAGTATTATATATATATGGAGTGTATTTAATTTATGGCTAAGTCTATGCAAGGTCAATAGAGTTATATGACGGAAGTCTGTACTTCACCTTGAGGCTACCAACAGTTATGTATACTTCATATTGATGTGAGATGTTCTTATGATAAATATATATAATGACGCGATTAGTCCCAAATTCTATATTGGAAATCTACCCAGCTTATCTGGCTACCAGTTCATACGAATAGTTGGACTAATGTGAGACCTCTTATGAATATGAACCATAGTACAAGGGGACTACTTTGGGGTTTGACGTATTAAGTGGTTGTTCGAGCGTTTGCCTCTTTTACCTAAATGAAGTATTAAATGGTCCAACGGACAAGTTAGGTGGTATCTTTCAGGAGTCCGCTTCTGAATAAGGTATTAAGTGACCGATTGAGGGTCCGCCTTTCTAAATAAAAAAGTATCAAGTGACCGAGATTTCATATAATGCCAGCTAGATAGAACAATTGAGGAGCACACCTTGGGAATATGTATTAAACGATGAGGTCTGCCTTTATTAAGGTATTAAGCGACCGTAGTCTGGCTATTCTCTAGTAAATGATATTAAGTTGCTTGAGTACTATCTCTTGCATTGCTAGTTAAATAAAACGTGCGATTTGGGTTATAAGATTTTGGAGACCTGCTTTTTCCTTAAAAAGAAGAATTAAATAATTTTAATGGTTTTATGTTTGTAGATATATTCTTATTTTGAAATATACTGCCCAAGTACTGAAAATGTAAGACTCGAGGATTTTATTCACCAGACTTGTTGTTTTGACCCCCCCCCCCCCCACTCATTACAACATTAGTTAAAAGACGTTTATGGCGAAGATGATGTTTAGTGATGGAGATAGTTTGCTTATGGAAATATTTATCATTTTCACTTGCTTTTATGTGTACTTATGTATCTGAATATTGTTGTAATGGATTTACAATACGATTTGATGGTACTTTGTATTTTGACATACTTATGATTTTGAAATAAATGAGTACACTTTGCCGTTATATTTTGTTGAATCCGCTGTGAGTTCTGAAAGTTTAGTTATGATTGTATACTGTTATTTTATTAGTTCTACCAACAGCTTACCTTAGAATTGATCTAAGCTTCGATGGGTCTTTTCTATATCGAAATTTAGGCATGTTCCAGGATGTGTTGTTACACATATAGAGTAGAAAAAGGTTATTAATAAAAACCTTAGACAATAAGAGAGAAGTTGGGGAAAAAAATACACCGAGACAGATTGTAACTTATAGTATTACTTGTCAATGGCGAAATCAAAGGAGTAATGTATTTTCAAAAATATTATTTTTTAAATTAATTAAAAATACCGTTAAACTAGAAATCCCTTGAATTTTAAATTAGTTTTAAAAATATTATTTTTTGTCAATATGTATATGAGTTATTATATTGTATAAAGTGTCAAACCTTAGAAAAAACAAATTCCTAAGAAATTTTAGTCCTATCTGGCAACTGTTTATGTGATCGTTATATAGATTTTCATTTTTATTGCGAAATGGATATTATTATTCATCCGATACAATAGTTGTTGGATTTCTCCCAGTAATGGACAAGTTGCAAACACAATAAAGTTCACATTTCGTAAATTTCGGTTGTTTTTCCTTTTAATATCATTAGTTGGTGTTTTCAAGACAAAGGATGGATAAGTAAGATTATATTATACACAAAAACATACACCGTTATGAGCATATATAGATATATTTTACAAGCCTCCAAATCACATTGCAATTATAAATTGGATATAACTTTAGCCATTTGTGCATATGTACAAACTTTGACCGTTAACAGTTAAGAACAAACAACTTCATAACTTAGTCATATGGGAGATAATCTGACATAATCATATGACGGATAATTAGATACATTAGGCCTTTTGTTTTTATTTTGTTTCAGTATCACAATAGAACACTAATTTATTTATATTCTAATTTTAAATGATATGATTGCTCTACTTTGAGAATTTTGGACTTGCAGATTTAGATTACAGATCATTTGGAACATATAACCTCGAGTTTAATACAGTTTTTTCAACTATTATTTGGATACTATTGAATTGAGAGATATATAAAATCTATAAGGTACTTCCATTTTTCTGTATCCCAATAAGTTTTACTATTGTGTTTTGTTTGCTAGATAATGACACATTGAAGGCATGAGGATAGCAATAAGCCTTCTTCTGTTAATTGTTTTAAACCATTATTAACCAGTCTTCATTCAATCGTCAAACTAACAATCACTATATGTATCATCTATACTATACTATTATTATTGAGTTAGATTTCAAGAGCACACATGCCTCTTTCATATTTTAGGAAATGAACAGTCGCATTTTTGATTTCTTTATATTCCAAACTTTGAAATGTGATAACTTTTTCTACATTAATTGGATTTAAAAATCGTTTTCATTGTAAAATCTCAAATTTAATATGCTTTCCAATGATATCCATTGTTGATAGCTAAAAATAAAAATTTTAAAATCGTAATTTTATATAGTAGTTTTAACTACATTTATATAATCCAATTATTTTGTGTCACCGCTGTGTATCGCGATTCTGTAACAGCATTATTATGATGATCATAAACATTACATAGTAGTTTTACCTAGATTATTATAATGTATTTATTATCTTTTAACATACTTGAAAGGAATATTTTTTTTGAATTATACAATTATGGTTGCCTTTGAATATTGTAACTGCATTATGTAATAAAGTAATAATTTTGATTGTGTTTGATAGTTTATTCAAACTTAGTGCAGTTACAATTTAACCCCATCAAAAAATGGTGTAATTATTTATAGACATTTTTGAATTAATTTAACTATGTTGGACTTTTTTTATTGCATTTACTATTGATTTTGACTATATTTGATAATTTTATTCAATTTTAAAACAGTTATAAATTAATGAAATTAAGAAAATGCAATCATAATTTACCAGCAAGTTTTGGGTAAATTTAACTATATTTGAAGATTTTTAACCACATTTATATGATGTAGTAATAAATTTGGCTACATTTCAGGAACGTATTCAATCTTAATACAATTAAAATTTAACTATATTAATAAAATGCAGTTATAATTTAATAACAATTTTGAATTATGCATGGTTGAAATTGAATATTTCAACTATATTTATGTGATGTAGTAATAATTTTGGTTGTGCACGATGATTTATTCGAGCTTACCGTAGTTAAAATTTAAATGCATTAAGAAAAAGCGGTTATTATTTTGCAGTATTTTCAGAATTAAGCAATTATTGTTGCTTTTGAATATTTTAACTGCATTTGTGTGATGCAGTACTAATTCAGCTGTAGTAATGATTTTGTTTGACGTTAACGATAATAATTTAACCGCATTATGAAAATACAATTGAAAAATGAATTTTTCTTTTTGATAGCTTTAGATAATTAAATGGCGACTTCACATAATTAATGTTTGATTCAACAGTGCAGCTCAGCGTTTAATACATTGCTTCCAGGTTTGATGACACAATTTGGCTAAGTTTACTCAATTTCGTTTACAATTACGATGATCAATAATACAATAAGCATATAAGTTGTTGTATTCGGGCTTAAGGTAGATGCGCGGTTTAAGTGCTGGGTCAAAACATGTGATGTAGTGAGAATAATGTTGATAGCCACCTAAATGAGTTTATTTTTTTATTTTTTGTAGCAAATTCTAAAATCACTTGCACCACCACTGTCAAAAAGCTTCTAGAAAACAATTGATGAATGTATCTTTGTATAGATGATCATGTAGTCATAGTTCGATTATTAGATATAGTTAACTAGCTCAGACGAGAATTGAGAAAATTTAGTAATAATACTGCATCAATGACACTTTTGTCTTTTTTGGCTGCAGATACAAATACCTTTAATGGTTAAAATAATTGACTGATGTAGTGCATCTATTAGGACCAAGAAAACATCGCATATTTGCGCTCAATCCCAATACCATACATTCATTGCTAGCAGTTATTTCTGAGGCTAAAAAAAGAATAGACTTCTCACAATTGTTCTCTTCTGTATGTTTTGGATATTTCCAAATATTGGTTACTACGACCAGCTATATGCCGTGTTTTGTACCCTGCATCGACATAGATCAAATTCAGTGAACAATAGTAATTTATATTGGAACCCATTTATTTTCTTATTACATCATTATTTCTATTTCAATTGAATCTTTTGTTTTACTATTTTTCCCCTGTACTACATCTGTTGCTTTTTCTTTTTTTTTCCCTCACTTTTTTCATCTGTTGACAAATACTTTTCCTGACTGTTTACAAATTTTGTCATATTACTATAGTTCTTCTCATTGCAAAAAGCTTTTGTTACTCTTATTTAATTGAATCGAACCGCACTGTGTCTTTGTGTCTGCAGTTCACAGCGAATACTTCAACTATATCTATACACATTGAAACAGCTGTGTAATTGCTAAAGCAACAATATTGGCGTTATATGCCACAGTGAATATATCTATGGATTCCTCTAAATAGTCTGTGAACTTTAACATATTCACTGTAATTGTTTTGTTCGATTTTAATTGTGATTATTATAACCAAATATATCTATGTATTCTTTACCCTACCAAATTATTATTCATGATGTAACACTATCGTTCAACAATGTTTTTTCATTACCACCATATTAAATTTCTTATACATTTGGATATGAGCTATGCAACAACAACACTTTTTCAACATCCGTGTGCGACGCACGGGTTTGCACTAGTTTCATATAAAGAGAGAGTTTTCCTTTTCTTTTTTATGCAAATGATACAGACAATTATCATATTAAATTTGGTATTGTGGATATTCTTTCAGACTTACACATATTTAATTTTAGATTTATGAAAGAATTACATAAATAAATAAATAAATTATATATATATATATATATATATATATATGTATGTGTGTGTGTGTGTGTGTGTATATATATATATATATATATATATATATATATATATATATATATATATATATAAGATCATTTAGCCTTCAACAAAAAATATATAGAAAATTTTTTAATCCAAAGATAGATGCAACACAGGATACTGCTTGTTATGTCAGAATACAATAGTGGAGGTGTGGAACTTGCTTATGAATCTGTCTATAAGAGAAACAATACGAGCATTGACATAATTTTGGTTGTAATTCTTGGCTTTGTGACTACATATGCAAGCACTTAAGATAGACATGTATAACATGTGCAAGAATGTATAATAAACACTCATGTATACATACACATGGGCAGCGAACTATCATTGTTTTGTACCTATAAATGACTTTTAAGGTGATGTAGTGTTAGACCTGGAATGCCCATGAGCCTTATTACTGTTTTTGGAATAAACTCTACACATGAACAACAGTTTTGAGCTTTTATAGTTTACTTTATTTTCTCTGTTCCTATTTCTTTTTTATGTAAAAGTAATTCATGAGGTAAATTTGATACTTACTGTCTGGCCCTGTAAGTTGATTCACTGCTTCAATATAGCGATCATGCAATTCTACTGTCCAATGTAACCTAGCGTTGGCATCAGTTGACAACATAAGCCCTGATTGCAATGCATATTACCTTATTATAAGAATAATATCCTCTCGAAGAAGTTACCTCAAAATAAATGATGCTTTCATTTCCTTGTATTAATATATATGACAATAAGGAATCTATCTCGGCAACCTTCAATATTGTGGTTTCACACATCCTCATTTATTCTATCAGTTCACATGTTAATATTTTGGCCATACACCGATTCTTCATCTTTCTTTCAACAAGTAACCTCTCTAGATGCATTGGCATTTACGTTCTATTAAGTCAAAGCTAGCGTAATAGTTATACAAATAACCTAATTCCAGGTTTCTTGAAGCTAGTCAACTAGCTATTACATTTTTGAATCTAGAAGCAACCTATATAACTTGACCAATATATCTCGAAATTACTAACTACTTTAATACTCAAACCTCCGATTGTTATGTTGTATATATAGCAAGCTCCAACATATGCACTTCTTAAGTACTTGAAAAAGGAAAATTTATGCCATTACGGACTTTCAAATGAGAACTGGGGAAGTCACTATGCCTGTTGAGTCCTCAAGTGATACTTTTAAATGGTATTTTCTTTGATAAAGATCTAACATAATTAGACTTCAATTTTAAACAACCTACTAAACATTCAATTATAGCATATTTAGTTTATGATGTACATTATACAGTCGTCACAGACTCACAACATAATGTTTGCAAGCCAAGACTATTTTGAATCTCTTTCAGCTTCCATTATAACTATAACCAGGGACGGATGTACACTAAAAGCTACCTGGGCTGAGCCTGGGTCAGTAACTTCATATAATACTAAATGGTAAGCCCACATCCTATTTATCTACATGAGTATAAACATGTGCATGTATGACTTCACTTTTGGTGAAACATCTTCGGCCATCCGTGAAGGAATTTTAGCAAGAGTAAATGAATTTTGGCCAACATTTACATCAATCCCTGATCTGATTAACAATGTGATGTTCCATGAGTTTCAGGCAAAATAAATTTCGTTTCACAAGTAATATTTATTACTGCTATTTTTTATAATGTATTTAATTACATGTTCGGTTTCGATGGAGAGATGACGCTTCACCCGCAATTATGCGAAAGTTGTAGAACGTGAAAGGTAGTTTGAAATATCAAGAATGGGTATCTCACATGAAGAAAACTAAGAAGAAACCCCTGAGTCTCCCTCAAGAAATATTTAATCAATTCTTGACATATTGGGAGCTTCCGGATTTTCGATAACATTCGAAAAAAACTCAGAATGAAGGAGAAAGAACCTAAAACTGCATCGTGGTGGTTCGAGATCCACTGCGGATTATCAAAATGATTCGGTATGTGTTTATTAAACTTGTTTAACATTTGAATTAATCCATAATTATTTTATGATAACACAAATCTTTTTTTCTTTTAGCTTGATGAATATCATAGAGAGCCGACCTCATAGGAGGTGTATGTTAGGACTCATAGACTCGAGTCAGGGGATGACTCGACCAACGATTGATGGGTTGATAATGCTTCAACTCAATTTGCGGTAAGTCCTTCTTATAATTGAAAATTTGATTTATATATACATATATACAAGTTCTAATAAATATGAAACATACATTATAGGAGAAATATCAAGCTAAAAAAGATGGGCTGCTTGGTCAAGGCATTGAAATAACATATGATATCAAAGAAGAAGTTTTTAGCGCTCTTAACATTAGAAGACGAAGGGATCTAGGCCTAACTATGGTAATGCTCCCAAGGTAATTATTTAAAACTTCATTAACTATGTTTTTAAACCTACAAAATATAATGTAAATATAATGTGATATTTTTTTAAATAAGTCCTAGCTGAATAGAAGCCATTTTAGTTGCATATCTTATTTCCGCAAGTTTGTTGTTTGTTACAGAGAGGTGTGTAATATTTGGTTAATACATGTTAAAAGATGCCATCATAAAAGCATTAAATAAGAATAAAAGTTCACCTGTGTTTGTATTTGGTTGCTTTCCTCACAGTACCCCAGGCACCCGCCTTCATCAAATTTTTATCAATCTCAGTCATTGGATTTGACCAACCAGAAGGAAACACAATTTTCATCATCTTTGTCAATGAACTCTCTGTTTACAACTGATTTCTCATTTTCAGAATTGTATAGATTGATCCCAGCATAACTAAAGAACTTCTTTGATATAGTCCTCCCTTTCTTTTCTTCTAGTACTAGTACTTAAATCCAATGCAATTATTGCACAATGAATATTTAAGTTTCAATCATAGCCATCCTAATTTTGTTCGCTATCATTGATACATTTTCCCTCAAATGTAACAAGTCTTTTATATTATACCTTTTTTGGAGTATTAGTACTTTCCTGTAGGTTTGATAATTTTCAATGAAGTATGTCTGTCATGTTTATTTTCTACTTCTTTTTTCAGAAAAAGAGTCAACTTCATTTTTCAGAAAAAGAGTCAACGTTGTTGATCTTTTCTATGTCGGGTTTATGGTTTAATTGAAAGTTTGGTTACCCTGATAAAATTAGCCTGTATTGTTAAGTTATTTCGAAATTTGCTTCTATTTTCTTTTATTGTTTTCTTTAAGAATGATTTTTACTAGGACAATGTTTAATTACAGTAAATATGTCAGTAAACGAATATGAGAGCAAAGAAGAAACTAGGAAACTTTAAGGACCGCACACGAATAATTCAAATCCAATATGCTACCGTGAGGCTATTGGCATTTCAAGCATTTTTTTTTATTCTCCTTTGCTGCTAACTTTGTTCCTTCTGGTTGGTCAAAAAATGCTCATGGGGCTTCTATATTTTAGTCTACTCTTTCCTCGAGTTACTTCTACTCAAACTCGCATTTTATTCTCATTCAAAGTTCTACCATCACTATTCTCACATGATCTAGACCTAGAAGAAGCATTCCTTTTACTAGTAGTACCATTGATACTAGTAAGATTACTACTAATTTCACCTTTCTTCATTGTATTTTCTATTGCTACTGCCTTCTCACAGGCTGGAACAGACCATTTTAGCTGGTTGCTGCCATGTTTTCTCAAATTCATTTTCTATTTGGAGACCTGCTAACTCTTCTTTGGATCTGACTTTAAAAGGAAACAAGATGAAAGTAATTTGATTTGCAATATTTAATTTGAACAGAGAACATAACTCATTTCTTTTCATAATTCAGCAAACATACGTACATAGCTATTTATAGAACAAAATACAATGGTCCATTTGCTTATTGGGCCAGGTCAATACAATGGACGATTTTCGCTTATTGTTGTAACAGTTTATGTTTGAGATAAGATCATTTGCTTGGCTGCACACATATTCATTTCTCTTTAATTTGCCCCTTCAATTCGATATAGGGTTTTCTCTTTTCTCAAATTGTCCCGAGCGATCTGAATTTATTTTTTTCATTCTTGTTTGAACGAAATCTCTATGTAATTTGGATGTATGATGCATAGTCTTGCTTCCTTGAGTTATTTCTTTTCAATTTGAACTTTCATTGCAGCTAGGGTTTCGACTTCTTTGTTGAGTTGCCCGCAGCTTGAATTGCGTGGGATTTGTTCGATCTTCAGTCAGTCTTTGTTGAACGAAGCTTTTTGCTGACAATGGTTTAGTTAAAACGTCAACGCTTTGCTAAGTGCCAGGTAAATGGTTTATATCAAGTTTTTGTTTTAGCACTGGTTCTCTAACAAAATAAAGGTCTAATTCTATGTGTTTTGTCTTTGAATGCAATATTGGGTCAGTTGTTAGAGAAACAGTGCTCATCACACCATACTGTAGATCTCCTGCTTGTTTTGACATGTAGTTCACTAGTAAGGATTCAATCCACATAACTTCAGCAGTTGCACTAGCCACACTTTTGAATTCAGCTTTGGTGCTTGATCTTGATATCGTAGATTGCATTTTAGCGCACTGTGATACATGATTTTCTCCCAGATATACACAATAACCCGCTGTTGAATTTTTTCCATCCAAGTTCGTAGCGCAATTAGCATCAACATAGGCATTAATGTTGATGTTCCTTCTTGTTTTGAGTATTAAGCTGTAGTTTATTATTCCCATTAAGTACCTTAAAATTCTTTCGACAGCTTTCCAATGTGAATCAAGTGGTGTTTGCATGAACTGACATACTTTGTTTATACTGTATGTTATGTCTGATCCTGTTATGGAAGCATATTGAAGTGTACCAACTATCACTGCTAGAAACGGCTCAGATAGCGACAGAACCTAGCGACGGCTAAAAAAATGTGGCCATCGCTATATGAAATATACAGATCTGCTTCCCGCAAGCAGAATTTCATTCTTTCCACCAAAATTAAACCCTCCTTCCCCCCAATCCACCGCCCCCCGTCACCGCAGCCGTCGCCCCGCCTTCCGCCGCCTCCAAATCACCTAGATATGCTTCTAATCTCTATTTTGAATGTAAATTTGATATTTTTTAGACTTAGTTTAAACCTTAATTAAATTAGGATTTGTTGTTAAATTAGGATTTGTTGTTAAATTAGGTATTAGTAATGTTGTTAAATTTGATATTAGTAGTGTTGTATGTTGATTCGATAGATTAATTAGTTTATTATCATGAAGTTAAATTAGGTATTAGATTAATTAGTTTATCATGAAGTTGAATAAATGGTTGATGTAGATAATTAGTGTTGGCGATTAACATGGTTAGTTGTGTTAGGTGAAAATTAGTGTATATTAATGATTAACTTGGTTATTGATAAATTTACATGAAAGTATTTCATAGTTTATGAAATTGATAAATTACAAATTTAAGTTGTTAAGTGAATTTAAATTGACAAATTTTTATTTAATAATTAGATTTTTATTGTTTTCTAATTATCTATTTGATAATTATATTTTGTTGTTTTATAATTATCTTCATTGATAATTCTTCTATTTATCTTGCTGATTTAGTGACGGCTAGCGACGGCCATTTTAATAATTTTAGCGATGGCTAGCGACGGCCAAAATGCAAAAGGTTGTATATATTGTATAAAAATAAAGTTTATACAAAAAATTAAAAAATGAATATGAGAACATTAAAAATTCTGCAAATATCTAATTTTTTTTAAAAAATTAGGAAATGACTTTAAAAACAACTGATATTGTACTAAAATCGATTTGTAAAGAAATTAAGAAATGAATATAACAACAACAAATATTCCGCTAAAATCTATGTCGTAAAAAATGAAGAAATGAATATTGAACTAAAATTGTTAATTGAATGTTGAACTAAAATTTAAATACACAAATTTATGAAATAAAATTTAAATAGTTGAAACATTGTCAAAATTTGAAAAGAACAACAATATTTGCTAAAACTTAAAGAATTTTTTTTATCCCTTAGATTGGCACTGGCCCCGTCTGGTAAGTGTTGTATATGATCGTTATATGGATGTTCGTTTTGCAACGGAACAGACATTTATATTCATCTGATACAATATTTGTCGGATTTGTCCCTGTATTGGACAAGTTACAAACACAATAAAGTAATTACATATTATAAATTATTTCATTTTAAACGGTTACAAAATTTCGACAGCACTTCCTTTACGTTCCCTGTGTACACGTATTTGTGTACGATACAGGGAACAGAAGGGAAGTGCTGCCGAAATTTTGTTGAACCGTTTAATCTGAAATGATTTATAAAAATGTAATTACATTATTGTGTTTGTAATGGAAAGTAGGATGACTGACCACCGAAGTAAAAACCAAAATACCAAAAAATAAAAAAATAAAGTGAAGTTTTTATTTTGAATTTTGTGCAACGATGAACTGTTTACAATGGAGAATGGTTGAAAATTAATGAATTAAATTGTCTAACATATATTTTCGAATCAGGAAAAATGTTCAATTATTTTCTCGACCGTACTTGAATGTATGAAGTCAGAACTGGAAAGAAGGGATCAATAAAGCAACGTTTCTACAACGGTATACACGAATTTATTAGAATTGCTAAATCTAATAACCGAAACAACACAGAAATTCGTTGCCCGTGTAGTAAGTGCCAACATTTGAAGCATTGGAAACCAGATATAGTTGAAATACATTTGTATCAATATGGTTTCGTGCCTGATTATTATTTCTGGGATCGTCATGGAGAACTTGTTGAACCTACACCTAATACTGAAGTGTTAGAGGACGCTAAATGACAAATCCGATAGAAAATATGGTGGATGATGCAGCACGATCAATGTTTCCTACAACTGAAGCTGTCGAGACGAAATGTCGAAGAAGAACTGACTGTGGGAGTTAAAAAAATATATGATTTGTTGGATTCTGCTAAGAGGCCATTGTGGGACGGATGTAAAAGTGGAACCGAACTTTCAGTAACCGCCGAATACATAACTATGAAATCAAAATTCAACCTTACGGAAGCTGCATTTACAGCAGTTGTACAAGCTGCAAAACGACACACGCCATCTAATAATCTGATGTGCGATAGTCATTATAAAGTAAAAAATTGATGTCCGCTTTCGATCTACCGTACGAGAAGATAGATGCATGTGTCAAAGGTTGCATGTTGTATTGGAAAGACGACGTTGACCTCAAAAAATGCAAAATATGTAACGAAGAAAGATACAACCAAGAAAGAAGAAAGGGAAAGAAGTCCCGTACAAGAGAATGCATTATTTACCCATCTCTCGCAGACTTCAAAGATTATATGCATCTTCTGCTACGGCCTGTCATATGTGATGACATAGTGTGAGAACAGCGGAAGAATGAACTTTGGTACATCCATCCGACGAGAAGCATGGAAACAATTCGATAAGACTTATCCCGCATTTGCTGCGGAAAGCCGTAATGTCAGACTTGGTTCATGTACGGATGGATTTTCACCATTTTCACAGCTTGGTAGTAAATATTCATCCTGGCCAATTATCGTTACTCCGTATAATTTACCTCCATGGATGTATATGAAGACACCATATATGTTTCTCACCACTGTCGTTCCTGGCCCTCATGATCCAACCCAAGGAATTAATGTTTATTTACAACCATTGATCGAAGAGTAGACGAAACTGTGGAATGAAGGAGTCGAAACTTACGATGTATCAACGAATTTTTTTTCCGGTTATTCACTTCTTTGTTATGGACTATTAATGATTTTCCTGCATACGGGATGCTTTCTGGTTGGAGTACGGTCGGTCGTCTAGCATGCTCTTATTGTATGGAAGAAACACGAGCATTTTCGTTACGATATGAAAAGAAAGTTCGTGGTTTGATTGTCATCGGTGTTTTCTTCATCCCAATCATACTTTTAGAAGAGATAAGAAAAATTCCATAGCTAACAGAGAAGAGAATTTGAAACCACCCAAGGTTTGGTCAAGCGAGGAAATATACGAAATTGTAAGGGACTATCCAAAGATACATGAAACTGGAGTCCAGAATGAAATCCCAAGAAAGTCAGACATTCATAATTGGTGCAAACAAAGTATATTTTGGGAGTTACCATATTGGAAAGATCTCTTACTCCAACATAATATTGACGTGATGCACAACAAAAAGAACGTGTTTGATAATCTGTTTAATTCAATTTTGAATGTAAAGCGCAAAACCAAGGACGATTTGAATTCAAGGCTTGATATAGCAAACTATTGTAAGCGCCCGGAACTTCATATGAAGCCTAATGACAATAAAAAACCGAAAGCATGCTATGAGCTAGACAATAAGCAAGTAAAACTCGTGCTAAAGTGGGTGGAAGAATTAAGATTTCCCGATGGGATTTCTTCCAATCTTCGTAGATGTGTTGACTTCAAAAATAGTAAACTGAGTGGGATGAAAAGTCACGATTGTCTTATCATGATGGAATAATTACTACCCATGGCTTTCAAATAACTGTTGCCTGTAAAAGTATGGAACGTTATAACAGAGTTATATTTGTTTTATAAACAGCTTTGTTCGACAACATTAAAGATGGATCGTATACGTAAACTTGAAGTAGAAATACCCATATTGCTACGCAAACTGGTGAAAATACTTCCGCCTGGTTTCTTTAACGTAATGGAGCATTTACCTATTCATCTTCCATCCGAAGCACTTCTGCGAGGTCCTGTGCAATATGGATGGATGTATCCGTTTGAGAGGTAAATTAACATGTGCAATGTTCATGTCAATTTCAAATTCAAATTTGTATATCTAAATATGTAATAAATATCTTAATAGGTACTTGAATCATCGGAAGAAGAAGATTCGACAAAAAGACCAAGTTGAGGGTTCGATATGTAAATCGTATCTTGAAGAAGAAGCCTTATTTTTTCTCTCTCACTACTTCAAGGATGATGTGAACTTATCGTTTGTAACTGTTCCTCGAAATGAGTAAGTCGTTGAACAAAATTCTTCTCAAACAATGTTATCTGTTTTTAGACAACACGGTAGACCTGGTGGAAAATGTGTGGAAATATGGTTGGACGATAGAGACCACCATGTAGCACACACGTATGTTCTTTTAAATTGTGTCGAAGTCGCACCATTTGTCAGGTAATATTTAGTTCACTTGTAATTTACTTGTACGTACATAATAGTTATAACACATATTACATATATGCAGTATCTACGAATCACAGTATCCATTTGGCGATCTCAGTAAAGAATTTGCCAAATGGTTTTTGAACTATGTTTATGAGCCAAGAAACTGTGTCGTTGGTGAAGGCTTAAGACATCTTGTGTGCAACGACCCGTAAATTTCAGATAATTAAAATAGCTAATTGAATAAGATTTCGTGTTTTAGTGTTAGAAAAATTTGGTAATTAGTTTGAAATAATAATAACTGGAATGAATTGCAACAATAATTATCCAAGTAATGAAAAATAAAAGCTACTTAGTGAATGCCTTTGAAATCAAAAGTTGAATAGGATAATAAATGTTGAAATTCATTGGGTATAATAGAGCAATTGATTGATAAGTAAAATCTATTCAAGATCAAATATTGAATATTGAACAGGTAAATTGTTTAAATTAAATATTCAAAACTTATTGAATAATTGAATAACTGTAAAATGAAAATAGTGTTCTAAATTGTGAATTGGTTTTTAAAGTTGAATCTTATAAGTTCAATTTCAATATTTCAAAAGATAATGAATTATTGGATAAGCGAAATTGTTTAAATTTAATATTTGGAACTTGTTGAATAATTTAATAATGGGAATTGAATAACCGCATAATGGAAATGGTTGTTCTATAATTTTAATTCATTTCAAAAGAAATGTTTAAGTTCGTTTTGAATATGTCAAAAGATAGTGATTTAAGAATAATCCAATTGTTTAAAATTTAATATTACAAATGTTTGAATAATTAAATTCCGAATTTGATATGATTAATTTGATATTGAAATTTAATATATGAAAATAGAGCGAATAATTGAAGTTGGATTTAATATGATTCAAATTGGTTTCCAAAGTGAATGTAAGTTATATTGGGATTATAATAGAGTTAATAGATTTTTAAAATTGGGATTTAATTGGATAATTAAATCGATAATTTAATATGTTAAATTTCAGAAATAATTGAAATTTGAGTTAAATATGATTGAAAATGATTTGTAAAATTTTATTTTATCATATTGGAGTTAGAACGATATTTTAGAACTTTTAAAATCGAATTAAAAGTTAAATTGTAAAAAATTTGAATATTTGAATATTTAATCGACTAGTGAAATTGGTCAATTTTCGAACAGTCTCAGAATTGGACGAAACTAGTTCCATTGGATCTGTAATAGTTAGTTATTATCCGATTTCAATTTTCGTAACAATCGGAGTTGTCGTTTGACCGTGGCAGCTCGAAACGCGTGAAATTGTTTTAATATAAATTTGCCGAGTTAAAATAGTCATTTTTCAAACGGTCTCGGATTTCTACGAAACCAGTTTCATCGGATCCGTAATGTGATATTGTTGTATGGTTTCAAATTTCAAGTCAATCAGATTTATCGTTTGTCCGGTGCAAGCCAAAACGCGCAGAAATTAGTTTAAATCGATTTAATTTAAATTGATCGTTTATCGCTGTAACTCTTACATACGATCGAAATAGCTTCCGAAACCTATTCCATTGTGTCCGGAATGCGGGATAAACCCTAGAAACGCCGGTCACCGCGCGAGACTTGGAGTTCGGATTTTGGAGTGAATAGTGTTTTCGTTGAAATTCTATAAAATGAAACCCTTCTTCTTTCATTTGCAAACACCCTCTCCTTCTAACCCTAGCCGCCATCCTCCAACTAATGGCCAAAAAATTTCAATCCTTCTCCTCCCAATCTCTCTCAATCCGTGAGGAATTAACAAAAGTTCTCAACTACAAAAATGTCAGGCACGAGGAGATCTTCGCATCCATACGGTGAAGTAGCACGTAACTCGTCGTGTTGCTCTAATTTCTGCCTGGAAGCTCCGCCGTTCGTGCTCGTCGTTCTCGAGAAGGGAGCAGCCGAGCTCTAAGATTTTCGTGCCGTGGGTAGCACACGAGGTGGGCTTCGAAACGCCATAGGCCGATCGACTTCAAACGACAAGGGGAGTTCGCGATAATTCGATATATAAGGGCGGCTATGGGTTTCGAAATCTCGTTCGTGCCTGGGCAAAAGAAGAACGCGTGAAAGGAGATGGGTGCGGTCGTGATTCATCAAGGGGATGGACGGTCCTGATTGCTAGGTGAAAAAAATAAAAAGAAATGTAAATTGAGTTATATTATAAATTCGTGAATGTTTAAAATATTGTAACTTTTCCATACGAGGTCAAAAAATCACGAAACGAATTGCGTTGCGTTCGTATGGATGAACACTACGCTATGGAATTGGATTGGAGTCGTTTGGAGCTAGAGAAAATTTCGGGTAAAATTAAACGCTCGTTTAATTTTATTCGAAATAAAACGCTGGAACTACATGAAAATCAAGGTGAGTGTTTTACAACGCTCACAACGTACTAAATATCTTTATGCTAGTTAAATTGACGTTATGTAGTGTTATGGAATTTGTTTGTCGTTGTTTGATAGAATTTAATTGTCATATAGATCATCGTTTGAATTGACCGTTGAAAAATTAAATTGATAGTTAAATTGAAATTGAAATTGAATTACGATTAAATTACCTGACATTGATAACTATGAAATTGCCATGAATTATATTGTGTATTGGATGATGTATTTCGATGGATGCAATTGGTTGATATTTGAATGTTTCGATGTTTATTCGCTTATATATATACTGTTATGCATACATATGAAACCGTGATTTGATTTAAGTAATAAATATTCATCCCTGACATTTAATTGAAATAAATAATTACTTGGTCATAGGATAGAAAATTATATACGGACACCGAATTGGCTAAATTGATAATTTTTAAAATCGTCGATTTGAAATTTATTTAAATGTTTGATGTAAAAGTTATAAATAGAAATCGAATTTATCGAAAATGTGAGTTTGGAATGTTGAAATAAATTTTGGTTAAAGAAATTGTTAAATAATTTAAGTGGAGACTTTGGAATTTTAAAATCAGGATATGATTAAATTTCGAAATTTGATTTGTTTTAAAGATTGAACCTAATTCGAGCTTTGAATATTACTAAGTAAAAGTAATATAAAAATGATATTTTGGAATTGAGCTTGAAATTGAATCATATTTGAAATTTAGATTTAAATTTGAGTATTGAAGGATAATTAAGTAAAAGTGAGATATAAGCGATATTTTGAAATCGAGCTTGGAATCGAATCATGTCTGAAATTTGGATTTAAACTTGTATATTGATGGATAATTTTGTAAGTGTTCTAAATGGATATTTTGAAAAACCAAGCTCTAAATCGACATAAATTGAAATTGAATTAAGTGAAAGTGAATATAAAATTGAATAAATTTGAAGTCAAAGTTGACATTGATTTGAATTGAAATCAAAATTGAATCGGTAGAAGGGAAATTGAAATTGTTTTGAATTGAGAAGTTATAATTGAAATGGTCTGATTTTGAAGTTGTCTTATTTTGTTTTCCAAATTTCTCTGCTATATAAACCATTTTTGAACACTTGAACTATTTTAATCTATTTTAAATCTACTTGAACCGATTAAAATTATTTTAAACTAATTTACCTATTTCAAATCCATTTTAAGATTTTAAGTATTTTTAACTATTTTAATTATTTAAAACTACTTTCAAACTACTTAAAACTATTTTTTCTAAAATCTTAAGCTGGTCAATAGGGTGAAATGTTTATATTTAAATCTTGAATTTAAATACGAATTGAGTTAAATGAAGTGGCAACCTAAATTGAAATTCGAAATGATTTTGAAATCGAAATGAGATATTGATGCGAAAATGATTTTTGAAACGAATCTTACATTTGAAAGGATACGATGATATTTGAAATGGATTTGATTTTAGAAGCGAATACGATTTTTTGATATCAATTATGAATCTATTTGAAATGTAAAGGAGCCAACGGTGTAATAATACGTAGTTATTAAAGAGACCCGGATCGGATATGGACATACTCTCTGTCGATACCGAACACCACTTTAATAACTATTATACGCGGAGTGATGATCCAGAATGAAGTGGATGGTTTGGTGAACGCGTTGACTGAAGAAAGAGAACGATATTGGATGACCCCTGACATGACTAAAACAGGAGCCGCGCCGGGCCATTGAGGTTCGCCACCTCTAGCGGACACACTTCTTCGATACCATATCTATTACATTTGTGATGCGATTTGGGTGCACCCCTTGATTTCGGAGTGTTGTTTCGCGGTGTTGGGGTAGCTGCTGGCTATGCCCAACATCAGTCCGGATCACGCAACTACTAGTATCCTAGTTGGTATCGCCTTATGTACCTTGTCATACTGATTATCCTATTCGCGACCACTACGTTTTGATTTGTACCTTGAGTATATGGATTGCCCTCTGGTGACTTCCGGTTTTGGGGAAACTACGGTCTTGTATATGCTTTTGGGAATATAAAATGTGTTAAGGGGGATTATGGTAACGCCTTAACGCTATTTTGATACTTTATATTACTGAAAGGCATTATCTACTTAGCGTATATTACTACATAGTAGATAGTTTAACGGATCCTTGAGAGATGGAAAACCCCGTAACATCTCTTAAGTCATTGCACGCACGTTGACACTGGATAGGATATGTCAAACCCCGTAAACATCTCCGACGCCGTTACACTCATATTTATTTACGATTGATTTAACTTTCATAAGGATATTTTAGTCCTGACTCGAGTGTTTTGTCTTTTCATTACGCTCGGGTCAGTCCTGAGTTTTTCAGATTTTTGAAGATCTATTCTGGAGGACGAAGACGAAGATTTGGTATACTATTACTATTATTACCCTTGCATCATGCTATCTGCTGCATTATTTAATTGTTCTGTTGTATATGTATAAACTCTGATAAATGTTGTATAATTAATTGTCAAAGTATAGTAGACAGCTTCATGAACTGTTTATTTGACTATTATATTTTATCGTTCCGCTGCGAGATTCTGTGTTGTTTCATTTCCTTTATTTCTTTTCTTTTCTTTTCTTATTTACCCCAATAACCATCTGCCCTTTTTAACGGTTTGGAATCGACATGTGGATTTGATCGTCGGTTTAAACTGTCAAAAAAGGCGGGTCGTTACAGTGTGACGACCCGCCCTTTTGGACAGTTTAAACCGACGATCAAATCCACATGTCGATTCCAAACCGTTCAAAAGTGCAGATGGTTATTGGGGTAAATAAGAAAATAAAAGAAAAGAAAAGAAATAAAGGAAATGAAACAACACAGAATATCGCAGTGGAACGATAAAATATAATAGTCAAACAAACAGTTCATGAAGATGTCTACTATACTTTGACAATTATTTATACAACATTAATCAGAGTTTATACATATACAACAGAACAATTAAATAATGCAGCAGATAGCATGATGCAAGGGTAATAATAGTAATAGTGTACCAAATCTTCGTCTTCGTCCTTCAGAATAGATCTTCAAAAATCTGAAAAACTCAGGACTGACCCGAGCGTAATGAAAAGACAAAACACTCGAGTCAGGACTAAAATATCCTTATGAAAGTTAAATCAATCGTAAATAAATATGAGTGTAACGGCGTCGGAGATGTTTACGAGGTTTGACATCTCCTATCCAGTGTCAACGTGCGTGCAATGACTGAAGAGATGTTACGGGATTTTCCATCTCTCAAGGATCCGTTAAACTATCTACTATGTAGTAATATACGCTAAGTAGATAATGCCTATCAGTAATATAATGTATCAAAATAGCGTTAAGGCGTTACCATAATCCCCCTTAACACATTTTATATTCCCAAAAGCATATACAAGACCGTAGTTTCCCCAAAACCGGAAGTCACCAGAGGGAAATCCATATACTCAAGGTACAAATCAAAACGTAGTGGTCGCGAATAGGATAATCCGTATGACAAGGTACATGAGGCGATACCAACTAGGATACTAGTAGTTGCGTGATCCGGACTGATGTTGGGCATAGCCAGCAGCTACCCCAACACCGCGAAACAACACTCCCAATCAAGGGGTGCACCCAAATCGAATCACAAATGTAGTAGAAATGGTATCAAAGAAGTGTGTCCGCTAGAGGTGGTGAACCTCAATGGCCCGGCGCGGCTCCTGTTTTAGTCATGTCAGGGGTCATCCAATATCGTTCTCTTTCTTCAGTCAACGCGTTCACCAAACCATCCACTTCATTCTGGATCAACACTCCGCGTATAATAGTTATTAAAGTGGTTTTCAGTATCGACAGAGAGTATGTCCATATCCGATCCCGGTCTCTTTAATAACTACATATTATTACACCGTTGGCTCTTTTACATTTCAAATCGATTCATAATTGATATCAAAATATCATGTTCGCTTCAAAAATCAAATTCATTTCAAATATCGACATAGCCATTCAAAATTTAAGGTTCCTTTTCAAAAATCATTTTTCGTCTCAATATCTCATTTCGATTTCATAATCATTCCAAATTTCAATTTAGGTTGCAACTTCATTTAACCCTATTCGTATTTAAATTCAAGATTTAAACATAAACATTTCACCTTATTAACCAGCTTGAAATTTTTAGAAAGTAGTTTAAGTAGTTTAAAAGTAGTTTAAATAATTAAAATACTTAAAAATACTTAAAATCTTTAAAATGGATTTAAAATAGATAAACTAGTTTAAATAATTTAAATTGGGTTAAGTAGATTAAAAGTAGATTAAAATAGTTTAAGTATTCAAAATGGTTTATATAACAGAGTAATTTGGGAAAACAAATTAAAACAGCTTCAAAACCAATCCGTTTCAATTATAACCTCCCCATTCAAATAAATTTCAATTTCCAATTTACTGATTCAATTTCGATTTCAATTCAATCAACGTCAATTTTTCTTCGAATTAATTCAAATTTTCATTCACCTTTAATTTATTCAATTTCAATTTATATCGATTTAGATCTTGATTTCTCAAAATATCAATTTATAACACTTAACAAAAATTTCCAACAATATTCAAGTTTAAATCCAAATTCCAAATATGATTCAATTCCGCACTCGATTTCAAAATATCATTTTTTTTTCACTTTTACCTAGTAATATTCAAAGCTCGAATTAAAGTTAAATCTTTAAACAAATCAGTTTCGACATTCAATCATATCCAATTTCAACTTTTAAAGTCTCAACTTAATTATTTAACAAAATTCCTTTATCCAAAATTTATTTCATCATTCCAAACTCAATTTTTCGATGAATTCAATTTCTATAAATCGATTTCTATTTATAACCTTTAAATCAAAACATTTAAATAAATTTCAAATCAACCATTTCAAAAATTATTAATTTAGCCAATTCGGTGTCCGTATATAATTTTCTATCCTATGGCCAAGTAGTTATTTATTTCAATTGAATGTCAGGGATGAACATATATTACTTAAATTTAATCACAGTATCATATGTATGCATAACAGGATCTATATAAGCAAATAAACATCCAAACACTCAATTATCAACCAATAGCATCCATCAAAATACATCATCCAATAAACAATACAATTCATGGCAGTTTCATAGTTATCAATGTCAGGTAATTTAATCGCAATTCAATTTTAATTTCAATTTAACTATCAATTAAATTTTCAACGATTAATTCGAATGACAATCTATATTTTATCAAACAACGACAAACAAAAATCATAACACTTCATAATATCCAATTTAACTAGCATAAAGATATTTAGTACGTTGTGAGCGTTATAAAACACTCACCTTGATTTTTACGATTTTAAATCAAATCGAACGATGTTCGATTTGATCCAAAATTTTCTCTATCTCCAACGATTCCAATCCAGCTCCTTTGCGTAGTGCTCGTCCATACGATCCCAACGCACTTCGTCTCGTCAGTTTTCGACCTCGTGGCAGAAAGATATCATATTACAAAGTTAATACGATTTCTATATAAATAAATTTTATAATTTCTTTAATAATTTACAACCCAGACCGTTGATTTCCTTCCCACGCAATCCAGGCCGCATCCCCCTTCGTTCACATGCACGCAACCTCTCCAGTAAACATCACGCGATCAAACCCATCAAAACCTAACTAGGGTTGAACTTTGCGACCAAACCCTCCACTTTGGCGACGATCAACAAGCGCCATACTGAAGTCCACCACCTCCTCTACCTTCGGCCTGAGCACCACGAAGCTCGGCCTCCCCCAAAGGCCTAGAAATGCGTGCGAACGGCAGGAAGTCACGGCCGTGTTTCCTCTCCATCGATGCTCCGATGACGATCTCAGCCGTTGGATAGGTAGTGCTCGACGAGTACTTCGACTTTCCAGTTGATGATTTTCGCTAACGATCAACAGATGCGAAGAAAAATGGGGAGGAAGGAGGGAGTGTATCGGCCATTGATGGTAGTGGCGGCCTGAAGCTCAACCCTAACCCTCTTTTTATTTTATTTTATTTTTTGTGAATAAAGGGGTATTTATAGAAACGACGAACGCTATCCATTCCGGGGTTTCCGAACACCGATTTACACGCGGTGACTGACGTTTCTAGGGTTTATCCCGCGTTCCGGACACAATGAAATAGGTTTCGAAAGCTAACTCGGCCATCTGTGTGAGTTACGGAATTAAACGATCAAATTTAAATTAAACCGATTAAACGATTTCTAGGCGTTTTGGCTTGCCTCGGACAAACGATAAATCTAATTGACACGAAATTTGAAACCTTATAATAATACGACATTACGGATCCGATGAAACTGGTTTCGTCGAAATCCGAGACCGTTTGAAAAATGACTATTTTAACTCGTTAAATTAATATTAAAACAATTTCGATGCGTTTCGAGCTGCCACGGTCAAACGACAACTCCGATTGCTACGAAAATTGAAATCCAATAATAACTAACTATTACGGATGCAATGGAACTGGTTTCATCCAATTCTGAAACTGTTCAAAAATTGGTTATTTTCAATCGATAATTAAATATTAAAATATTCACTTTTCACAAATAAATTGTAAATTCAGTTTTAAAAGTTCTATAACATCACTATAACTCCAATATGATAAAATAAAATTTTGCAAATCATTTTTAATAATATTAAACTCGTTATTCAATTATCCAATAAATTCCAATTTTAAAATCTTATTAACTCCATTACAATCCCGATATAACTTACATTCACTTTGGAAACCAATTTGAATCATATTAAATCAAATTTCAAATATTCACTCTATTTTCATATATTAAATTTCAATATCAAATTAATCATATCAAATTCGAAATTTAATTTATTCAAACATTCGCAATATGAAATTTAACAAATTTGATTATTCTTAAATCACTATCTTTTGAAATATTCAAAACGAACTTATAAAATTTAACTTTTGAAACGAATTAAAATTATAAAACAACTATTTCCATTATACGGTTATTCAATTCCCATTATTAAATTATTCAATAAATTCCAAATATTAAATTTAAACAATTTCGCTTATCCAATAATTCATTATCTTTTGAAATATTGAAATTGAACTTATAAGAATCAACTTTTAAAACCAATTCACAATTTAGAACACTATTTTCATTTTACAGTTATTCAATTATTCAATAAGTTTTAAATATTTAATTTAAACAATTTACCTGTTCAATATTCAATATTTGATTTTAAATAGATTTTACTTACCAATCAATTACTCTATTATACCCAATGAATTTCAACATTTATTATCCTATTCAACTATTGATTTCAAAGGCATTCCCTAAGTAGCATTCATTTTCATTACTTGGATAATTATTGTTGCAATTCATTCCAGTTATTATTATTCCAAACGACTTACAAATTTTTTCTAGTACTAAATCACGAAATCTTATTAAATTAGCTATTTTATTTATCGAAAATTTACAGGTCGTTACACTCTCCCCCACTCAAAACTTTTCGTCCCCGAAAAGGAAAAAGAAGGGAAAAGAAACTAAGTATAGAATTCAACATTAGATATATTTTATTTGAAAGTTACCAACTCATAAAACAATGAAATTCCATTTATGAAGTCTTTACTACGCTTTCACTAAGTTATTCCAAACGGCTTTCTAACTTTAAAAAGTTGGTTATCAAAACAAGTTATATAAAAAAAAATTAAAACTTGAAAAATTTTCTAACACCCGGATTTTACGGAAAATTTCGACAGAGTCTCTTTTGCGCGGCTCGATCGATACAACTACAAAACGCCTCTACGGGCCCCAAACCAACAAAAGAAAATCCAAAAGCCAAGTGCCTCATCAAAAATCACCAAATCCAATGACAAAATAAACATGTACCTTATATTTTTATTAGCGAGCATATACGAATAATATAGCGCGGAAGCGAGCTCCAAATGCAAAGCAAGCGCAATCCGCACCTACTAAACACTCAACAAACTATGAGAAACATGCATATATGAAAATAATATCAATATACATCATATAACAACATAACAACTACATGTGCCAACATAGCAAATGCAACAAAACAACAAATACAACCATCAATCAACTATCATCCAACAAATCCATAACCAATCAATACAAATTCACTTCTCATTAATATTTATTGACTTGGTTTCCAATTTTAATCACAGTTGATTCATTAACATTGGAGTTTACTAACATTCATTCTCAATTCAATTAGTTAACATTCATTAATTTATATTTACATTAGTTCACTTCCAATTTGAATCAAATTAAATTCTATTTAAATTCATTTAAATTCCAATTTGATTTCAATGATTTATAGCTTCAATTTACACTTAACAATCAACTAACAATCACATAACAACCAAATCATACCCAACATAACCAAATTATTATTTTACATTCAATTTGGTTTATTTCTTTTATATATATATTCTGTTATATAATTTTAAAAGAATCATTTTATATTTGGCATCATATATTTCTAATATTAACTTTAATTAAGTCCGTAAGCCGTACATATATCATCCGTGAGCAATACCAATCTAATCGCTTATTCGATCACACCATTTCGCTTCCAAACTAGTATCGTTCACACGACTCTCTAGTGTGGACTCAGATTTGGTTCCTTGATTGGAAACTATTACTCTCCTTGCATAGCCATGTACTATGATAGAGAATTCCAGAATCAAATTAAAAATCCATATCTAGGGTTCGCCGTCGAAAATCGAGTGAAAAATCCTAACTTGGATCGATATAAATCATCTCGAAATTTTGTGCTCGAATTTGGATCAAATCGTTATGCGAATAAAATAATATACGTACAATCTTACGTATTTCCTTCCAATGGATTTTCTATCCAATTTATCTATACTAAATTATTTTATTGACTTCTTTTTTTTCCACTTAATTACTCACAGTCCATTATTCAGTTAGTATATTCATTTCTTTACATAGCATATTCCTTAACATCATCTTTTCTCAAACATTATATCATAGAATTTACTTACTCAAGTTCATTTTAGTCATTCTATGTAATTTAATTAAATTCAATTTCATTTTCCAATTGATTCTTAGCTATAAGAAATTCCTTTGTTTACTTTTATTTCATTTTCATAATTTCAGTTAATAACGAATTCATTTGTGGAACATTTTATTAATCAACACTTTAGTTTATAGTCATTCCATAAAAGTCTAACTACTCATATATATGACTTTTCTTAGTTTGCAGTTATCTTAAAGGTTACAAATTCAATTATTTTTGTTCAATCCCTTTGCAATTTTTTTTTCTATAACCAATTTACAAAGGTATAATACAATTCATTTCTTAAGTTCACTTACTTGTTCCATTTATCCATTCATCATTCACATTATATTTAAGTATATATAATTTTTATCACAACCAAATTTTTATTTATACATTTTAATTCCGTTTGAGTTTTCCTTATTTGTATACTTCAATTATTTTCAAGTTCTGTTTATTTGTACAACAACTCATTACATATCCAAAACATCATTTCAACTTCTTAATATTTGGTAAGTTATATTATATGTTATCAGAATGCAAATTTGGTATTATACAAATTTATAGAATTTCATTTTACTTAATTTGAATGTTCACAAATTTGGTTTATTTAAATCTTCTTTACCTTTCAACTTTAAAGTTTTCCCAAAACATAAGCTTAGATATCTTAATCCCCTTATTTTACAAATTCTGGTTATTCACAATTTATTCAAATAATTTGAAAATTATTAATCAACGGAACTTAGAAATTTAAATGCCCAGTTCTTTTCAAATCATTTGAAATAAATATATACACTTATATCTTTAATATATTAAATCATTCCTTTGAAGTTTAAACCAAAACCCATTTACCCAAAATAATTTTGAAGATAAGCAAAGCTTCTTAGAAGTCTCCCCCACTTTGAGACTCAAAAATGAACGTCGATGATGCTGCGCAGTCATCACCGAAATTATTTTCCAGCGACATAAGAGAGGAGTACTAAATTCATTCCTTTCTTTAAAAATCCTTTCAAAATATTTCCATAAACAATTTCCAATTAATATCACTATATATTTCTTCAAAACTTTGAGAATCATTTTTCAAAACCTCCGGGTCTTAAATTCAATATTTTCCAATTTAAATCTATTTTAATTTATAAGTCACCTTTATAAAATATTCTTATAGGATTTTTATTAAAACATTCCACAAGTGTTTTATCATTTTCATTTTGTAATTCACCTTATTTATTAAATTACAATATCAAATTAATGATAATAACCAATATTTTCATTCCTAACAACCAAGTAAGCTAGATAGATCACAATAAATTTTGAAAATAAATTCTTTATATGCAAAATATAATTAGAGCAAAATTATTTCATTTACTCAATTTCAAAACAATACTATGTCGAATTATGAATCTTACATTTGAAACGAATCTTACATTTGAAAGGATACGATGATATTTGAAATGGATTTGATTTTAGAAGCGAATACGATATTTTGATATCAATTATGAATCGATTTGAAATGTAAAGGAGCCAACGGTGTAATAATACGTAGTTATTAAAGAGACCGGGATCGGATATGGACATACTCTCTGTCGATACCGAACACCACTTTAATAACTATTATACGCGGAGTGATGATCCAGAATGAAGTGGATGGTTTGGTGAACGCGTTGACTGAAGAAAGAGAACGATATTGGATGACCCCTGACATGACTAAAACAGGAGCCGCGCCGGGCCATTGAGGTTCGCCACCTCTAGCGGACACACTTCTTCGATACCATATCTATTACATTTGTGATGCGATTTGGGTGTACCCCTTGATTTCGGAGTGTTGTTTCGCGGTGTTGGGGTAGCTGCTGGCTATGCCCAACATCAGTCCGGATCACGCAACTACTAGTATCCTAGTTGGTATCGCCTCATGTACCTTGTCATACTGATTATCCTATTCGCGACCACTACGTTTTGATTTGTACCTTGAGTATATGGATTGCCCTCTGGTGACTTTCGGTTTTGGGGAAACTACGGTCTTGTATATGCTTTTGGGAATATAAAATGTGTTAAGGAGGATTATGGTAACGCCTTAACGCTATTTTGATACTTTATATTACTGATAGGCATTATCTACTTAGCGTATATTACTACATAGTAGATAGTTTAACGGATCCTTGAGAGATGGAAAATCCCGTAACATCTCTTAAGTCATTGCACGCACGTTGACACTGGATAGGAGATGGCAAACCCCGTAAACATCTCCAACGCCGTTACACTCATATTTATTTACGATTGATTTAACTTTCATAAGGATATTTTAGTCCTGACTCGAGTGTTTTGTCTTTTCATTACGCTCGGGTCAGTCCTGAGTTTTTCAGATTTTTGAAGATCTATTCTGGAGGACGAAGACGAAGATTTGGTATACTATTACTATTATTAACCTTGCATCATGCTATCAGCTGCATTATTTAATTATTCTGTTGTATATGTATAAACTCTGATAAATGTTATATAATTAATTGTCAAAGTATAGTAGACAACCTCATGAACTGTTTATTTGACTATTATATTTTATCGTTCCGCTGCGAGATTCTGTATTGTTTCATTTCCTTTATTTCTTTTCTTTTCTTTTCTTATTTACCCCAATAACCATCTGCCCTTTTTAACGATTTGGAATCGACATGTGGATTTGATCGTCGGTTTAAACTGTCCAAAAAGGCGGGTCGTTACAGTTGGTTTAAGTTCAACACGAAAGATTACGGGGCTGAAAAATTAACATATACCAGCGGGGTATTTGTCAAAGGCAGTGATGATCCACATGAGCATTTAAAAGCTTTTTACGACGTCTTAACACAGATTCTAGAGTTGACATATTATGTCGAACCTTTAGAAAAGGTTTTTTTATTTAATGCAATTGGTTCAGTAACGTTCCTGGTTCTGGAATCAACGTGCATAAAGAATATAAACTTATTGAAATAAGGCATACATCACACTGCTATAAGTACGATCCTTTTGTATTAGCCAAGCAAGCGTTACAAGTTTATTTTGCTCCGTATCCATCTTTGAAAAGAGATAAAGCGGATTGGTCTGCTATTTTCAAAACAAAACCATGGTTTACGTTTGATGGAAATAATATTCCAGATGAAGCAGCGTATCAGGCCGATCTTGAACCAAATACATAAATAATAATAACTGATGATATTGATGTAGGGCCTTTGAATGATGAATCGAACGTCTTATTTGATGCATTCGAAAGTACCGAAGAAAATGAGATAGAATACAAGACTGAGTCTGAATCAGAAAACGATGAAGACTGATCTTTATTGATATAATTGTTATGTGATAGTTATTGAAACATGCTATGAATAGTAAATTTCTGTAATTGTTCTGATGATCATTTAGTTAATTTTTATCCATGTTTTGTACCAGTAAATTTTTATAATTGTTCTGTGAAAGTGATTGAAACATGCTATGTAGTAGTGAATTTCTATTATAGTTCTTTGATGATCATTTATTTAATTTTTATCCATGTTTTGTACCAGAATTTTTTTATAATTGTTTCTGTGAAAGTGATTGAAACATGCTATGTAGTAGTGAATTTCTATAATTGTTCTATGATGATATTGTTTTTCTATAGTAGATATGTCTGGCAGGAGACGAAGTATGACAGGCACGCCACAACCATCTCCCGGTGTAGGTGGTAGTGGCACTGCACCGGACTTACGTCCGATGGCAGAAGTTGTTTCGAAAAGTGCCGGGTAAGTATCAATTTTATTTAAAGTATAAGTTTTAAAATCCACTAACCATGTATATCATAACTTTTGCAGGCGCTTTGAGGTGGAGCCATCAGATTATATTCTACAGGTTTCGAGGAAGGCTTTTCAGAGCCGGATGGATGGTTGTTGGCCTCGCTGGAACGACATCCCCCTTCATGTCAAGAACGCAATACAGGCCGATTTACTTGTAAGTAATAGTTTGAATTTCAGTTGTAAATTAATATAATCTATATAACTTAAAATAATTTTAATTCACAGACTGCAGTCCGTGTTGACCCTGACGACATGGACGTTTTCTTAAATCACTGGAACAAAAGAATGAGGAAAAATTACAGGGATACATTGTCCAAGGCTAAGAATTCAGGCAAAAAGCCGAACTGGATGGGTGACGGTGTATGGGCTGATTTTCTTCGGCTTTGGGACACTCCGGTAACAAAAGTAAGTAATATATGTTTGCTTTGTTATTTAAATCAAATATAAATCTCGCAAGATATATACGTGATAATTTATCTTAATTTGTAGGAATTATCTGCGCGGAACCGGGCTAACAGGAATAAAAATCCTACATTGCATCGTGGTGGCTCCAAATCCTTCCAGGAGCATAAGAGAGAGCTGGTAATTAAATTTATAAACCGTTTTTACATTTTATTAAAATATTTTATAATCAGATTAGCAATAATATTTATATATTTTCAAACCGCGAGATACAACCGCGAGCCCACTATGGCCGAGTTGTTCAAGGTGACGCATGTCGTGGAGAGGACTGATGAAGAAGGCAATGTTTTGTACGAATGGACATATGACAAATCCCAATCCGTAATGGTAAACTAATTTATTGTTAATAACAATATTTTGTCTTATTTTATTTTCAAAAACTTGAAATTCGGTTTTCATCGTGTAAAACAATTGTTTGTAATCGAAGAAGAGGTACGAAGCTGAGCGGGCTCGGGTAGCACAGTCCACTGGTCGGGAAGAGCTTACGCTAGAGGAGACGAACAATATCTGGGATGCTATTATTGACCTGCCTTCTCGGACCAATGTGCGGTATAGCTATGGAAATCTGAAGGTAAATTTTGACATGTACTAATATATAAATTTACACATGCATATGAATAGTTAAATAATTTTAATAATATTATATATATATATACTAATATATAAATAATTATGAACTATTTTACAGGCGATGAGATTGCAGAGTGCATACAGGAGGTCCCAGCAAGAAGAGGAGATTGCTCAGTTGAGGAAAACAGTGGATGAAATAAATGATTGGAGGAAGAGTTTTTTCGAGCAACAACTGGATGAGCGGATTGCAGGTTATTTGCAACAGCATGGGAGGATGCCTGGAGAGGATGGCAGCGATGGTGAGAAGTAGGTATGCTTGTTCGCTCATGTTTCAGTTTGGTATATACATATTTTGGTTGGTTTGGTGTATATACATTTCGGGATATTATGTACATATTTTGATGACTTGTAGTTTTGTTAACCGTTTGTTTGGGTTAACGGTTTGTAGTTGTGGTTGGAGAACTATGCACACATTTTGGTTGGGAAACTATGTACATATTTTGATGACCTGTATTGGTTGACATGATATGTATTGTTGTTGGGATTATATATGATTTTGTTTGGTTTTGATGGATTTTATATTGTTTGAATGTATAGTGATGTTATATGATGGATATATGATGGTTATAGTTGATGAATATAGTGTATAGTGGCTGTGATGATGGTGTTTGATGGTTATTGTTTGAAGTGTATATGGGCTGTGCAAGTGCACAGAGTTTTGTTCAGTATAGCGCTGGTGACGGCCATTTTGTTCAGATTAGCGATGGCTAGCGACGACCATTTTGTTCAGATTAGCGACGGCTTGCGACGGCATTTAGACGTTGGAAAATTTCCACGTGGCACATTTGCAGTCGCGAGCCGTCGCTATTTATGTTACGGAGCCGTCGCTAAAGCCGTCGCGATTTTATTGGACGACGAGGTAAATAGCGACGGCTTTTAGCGTCGGCTAGCGACGGCCGACGACGGCTAAAAGCCGTCACTATCAGGTGCCGTTCTTGTAGTGTATACTTCTGTACTGTTTTTCATTTTCAGTTGGTTCACCTTGATGCTTTGACAAGTTAAGATTGCTAACCATAGGAGTAGGAAGTGTTTTAGCTTGATTCATCTTTGACTTGTTGAAAATTTCAACTATATACTTCTTTTGGCTTAGTTGAATATCTAAATACGAAGGTCTTTTAACTTCTATGCCTAAGAAATAATTAAGATTTTTCAAGTCTTTGATTGAAAATTGATGATCCAATTTTTGTATTAGCTTGTTGATTTCAGTTTCATTGTTACTTGTAATTATAAAGTCATCAACGTATTTAAGTATGTATATTATTGAATGATTTTGAAATTTAGTAAATATGGAATTGTCAGATATGGTTGGATAATAATTCAACCTAGTCAAAGTCGACTTGAGTTTTTCAAACCAAACCTTTAGTGCCTATTTCAGGCCGTAAATTGTCTTATTTAATTTGCACACCATTCCTCTACTGTCAGCTTGATTAAAACCACATAGCTGCTTCATATAAACCTCCTCTTCTAATTCACCATTTAAGGATGCATTATTCACATCCAATTGTCTAATTTTCCATTTATTGTGCAATGCAATAGTCAATACAACTCTAATTGTTGTCGGCTTACCCATGTTGTTGAGTGTAGCATTTTGCCACTAATCTAGCTTTGTCTTTGTGTATTGTGCCATCAGCATTCTTCTTAAACCTGTATGTCCGTTTGCAGCCTATTATGTTTTTGTCTTTAGGTGTTGGAACAAGTTTCCATGTTTTAATTTTGATAAGAACATTATACTCTTCTTCCATAGCATTTCTCCACTTGCTGCTTTTTACAGCTTAATCGTATGTTTCTGGTTCCTCTTAATTCAAATCTACAGAGTATATTTTTGGTTTGAATATGTCACTCTTTGATCTTGTGACCATGTGATGTTGAGTTTGTGCAGGCAGTGATTGACTTGGTATGAAATTGCTTCTTCCAGTTCTTGACGTGTGTCATGATGGTGATTATCATTTTTGGTGAGGGGTGAAACTGATATGTTCTGAATCTGTATGTTCATGACCTGGTCTGTTATTAGACATTGTGTATTATGGGCATCTCCCACTTTGATTTTCTTCAACCTGAATTTTTGCAAATCTACTTGGTTGCAAGGGTATGATAGGTATTGAAATTTTTGGATTATATACCTTTTGTGATTTTTTTCACTTCTGAACTTGAAAAAAAGGGAAGACCTGCCCATTAAACACTATATGTCTAGATTCAATAACTTTTCCATTGCTAGCTAAACACTTGTAACATTTTTGATCTATAGCATAACCTAGAAAGGTACATGGAGACGATCTAAAATCTAGCTTATGTGTGTTATATGATCTTAGACAAGGAAAACATAAACATCCAAATGTCTTTAAATGTTGATAATCGGGTTTTATATTGAGCAGTTTTTCTATTGGGCTTTTATTAGCTAAAACTTTAGTCAATAGTCTATTTATTAAACAAACTGCAGTGCTAAATGAATCTGGCCAAAATTTTAATGAAAGGGAAGCTTGAGCAAGTAGGGTTAATCCAGTTTCAACTGTATGCATATGTTTTCTTTTAGCTAAAACATTTTTTTAGAAGTACGAGGATAAGTAATTCTATGAACTATTTCCTTTTTACTGAATAATCATTGAGTGGTTTGAACTCAGTTCCACGATTAGTTTGTATTATTTTAACTTGATGGTTGGTCTGCTTTTCAACTTAAGTAACAAAGTGCATAACAACATTGCAAGTTTTTGATTTAGTTTTAAGAAAATAAATCCAGGTATATCTGAAGTATGCATCAACAAAGGATATATAATACATAAAGCCATAATCTGAGTTGATGGGTGCATGATCCCATAAGTTAGTGGCTATCATATCTAAAGGTTTGGTGTAGTTGTATTGTAAATTTTGAAAAGTTAGTTTGCGACTTTTACCCATTTGACAGAATGTGCACACATATGATAAAGTAATGTTTTTAGAAGGAATTTTATTATCAACTAAATTGTCTCACAACATTAGCATTGTGATGACCAAATTTCCAACGCCATATATCAAAGATACTCTTACTGCTTTCAGTTTGAGCAATTAGAAACATTACAACATTTTCGCTTAATTCCAGAATTCTTGGAACAAACAAGATTGAATTTATATAGCCCTTTATATGCTTCACCATGCAAAGAATTTCATTAGTCAGTACGTCTTTAACTAAGTAATATTTAGGGTAAAATTCAAAAAAAAACCATTTTCACTTGCAAATTGCGATACACTTATGAGATTCTTTTAATATGAGGCAATCTTAATAAATTATTAAGATAAATCTGCATTTCACCTTTTATGCAGGCAATACCAGTGTGAGTTATATTAATAGAATCACCATTCCCTATGTGTATGGATTGATTACCTTTATATGCCTTGTTGCCTAGATTTAGGTCATCTAAGTTGCTTGTCATATGATTTGTGGCACCAGAATACGGATACCATCATTCATTTAGAATGCCTTTAGATTTTGCAACATCATTCCAGCGAGAATTTCTTGAACTTTCTAGTATGCTTCTTGATTCTTATTGTATGCTTGCAAGATTTGCAGTAGGGATATAATTTCTTTGGTTATTGTTGTTTTGATTGCTGGGTGTATAGTTGAGATCAAGTCTAAAGTAGTGTTTGCAATGTGACCATACTTTTCACAAATTTGGCACCTTAGTCTATTGTTGTTGTTCCATCTGCCACCTCAACCTCAACCTCTAAGATTTTGACCACCTCGTTGATAATTTTGATTTGTGTACTGCCCCTGTTTTGATTTCTATTTCTTGATTGAGAAGCAATATTAATTGACAGATCAAGATTTAAGGGTTTCTTTTATTCTATCCTTCATGTGCTAGTAGAGTGGAGCGAACATATTCAAGTGTTGGTGTTGTCTCTTTTGATAGAATGACTGCTGTAACAGACTCATACTCCTCATCTAAACCATTCATAATGCTTAAGATTTGCTCATTGTTAGTCACTTTATGACCAGCTGCCTCAAGAAGGTCATAATATGTTTTCATTTTTGTAAAAAAATTCTCTCATTCACAAGTTGTCTTTTCTTTGATTTTGAATTATTCTCTTGTAATGCATGACTCTTGCCGCTGATTGAGAACTGAATATCTGTTCAAATGATGACTAGATTTCTTGAGCAGTTTCACATCCTGCTAACTGCGGTAGTAGATTGATACTTATTGAAGATAGCAGTCAAGCACATAACAAGCTATCTTGTCTTGAATATGTGATATATTATTTATTTTTGATGAACTTGCCCTCACTATCTGCTGTATATCTTTCAGGAACATTTGCAGTCCCAAGAATGAAATCTTCCAGTCCATATCTCTAATGGCAGTCTCCACTTGAAATTTCCAAAGTAAATAGTTACCTTCATCAAGTTGAATGGTGATAATTTGACTTAGAGGGTTTATGAGAGACTTAATTAGATCATCAACGGGATTTTGATGGGTGGTATTGGATTTTGATCGAGTTGGAGAGGTGTTTGATGAGTGATCATCGTCATTAATTGCCATGATTGATAATTGAGGGTATGTTCAGATCAAGAAAGCCTAATTGATATGCAAAATGATGACAAGAATGAAGTTCAAAAATGAACAAAGAAAAGAAATAAGGTGTTGAAACTCTTCTTGATGAAATAGGAGTGGTTCAGCCAAAGCCGAGGATGATGAAACTGCTCTGACTCACTTTCAGACATGGCACAACCTTCAGGAATCAAGATCTTGGGAGGAATAACTAAACTATAATGGGTAAACAATGCTCCAGTGACGAGGTTTGCTTCTGAAGAGTTAAAAAAGGTGGATAAAATGGGTACAACTTCTCTGATGAAGAGAATACTCTGAGGAGAAGATGCTGCGACCATCTCCAAGTGATGAAATGATTCTGATGGAGATCTTGGCGAGGCAGAGGTGGTGAGTTAAGCCGTTTAGCAATGAAGCTCCGATACCATAAAAGGAAACAAGAAAGTAATTCGATCTGCAATATTTAATTTGAACAGAGGACAGAACTCATTTCATTTCATGATTCAGCGAACATATATACACAACTATTTATAGAACAAAATGTAATAGTCCATCTGCTTATTTGGCCGGGTCAATACAAAGGACGGTTTCTGCTTATTGTTGCAACCGTTTATGTTTGAGATAAAATCATTTGCTCGGCTGCACATATATTCATTTCTCTTTAATAGACTTCCTACTCTCTTTTTACTTCCGAAACGTTCTCTACTAGGCGTTCTTCTTCTTCTAGGAGAAGGCCTGGAAACAGTCTGAATTAGCTCTTCTTCTTTCTCACCTTCTTTTTTCTCGTTGTCAAAGTCAAAACTTCTTTTAGAACCTGAATACTATCTTTTCTTAGACGAGCTTCTGCTAAGTCTTCCACATTGAATTATAATTGCATCCACTTCTTTCATGTAGCTTGAAGTTCTCACTGGAGTTGATATTCGAGTTTCTTCTGGTTTTGAAGGTGCAATGAAGACATTGATGATTATTGCATTAGCTTCTTTCTTTTCCTGTTTTTTCAGAGAGTTTCTTTTAGGCTTTTCTACTAGTGTTTCTTCAACTTGCTTCTCTTCTTTGATTGCATTGTTTATTTGGTTCTTAGTAGGAGCATTTGGAGTTTGAATTTTTAATGGTAGAGGTGGGTCTTGTACCTTTTTGCTACAGCAAATGCCCCTTTTTTTATTGAAAAAAAAATCTTCCTTGATGATAATTATTTTAGATGTTTAGTACTGATTCGTCTTTTAAAATATTTTACCAAAGATTTTTAGATGAATGAGAAATATATACGCTTGAGAAAGTCCTATTTTCACTTAGTGGGAGTCTAAAATCAGTTCCACCTTGAAAATACACAACCTAATTGCTTTCTTTAATTCAAAAGAATTAAATTGAAATCATTTGCTAATTGTACCATATCATTACCTATATAAATCCAGTATACAAATTTCAGAGATTATAATTACTGTATTTTGAAACTATTAGTAAAAGCACATTATATTATTCTTTTAACAACCGCGAACTCCATTAAATATATGTATGTGATTATTTTTTCGAAGCAACTTTTGCTGTGTATCATTAATCTGTTAATTGGGTAGTAAAATAGTTCACTGTTGATTCCCACCCAATAACAATAGTACCATACAGAAATAAATGATACAGCCTAACTTTAATGTTGTCAGTGCCATATATATACCATACAGTACACAATAGCGAAGTTTATTGGTGATTCTTGTTTAATGTAAAGATTAATAAAATGCATAGATACAGAAACGCTACTTAAAGCGTAAGCGAGAGCGAGGCACATGAAAGAACTAAGCTGAAGGAAGAACTAAAGAACACTAAAGACGAACTTCAAGAACTTAAAAGTTCCTTTTCAAAGTTTAAAAATCTAGCGTATCAGCGCTTAGATGAGATCCAAGCCAGAACCAACTGGGACAATCTTGAATTTATTTCTTTTATGCTACGTACGTATGTAGTATTTTTTTTATGCATTTTATGTAGTGTTGGAACATATTGATTCCATTTTAAACTTACGGATGCAACACTTTGTGGATTTAATTAAATAGATGTTATAGATTATTGTTTATCACTTTGTGGATTTAATTAAATAGATGTTATAGATTATTGTTTATCGTATTTAATGATTATGAAACTGTTTTTGTTGATATATATTAATAATAACGCTGGTTTGATTCTATATGTTTTTATCGCATTGATTTATGGTGATGGAAACAAAAGCAACAATAACATACCAAAAAATACTTAAACACGGCGTATGAAAGGCATACGAAAACCCAAAAATATAAAACGTGGAAAAGGCATAGCAAAATTTTAGGAGTAGGAATAGTGAAGGAAAATATTGGGTGTAGGTAAGGCATGGGAAATTTTATGTTGAAAGGGTGTAGGAAACAACTGAGCGTAGAAATGACATAGGAAAGAATTGGACATAGCAAGGGCGTAGAAAAAAACTAGACCGAGGAAGGACGTAGGAAAATTTTATCGTGGTAAAGGCATAGGAAACTGTACTATGTATTGAGTAGGAAATGCTTGGAATTTTTTTTTTCCATGCTCAAATTTTCGACGTTGACTTAGGCGCAGGCGGGGTGTAGGAAACTCAAATTTTCTACGCCATTTCTATGCCATACTTGCGTAGGAAAACCCGAAAATCCTTGTGGTGAACTCTTATTTTTTATATTACTTATTTACTAGTCTTATGTATAATGTTATATTAATTAAATATAATTTAATTAATTTTCTTTTAAACTAATGAACATTTCAGTTAATTTTATATTTATTTAATATAACATTTATATTAAATACATATTACATAATCTTTATAGTATCACCCATATATCTTATATATGCGTATATTCATTTAAATAATTAACCTTCAGTTAATTAATTTATTTAATTAAGTTTTTATTAATATATTTAATTAATTTTTTATTAAATTATATTAATATCAAAATTCAATTCATATACATATATGTATACTTATGTTATTTTAGACATTTTAAAGTATCACAACATATATCATAATATATAATACATGCATGCATGCTTTTATTAATTAACTTATTTAATTAATTTAATTTATTAATCCAGTTAATAAATTTCAAAATTTTCGATATTAGTGTATCTATTTTCAAACATTTTGAAAATTATATCATATTATAGCCATTATAATATATTTATATCTTATTTTAAATGTAACTTTTAAATTTAAAATCTTATATTTTAGTTTTCAAACAATTTTGAAAATTTATATTATAACCTTTATAAAAAAAATCACTTTAAATTTAACATTTTAAATTTGAAACTTTTATTTTTAATTTCAAAACAATTTTGAAATTAGCCAAAAGCCCAATTCAAATTTGGTATTTTCTATTAGGGATAACCTTTTGGGCCGCGAGCTTAACAGTTAACCATAATATGGCTAATATAGACCGCATATGCTATTGAGCTTCGATACAATTGTTGGAAATGCCAGCCCGTAGAGGAAGTTATGAATGAATTTCAAATATTTTACCATATTGGATCTTTATTGGGCTTGTGAAGTCTAATTTATTTGGAACATTTCTAAATTTGCTTTATATAAAGCATGTATTTTATTTAACTTTAAATACACACATATATAAATATTTTATTATGAATTTAATTTGTTTTGATTTAACTTATACATGTATCATATACATATACGTGTGCGTGTGTAACATAATAATTCGTGGAGGGTATAATATGCTCGTATATAGATGTTGGGATTTACATCGCAATGCACACATTAGCTCATTTTATATGTATTGTATGTTATCCAAATATGCGCATGTATACATAAATTATAAATTCCAAATAATTATACACACGCGTATTATAAATATGTTTCATTATTAAAATATTAAAAATATATACTTATATATATACATCGTTTATATATATCAATATATAAAATATTATAATTAGTAACTTAAATTATATATATATAGACAAATATATATATATATATATGTATATATATGTAATTTTTATATAAAATATAAGCTGATTATTTTATTTATATATATATAAATAAGAAATATATTATTAATGGTAAATTATTTCATGATTTATTGTATATACATAAATATAAAACAGATACACACACACATATATAATAATTAAAAAAATTCAATTTGAAGTTAACTCAGATTTGAAGATATTATAATTTTAATATATATTTTCTATAAATCAATTAATAGTTTCAACCATAATTAATTAACGTAAAATACTTACATGATAAAAATTCGAAATTTAAAATTTTAGAAAAACTAGGATCACATTATAGGGGTTACAAAAAATTTGAGATTTTTCTAAAATAAAATGTTATTTTTAATCAAATAATCAATATATGGTCGAGATTTGAATTAATTATTAAAAATAGAATAATGCTATAAAAATCTGGAAAAATTATTGTAAGCTTCTGATATGATATAGTAATTTTAGAAAATTATGAAATTGAATTTTCGAGACATTAATTACTTTATATAAATTATGAAGTCGTATAATCATTAAATATTAATAATCAATATATAATAATAATATAAAATTAATTTTCGGTATCTATAATCTATAATAAACATAAAAAAGTATAGGAAAGGTTTGAATCAATATTATATGGTACATAATCATATATGCCTATATATGAATAGTGTATATGCATTTATGCACAAATTAAAATATTAATATATATGTAAGTATATATTAGTTAACATAATATTAAAATAAACTTTACTAAACATATACCATTTAATTATAATTAAATTATGAATATCAACATCAAATGTTATGCACATAACCAATCATATTGTGACAACAACATTTACATATAAAAATTTCACCTAGCTAATTATTATATAACAACGACATATACATACGTATTCAGGTGTGCATAATTAATTGTTTATAAAACTTGATATTATATCTATATTTTGAATGAATATTACTTTCTACAAACGCCTTTGAGTCCACATTGAAACAATGAATTCCCTTATCTGAATGTCTCCCGATCCGTCAAATTGCTAGTTTAGAATCGTCGACCTTTCACTATCGAATAACTTTTCATTCTACTTGAATTTGATTTGAGACTTTGGATAGTGGTTTTAAGATGACTTTTTGCTAGTAAAGAAGAATATAATGACAGTCAAGAGTTAGATGTAATTGGGTTTTGGATCTTATTTTAAATTGTTGCATAAGGGAGAAATTAGGCAAATCCTATCACTTATTCTCACTCAATCTTAACCATACATCTCTAACCCCATCCCCTAAGTTTACCCACCCTTAATCTATGCCAAACCACCCTCCCGTCCTCTCTAAAAATCATGGGTCATGAGCTTATTTGACCCAAATTAAATATATAAAATTACATTTAATTTAGTCTGTTATCGATATCTCATATCGATCGATATATTTATAACTATTATAAATATATATAATGTAACGACCCTAAATTTTGAACAATTTAAATTGAAAATATTTAATTAATTTTAAATATTTGAATGATGGTTTGACTTGAATTTCAAATTATCAGAATGAATTTAGCGCTTAAATTATAGAGTTTAATCTATTGAAAGTTGAATATAAATTTGAATCTTCAATTTTAAGCTGATAAAAAAATTATTTCAAAGGCTTGTAAAATCTATATTGATAATACTGAAGGTAATAGAAGCTTCAGAATTGAATTTGAAAGTGAATTGTTCAATTTTGAAATTTTTATCGTTTGAATCGATATTTAAAAATAGCCTTGTAAGGCACAGTCTCGGAATTCAATGAAACCGGTTCCATTGGGTCCGTAATATTGAATTATTATCGGATTTCAAATTTCGTATTAATCGGAGTTGTTATGCGAGCATACGACATATAAACGTGTCAAAGAAAATTTATATCGAACCAAATTGAATTTAGAAAGGAAAAATATATATATAATATAATAAGCACAACTGCTATATTCTTTTCAGCTACTTTCCTCTCCGTAAATCACGCCCTAAAATCGTGCCTAAGATCACGAACGAAATCGTGCAAAGCATGGTCGAGCTCGATTAAAACAATTCCTCCCTCTTTTTTCCTGAAGTCATTCGCGAGCAAAAACTTTATCGTTCAATTCAAATTAATGGCCGATACCTCTGCAACTTGTTCAAAACATGCTATCTCCTTCATTTCTTCCCCTCTACACAAAATTGCCGTTCGAACATTTAAAAACCCAAATTGAGAGAGAGAGGGGTAAGGTCAGAATCGAATTCGATTCTGGGGAGAAGAGGGGCTTCGTTTCTCCCTCATCCTTGAATTGCCGAAGCTCGCTTGAAGGGGGAGGTAGCGCACGTAGGCGCACGCGTCGGGGTAGGATGTGGTCGCGAGGTGAACGTTGGCGTGAGGTGTCGAGATGGTTCACGCATGTTCGCCGGAATCGAGATGATATTCGCGTTCGATCTAAGGGTCGCAAGAATCATCGAGGCGCGAGCGCGCACGCGTAGGCCGAGGTAGATGAAGGGGCGAGGCAGCGGCAATGGCGAGCATATTGGAGCCGTTCAAATCATGGAGGCAGATCTGAAGGATTCGCAGCTAGGGCAGTGGGTAGGTAGCAATATCGAGCAGTAATCTAGTGGTTCGTGCTCAATGGTGGAAGGGTTCGTCGACGTGAGGCTGGGTAATCTGTTAGTGGCAATCGAGTTCGAGTAAATGTTGGGCAGTGAGATATATATCCATTTATTAAATAGGTTAGAAAGTATTTACAGTAAAATTAATTTCTGTTTTATATTATTATGGTTTTACAGTAGAGATAGACAAAAAGTTATGATATCGATAAGTATATATGTAAGAGTTTGAAGATACCGTAGGTTTATAAAACATTTGATTTACATAAATATATATCTATACTTTCAGTAAAGAATGTTTACTGTTTGGTTCCAATTTACAAAGTTTAAATTATATATATGTATGGAAATAAGTATTTTGGAAGTTAAAATAGGAATTTTAAACGTAAGTAGTTATATAAAATCAAAACCCATATAGTATTTTTATGAGTATGCATCTATGGTTTCAAAAGAAAATATTTTGTTGAAAAGAAACTAGTTAAAATTTAATTTTTTGGGTTGAATTGAATAATTAGTTTTTACAATAAATTATAGTGGTTAACTTATTTAGTTAACCAATTTAGTTACTTCTAGTTACTAAAGAAATTGATTTAAAATAAAAATATTAGTTTAAAATAAAATCTTGGTTGGATAAATTTATTTAAAAGGAATTAGTTCAAATTTTAATTTTTTTTTAGTTAAAATAAAAATAATAGGTTAATAAATTGAACGATAATTTAAGTGTTCAATTTAATTCGTATATTAATAAATTTATATAATGTTTATACAAGGTCTATATAAATCAAGAAAACCAAGTCAGGATGGAAATGGATTGCAAAATAAATCAAAGGTGAGAACTTCTCACTCAAAAAGGTTTTATGTAAATTTTAAATAGTTAGATTTAAAATTGTTGATTGGGTTGATTGCTTGTTTGGATAATATAGTATTATCTATTGTATTGAAATAGACCCTATACGCCGCCTATTAAGCGGAGGTTATTTATTACACACATATACCGCGATATTCCACCTTGAAGTGGAATTTGTATTATATATGTACTTGGAGTTGATTCCCGCATTATATAGCGGATGAGACCCTATTGCACCGCCTATTAAGCGGATAATATTTTATAAATCCCATATACCGCAATATCCCGTCTTGAAACGGGATTGGTATTGTGCTAACATCTGTGGATGCAGAGAAACAGGTTGGAGGGATCCAACTGGATTCCTCAACCGTATTTATTTATTTACATATATTGTGATATTTGTTGATTATCATATGATGATATATGATGTTTGGATGCCGTGATTGATTATTTGGTGTGTTGCATCACTGGGCCTATTTTGAAATTTTAAAAATGTTAAAGTAATGATTTCCAATATAAAAGGATTTTTAAGTGATTTTTGAAAGTATATGTTTCATTAAATTTTTGAATTGATTCATTTTAAATAAATTAACGTTATAAAATTTATTGTTATAAAAGTATGATTTTTGTGAAATATAACCGAAATGTGATTTTTGAAATAAGCAGTTGACAAATTTATAAAAAGTTTAAATTGGGATTTTTGAATTATTATAAACGATTTACATAAAAGATTTATAAAATTGATATTTTATAAGTCAAATATATTGAAATTATAAAACGAGCTTTTATAAGTGTTAAAATAAAGTTGTACCTAGTTTTATAAGTAAATAAGAATTTTAGATTTATAAATTAATGATGATATAAGAGAATGGATTTGTGAATAAATGGATTATAAGTAATTTACTTATAAGTTGGATTCGACATGTAAATGAAATATAAATAGAATTGGTGATTAAAGGAGATTTATAAATCGAATTAGTAATGAAATAGAAATGGAATTTATAAACGTTGTTTTATAAATCCGTAATCAAATAAATTTGATAAGTGAACATAGAAATTATTAAAGGAATTATATCCACGATTTTGGACTGTGGAAAATCCTTTAATTAAATATGTAGAAGTGTTGAATTTGGTAAACGATGTATATCCACGATTTTGGACAGTGGATAACCTTCTAAATAAAACGTGTAGAAAATGTTGAATTTGGATTAACGAAGTATATTCACGATTTTGGATAATGAATAATATATTAAAGAAATGTTTTGGGGAAAATGATATTTTAAATAGAATTAAAACTATTAGAGATGTTTTAAATGTATTAAGTATTGAAAACATAGATTTCAACATTCATTGTTGAAATAGGCGTTTTTAAGGAATTGAAGGAAATGGTGGACTATAACACTGTTGTTATAGTAAATGATTTTCGAAAGGAAATGTCTTATACAGTATTGGGATTTATATATCTATCTAAATTTCGAATCCCTATACTGCAGATTTTGGGTCGTCGTAACAATGTTTTACGCAACATTTGTTTGAACTCAAATAAAAGTGTAAAGAAAATGTTTTCCTTAAGAAATGAAATATATACTTAATATTAATTTAAGTATATCGAATATTTTCCAAATGTTGAAAATAAATAGATTTGTGAAATACTAAATAAGTAGGGAAATATTTTTCCAATATAAAATGAACGTTTTGAGAATTATCTTTTTAAAGATAAATTGAAAGTGAATATTTGAAATCGATTTGAAAATCGTATATTCACAAATATTTTAGAAATGTAAATTCAATATGGAATTTATAAATGAGATTGGGAAAATTGGTTTAAAAATAAATATCGATTTATTTTTCAAGTATGGAAATTATACATATATATCTTGTAAAGATATTTTTGGAAAATAAATAATTTGGGAAATTATTTGGAATCTGGTGATGTTGTGCATACCTATTGATAGTTAAATAACCGACTATCAATATTTACCTTTAAATAGGTATTTGTTGTGATTGCTTGAATTTGAATGCTACACTTATTTTTAAAAATAAACGCTCACTATTCGGGTTAGCCGGGAAAGGACCTTGGGGTCGTATAGCCCATTCCGAATATGTGATACGTCGTAATAGATAACATTGATGACCGGTGTTGAAGACCGGATATTTATGAAACGGAAGGATTACCGTCGAATGTTCTGCATCGGCTGATCCCCGATATAGAAATTTATTACCCTTTGTGATGAGAAGTCCGGTCGTGATTAGTGAATATCCGGATTGCAAGGACTTCTTTGTAAGTGCCTTCGGTTCCGTTCGATCCCGGAACGGACTTGTATGGAGGTGCGTCTGACGTTACAATTTGAGATGTAAAGTTGGTTTCTATCAAGTATGTTCCCGTTGGTGGCGGAGAATTTATTCTCTTAGCTTAACACCCTTAGAGGTTATGTAGTTGATGATTACTAGTGATACATTCCCAAATTGGTAATGTGGCATACGAAGTGCTGTTGAGCATTTGATGATCAAAGCACAACTTTTGTATAAAGCGTGGCTTTGTGGACGAGACTTCGTCGGACCTCACACCCCGGAAATGGTCAAAAAAGGAAGGATGCAGCAAGGTTCTAGGGAGTAGCGCCCCTTAGTGTATGTCATTGCCTTCTGGATAGAAGTGGTATCATGGTATGGAGCCCAGATACTTAACTTATGTGAATATTGCAAATTTATATGACTTTGTGATTGATGTTGGTTGAGGATCCTCAGATAAAGGTTGTTACAACCGGGGGATGGCATACGCGCGTCAGTAGTTACCTATTTTTGCAGAGGTAACCCGGCCTTGTGTTGGCAGAGATCCGGTTAGGTTCTCGGAGCGTCTTTCCAGAGGCGTTTCCATGTGGCAATGGGAAGTTCCTTGGCCTGGCCATTTGTTGGAAATCCAAAGAAACAATACGAACCTTGTACGGTTTTAGTTGTAGAACCTGCCATCTAATATGGTAGCTATAGTAGGCATAATATAATGGTACCTATGCTGGCTAAGATTTATATTCTACTTTCGAAATGTTTTTCTACACTATGCACTAATAATAATATCAAAAATGATTTGATTTTGCGTAGTAAGCATCTTTGACTAACATAAGAAGAAATCTCCTCCAAGTCTGCGTTTACATTGTGTGTGTGGTGGGAGGTCTTATGGTAGTCTCATTTTCTAAAAAGCATTGCGAATCTTTCTTAAAATTATCCTGTTCTTTGTTTTAAAGATAAATAACTGTTTTAAGTTCTCACACCAGTCACATGACTGACCTGGAGTTTATTGTTTCCCTTCCTAAACTCTGGGTGCCCACCAATTTCCACACGGGCAGTCTAGAGTTAAGGTTATCAGGAATTTCTGGAATTCAAGAGTTGCTACAGAAATCTGGAGGCGAGATAGATGGCGTAGCATATTACTAAGTATAGTATTTCTTTTCTGCTGTTTATTGTAAACTATGATAATGAATGTAATGTGATGTAATGTATAAAATATACAGTTCTTTTGTTTTAATGATTATTCATTTATCTATTATTTGTTGTTCCGCTGCGCATTGTGAGATTCTGATGTTATTCTGTTCTATCTTTTTCTTTCTTCTTCTACCTCTTTCTTTTTCTTAAACCCTAAGTGTTCGGTTTTCTGGCATTCGATTGCTCGGCAGTTGATACAGTGGACGTATTGATGTCGGTTTTCGAGCGTCGAAGAACCGGTTCCATACAAAGTGGTATCAGAGCATATGGTTAAGGGACAACCATGGCTCTGTTGGGTGTTGCTCATTAGAGATAGAGTCAGTAGTACTCTAGCATGAGTTCGAGTGTAATGATAGATATGAGCGCGTATTTGTTAGTGAATATGAAATTGTTTTGTATTGTGTTGACTTATCGGTTGATTGTTTATAGATTCTGGTCGGTGCAGTCTAACTAACTGTGTTGATAGGAGTTTCTAAACTTTTAAACAAGATAAACTGACACAGTATTATTTTAAACAATAAGTAAATGAAATAATTTTACCCAAAACTATTTTTGTATATAAAAGAAATGATTTTCTGTAAATTATTACAATATATGGTTGCTTGGTTGTTAGGAGATGATAATATTAAAAGTATCGTTGGTTGTTGAATAAGAAATTGAAATAAAAAAAAACTAAGAAATTTTTTTTTTTTCATATACCAATGAGATTTGATTTGGATCAAATTGAATAAAATAAAATAAAATTCCAAACTTGAGAAAAATAAATAAAATGGATTGAATCCAAGTAAATTAATACGATAATTCATTAATTCAGAATAAGAAAGTTAAATTAGTTAATTTAAAAACTTGAATTGTTAGTTAAATGTACAGATAAATTCTAGTAAGTAGAAATAAATGGAAATAAATGGAAAATTTCCTTGTTATTAATAAAATGAATTCGAGATAAATTGAGAATGGAAATTTGGAATTAAAATGGATAAGTGAATGAAACTAATTGAATTAAATTAGTTGATGAAATGGATTTGATAAATGAAAAATCAAATCGGGAATTTAAATTTGGAAGTGTGAATAAATAATGGAGTTTGGAAATGAAGCTTGAGTTATAAATAGAAATTCAACGTGGAATTGTAAGTAAATTAAATATAAATTGAATGGAATTTACAATTTCAAGTAAATAAAATTAAAACTGAATGTTAACTTCGTTTGAATTTGTTAGCAAATGAGATTCAAGCTGAATATTGGAAATAGAATTTGATTTGTGATAAACAAAGTAAATATGATTTGAAAATGAATTAAATTCAATGATTATAAATGAAAAGTAAATAGAATTCAAATGGAATTTAAAATACAAGGTTGAATGGAATTGGAAATCCAGTCTAAAAATAAGAAAATATAACCGAAGTGGCAAATTGAAAATTAATATAATGAGTATATGGAATATTTATATTGAACCTAAGAAATGAAAAGTGAAATTCTTAAGTAAATTTGATATTAAAAATATCGATGATTGAATGAAGATTAAACTGAAATTGAAACTGATATAAATTGAGTTAGAGTCAATTTAAAATGGTTATGAGTTCAAATGATAGTTTATTTACTTAAGTCTCGTCGAATTGCATAAAAAATTGTTTGTTGTTTGACGTAAACAACATATATAAATTCAATGGCTTAATGAAAAAAACAAATAGAATTGATGTTGGGATCAATTGAAATGAATATGAGTTGTTTAGACATAAAAAAATGAATAGAATGTAAGAAGGTGAATTGTAAATCACTTAAATTAAATAGAAATGAATAGAATGTAGTTGTAAGCAATTAAATTTGTATCGAAACCATGTAAATTGCTTACGGAAATTGTTTTATGTACATTATTCATGGAATGCATATGTTTTGCTATTGAAAATAAGTGAAATGCAAATAAATTTCTTATATATGTCACTTACGTGTTTAAATTAAGTAAGTAAAGGTACAGGGGAGCCGTATGGCTGTATTTGATAGTGCTAATAAGCTAATAAATTAGCCGCTTTGCTTAAAAATGCTAAAAAAAAGGTACGCCTACGCAATAAAAATAGGAAAAATGAACTGTTTTTGGTTTTTCCGACCGTGTAGGTCGATGTATACATATTTATATCTTTTGTCAAATTGCAAAAGCTCCTCCGTACAAAGGAGACTCTGCCAAAAATTTTCAAAAATTTTGGGAGTTAGAAATTTTTTGAAAATTATTGAAATTTTTTTGTTAGCGACAAACGATTTCGAAATTGAAATTGAAGTAAATTAGTGAATTGAATTCAAATGAAATTGAAATGCAAAATTGAATGAAATTGAATATATAACTTCAATAGTAAAGATGGTATAAGAAGCATATGTTGAAAATTTTGTAATGGAATTGGCAAAATGGTTTGAATGTTGGAATTGGATACTACTGCTAGCAGGATATACAGGTGTATTAAAAGAAATGGAATTGGGATTTTGATTTCAAAGATAAAATTGAGTTGCTCGACAAAAAGGTACGTATTTCAATTTCAGTATGAAATTTGGTGATTTCCTTGTCCAGTCGCTTGGCCTTTTGTTTTCTTTTGGGATTTGAGGGCCTGTGGTGCCATTTTGTAGTCGTACCGAGCTAGCCGCGAAAAGGAGACGCTGGCGAAATATTTCAAAATTTTCGAGTGTTAGAAAAATTTTGATAAAATTTTGAAAGTTTGAAATTTAAATTTAAATTTGAATTGTTAGGAAAACAATGTCGTTTGGAACTTATAATTGATTTTGGAAAATTAATTGAAATGATAATGGATCTTTAATAAAAGATTTAGGTTAGTAAGTTGATAAAACTATTTAGATTGTGAAAAATAATAAACAGGTTAAGGATCATTCTTCCTAACTTGTAATTTCGGGACGAAATTCTTTTAAGGGGGGAAGGTTGTAATGACCTTAAATTTTGAACAATTTAAATTGAAAATATTAAATTATTTTAAATATTTGAATGATGGTTTGACTTGAATTTCAAATTATCAGAATGAATTTAGCGATTAAATTATAGAGTTTAATATATTGAAAGTTGAATATAAATTTGAATCTTCAATTTTAAGCTGATAAAAAAATATTTCAAAGGCTTGTAAAATCCATATTGATAATACTGAAGATAATAGAAGCTTCAGAATTGAATTTGAAAGTGAATTGTTCAGTTTTGAAATTTTTATCGTTTGAATCGATATTTAAAAATAGTCTTCCAAGGCACAGTCTCGGAATTCGACGAAACCAGTTCCATTGGGTCCGTAATATTGAATTATTATCGGATTTCAAATTTCGTATTAATCGGGGTTGTTATGCGATCATACGACATATAAACGTGTCAAAGAAAATTTATATCGAACCAAATTGAATTTAGAAAGGAAAATATATATATATATATATATATATATATATATATATATATAATAAGCACAACTGCTATAATCTTTTCAGCTACTTTCCTCTCCGTAAATCACGCCCTAAAATCGCTCCTAAGATCATGAACGAAATCGTGCAAAGCATGGCCGAGCTCGATTAAAACAATTCCTCCCTCTTCTTTCCTGAAGTCATTCGCGAGCAAAAACTTTATTGTTCAATTCAAATTAATGGCCGATACCTCTGCAACTTGTTCAAAACAAGCTATCTCCTTCATTTCTTCCCCTCTACATAAAATTGCCGTTCGAACATTTAAAAACCCAAATTGAGAGAGAGAGGGGTGAGGTCGGAATCGAACTCGATTCTGGGGAGAAGAGGGGCTTCGTTTCTCCCTCATCCTTGAATTGTCGAAGCTCGCTTGAAGGGGGAGGTAGCGCACGTAGGCGCACGCGTCGGGGTGGGATGTGGTTGCGAGGTGAACGTTGGCGTGAGGTGTCGAGATGGTTCACGCGTGTTCGTCGGAATCGAGATGATATTCGCGTTCGATCTAAGGGTCGCAAGAATCATCGAGGCGCGAGCGCGCGCGCGTAGGCCGAGGTAGATGGAGGGGCGAGGCAGCGGCAATGGCGAGCATATTGGAGCCGTTCAAATCATGGAGGCAGATCTGAAGGATTCGCAGCTAGGGCAGTGGGTAGGTAGCAATATCGAGCAGTAATCTAGTGGTTCGTGCTCAATGGTGGAAGGGTTCGTCGACGTGAGGCTGGGTAATCTGTTAGTGGCAATCGAGTTCGAGTAAATGTTGGGCAGTGAGATATATATCCATTTATTAAATAGGTTAGAAAGTATTTACAGTAAAATTAATTTCTGTTTTATATTATTATGGTTTTACAGTAGAGATAGACAAAAAGTTATGATATCGATAAGTATATATGTAAGAGTTTGAAGATACCGTAGGTTTATAAAACATTTGATTTACATAAATATATATCTATACTTTCAGTAAAGAATGTTTACTGTTTGGTTCCAATTTGCAAAGTTTAAATTATATATATGTATGGAAATAAGTATAATATTTTGGAAGTTAAAATAGGAACTTTAAACGTAAGTAGTTATATAAAATCAAAATCCATATAGTATTTTTATGTGTATGCATCTATGGTTTCAAAAGTTTGTTGAAAAGAAACTAGTTAAAATTTAATTTTTTGGGTTGAATTGAATAATTAGTTTTTACAATAAATTATAGTGGTTAACTCATTTAGTTAACCAATTTAGTTACTTCTAGTTACTAAAGAAATTGATTTAAAATAAAGATATTAATCTAAAATAAAATCTTGGTTGGATAAATTTATTTAAAAGGAATTAGTTCGAATTTTAAATTTTTTTTAGTTAAAATAAAAATAATAGGTTAATAAATTGAACGATAATTTAAGTGTTCAATTTAATTCGTATATCAATAAATTTATATAATGTTTATACAAGGTCTGTATAAATCAAGAAAACCAAGTCAAGATGGAAATGGATTGCAAAATAAATCAAAGGTGAGAACTTCTCACTCAAAAGGGTTTTATGTAAATTTTAAATAGTTAGATTTAAAATTGTTGATTGGGTTGATTGCTTGTTTGGATAATATAGTATTATCTATTGTATTGAAATAGACCCTATACGCGGCCTATTAAGCGGAGGTTATTTATTACACACATATACCGCGATATTCCACCTTGAAATGGGATTTGTAACGACCCGATATTTTCAACCATTCGCATCCATTATAAGTGTATAGGTAGACACTCGTGCCGGAATTGAATTTCTCAAAATACCGCGTTGTAAATAAAAATTTGGCAAATCTCAGAATATGTAGTAAATAAAAATCACAGATCACAGACACAGAGTAATAATAATGCAGCGGAAGTAAAAGAGATAGTAGTTCATGAAGCTACTATATAAATATATCAGAGTTACATAAGATACAATAGAAGAAATAAAGTATAACAGAAGTTTAAATATGATAACCAAGTACAAGCTGAATAGAACAACCGAACTGAAAAGAAGAAACTTGACAAGTAGATAATCTCCAGCGATTCCAATCTCCAAAAAGTGAAAATCCAAATCTGTGAATAACTCAGGCTGACCCGAGCGTAAATAAAAAATAAAAACACTCGAGTCAGGACATACATACTTATACAATGTAAACCAACTCAAGTGAACTGTAGCAAAGGTACAAATTACTTAGAAGATGCTTGGGACCGTCCATCCTCTAAGGATCTGTTAAACTATTTACTATGTAGTAATATACGCTATATACAGTAGTGTCTAATCGGTAAAGTATAATCATATAGAAAATAGCGTTAAGGGGATGGTGAACCTTAACGCGATCGGATCTTTAAAACCAAAATCGTAGTGGGCTCGATATAAGGAGATGACACGGCACGCGAGGCAATGCCAGGGTGGATACACCGTTTGCACTCCCGGACCAGTGGTGACGGCAAGCCAGCAGCTTCCGCCCACCTCGAACAGTACCCCCGAATCAAAGTGGCGCCACATATCGAATCACAAAAGTAATAGAATGGTTTCCGATGGAGCATGCTCGATGAAAGGGTGTGACCCTTTGTGTAGCCCGGTATAGCTCCTGTTTTAGTCATTTATGTCAACTCACGGGAGTTGGATCCACGTAATATACCTCGAGAACGTCGCCACCATCCTACTTCATTCTGGAATCTCCACCGCGTACATAGTTATTAAAGTGGTTTTCGGTATTGGCCGGCTATAAGACAATATCCGATCCCGGTCTCTTTAACAACCAATCGTTATTATAACCCGTAGTTCTAACTTTAAAAAAAAAAAAAATTATACTTCAAAATAAAATATCATTTCAACCCAAATCTTTATCAAAATAAAGATTAAATTATTTACAAACCATTTCAATATATCATCATACCATATCTTTCGATTCAAATATTTATCAAAAAAAAAAATCAAGTCATTTCTAACCATTTCAATATATTAAATTATCATAACCTTTCAAAACTCCATTTTCAAATCATTTTAATATATCAAAATATCATATCTTTTCAAACCACATTTCAATCATTTAATATATCAAAATATCAAAACCACATTTATTTCAAATCATTATTCATTTTATTCAATTTAAAATACCATTTCAATTCACATTTCAAAACAGTTTATATTCAAAAAAAATCATTTTTAATCATTAAAATGAAATTATTATGTTCAATAATTAAATTATTAAATTTTCAAAATTTTCAACTTCCAAAGTTCATTTATTCACTTAAGTTTATCAAAACAGTGAAAATTTACTTTTCGTGGCATTTAGAAAACGCTACGGAAAGATACATTCAAAACAGTTCAATTTAACAAAAGACAACATTTTAAAATGTTGTAATAGGGTTTACTTAAATTTCAAATAAACTTAGTTAAATTCAAAAACTATAGCACTTACAAAAATTGCTATAATAGCTTTTAATTCAATTTAGCTTTTTAGTTCATTATCATCAACTACAGCATTTACAAATACTGTAATATCATTTACATTATAATTAATGGCATTTCAAAAATGCAGTCAATTAACTTCAAATATTCAATATAATTTCTCAACCAATTATATTTTTATTTAAAACATTTTTAACTCATAAAATCATACATTTTCACATTTATAAACATCATTCAATTTTCCTCAAGCTCATGATTTTATAAAGTTAAATTTCCATTCAAAAATTAAGATTTAATAATAATTCACTTATTAAAATGCGATGTTCAATTTTAAATTCATTACATTAAATTTCAACTTAACAATTAAGTTCAAATTCTCAAAAATAACTTAATTTTATTTTTATTTACTTAACTAAAAGTTCACTTTTAAATCAATTTCATAAATTTCCAATTTTAGTTATATTTCAAAATTTCAACTGAAAATATTCATTCATTTCACATTTTAACTTTATTCAAAATCATTAATATGTTATAAAATCATTTTAAATTAATTTAAATTCGAAATATCATAAATTTATCATATTTTCAAAGTTATTTAAATTCCATTAAAAATTAAATCAAAATTTCCAAATTAACTTACATTCATATTTTCTAACTTTTCCATAATTTATTTAACTTATAGATTTCCAGAAAATAAATAGTACTTTACAAAAGTTATATTTTTATTAAATTTCAAATCAAATATTATAATAATTAAATTTCTAAAATATTTTAAAATTTTTAGAAAAAACATATTTTAACTACGGGCCTGTATATAATTTTCTACGCTAGGTAAAGTGATACGGGTAATATATCTTTTCAACCCGTAATTTACAAAGAAAAATCCAGGTGTTATCATTTCAAACCCGCAATCCCAAGTCAAAATGAATAATTTAAAAACCGTTCAGGCCTATCATTTCAGCCCATAACGATTTTTCCTTATTCTAAAGTCCGTTCGGGTATGTATCATTTCAAACCATAGTGATTTCTAACCTACAGGGAACTTGCAGTGTGATAGACAGATCAAAAATGAACAGTTTAACAATATACAATAGTAACAGGTGATGTGACATGTAACATGTGATATGACATAAAATTTAACATGTTAACATCATATATATATATAATCACATGGCAGTTATAACATCATAAATATTTCTACACATTCAGTTGTTGTTGTTTCACAACTGCATAAGTATAAATGTCGTGTGAGCTTTACTCACCTCTAATTGCCGAAGATGTCAAAACCAAAGGCACAACAGAAAACAAAGCACGATGACACAATTACGGACTTGAGTGGAGAGCGAATCCAAGCTACAACTCTTGTGTACAACCCAAAACAAACAATCAAAACAACACAATTCAATACGACTTTAAAATGCAATAACTTTGAAATAAAAGAGAAACGAATTGCCAAACTTTTTGCCTTGCTTCCTCAAACCTTTGTCATGGCCTAGGGTATAGTTTGGTTCAAATTTGGTTAAGTTTTGGCTCAGGTCTAGGCTAGCATGGGTCGGGTTCATGTCATGAGCAAGGTGGAGTTTCATACATGAAGAGGTGAAGGGTCTTGGGCAAACAAATGGAGTTTTGGTTGGCTAGAGGGCTCGGCCATGAAAGTGTGCTCGGCCTGTGGGTGCACCATGACTGGACAGAGGTTGGAGGGGTGTGTGGTGATCAGGTCAGAGGTGGTGGTTGCTGCTATGGTGGTGGTTAGGGTGGTGGTTGAAGGGGATGAGGCCAAAATGGTCAACAAACATTGTTTTTGGCATGTAGGTTGCAATTTTGAAGGGTTTGACCACCATGGATGGCTCGGCCTTGGTCACGGCTGGAAGCATAGGTGGTGGTGATGGCAGGGAAGAGGTGTAGGAGTTTGTGGTTGCGGCTATGGAGGAGAAGCCTAGCAGAAAGCATGAGAAACAAGGCATAATTCATAGAAAAATAAGAAAAAGAAAGGGAAGCCATTACCAAAACTTGCAAGGTGGAGGCCATAATTTTTTTAGGGTTTGAGAAAGAGAAAATTTCATGGAAAATAAGAAAGGGAAGTTGGCTGGAGATAGAGTAAGGAGTGGCTAAAATAACAGATGTATTGATGACAAAAGAAATTGTAAAAGAAACGTGAAACGACATTACGTTTCTTAGCTTTTAAACCTTTCAAATTTCATATATATAATTTGTAATTTTATAAACACATATAAACTGATAAATAAAGATAAAAAATCAGAAATAAGAATAAATATCTAAAATAAATAATTAAATTTTAATTAAATAGAATTTTAATTAAGAAAATGGCTTAAAATTGCAAACTAGGCTTTAAAATTGAAAACAACTCAAAAAATCTTTGGAAAAGTCTATTCAAATTTAAATACATGAAAAATGAATATTAATAAAGCAAAACACAGCAAATAAAAGTGAATGTATAAAATAAATTACTAAATTTTAATTATATATAATTTAATTAAGGAAATAGCAAAGAAAACAGAAACTAGGTTAGAAAATTTGAAAATAAATGCAATGGACTTTGGAAAAAATTTATATACTTGAAAAATATTTATAAATAAAGATAATAACAAAAAAATACATTCACAAAATAAATAAAAAAAATTATTTAAATATAGTTTAGATGAAGAAAATAGCAGAAAAATAGAAACAGCCTTTAAAAATAGGAAATAAATACAGTAAATTTCGGAAAAATTCTATTATCATTTTAAAAATAATTAAAAGTCAAAATATACATAATATAACATAAATATACAAGTTAGAATAAGATATATCAAATAAAAATGTCATTTATATAATTTAAAATAAAGACTATTGCTGAATAACCCAATATACACATAATATTGAAAACAGTATAACTTTTGCAATTTAAATCCGTTTTCAACGAAACGAAAAGCAGTTTTCTTAAAATTTTATTTACTTTCATAATAAAAGATAAAATTTAAATTTTCAAACTTTTAAAAATTTAAATTAAAAGTCAAAGTTTGATTATTTTGACCAAAATTCACTTTTTGGAAAATATTCTTTTTAGTCATGCTTTGGAATGATAATTCATATCAAAACTAAAGTTTATCATTCAAAATAAATAAAATAAGTTTTTAAATCAAAAATTCAATTAAAATAATTAAAATATACAAAAAAAATAAATCACAAAATACAGGGTTGTTGCACTCTCCCCCACTCAAAACTTTTCGTCCCCGAAAAGGAATGAGGTACGGAAAAACAGAAAAAGATAGAGTGAAACAAGATTAGGACAAGATGACAAGGAGAATGAAATTATACGTAATGACTATTGTTATAGGTAAGTTTAACAAGGTGCAGATTATCAAAGATTATAGAAAGATTTCTAAACATAAAATTTTTTTATAGAAAGATGCCTATACCAGTCTATAGCAAGATAAGGATGATAAGGACAACCAAAAGATAGTTTGAAAAAAACGAAATAAGGAAATAAATTTGAAACCATGGAAATTTCAATTTAAACAGAAAATAATTTTTTACACAAGTTAAATAAATCTTAACTATCCCAAATTTCATTATCTTATTATCCAATCATCTAAAATTAACAATTTTTAAAACCCATAAAAATAATCATTTATTGCACTCACAATGTACTTAATAAATTTAATTCTCTTTATTCCTCTCATTATATTTATCACTTATGTTAAATATACTTACACTTATTACAACTGCTTTCTTTTATTCTTAGTTCTTTTAACATTATTTTATATTGTAAATTATTCAATTACCCATTTATTATATTTACCTCTGTCAATCATTTTGTAATTACAAATTAAGTGTATAACATTTATTATAACCACTCAAATTTTATTTATAAAATCTTTTATATTGTATATTATCCAATTACATTGTTAACTTCTGAAATTAAGGTAAGTTATATTGGAATGCAATTGATTATTATACAAATAAACTTTCCAATTCAATCATTTCAAGCTTCAAAATTTTTGATTTTTTTTATTGAAATTATTCCATAAAAATAAAATTTAAGAATTAAATTTCCGATATCTTCAAACCATTTAGAGATAACTAAATGTATGTACATAGTTTATCAAATAAAATTTAAATCATATGTCTATATATATATTATAAATCAAGTCATGTTTTAGAAATTCAAATCAAATTGATTTACCAAAACAAAGCTGTAGTAAGTCTACAGAGCGGTCTCTTCACTTTGAACCTCGAAAATGAATGTCGATGATGCTGCAGTCATCACCGAAATTATTTTCCAACGACAAAGAGAGGAGCACTAATTTTTAAACTTTAAAATCCTTTGAAAACAAATTTCTATTTAAAAATACTTTAAATAATATGACCTTTTAAAACTTTAAACACAAGGTTTGAAACCATCGGAAATTAAATTCTCAAATTTCTTGTTTTAAATTCATTTCAGTTCCCAAATAATTTATAAACAACTATCTACAAATTCATTTATAGAACAATAAATGATAAATTAAGTATTATCATTTCAAATAATCAATTTTAAATCAATTTATTAAGTTTCATAAATTTACTTGTATATCAAAATTTTATTTCATTAACCAAATTTTAAAATAATATTGTGTCAGTTTGTTCTGTCCAAGTATTTTAGAAATCCTATCGATAGCGTTGATCAGACGAATCGATCGGAAACCCAACTCAACATCAACAACTCAAACAACACAATATATAAACAAAACATAGATTTATAAGTACAATTCAAAATGTTTGAAGATAGGTTGGAAACAAAAGACAAGATGATTAAATAACAGAGTAGGGAGGTGGATAAGCTTAAGTAAATCACGAGCAACCTTAACTGGGTCAACCGTGCCTTAAAGAATAAGAACAATGTGGATTTTCTGTGGTAAATCTACATTCGATCTCAAGAGTTAGAGTTTGGGATAACAAAAGATATTAGCATCTAAACCAAGGATAGATATAAATCTCTGGTGAATCGATGCCAATTATAAAGGAGTTTCCCTATTTTTTTCAATTCAATTTGAAATTGGCGCGACCGCCGACTCACTAAAAAGATCATTCGAAGCGGAGTTATGGAATACTCCAGAGTCAAAAGAAGATGAAAAGTGAGGGATACGAATGGATTTTGGAACCGTAGGGAACGTTCCAAAATTCAAAGGAATTGAGTAAAAAAGGAAGAGATTCAAAGTCGAATGAAAGTGATTCTGTAAATACATTCACTCCATATGCTGAGTTTTGCCTAGAGCTACCAAAGCTCTGATACCAACTGTAACGACCCGATATTTTCAACCATTCGCATCCATTATATGTGTACAGGTAGACACTCATGCCGGAATAGAATTGCTCAAAATACCGCGTTGTAAATAAAAATTTGGCAAATCTCAGAATATGCAGTAAATAAAAATCATAGATCACAGACACAGAGTAATAATAATGCAGCGGAAGTAAAAGAGATAGTAGTTCATGAGGCTACTATATAAATATATCAGAGTTACATAAGATACAATAGAAGAAATAAAGTACAACAGAAGTTTAAATATGATAACCAAGTACAAGCTGAATAGAACAACCGAACTGAAAAGATGAAACTTGACAAGTAGATAATCTCCAGCGATTTCAATCTCCAGAAAGTGGAAATCCAAATCTGTGAATAAGTCAGGCTGACCCGAGCGTAAATAAAAAATACAAACACTCGAGTCAGGACATACATACTTATACAATGTAAACCAACTCAAGTGAACTGTAGCAAAGGTACAAATAACTTAGAAGATGCTTGGGACCGTCCATCCTCTAAGGATCCGTTAAACTATTTACTATGTAGTAATATACGCTATATACAGTAGTGTCTAATCAGTAAAGTATAATCATATAGAAAATAGCGTTAAGGGGATGGTGAACCTTAACGCGATCGGATCTTTAAAACCAAAATCGTAGTGGGCTCGATATAAGGAGATGACACGGCACGCGAGGCAATGCCAGGGTGGATACACCGTTTGCACTCCCGGACCAGTGGTGACGGCAAGCCAGCAGCTTCCGCCCACCTCGAACAGTACCCCCGAATCAAGTGGCGCCACATATCGAATCACAAAAGTAATAGAATGGTTTCCGATGGAGCATGCTCGATGAAAGGGTGTGACCCTTTGTGTAGCCCGGTATAGCTCCTGTTTTAGTCATTTATGTCAACTCACGGGAGTTGGGTCCACGTAATATACCTCGAGAACGTCACCACCATCCTACTTCATTCTGGAATCTCCACCGCGTACACAGTTGTTAAAGTGGTTTTCGGTATTGGCCGGCTATAAGACAATATCCGATCCCGGTCTCTTTAACAACCAATCGTTATTATAACCCGTAGTTCTAACTTTAAAAAAAAAATATTTTATACTTCAAAATAAAATATCATTTCAATCCAAATCTTTATCAAAATAAAGATTAAATTATTTACAAACCATTTCAATATATCATCATACCATATCTTTCGATTCAAATATTTATCAAAAAAAAAATCAAGTCATTTCTAACCATTTCAATATATTAAATTATCATAACCTTTCAAAACTCCATTTTCAAATCATTTTAATATATCAAAATATCATATCTTTTCAAACCACATTTCAATCATTTAATATATCAAAATATCAAAACCACATTCATTTCAAATCATTATTCATTTTATTCAATTTAAAATACCATTTCAATTCACATTTCAAAACAGTTTATATTCAAAAAAAATCATTTTTAATCATTAAAATGAAGTTATTATGTTCAATAATTAAATTATTAAATTTCCAAAATTTTCAACTTCCAAAGTTCATTTATTCACTTAAGTTTATCAAAACAGTGAGAATTTACTTTTCGTGGCATTTAGAAAACGCTACGGAAAGATACATTCAAAACAGTTCAATTTAACAAAAGACATCATTTTAAAATGTTGTAATATGGTTTACTTAAATTTCAAATAAACTTAGTTAAATTCAAAAACTATAGCACTTACAAAAATTGCTATAATAGCTTTTAATTCAATTTAGCTTTTTAGTTCATTATCATCAACTACATCATTTACAAATACTGTAATATCATTTACATTGTAATTAATGGCATTTCAAAAATGCAGTCAATTAACTTCAAATATTCAATATAATTTCTCAACCAATTATATTTTTATTTAAAACATTTTTAACTCATAAAATCATACATTTTCACATTTATAAACATCATTCAATTTTCCTCAAGTTCATGATTTTATAAAGTTAAATTTCCATTCAAAAATTAAGATTTAATAATAATTCACTTATTAAAATGCAATGTTCAATTTTAAATTCATTACATTAAATTTCAACTTAACACTTAAGTTCAAATTCTCAAAAATAACTTAATTTTATTTTTATTTACTTAACTAAAAGTTCACTTTTAAATCAATTTCATAAATTTCCAATTTTAGTTATATTTCAAAATTTCAACTGAAAATATTCATTCATTTCACATTTTAACTTTATTCAAAATCATTAATATGTTATAAAATCATTTTAAATTAATTTAAATTCGAAATATCATAAATTTATCATATTTTCAAAGTTATTTAAATTCCATTAAAAATTAAATCAAAATTTCCAAATTAACTTACATTCATATTTTCTAACTTTTCCATAATTTATTTAACTTATAGATTTCCAGAAAATAAATAATACTTTACAAAAGTTATATTTTTATTAAATTTCAAATCAAATATTATAATAATTAAATTTCTAAAATATTTTAATTTTTTTAGAAAAAACATATTTTAACTACGGGCCTGTATATAATTTTCTACGCTAGGTAAAGTGATACGGGTAATATATCATTTCAACCCGTAATTTACAAAGAAAATCCGGGTGTTATCATTTCAAACCCGCAATCCCAAGTCAAAATGAATAATTTAAAAACCGTTCAGGCCTATCATTTCAGCCCATAACGATTTGTCCTTATTCTAAAGTCCGTTCGGGTATGTATCATTTCAACCCATAGTGATTTCTAACCTACAGGGAACTTGCAGTGTGATAGACAGATCAAAAATGAACAGTTTAACAATATACAATAGTAACAGGTGATGTGACATGTAACAGGTGATATGACATAAAATTTAACATGTTAACATCATATATATATATAAAATCACATGGCAGTTATAACATCATAAATATTTCTACATATTCAGTTGTTGTTGTTTCACAACTGCATAAGTATAAATGTCGTGTGAGCTTTACTCACCTCTAATTGCTGAAGATGTCAAAACCAAAGGCACAACAGAAAACAAAGCACGATGACACAATTACGGACTTGAGTGGAGAGCGAATCCAAGCTACAACTCTTGTGTACAACCCAAAACAAACAATCAAAACAACACAATTCAATACGACTTTAAAATGCAATAACTTTGAAATAAAAGAGAAATGAATTGCCAAACTTTTTGCCTTGCTTCCTCAAACCTTTGTCACGGCCTAGGGTATAGTTTGGTTCAGATTTGGTTAAGTTTTGGCTCAGGTCTAAGCTAGCATGGGTCGGGTTCATGTCATGAGCAAGGTGGAGTTTCATACATGAAGAGGTGAAGGGTCTTGGGCAAACAAATGGAGTTTTGGTTGGCTAGAGTGCTCGACCATGGAAGTGTTCTCGGCCTGTGGGTGCACCATGACTGGATAGAGGTTGGAGGGGTGTGTGGTGATCAGGTCAGAGGTGGTGGTTGCTGCTATGGTGGTGGTTAGGGTGGTGGTTGAAGGGGATGAGGCCAAAATGGTCAACAAACATTGTTTTTGGCATGTAGGTTGCAATTATTAAGGGTTTGACCACCATGGATGGCTTGGCCTTAGTCATGGCTGGAAGCATAGGTGGTGGTGATGGCAGGGAAGAGGTGTAGGAGTTTGTGGCTACGGCTACGGAGGAGAAGCCTAGCAGAAAGCATGAGAAAACAAGGCATAATTCATAGAAAAATAAGAAGAAAAATAAGAAAAAGAAAGGGAAGCCATTACCAAAACTTGCAAGATGGAGGCCATGAATTTTTTAGGGTTTGAGAAAGAGAAAATTTCGTGGAAAATAAGAAAGGGAAGTCGGCTGGAGATAGAGTAAGGAGTGGCTAAAATAACAGATGTATTGATGACAAAAGAAACTGTAAAAGAAACGTGAAACGACATTACGTTTCTTAGCCTTTAAACCTTTCAAATTTCATATATATAATTTGTAATTTTATAAATACATATAAACTGAGAAATAAAGATAAAAAATCAGAAATATAAATAAATATATAAAATAAATAATTAAATAGAATTTAAATTAAGAAAATGGCTTAAAATTGCAAACTAGGCTTTAAAATTGAAAACAACTCAAAAATCTTTGGAAAAACCTATTCAAATTTGAATACATGAAAAATGAATATTAATAAAGTAAAATACAGCAAATAAAAGTGAATGTATAGAATAAATTACTAAATTTTAATTATATATAATTAAATTAAGGAAATAGCAAAGAAAAAAGAAACTAGGTTAGAAAATTTGAAAATAAATGCAATGGACTTTGGAAAAATTTTATATACTTGAAAAATATTTATAAATAAAGATGATAAAAAAAAAATACATTCACAAAATAAATAAAAAAAAATTATTTAAATATAGTTTAGATGAAGAAAATAGCAGAAAAATAGAAACAGCCTTTAAAAATAGGAAATAAATACAGTAAATTTCGGAAAAATTCTATTATCATTTTAAAAATAATTAAAAGTCAAAATATACATAATATAACATAAATATACAAGTTATAATAAGATATATCAAATAAAAATGTCATTTATATAATTTAAAATAAAGACTATTGCTGAATAACCCAATATACACACAATATTGAAAACAGTATAACTTTTGCAATTTAAATCCGTTTTCAACGAAACGAAAAGCAGTGTTCTTAAAATTTTATGTAATTTCATAATAAAAGTTAAAATTTAAATTTCAAACTTTTAAAAATTTAAATTAAAAGTCAAAGTTTGATTATTTTGACCAAAATTCACTTTTTGAAAAATATTCTTTTTAGTCATGCTTTGGAATGATAATTCATATCAAAACTAAAGTTTATCATTCAAAATAAATAAAATAAGTTTTAAATCAAAAATTCAATTAAAATAATTAAAATATACAAAAAAAATAAATCACAAAATACAGGGTTGTTACAGAATTGGTATTATATATGTACTTGGAGTTGATTTCCCGCATTATATAGCGGATGAGACCCTATTGCGCCACCTATTAAGTGGATAATATTTTATAAATCCCATATACTGCGATATCCCGTCTTGAAACGGGATTGGTATTGTGCTAACATCTGTGGATGTAGGGAAACAGGTTGGAGGGATCCAACTGGATTCCTCAACCGTATTTATTTATTTACATATATTGTGATATTTGTTGATTATCATATGATGATATATGATGTTTGGATGCCGTGATTGATTATTTGGTGTGTTGCATCACTGGGCCTATTTTGAAAATTTAAAAATGTTAAAGTAACGATTTCCAATATAAAAGAATTTTTAAGTGATTTTTGAAAGTATATGTTTCATTAAATTTTTGAATTGATTCATTTTAAATAAATTAACGTTATAAAATTTAATGTTATAAAAGTATGATTTTTGTGAAATATAACCGAAATGTGATTTTTGAAATAAGCAGTTGACAAATTTATAAATAGTTTAAATTGGGATTTTTGAATTATTATAAACGAGTTATATAAAAGATTTATAAAATCGATATTTTATAAGTTAAAGATATTGAAATTATAAAACGAGCTTTTATAAGTGTTAAAATAAAGTTGTACCTAATTTTATAAGTAAATAAGAATTTTAGATTTATAAATTAATGATGATATAAGAGAATGGATTTGTGAATAAATGGATTATAAGTAATTTACTTATAAGTTGGATTCGACATGTAAACGAAATATAAATAGAATTGGTGATTAAAGGAGATTTATAAATCGAAGTAGTAATGTAATAGAAATGGAATTTATAAACGTTGTTTTATAAATCCGTAATCAAATAAATTTGATAAGTGAACATAGAAATTATTAAAGGAATTATATCCACGATTTTGGACTGTGGAAAATCCTTTAATTAAATATGTGGAAGTGTTGAATTTGGTAAACGATGTATATCCACGATTTTGGACAGTGGATAACCTTCTAAATAAAATGTGTAGAAAATGTTGAATTTGGATTAACGAAGTATATTCACGATTTTGGATAATGAATAATATATTAAAGAAATGTTTTGGGGAAAATGATATTTTAAATAGAATTAAAACGATTAGAGATGTTTTAAATGTATTAAGTATTGAAAACATAGATTTCAACATTCATTGTTGAAATAGGCGTTTTCAAGGAATTGAAGGAAATGGTGGACTATAACACTGTTGTTATAGTAAATGATTTCCGAAAGGAAATGTCTTATACAGTATTGGGATTTATATATCTATCTAAATTTTGAATCCCTATATTGGAGATTTTGGGTCGTCGTAACAATGTTTTACGCAACATTTGTTTGGACTCAAATAAAAGTGTTAAAGAAAATGTTTTCCTTAAGAAATGAAATATACTTAATATTAATTTAAGTATATCGAATATTTTCCAAATGTTGAAAATAAATAGATTTGTGAAATACTTATTATTAAATAAGCAGGGAAATATTTTTCCAATATAAAATGAACGTTTTGAGAATTATCTTTTTAAATATAAATTAAAAGTGAATATTTGAAATCGATTTGAAAATCGTATATTCACAAATACTTTGGAAATGTAAATTCAATATGGAATTTATAAATGAGATTGGGAAAATTGGTTTAAAAATAAATATAGATTTATTTTTCAAGTATGGAAATTATACATATATATCTTGTAAAGATATTTTTGGAAAATAAATAATTTGGGAAATTATTTGGAATCTGGTGATGTTGTGCATACCTATTGATAGTTAAATAACCAACTATCAATATTTACCTTTAAATAGGTATTTGTTGTGATTGCTTGAATTTGAATGCTACACTTATTTTTAAAAATAAACGCTCACTATTCGGGTTAGCCGGGAAAGGACCTTGGGGTCGTATAACCCATTCCGGATATGTGATACGTCGTAATAGATAGCATTGATGACCGGTTTTGAAGACCGGATATTTATGAAATGGAAGGATTACCGCCGAATGTTCTGCATCGGCTGATCCCCAATACAGAAATTTATTACCCTTTGTGATGGGAAGTCCGGTCGTGATTAGTGAATATCCGGATTGCAAGGACTTCTTTGTAAGTGCCATCGGTTCCGTTCGATCCCGGAACGGACTTGTATGGAGGTGTGTCTGACGTTACAATTTGAGATGTAAAGATGGTTTCTATCAAGTATGTTCCCGTTGGTGGCGGAGAATTTATTCTCTTAGCTTAACACACTTAGAGGTTATGTAGTTGATGGTTACTAGTGATACATTTCCAAATTGGTAATGTGGCATACGAAGTGTTGTTGAGCATTTGATGATCAAAGCTCAACTTTTGTATAAAGCGTGGCTTTGTGGACGAGACTTTGTCAGACCTCACACCCCGGAAATGGTCAAAACAGAAAGGATGCAGCAAGGTTCTAGGGAGTAGCGCCCCTTAGTATATGTCATTGCCTTCTGGATAGAAGTGGTGTCATGGTATGGAGCCCAGATACTTAACTTATGTGAATATTGCAAATTTATATGACTTTGTGATTGATGTTGGTTGAGGATCCTCAGATAAAGGTTGTTACAACCGGGGGATGGCATACGCGCGTCAGTAGTTACCTATCTTTGTAGCGGTAACCCGGCTTTGTGTTGGCAGAGATCCGGTTAGGTTCTCGTGGCATCTTTCCCGAGGCGTTTCCATGTGGCAATGGGAAGTTCCTTGGCCTGACCATTTGTTGGAAATCCAAAGAAACAATACGAACCTTGTACGGTTTTAGTTGTAGAACATGCCATCTAATATGGTAGCTATAGTAGGCATAATATAATGGTACCTATGCTGGCTAAGATTTATATTCTACTTTCGAAATGTTTTTCTACACTATGCACTAATAATAATATCAAAAATGATTTGATTTTGCGTAGTAAGCATCTTTGACTAACATAAGAAGAAATCTCCTCCAAGTCCGCGTTTGCATTGTGTGTGTGGTGGGAGGTCTTATGGTAGTCTCATTTTCTAAAAAGCATTGCGAATCTTTCTTAAAATTACCCTATTCTTTGTTTTAAAGATAAATAATTGTTTTAAGTTCTCACACCAGTCACATGACTGACCTGGAGTTTATTGTTTCCCTTCCTAAACTCTGGGTGCCCACCAATTTCCACACGGGCAGTCTAGAGTTAAGGTTATCAGGAATTTCTGGAATTCAGGAGTTGCTACAGAAATCTGGGGGCGAGCTAGATGGCGTAGCATATTACTAAGTATAGTATTTCTTTTCCGCTGTTTGTTATTGTAAACTCTGATAATGAATGTAATGTGATGTAATGTATAAAATATACAGTTCTTTTGTATTAATGATTATTCATTTATCTATTATATGTTGTTCCGCTGCGAATTGTGAGATTCTGATATTGTTCTGTTCTATATTTTTCTTTCTTCTTCTACCTCTTTCTTTTTCTTAAACTCTAAGTGTTCGGTTTTCCGGCATTCGATTGCTCGGCAGTTGATACAGTTGGCGTATTGATGTCGTTTTTCGAGCGTCGAAGAACCGGTTCCTTACATATAACATTATTTATTTCTCAAATCATATTCAGAATTTATAATTAATATTTCATAAATATTAATTGATTTAATTAGTTTGTGATAATTAGAAATTAATTAAATCATTTGATCTAAAGAGAATTCATCATTTTTGTTGTGTGACTCTTGAGTATAAATTCGACCAGCGATAAACATTGAACTATTTGAATGTTAACATTCACACATCACTTAGCGGCGGTATGACATTATGACCAAATTATAGCTTACTCAGTTTCGATAAAATCTAATGTTAGTTTAATAAGCGTTACCCGGTTATGACATTTATTTACACCAATTCTCTTCATCAAAACTATATCATTTTGGACTTATGTGGAATTTGGTAAAGGTAAAATTGCCAATATCATCCATATTTAGTTCTACAGTCTATACACAAAGTCCTTGGATCAATGGTAGTAATTATTATTAACTAAAATGCTCTGTACAGAGACTTTGAATTTGAGTTGATCCGAGTTGACCGATTCTAACCCCATATAACTAAGAAGATGAATCTTCTCTTGGATAGTGCTTCACTTCCAACACTTCCACTCAACCTAACTATAGTCACTCGATGGAACTCCATGCCATGATTTGATTATAATCTGAGTGGAGGTTTCATATTGAAGATCCATGGTATTATAAAGTCAAAAGAACTATGTAAATCAATCACATCAATATTTTATGTTTGACCTTATTTATATTAACCAACAGAAAATTATCGATTGAATTGTTCCATAGTTATCTAATAACTATCAGTACGTAACCTCCTGGTGCCCTCAACAACCATGAGTAATATACTTTCCAACGTTCCGAAAGCATTACATACTCTAGTCTCAATTGAAACATCGATATCCAGTCCCAATGCGTCTTGACTAGGAACATTTAAACGGTTTATTTATTTTATTATGATAAATTACTCACGGTTATGACACTTTGTAACTACTATCACAAAACATACCATTTACAGATTTTCTATTAAATATATTTTGATTAAGGTAATTAATTAATATAACCACATTATATCAAGTATATAATAGAAAAAACACCTTTGATTTCAAACAAGATTGGTCATTGTGAGTTAGATATATGTGATAAATTACATAACTACCCCTAGGGCATACTCCTAACTTTGTCACAATAAATGGTGTAAGTCTGAAGATGGTATGGTGATTGATTATGTATATTATCTCAAATTTACTACAAAAGAATCATCATCTACCATACGTGCGTAATCAATTTTCATTAGATATGCTTATTGATTTATATTTACATTCAACCATTGTTGAGGATCTGGTATTTAAAGATAGGATTTGCTGCATTTTGATTTTCAACATGTGACATCATCTATGGTCGATTTTTGAGAGTTATGTATTGATTGATATTGGTGCAAATTGGACTTGGCTTGTCTGGGAAGAAATCAACATATATTACCCGAATCTTGATTTGAAGTGTGTGTATATACACATTTGACAACTACTAAGTTGTGAATAACATGACACTTTATTTCTCCAATTCAAACATATCATACATTCTAGCATCACATAAGTAAATCACATAAAATTACTATAGCTTTTTTGTGTAATAATATCTTAACGAGGAGACAATTCTAATTTTTTAACTACCTTTGCTTGCAAATCAGCGTTCTACTTATTCTATATTCCGCCCTACTCCATTCTTTTTATTATATGGAAAACATAATAAAATACCCGTGTAATACCATTCATTCAAATATAAATACATGAAATAAATAATAAATAATGAAGATTAGTGTATCCTTCAACTTTTAAATAGGAAATCTACAAGTAGAAGAGATCCCTGGTGAACTCCACACCAAGTATGTGACATAAGCTTTGAATGAAGAATTAAATGAAGATTCCCTTCATGATGAATTTACTACATTACCAGCTAACTCCGTGGCCACTAACGTATTGCTTCCACCTCCTCAATCATCTAAGGCTTCCTCCTCCAAAGACATCATGGAATATGTTATTGTCTTCGTCTATGCTTCTCCTTCTAGATCTTAGTAATCGCCCAACTATGGAGGGGCATACACTTAATTATGTTGTCCCATCCTTTAAGCATGCTACACTTGTAGCTGTTGACTTGCCTTAAATAGAAGGTATTCCACTATGTTCACCATTGCGTTAGAAACTCTAATTATCTCTAGCAAATGCATTTAAATTTTATAAACCTGTCTTTAATGTTTCAGGACCTATTAGAGATCAACTTTTCATCCATTTTCCTATTGCTCCTTCAGCTGGAGCCATTATCACATAGGCCACCATCGCTATTATTGCTCCTTCAGATTTGGGTATTAACCGAGGGCGATGATCCAAATACTAACAAGAAGAAGAGGGTAGATCACCATCACACACACCTCTGGAGAAGAGCCTTACCATGTCATAACTCCTACCGACTAAAAAGTCATACTAAATAAAGAAGGAGAAGCTGGATGAAGTCCTTCCCTAGAGACCCGTTGTGATGACCTGGATTTTCAGACCAGTTAAAATGCCAAAAAATCCATCCGTTCTAAAAGTACTAGTGAAAACTACATACTTAATACACCATATTTGATAAATATTCAATATTACTAAATGTATATGATACAATTTCGATTATACAACTTATTAGAGTAATTAATTAATTTATTCTACATGGTGTGCATACCGAATTCATACGCAATAAATCTACCGCTACACACTCTGATGAGAGAGACAAAAATATCCTTATCTGCAAACTCCATAAAAATATAAATGTAGAATAAAATAGTAAGTAGAAAAGATACAACAACATAAGATAAACAACAACCAGTAATAGATAAACAAGAAAGGGTTATACTATTTTAGGGGGTACATCACTAACACTTGTGACTGCCTACGTACCCCTATCTAATTGGGTACCCAATTAGATATAGGATCAAGCCAACGTAGTTCTCCTATCGCAAATAGGACTCATGGAGCCTATGATGCAACAAACAAATATGCAATTCCCAAACTACTTAGCATATATCATGCAAATATAGGTTCAAAATCTACCCACTTAGCATAATCAATGAATTTAGATTTTTAAATCTAGTTATCTTTACGAAAATGATCTCTTTGTACTTTATTATCGAATTATTTTTCCAAACTTTATATATATATATTGTATCAAACTATATTTTACTTTAGGACTTTCAAATTAAATCACTTCTGAAAATCAAATATTCTACTATACAAGCATATAAAAATATATGCTACCGGGTCAGGAGGTTTCTAGCCATAACAAGGCAATTGTGTCCCAGTCTTTCGAAAAAATAATATATTAGTGCATCCCTCTTGTCCGAGTGGACTACACTGAGGCTACAGAACATCTGCATCTCCCTTGCCCATCGTTTTAGTTATGGGTTACCCGAATCATCGTTAACATAACAAATCATTTTATATCCCAAAGTGATAAATCAATTTTCACTAATATTCACAAATACTTTCAATTTATATTGTTGTCATTTTCAAAAACCTTGTGAAATCATTTTCGAACATCGAGTTTTAGTCCTCGAAATCCTCTCCGTTTATAAAATACATTTTATAAATCATTTCTGTATAAGTCTCTTTTATATTAAGAAAATGCGTTCCGAGTAAATCAAATTCACTATCCCATCCACTGGGCCAGTCTGGATAGCTAGGGAGAATAGGAAACTGATTTTCCAAACTCAAGCCTAGACACTATCTCTCTGTCACACATAAGACGGTCAATTTATTTGATCGACTCTAAACCTTTTAAAATGTTTATTTTCAAATATTTCTATTTCTTTAAAGGGAAAATATTTCATAATCCATTTATGAAAACCCACTTTCAAAACAATTCATTAAATTGAAGTGAATTAATATTATTGCTAAACACCTTATAGTCAAATTATGAAATAAATCACAGATTGTTAGCCTACAATTATTTCCTACCCAACTTATGCTAAGTAAAAAGGATAATTTCTCATAAGCTGGTTGAGCGTAAATCAGACAATAGTAAACATACATCCATTTATTCAATAAAAATTAATCAACCTATGAATTAACTTCAAAACAGTCATTTTACTTGCAAGCACAGAATGGTGTTTTATTCTACTCAATAAATGTCCATAATTATTTATTTAACTTATAATAGCAGATCGAGTATTTGATTTGCTAATTAAATGTCACTATTCGTAATTAAATTCAATAGCAAATAATTTATCAATAAATTTATACTAAACCAAAAATGTCAATATTTCATACTAATGTATTCTAATCGTCAATATGAATCCAATGTCGAAAGCCGCTTGTAAAACGGAGCTCATATGTGTGAGATATAAATTTTCTAAGTTTAAACTATTTTAAACTTAAATAAATAAAACAGTTTAAACTAACCCATTACCAAAGCCCAAACCAATCTTCACTAACTCGAACTAAAAGCTCTCACATGCTTGACTTGAAGCTCCCAGATAGCTCGACTTTGCCTCGTGGTGCTCACGGCCAAGCTATGGGAAGGAGGAAGAAAAGCAATAGAGCTATGACATTGAAATCTCAAAATATAGATCCAAAATAGGTCTTTTCCTCTCTAGTTTTTGGACTTTCTACTCTCTGAATTTGGAAAAGTGATTAACTATAAAGTTGTTGTAAATTATTTTCTATATGGTTTTGAAAATGAAACACTTGATTCCGATTAGTTTTAAGGAAGTTGTGATCGAATGAAGAGAAGGTATTCTCGGATTTATCAAAATCATACCCGAAAATACACTTCAAAGAAGTGGAATTTTGAGACTAAATACTAGAAGACGTGCTCAACATGAATGTTGTAGTCACTGGAATTTCACATGATTTTTAAAAAGAATCACTTCATTTGTATCATATTTGAAGGAGACATGGTCGATACAATATGGTGTATTCTCGGCCAAAAAACTGGGCCTGAGAACGCCTTAGAAAAAATGGAGTTTTTGGCATAGAAATGTTTAGAATGGGAAGAAGGGGTTGACTATAAAGTTGTATTCATTGAAATTTTATAAGGTTTCAAATAATCAATTTCATGTTTTGAAGTAGAGAAAAGAGAGTTATGGATGAAAGAAGAAGAGGGAAATGGAGTGGTGTTTATAGGATTTTTCAACAAGTAAACCTTCCTCAAATATACCCCCCTTTTACATTATCCACATACAATCACCTCCTCCTTGCAACACTCCCCCATGTGCCACCATTTTTCGTATCACTTCATGTCCTTATGTTGAATTAAGGAGGCTTAAGTATTAAGCTAACTAAGATATTTTGCTTATATGTATATATATGTAACTTGTTTATGTATATTTGTTAAACACATCATCCTTGCCTCATCCTTCTCCATCATTACCTACACCCTCCTACACCACCTAGGATGTCTTTAGATCCTATCGTGTATGGACAACCCCATTTGCCTTCTTGGATGTGGCAAAAGATGGTAAGAGTTGGTTGCTCAAGGTTAAAGTTTGTTAAAATATCTTAGATATTTTTGAATTCTACCATATGTAGTTTATCTATGTAAATTACTAAGAATATTTTTACTTTTCTATCTCTACTAAATGTATATACATGTGTTAATGTGTATATAAATGTCACAAAGGTGCATAAGTCATTTAAACGGCGTTGTATAACTTAATACGTCAAACCGTTGAAAAACGAGAAACCGATTTCCAGTCATATTTTTACTTATTAGTGAACATACATATATTTGTGAAAATACTTAAAAACTATTTTATTATCATTTTAAATAAATTAAAATGATCACATTTGAATTATAAAACCATATAAATGAATAATAAATCGTCATTTACAAAAAGTGTTATTATATCGATTAACCGTTAGCGATTTTTCCTTATATTTTCAAATTAAATAACGTTTTCCTAAGTGACGAATTAACGGGTTGTTACACCCGTTGTTCCTCCCTCTTCTTCTGAGCATCTAAAAATCTCCTCGGCTTCTGCCAATTATGCTGCCTCTTGGGAACACAATAAGCGAAAAGGAAAGCCCCATATTATTTCTATTCATGGGCCTTCCCTTCCCAAGACGTACTCTCCACTTGAGGGTTCCAGTACGTCGAAGAATCTATACATGAAGAAGCTTACTATTAAGCATAACCTATGGAAGAATTGATGTGCTATGCTTCTGCTTTCTGACATTTTTATTTTTATTTCCTATTCCATTATTTTGTACAGGCATCATTCCCATTTTGTGCATAAAAGGAAGATCCCATTTTGTGCAATTGTCATTTATTTTTTGATATTTTGCTTTCCTTCATTTAATTTACAATTACAACAAATTTTCATATATAAATGCTAATAATAATTTACCTTTATCATATACCTTCCTAAATGTACCAATCTATATAGTGCATTTATTTACTATAACTCTGTGCATGTAAATAAACTTTCGCTATTACGCAATGTTGGTCTTCACTTTGTTTATACACACACACACACACACAGAGTTAAACTAGTATTGCTTAGCTAAGAATAAAAATGCAATTTCTTGATGGTTTTTACATGGCTCTTGTGCCTCCAAGAGCATCATTATAATTACTTTTAAGTGTACCTGTTTAATTCTGATTATACACAGATATTTATCTACGAGTACTGGTGTCTATCGATTCCTATCGCTAGGCTTCTATCCATGTCATCGCCTATCTCCGTGCATAATCAAGGATTGAAGCATGGGTAGGGGATTACATATCGTCCCCTACTTGAATTATACTCCAACGAATCGATCATGATTGAGAGGAGTTCGTCGGTATCTGTCTCTTAGTACCACTAATCATTAAGCTTTGAAAACACATGATGTTTGTGGTGTTGATGTATTAACATAAAGTTTTACTTAATGAACAGTCTTCCATTGATTTGAAAATCATATTAATATCTCTATAGCGAACGCTGCTTTATTACATAGAATTCAGTCCAATGATTGTTCAAATGAAAAAGGCCCAGGTACAATAAATCAAGTGACATACTAATATAAAGGTTTATTATTCCATGCTTGCGGAATCGGGTCCCCATTTACAGTTGATAGCTTGAAAGTATTGTCTCCAAGCTTCTACCTTATTATATGGTCCTAGCTAATTCAAACCAAGTGTTCCCTCGTTTGAAAAGTCTATTTCAAAACAAAGTCGCTACATATGAATGTACGGTTCCAAACCTTATTGGAACTAGATCGGTCTGCAGCGGGTGAAATGAGTGAATTTCAAAATAATTTCCTAATTGGATCTCAGTGAGCCCTTAAAGTCTGATATATACAGTAGATCCAATATAGTTATTTTAAATAAAATCATATTTGTTTTAATTATTTTAGTCTAATAATTAATCTAAATAATTAAAATTAATATTTGTATAAATTTAAATATATCATTATATATCCAAGATGTATAAGATATGATAAATGTGTGTGATTTACAAAATATTAAAGGTGTATATATTCGGATTATAGACAAGTGGATATTAGCATTTATATCTACTATGTATATACTTAGCCCTTGCATATATGTCTATTGCTTAAACTAAAAATGAGTCATTATATATGTATATATTCAAAAAAATTAGTTAATGAAATATAAAAATAATTATCTAAATATTAAACAAAATTTTGAATATCTCTATTTTCATATATGAAATTTGAAATATCTAATTTGACTTAGTAAACAAGATTTAAGTTCAAACTGGATATAAGATCTAAATTCTAAATTTCAAAATATCATAATTTTACATACTAATATTTTAAAATAACATACGTATTACTAAATAGTTGAAAATAAAATATATTTTATAATATATAGATACATACATACATACATACATATATATATATATACACATATATATATATATATTTGGGAAAGAGTAATTTAAAAAAAAGCCGTAAACACATTTTTGTAAATAAAATAATAACCAACATAAATACATATACACACACACATACACAGACACATACACACATATATATATATACATACATACATAGCTATATATATGTTTATGTATGTTTGTGTGTGTAAATATAACAATTTTTCAATTCGGCTAAGGTTAATACTTTTTTCGAAGATATTTTTAACAATTAATATATATACACATTATTAAATTGTATTTACTTCGCATACAAATTATCTAATTAGTTAACAATGTTTTAAAATTAATTAAAATAACATTTAACATTTAATGGTAATTTACATAATTTTTATTATAGCCAAAACATATACATGACTATATATATATTTAAAAGTTCATATTATAATAATTAGATGATGTACAAAAATTAAACAATAAATATGAAATTTATATATAAGAAAGGACATGCATTAACATATATAAAGGGGATAATATCAACATTATAATATAAAAATAAATTATACCATTAGATGATGTCATAGAATCACTAATTAATCTAGACTATCTCCTAGATCACTCAGTTCTACACCTACTACCATGAACAAATGGCGTGCCCACATCGGGTCTAGCTGTCACTACTTAACTCGATGTGAATGGAGTTGAAAAGGTGGGGTTAGGAGTGGATCTATTTTTGGGCAAGACTAGAGGGAGGATACGAGAAAATATCTACATGTTTTGCTCCATAAATTTATACCCCAAATCCTCCCTTTAGCTCCTATTTTTAGCCAGCCATATGCAAGGTCCTCAATGGACTAAATAATTCAAATGCCCATTAGTAAATTATTTAACTTATATCTAATTTAAATATATCTGTTAACAAGGAAACTTGTCAACACCTTAAAGTAGCATCGTGCTAGAGTGTTCAAATAGGCCTTGTTTGACTAAGTAGAGAAAGTTTGGATCTTATTGCTTCCTTGATTAACCTCCCGAATAGGTCTTTGTTATGAAAACTCTTCCTTTTCCAACCTTTTGACTCAGTCAAAATACTTATATCCTCTTCTTTTGAGTCCTTTTGTCTTGTTGAATTGTCTATTTATCCTTTCGAAAACTTCTTTCGAAACGGTTGTGAAACAATAAAGGCTGGCTCTAGGATTCAAGAGTATGATTTGACTGGATGGGTTTTGACTTTATCAAAAGCTGTTATTCTTGATGGCTTGGGTTCAATCCAGAAATCTAAGGGAAAACAGGTTCGGGTTAAGGTTTTGAATCCGTAAAAGTTGAGTGTTTGGTGAATAATGGTTTTGAACTAAGGACTTAAGTGTATTGGTAAGTGAGAGGTTTTGATTCTCTCTAAAGGTATCCTTTTGACTAGGTTGATGTAAGCAGTACACAATTATATCAAATAATTTCATAAAACACTTGCATAATCTCCAATATAAAAATTCAACCTTTCTTGAACTAATGATGCACAATCTGATTAATTTCCCCTATTTCGATTTCCAAATTAGGGTTTACAAGTTTACGAATTTAAGAAAGTATAAGAGAGGAATGAATTAATCCGGATCCCTTAAACCAGACCCTAAGGATCTTATTTATAGATATGGGTTGGAACCTTTAGACTTAAAGCTTTCGACCTGATCAAAAGGTGGCTTCATATATCTTCCATCTCCTTTGACACTTGCGCATCCCTCTATGGCTTTATATTTTATCTCTGTTCTTCAATATTCTTTTTGTTCTCACCTTTCTCGAAGCCAACATGTGACTTCCCCTTCCTCAACCCGAAGCAGCCACCATCTTCTATTTTGTTTTGTTTTGTTTTTTTCCTTCTGGCGTATAGCTTAGTTTTGAACCCATCTTATCCCCTGACTTGAGAATTTCCTACCATTTCCCGAAGTTGGCCCGTGCCTTCCCCTTCATGACCTGAAGCACCCCAAAGCCACACCAAGCGCCTACACACCTTGACTCAAGAAATCGCCTCCCTGACCCATGCCACACCCGAGTTTTCCCCTCTACCGACCCAAAGCATGACTGCAAGCAGAAGCCACCCAAACCATCACCGCCTTCCTCTGGCCATCTGCTGACCGCTGCCTCACCCACATCTTCCTCTGCATGTGCCTTCACTGAACCCACCACCTTTCGCCCAAACCCACAGCAAAACCCGAGCTGCCTCCTACTCTGAATCGGAGCAACGACCCCTCCGACCCTAAGCAAGTCGATGCTCGATCCCTGACTCTCGACACCCACCCAAATCTATTGTTCTCTGTTGTTTATAATATATATATATATCTATGTATGTATGTATGTATGTATGTAGCTATATATATGTGTTATATATGTGTTTTATATGAATATATGCGGTGTATAACATTGATGCTCTCTTGTCTCTGTTAATTTGTATATATTGATATATATACATGGTTGCATAGATCTACTCTGTCGTGCACGTATGGTGTTTGTATGTATGTTTTACATACATATAGGCAAGCCATATGATACAAAAATATATTATCTTTACTGTGCTTTACTAGATTGAACTTGCTTCTCTCCCTTATTTTACATATATATGCAGTTGTTTGCATTTACATATATGTGCTTTATTATAGCTCTGTTGCTTTCTGTCTTAGCCTGAGATGCATGACAATTCATAGATGTGTGCCGTTACACATTATGTCTTGTTGGCAGAATTGCTTTGTTTAAATCCACCTTTTTCATGCAATATATGTATGTATGTATGTGTGTGTGTGTGTGTGTGTGTGTGTGTGTATATATATTATCGACAAAGTCTTATATGTCACTTTTGAACTTGTCGACATAAATTGTATGTGTTGTATATGTAAGTGTTTATTTAAATATTTGTTTTCATTGAATTATCATGCTAAAATCTATTTTGTGCTTGTCGCAGCAGTTTTGCTTTCCTTTATGTGCTTATCCACGTCCGTAGCCATGTCCGTTGCTTCTTATTCCCATTATTTTCTCTAACCTCGAAAAGTGAGCAATCACTCACGATTAACATTCTTATATTTATAAATTTAATTCACATAAAATGACGATTGAAATATGCTGACAAATTTGAATTGTTAAGTTATGTAAATTGTCAATATGATATGCCATTATATGCAATTGTTTACCTATGACATATGACACCATAACCTGTTGTATATATTTAAATTTGTTACTGATGATATATGCATGCTGTTGATATGTATATTATATCCTATTTGTTCTCACTCTTCAAGTTCCCTATTAGTTTAGAAATTCCATATGAGTTGAAATGATACATACCCGAATGATCTTATAGACTAGGAAAAATCGCTATGGGTTGAAATGATAAACCCAAACGATTATCATTTGATTTTTAAATTTTGGGATTGCGGGTTGAAATGGTAAAAACCCGTAAATTTAAAATAATTACGGATTGAAATGTAAATATCTGTATCACTTGACCATATGATAGAAAATTATATACGGATAATGTTGGTGTATTTTTGAAAAATGATTTGCAAATTTTTTGAAAGGAAATATACGGATTCTAATAAAGTTGATTTAAAATATAATATAAAGGTTTTATTTTAAATTTTGATATGTATGCAAATTTAGAATTAAAATTTTTTTTTTGGAGTTGATAAAAATTACAAGTTAAAGTTTTAAAATGTAAATCATAAATTTTTACTTATAATTTTATTATTTTCAAATATATATATATAAAATAAGATTTAAAATAGATTTAATTTAATAAAATTTAATTTACTTAATATATATGTAATATGTTTAAAATATTTATTTAAATGTATATAATATTTTGAAAATAGATTTTTGTAATAACTTTAATAAATTAAGGTTGGAAAGATAAATTGAAATTGATTTGTAACTTAATTTGTTTAAGAATTGTATTTAAATAGAAATTAATTTGAAACTTATTAATTTGATATTTTAATAGGATTAAAGTTGAATTTTGAAATATCAATGAAATTTATCAAATTAAGTTACTTTGAATTTTGAGTATTGAAACGTATTGAATTAGAAGTGGTTTAAATTGTAAATCAAACCTTGATTTGAAATCGATATAAATTTAAAAAAGGTTTTAATGAGAATTAGAAATTTTCGAATTGATATTTGATTTAAATTGAATTTCAGAACCAAAGTTGATTTGAATTGATTTGTGAAATTGGAGGAAACAATCCTAATTTGAACTATTTTGATACAAACTATTTTAGTATATAAAACACTTTTAATATATAAACTATTTTTAATTTATAAATTATTTTTAAATATATAAACTATTTTTAATTTAGGACTATTTCAATATAAAAACTATTTTCAATATTTAAACAATTTAAGTTAGAATTGTTATGACTTAGATTTAATGGATTTAAATGCGAATAGTTGATATGATGTTTTAATCTATTTTGTGGTTATGATTTTGGAAGTAAATATGATTTTAAAGTGAATAATGATTTCGAAAGTGATATGATTTCGAAAGTGATATGATTTTGAAATGAATATGATATTTTGATATGAAGTATTAGCTATTTGAAACTATAAAACGACCACAGTGTGAAATAAGCGTTTGGTTGTGGAAGAGGTCGGGATCAGATATTTTCATACTCTCTGCCAATACCGAAAACCACTTTAACAATTGTATATATGGTGGAGAATCCAGAACGAAGTAGGATGGTTTGGAAACGATTCTATATGAGGTATTAACTTAGCCCTGACTCCCACGAGTCAGGTTGATGTGGCTAAAACAAGAGCTATACCTGGGCCAAATGAGGCTGCACCTTCAATCGGGCACATTTCTTCGATATCTTCTGTTACTTTGTGATTTGATTGGGTGCACCGTTGATTTTTGAGAGTGTGTCTCGAGGTAGCGGTAGTAGCTGCTATGCATTAGCACCAGCCCGGTTCTGCAAAACGGTAGAATCCTACATTAGGCGTTGCCTCGCGTGCCTTGTCACATGCCTTATCGTGCCTTTTACGTGTTTGGTTTGCACCATACCTATGTAGTGCCCTCTGATAGCCCTCCAGTGAATTATGGTACCGTATGGACTATAGGGATATATAAAATGTATTAAGGGAAATATGGGTAACGGCTCAACGCTATTTTAATAGTTTACTTTACTATATACATTATATATGTAGCATATTGTACTATGTATGTAGATAGTTTAATGGATCCTTAGAGGATGGTTATCCCAAACAGCCTTTATATTATTTGTATTTCAGTTGACACTTCACTTGAGTTGAATTTACAGATATAACTAAGAATGTTAATCCTGACTCGAGTGTTTTTTGTTTTGCTGTATGCATGAATAAGACTGGGTGTCATAGCATTTGAGACTCACCTTTGGAGCTTGGAGCTTGTTTTAAGATCTATCTTGGTCTATTCAGCTTTCCAATCACTTCAGTTTGTTCCAGTTGTTTTGTTTAGAATTGTCATTGGCATTTGTATTAGACTTATGTGTGTTCAAGATATCTGTTGTATTTTGTTTTAACTCTGATGTTTATATAGTAGCTTCATGAACTACTATTTATCTATTTCGATGTTTATTGTTATTTTACTTTGTGCCTATGATTCTTGGATTGATTTATTTACCGTATATGCTAAGTCTTGCCAAATATAAATTAACAATCTGTTATTTTGAGAAATTTAAGTCTGACATGAGTAGATGATTGTCGATTTGAACGGTTCGAAATGCCAAGTCGTTACAAGTGGTATTAGAGCCCCGGTTTAGGAAAAACTTAGCATATGGAGTAAAAACTCATTAGAGACGTGGTAGTAATACCTTAAAATGAGTAGAATCAATTGTAGAATCATCTTCGTTCGAACTTCAAATTCTTTGTCTTGGATTAGGATTTCTTTTGGATTTTGGGACTTTCCCTTTGTTCTGAAATCCATTCGTGTCGTGTCCCATTCGCGTTCTCCTCGATACTGGAGCATCCTATAGCCCTACTCCTATTGATCTCTGTAATAAAGCCGAGCATATCTTGCCACCTCAATTGGTAACTTCACCCTTGTGTGTGACTAATCCCATCGGCGGTCCGCCAACCTTAGTATGATTTGTAAAAAGGTGAAAATCATTTACAACAAGCGTCAATTCACTATAGATTTCTATGTCCTCGGTTTTGATGCTGTCATTTTCTTGAATAGCTCCAACCGTTTCTCTAGTAAACGACCCAGATAATTCTCTTGTATGTCGATTTCCTTAGGATTTTGTAGGCAGTTTGTCTTTTCACTCGATTCTCAACTTATTGATCTTGGCTCCACCCCGATAGTCAGGGATTACCCTGATGTTTTGGTGAAGTCACCTCTCTTCCTTCTAAGCGAGAAATTGAATTCCGCAATAATCTTATTTCTTGAGCTCAACCTGTTGTCCTTTCTCCCGGATGAATGGTTCCTATGAAAGGTTAGTAATCCCCTTTGGATTAACCAATGCTCCTGCATTCTTCGTCGATCTATGAATCGTGTTTTTTGCGATGTTCTCAACAATTTGTTCCCATTCCATTGATGGTATTCTTATTTTTCCTAAGTCTCGGTTGACCCTGTTAAGGTCATCATGATTAATATAAGTCTATCCATCATTCTTCTTTTGTAATTTAATTATCTTATTTCCCCTTCGAACCTATCTGTTTAGTTAGAATTCTCTTCGATTTGGATTCTTCTAATTTTGAATCTCTATCCTTGTTCTAAAATCTATTCTTGGATCAACCTACGAGAGAATTTTTAGTCGTTTTATATTGTAGATAAATCATACTATTATTTATATTAATATAAGATTTTTTATATTGTGTTGTTTAAGTTGTTAAGTTTGAATTTTGGGTTTTGGTCGATTCGTCTGGCCAACGCTATCGATAAGAATTCCAAAACACTTGAACAAAGCGAGCTGATACAATGTTGTTTTCAAATTGGAAAATGAAATAATTTTCTGTATGATTATATTATATATATAAGTATAATTTTATGAAATTAATTAAATTGGTTATTATTAGATTATCATTAGTTGTTTTGTCAACCATTAACTATTGCTGTTTGTTAGAAGAAGTGAAATTATAAAACATGGTTTATAATCTGATTTTAAATGAAATCAATTTAAATTAAGGATTTGAGGGTTAAATTTCCGAAGCTTTCCAAAATTTGGTTTTTCAAGGTTTCGGAAAATATATATTATTGAAAGTATTTTGAATGAAAATTGTTTCCAAAGAATTTTAAAGGAAGTAAGTCTGTACTCTCCTCTTTTTTCGTTGAAAAATAATTTCGGTGATGACTGCAGCATCATCGAAATTCATTTTCTAGTCTCAATGTGGAGAGTCCACCTAGTAGCTTTACACATCTGTTTTGGAAAATTGATTTGATTTTGAATTTTTTTAGTATGATTTGATTTATAAAATATATATACATACATACATACATATATATATATATATATATATATATATATATATATATATTTATTTCAAAACGGTTTGAACTGAAACCGAAAATTTAACTCTTAAGTTTTATGTTAAGTAATAGTTTTCAATTATTGAAATAAAGCAAGTTTTTAAAATTATTGGAGTTTCAAAATTAGAAATGGAATTGAAATAGCTTGAAATAGTTGAAACATGATAAAATTAATTTGTATAATGCTCAATTGCACTCTAGAAGATATATAACTTGGCTGAAATATTCAAAAGTTAAAATGTTTATGAGAATATGTAATCAAATAATATATAACATAAGCGTAGGTAATAGGATGTCCAAAAATGAAATTCATATGGTTTTGAATTAATTGTTGTATCTGGTTCTTTGTATTTTGAATCTATCTATTTTTTGGTTGCTTCTATTCTCCTATCTCATTCCTTTTCGGGGGCGAAAAGGTTTGAGTGGGGAGAGTGTAACGACTTGAAATTTTTAACGATTATATAATGTAATTAACTGAATTTTTCTTGAAAATAAATAATTAAATTTTACAATTAAAAATTGATATTTGGTATGCGTTTATTTAAACATAGAAAATGGTAAATTTTATTGGTAAATATATAAGTTAGCTCTGTTGTGTAATTTTCAATTTCTATTTAAATCAGTTAATTTGATGAAACTAAAATATTTTAGAAACCTGAATATGTTTATGTAATAAAAATGTAAATCATTTTCTAAGTGAGTCGTCATCTTTTGTTTCATCAAATTTGAACTTCGCTAGCCCGTTTATCTTATTTTCGGCATTGTAGCAACATATTTAGCAGCAAAAAATCGAGTTTTAAAAACTTGATTGTATCGCTGATATCTATGTACCATTTTGTTCGCCTCTTTATGCTGATCTCTGCAATATATCTGGTCTTGTATTTTGACGTCCAATACGCAACGAAATCGGAATAACTGTGTTATCCCGCCTTTTGGCAAGGCCGTGACACCAAGAAGTTGAATGGAAATTAAAGACAGATCATCTCGAAGAACAGATGTATGCAGGTTCGCTATGGATGCTGGTAAATTTTACCCGAGTCTGGATCAAGCTACAATTAACATGACATGATAGTCAAAGCTATGAAAGCCAACGTTCCAAATTTCAAGTCAATCGGAGTTTGTATGCACAAGTTACAATCGATGCAAACCAAGGAAATCCACTCATTCGTATCCATAGTTCCGCCTATTTCGCGTCGGTCCATTTCGTATCCATCGATAGACAAGCCTCTCTTCGTATCCATCCAGATCCACCTACTTCGTATCCATTCACATCAACCACTTCGTATCCATCGGTAGTAACACAAGAGTCCATTTCGTATCGATCCACTTTCAAACATGCTTCGTATCGATCGGCCACAGATCGATACGAAATCAACACCTCCCATCGATATGAAATGGCCTCTGAACTATCGAATTGAAGAACGTAAGTTTGCATTGATACAAAGCAAACTACAAAGTATCGATACGAAGTTGTATGCGAGGGATCGATGCGAAGTTGAGTGCTATAAAACGATACGAAATGAATATCCTGGGTCGATACGAACGAGGCACATCCAAGTGGAGGACTCGGTCACTCGACATAAAAAGTGGATCGATCCAAAAAGTTAGTGCCATGTCATCAGCCATCACTTGTCCAGAAGCGATGCGAACAGATCGCTGCGAACAGGAAGCGATGCGAATTCAGCAGCCTTCAATAAATCCAAACTTGCATCGATCGTAACTCAAAATCTACAAGTCCAAATGCCACCCAATTTTTACAGGAGCTTGCATACAACCTCAGGAATGTTCATGATTAATCCCGACCCGATTGGACTAAATATTGATCGATATAATTTGTGTTTGTATCGATCATGGATCGATTCCAAAACGATCAGGGATCGATTGCGTAGGCCCACCCACATGAGAGGAAAGGTCTTCCGAGATTTGCGTGAGATATTTACAACCTACACTATAAATAGCAGCCCAGGACCTACCGAAAAAGGACTTTTGGCTCCTCTACATCTAGATTCTACCGAAATCACTGTTGTACCTGGATTCTACTGTTGTAACATGTTGTAATCAACAAGAAAAATTTAATAAAAGTCAACCATTTCATTATGGACGTAGGCCAAACGTCGAACCACTCTAAATCTGTGTGTTTCATTGCGTTTATCTTGTTTATCGATTGGTGTATTTGTTAGATCTTCCTCCTTTTCCATGTATATTCTTCATTTTATCTCTTCAAACACATCCGAAGAGTGTTGTGCCCAATTTTCGTACAAACACTTTGGTGCCTCCACTAATAAAACCCATTTTTCTCCTGCTCGTTGGATCTACTACCGATATTGGATTGCGAAAATCTAAGGAGAAGATCCATATTTCAAGTTCAGAAGTTCTTCTAACCTATTTAGATTTGTATCAAGTCTAGGAAAGAGCTTCACTATCCTCCATGGTTAATTATAGAACTACTTCAACAGTTGTAGATCCAGAAGGACACGACAAACAGAACCCCGTGAATCTTTCTCCCACTGATCAGAATGATGCCAAACCTTCAGATCCACAAGGCTCTGTCACTAGGGAAGAGTTCCAACTGCTAATGTAAGAGCTGACTCAAAGCCGCCAGCAGCTCACTCAACAACTCCGACCAACCAACTGAATCAACAACGACGAAGGAGATCCAGAAGGGATCAAGCTTCCTATTCATCCACTGAGAGTTCAACCTCTTCTGACTACCATCATAGATCCACGTGCCTACGGCTGGATGGAAGTTGTACACAAGCTACTGGACATCAACATACATCGAATCTTGGGCAACCGAGAGTTGGTCCATCAACCATCCATTAGACTGGACCGAAGGAGGTACTGTTCCTTATCATATTACTGACAATCTCATTGCCACTACCGCTGTTGAGTTGGGAGCTAATTCCTGGAACCGAGCAAATCCGATCCAACGTCAACATGAATATACACCCGAACCATATGTCCCTGAGAACCTAGAACCAGGGAGGTGAGATATGGACCGTCTACCGCGACTTGCCCATCCTCGCATTGTGGAGCCCGACCACACCTTGGCTCAACATGCTCAAAATGTCCAAATACCGGACATCTCGACGATGATAAGAGAATGCCTAGGCCTCACCAATGACGACTAGGGAATCTCCCGGAGTCATACTCCTTCTATTGATGATATACTCTACGCTGAACCGCCTTGGCCATTCAGAATGCCAACTCTACCTATCTATGAAGGGTGCTCCGATCCTAATCAGCATATCTTAAAGTACGAATGGTTGATGAATGCTGCACAAGCCGATGATGCAGTTAAGTGTCGACGTTTTCCGATCTCTCTAAAGGGCATAGAAATTATGTGGTTTAATCATTTACTACCTCGATCTATCTCGTGTTTTGATCAGTTGGCGACAACGTTTGTTGAACCATTCCATTCATGTCACAAGGTCGAAAAATGTTAATACTTTATCTAGCGTCACTCAAGCTCCTGAAGAGTCACTCAGGCATTATTTGAAGATATTTCATGCTGCATGTGCTGAGATTAGTAATCCAAATGATAACTCAATTCTGATGGCACTAACTAAGGGAATCGATCTCGATTTCGAATTTGGTAACTGATTGGCTGGAAAACCCCCTGCATCATTGGACCGTTTCTATTCTAAGGCAGCCCAGTTCTTGAGAAGGGAGGATAAGAAACAGTCTAGGAAAAAGGATGATGCAGGACCCAGTGTGGAAGAAATCTAAAGCAATGTTACTGTTAAAAAAACTAGGGAGAGTTCTTGAAAAGTGCAACTGAACATACAGAATAAACAAAGTCATCAGAAAGGCAATGGAAATCAAAGAAAGAAATGAAATCAGAATAGTGGGCCACAATGTAGGGCTCCTATGTTTGATAATTGTACTCCTTTAAATACGTCACTGGAAAATGTGTACCTGTAGACTTGCATTACCATTCAATATAGGAAACCTACTCCGAAGCAGTCATCGGAGAAGCAGATTCAAACGGGGATATTCCATGATAGCTATGGCCATAACACGAACAAGTGCTGTCATTTGCAGGATACCATTGAGAAGTTTATACGTAAGAGAAATTTGGAGCAATTTGTGCGGTCGTTGCAGTCAGGAGGTGCGGTCTCATCGAATCGAAATCATATACCAAATTAGGCGAGTCCAGAGCAACCCACTCTACCTATGGGAGGCCTTCGGGAGGCTAGTAATTAATACTATTAGTGGTGGTCCTCATCCAGCAGATCGGAGCTAAATGGAAATGGAGTCGTATGCCGGCTCTATTAGGCATGCGAGCTTGGGATGTTGTAGCAGTTTGAAAGAAGGGGCTCTAGCCAAACAATAGAAAACGATGACATATGACATCACATTCCGAGACAGAGATGCTAACAGAGTCAAAGCCCAAACCAGATCCACTTGTCATATCAACTCAGGCAGGTCCTGCTTGGATGAAGGGGATCTTAGTGGACAATGGTAGTTCAGTGAATATATTGTTTAAGCAAGCTTACGATCAGATGAAAATGGAAGCAAAAGATTTGAAGCCTTATCAGTTTCTTTTTCACGGCTTCAATGGAAGGGAAACTATACCCATTGGAATGGTGGAGCTACCAGTGGAGTTGGGAATAGGAGAACGTCGGAGAGTCTGGATATTACAGTTTGTTGTATTGGACATAGACTCGCCATACAATGCTTTTTTGGGCCGACAAGCCCTAGCTTAATTTAGGGCTGCTTTTGTCCCTTGGTGTTTGACTTTAAAATTCCCTACCAATAATGGAGTAGGAGTCATTCAGGGAGACTAGGCTGTTGGACGAGCCTGTTATGTTGCTGAGTTGTGGGCGACACAACGAAGTGAAAAAGGAAAGGGCATAGAGGAATCTCTCTGCGTTCGCTTTGAGGAAAATTTACGGCTAATGCCTGGGCCTAGGCCCATACACCCCAACCAATTCCCAAGGGATCTTGACCCAAGATATATCAAAAGTGAAGACGAAGGTAAAGATAGTCAAGCTTCCCCAATCGAGCTGACGATCGATGTCCCGATCGATGATAGTGATGATTTTAAAAGATTGGATCTCTGCTAAGCCAATAGATGCAAGAGGAATTGGTTGAATTTCTCCAAGTAAACCTCGACGTGTTTGTTTGGACATATTCTGACATGTGTGGAATCTCCTTGGACATCGCAAGCCACACATTGAATATTGACACGCAGCACGTCCCAGTCAAACAGAGAAGGCGTGGTATGGATTCAGAGAGATTTGTCGCCCTTAAGGAAGAGGTAGATAAACTTATGTCTAACGGATTTATTCGAGATGCATTATACCTGGAATGGGTGTCCAATCCTGTACTTGTCTAAAAGCTAAATAGGAATTGAAGAACATGTATTGTCTACTCAGACTTGAATAAAGCTTGCCCTAAAGACAGCTTTCCACTTCCCCGAATCGATCAGCTCGTAGACTCTATGGTTGGACATGAACTCTCATCCTTTATGGATGCGTATTCTGGCTATAACCAAACACCCTTGCACTTACCTAACCAAGAGCATACCGGCTTCATAACCGTTCTTGGACTTTACTACTACAAAGTCATGCCTTTCGGACTCAAGAATGCTGGGGAAACTTACCAACGGTTAGTTAATTGAATGTTCGCTAGCCAGATTAGGAAAACCATGGAGGTATATGTGGATGACATGCTAGTGAAGTCGCGATTCTCCACTGATCATATCAAAGACTTGGAATCAATATTTAGTATCCTCTAAGAATATAGAATGAAGCTTAACCTGTTGAGTGTCACTTTGAGGTCGCATTAGGAAAATTCCTTAGGTTTATCGTCAATGCATGAGGAATCAAAGCCAATCTATGATCTGGGGAAATTAGAAATCTTAAAACTCCAAGAACTATAAAGCTAGTCCAGAGCCTCAACGGGAAAGTAGTAGAACTGAGCAGGTTCATTTCAAAATCCACTGGCAAATGCATTCCCTTCTTCGATCTGATAAGAAAAGGGAAACAGAACTTTGAATGGACTACAAAATGTGAGGGCACATTCCGAGCACTGTTTCAACATCTCTCCACACCACCTGTTCTATCACGGCGTATTGATCATGAGAGATTGTACATCTACTTGGCGATGTCAAAAAATGTAATCAGCGCTGCCTTAATTCGGGAGGAAGACCGGATACAACGGCCAGTGTATTACATTAGTAAATGACTGACCAGAGAAGAGAGAAATTATTTAAAGCTAGAAAAGTTGGCTTATTGTCTTTTCATTTCCTCAAGGAAGATCTGTCCGTATTTCCAGGCTCATCCTATCACCGTTTACACCGACCAGCTGTTACGACAGGTCCTTATACGGCCTGAGACGTCTGGTAGGTTACTCAAGTGGAATATCAAGTTAAGTCAGTTCGACATCACTTACACTCTAAGGCGAGCTATCCAAGGACAAGTCCTAGCAGACTTCATCGTTGAATTACTATCCTGGAGGACTTGCCCGAAACCAGTGAATCTCCTAAATATGTCTTGAAGCTACATACTGATGGTGCATCAAATGACGTTGCTCAGGTGCCATAGTTATGATTGAGACTCCTGAAGGTCAATCCACATGCCATGCTTTAAATTTCGATTTCCAGGCGACTAATAACGAGGCCAAATATGAAGCTATGCTCGTCGGATTGAGACTTACCGGGGATGTGAGAATTATCGCTGTAGAGATTTACTGTGATTTACAATTGATCGTGTGCCAAGTGCAGGGGGAGTACCGGGCCAAAGACCGAAGGCTAACTGCTTATCTTGCTTGGGTTCAGGAAATATTGAATCAGTTCGATTATTATTCCATCTATTGCATACCCCCGGGAACATAATTCGAAAGTTGATTCCTTAGCAAAGTTAGACAGTATGATGAGGCGCAACAAATGGGACTTGTTCCTATTGAGACATTATCTTCCCTGAGCATGAATAAGGTGGAATCAGACTGGGTACTTGAAGCCATTTCTGATAAGGAGTCATGGATGACTCTGTTCTGAAACTATCTCAAGCATGGGACGCTGCCAGAAAGCAAGAGTGAAAAAAGAAAAGTTCTTCGAAAAGCTTCGCGATTCACTATTTAGAATGGAGTAATGTACAAAAGAGGGTACTCTGTTCCTTTACTCCAGTGTATTGCTCACGATGAAATCAATCGAGTATTGCATGATGTACATGAAGGAGAATGTGGCGATCAAACCATTGGCCGACTATAAATCGCGATGCTTCTGACTATGACAGAAAATGTGACAAATGTCACAAACATGCTCGGATTCCAAGACCCCCACCTACCGAAATAACTCAGATGGCCAGTCCATGGTTGCTCGTAGTATGGGGCATCGACATTATTGATTCTCTACCTCTAGCTAAAGGTGGTGCGAAGTACGCCATCGTTGCCATTGATAACTTTACCAAATGGGCGAAAGCCGAACCACTTGCTACTATAACAACGAAGAAAGTGATCAATTTTGTAGTACGCACCATTATCTATTGATTTGGTCTCCCACATACCATCATCACCGACAACGGAACCCAATTCGACGGTGTTGAATTTAAGAATTTCTGTCAACGATTTCACATCCAGAAGAAATTCTCTACAGTTGCACACCCTCAAGCGAATGGACAGGTTAAAGCTGTTAATAAAGTTATAAAATATATTCTAAAGAAACAACTGGAAAAGGGAGGCAGGGGGTGCAAATGAGTCGATGAACTTCCTATGGCTTTATGGGCTTGTCGAACAGCCCACAAATCCATGATCGACCACACTCCATTTTCACTTTCTTATGGTTCATAAGTCGTTATTCCGGTCAAATTGGAAGTGCCTTCCAACGTGTGACATATTATGATCTGAAGAAAAATGCTATATTACTTGCCGAATCTCTGGACTTGCCGAATCTCTGGACTTTATTATGATTCGAAGAAAAATGCTATATTACATACTGAAGCCGAGTCGTCCGATTGTACAATGCCAAGGTCGAACCTCGAACCTTTGAACTCGGCGATCTCACCCTTAAGAGAATTCATCGGGTTCCTTCACATATGAAGCCAATGTGGGAAGGGTCGTATGTAATTGAACGAAAACTTGGATACGACATATTTAAGCTGTCGACCGTTGAAGGTCTCACTTTGCCGAGAACCTGGAACAACGAAAATCTTCGTTGCTACTACACATGACAGGCTTTGTTTGTTCATTCAATTTGCTTTTCATTTGCAATTTGTTTATGCATTTCAAAATTTTAATTTGTAATAAGGCAACTGACTTTTCCATACTTTCTTATTTTAGCAATAAAATGCAATCTTTTCGAGCCAGAGCTGTGATTTTTTGAAATGTGTTATACAACCATCACTATGCGCGGAGAGCTAAGTTCCACCATATAGTGGAATTTATTCAAATAGGGAGTGACTGTCATATTACCGGTCACTCACTAAGTGAAACCCGAGCTCAGGGGCAAGTCGTCACACTAAAGCCAAAAAAGGATTGATACATGACAATCCTCAAATTAGCTCCAGGTTCCCAGAGTGCGAACTGGAGTATAAACTTACAAATACGATTTCGAGGATGGTAGATCCATCCACCTAACAACCTCGCCCGTATCCAAATTAAGTTCAAGGAGGATGGATCCGTCCATCTAACAACCTTACTTGTTAACTTAGGGTGGATGTGAATCGACCGTCCACGATCCTAATGGATCCACCATCTCGGTGTGCGAACGAAATCATAAAGCCTAAATAGATGTGACTGACCATCTGTCGGCCAACTCTAGATTCCCAGAGTGCGAATTGGAGTATAAACATAAACTAACTCTAGGTGCCCAGAGCGTGGACTGGAGTATAAAAAATCGACTAACTCTAAATACCCAAAGTGTGGATTGGAGTTTAAACACAAACCGGGTGTGAAACGTCCACCCATAAGGCAAACTTCGTGCCCCCGGAGTGCGGGCCGGAGTAAAAACGCAAACCGGGTGTGTGACCACCCACGAATCAATCTAAGTCCCCATAGTGTGGATGCAGTTCAAAATATTAAACGGGTGTAACTGACCGCCCGTGAAAATAACTTAAGTTCCCAAAGCGCGAACATATCTCCAAACCTTAAGCAGGCGTGATCGGCCACCGACGGACAAGCGCAATCCCCAGAGTGTGGATGCGGTCACCAATTGATGAGCGAGTGTGGTTCGACTACCCAAACTCGTCATGTTTTAGCTTCGTTTCATACGTTAAGATCGACATGTCAAAGGCAAACAGCAATCGCTGGCCGATCTTTTAAACTTATCCCTGCAACTGGGGGCAAAACTTAAGCGCCGGCCACTGATTGAGACAGTGCAGCGTCAGAATTTGACTTAATGCTCAATCATGACCGAAGCCGTATCTCCAGAACTTAGCAACTAAACCCGGGTCCGATTCAAAGACTAAAACTCCATAAGTATATTGAATGGAAATTCAAGTGCCGAAATACCTAAACGAATGAACATAAACTGAGCAGAAGAAAAAATGGAACTTCATTTCAACTATTCTTTAAAAGAGAAGAATAAGTACAAAATTACTCCAAAAATTCTACTAGCAGGGGTCAAGCCCCCATCTATACATAGCCTACAAAAAACAAAAGGAAACTTCTAACTATCTATCAAAATTGAGGCAAGAAGACATATACACTCCCTCGTCTTCTTCGTCTTCTTCCTCGGTGTCGACCTGCTGGAGCTGCCGCTTGGATGTCTCTTTGATCCCTTGCTTTTTGGCGGTCGATCTCCAGTCGGGGGTATTATGTTAACCTCCTCTTTCAAGCTCACATGGATTGGAATGCTTCGTGAATGGGGAGTCGGAGGGATAGGATCAATGGTAGGAGGCGGAGGAGGCACACCGGTGTCAATGACCATGCCTCTAGGAGAAATCATTCGTAAAGAGGTTGGACCAAGGCCCGCCATCCCATCTCCGAAGCTACTAGCCCACGCAGCTGCTTCCATCTTGGAGTTAATTTGGGCTATTATTTCCTCTTCGTGAATTGTTTGGGCATCACGAGGAATGTTAATAGTTGGCCCCGAAGAGCTAGTCTTTGGTGCACCTCCACCCATAACAAATGGCAGATCAGCAAAGGGGTCATTGTGATGACCGAGAAGTTCGTCCATAGTCTATTCATCAAAAGTAAGCGTGCTCCTTTATGCCCCATCAATTGGTGCAGTGGTTGTTGTGATGGTCACTTCTATTATGATGGCCTCCTACGTATGATGTGATTCTTGAGTTGTAGGGGCACGACCGATGTGGCTCTAATCATTGGATAGAGACAAATAAAATACTGTTAGTGATTTCTTTAAGTAGCGGTTTGGATTTTGAGTAAGTGTAGGAAATGTACATAGTACCTTCCTTAGAGTGATGTATAGGCGAAGCCTGAGCAGCTTCAGTAACGTGCTCATGGGCTGGAGACAACTGCGTTTGATCCAGATTGTATGCAGGAACAAACTGAGGGTCTACTGCGGGTGTGGATTTGGACTAGGTTGGTGCAAGAGTTTTGAGACCCACATCACGGTGCTCAACACCAGAACCTTCTCCTACCTCCGAATGCTGAGAAGCGAGTTTCTCCTTTTCATATGAGAGCATGATGTCGTCGAGAACTTTTCTTTCTTCTTCGCTCAGCACCCGGTCTCCAACTCAAACTCATCAACTGATTCAGCATGGTATACTACCTTTTCGTCTTCTACCTATCGACCCCAAGCGTTATACATGTATGTTGGATAATTATCGAGCCAGGTTGGATTTCTTTGCTTCGGAACATTAGCATTGTATGTGATCAGAAGCTCTTCAATATCGTCCTCTAACCTGGTCTTCGACATCTTAACTTCATCCTCAACCTTGGCTTCAGCCTCCCGAATTTAAAGTGTTGCCGCGTCCCTTTCACTCCGAAGCACCACAGCTTGTTCGCACGCCTACTGTCTGCTTTGTTTGCACTGTCTTTCTCCTTGACGAATTCGGCAAATCTAGCCTTAAGCTTCTTAAGCTCCCTCAGTGCAGCATCATTTTCGGCCATAACAGTAGTGTTTCGGTGGCCCATCTCCTCAACCAAAGCAAAACGCGTTTGTCACATCCTTTCCATGGACTGATTTGCCTCATCGGCTTTCTTGGTGGCCTCTATTTTTGATTTTCTGGAAGATTCGGCTTCGTTGTTGAGCACTTGTATTATATGGTCCTTTTGAGCGAGGTCAGTTTCTAATTTCTCGATTGTTTTTGCTCGCTCAAAAGCCACGCCGATGCTTTATCCGCGGCTTACATCTACTCCCTGTATTAGCTGTAAATATCATGGATGTAATCATGCATAGTTTGTTCTGCCTCAACTGGGATTTTCTTTAAGTGTGGAGGGAAGATGAAGCCGTCAAAACAAATGTTTAGAAATTCTTTTTTCAACTGAGCGATCCTGATTGCTCTTCCCCAGTGGGCTCGATGACCGCTTGTTCAGTGATAGTGGGAGCTTCTGCCTCAGTCCTACGACGCTGCAAATCAGACCTTGGAACTTGAGAAGACGGTTTATGGCATGGAGGCTCCAAGGTTTGTCTATCATGACCGGAGGGTTGTGTTGGAGCTCGAGGAGGCGGAGAGCATGATCAGGAGTGATACCTATATTCTCTATCTCTGTCCCTCTCCCTTTCATAAATTTTCTGGCTAGAATAACCATGATCGCGGTCTCTATCGGCTTCCCTTCTGCGGGACTCATAGTATGAACTAGATGACTGACGTGCCAAGCGAAGGCTTCCTAACATAAATTCTTGCCTAGTCATCGTTCTGTAAAGTAAAAGAAAAAAGAGAGTTAGTATTCTCCAGAAGTGAACAACTTAAGATTGGAATTCGTGTAGTGCCGTAAAGTGTATATGTATGTGCAACCCTCCATCCAACCAGTTCTATCAGCCACACTCGTAGGAAGAGAATCGCTTAAATCTAGAGCTTTTTGAAACCCCTCCAATCCAGTGTCGTGATGAAGCGAACGTAGTCCAGAATTGGAATATCGGCGAGTCCTTCAAAAGGATTATCCAATTACGATGGAGGAGTCTCCGTGATTCTAACACCGAAGGCTGGCAAGACATGCCTACAGATTTCCATCTCGAAGACTTATGGCACTTGTGAGCGACTGCCTTGCCTTTCCTCCTTCCTTCTAGATCCCGAGAACTGTATGGAGGCCCGTCTTTGGGTTCGTCATCAGTGGACGTGTCTTCTCCATCACCCTCCTCAACTATTACAATTCCGGGCGCCCTACGCTTAGCCCATTTTGTCAGAACTGCTCTTAGAGACTCTTCGAGTCTAATGCTTTGATCCTGGTTAATTAGCCTAATGGACCTCAAGTTTTCATCCATAAGCACTGAATCAATTTCTCTCATTTCACCCGGCACCTCCTGGAATTGCGATTGTAAAGGAAAGAGAATGTTAGACTCAGCATCGATTACAACAATCTCGTAAGCTACTAGAGAAATTATGTCACTTACGTCTAACTAACCATCGCCCAACAAACCCTGACGGGCATCGAACGTAAAACCACTCCGTCTTGAAGTAGCTGAGCCTGGTCCAGGATCCCGTCCCCACTTGACAATTCCTAACTACCTCTAAAATTGTGAATGAAGGATTGTCTCCCCGACTCTTAACGTTGAACAAGAATCCTACTTTCTTCGGGGCCGGGGGCCGAAAGAGGTGCTCCATAAAAACAATGAATAGACTGTTCAGTAGTGCATACCCATTTGGACATAACTGCGACGGAGCGATTCTAAAGAAAGCTAACACTTCTCGAAAATACTGGTTGAATGGAGGAAGCATTCCAGCTGTACACGAGTGTTTGTTAAAAGCAGCGAATCCTTCGGGGGGAGTGTGTGGCCTGTCATTCGGTCCGGGTAGCAGTACGTTGTCTAATGGTAGACCATGTCTTAAGCATCTCCGGAGACATTGGATGGCACAGAATCTTGTGGATTCGCGATAAAAGTTGCTTTTGGCAGCTCATCTGGAGCTGGAATTATGGCTTCGGCCGCGATGGCCGGTATCTCTATTACCAAGGGAGGTGAACTTTGAGTTTCCCGCTGTTGAGAACTCCTAGGTTCCATAACTAATCAACTCAGTAAAAACTATCATTAGATGATAAGAAACCTGTGTGTCCCCCAGTGTGAAGTGCATGAATGCATTGTGTAGTGCAGTGCTATGTAATACTTAAGAAATTCTACGGAATTTAGGAAAATGTCTAAACGATAAGACTTCAAAATTTAACTGGTGTAACCATCATCGCTGACCATCACAACCGTGCCATTCAGACTTCGGAGAGTGATCCATGCTAAAGTTTGTTAAATTTTTTAAGTTACAGTTCCATCAACGAGCTTCGAAGGGCAGTCAAATATGCAATTTAACGGTTAAGTCCAAATATACAAGGTTGAAGCTCGTCGGAGTCAAATGTTCGATCATGCAAGTTTTTGTATCTATAAAAGTTTGAACTTGGATCGATTGCCAGAAGTGCAATTCGTATCGATAGTGGAAGACAACATCTCTTACTAATCGCGAGAAGGTTAATTCGTATCGAGTCAGAACCCTCAACTTCGTATCGGTCCATTTCGTATCCATCTGTAGACGAGCCTCTCTTCGTATCTATCCTGATCCACCCACTTCATATCAATTCACATCCACCTACTTCATATCCATCTCAGTAACACGAGAGTCCATTTCGTATCGATCCACTTTCAAACATGCTTCATATCGATCGGCCACAGATCGATACGAAATCAACACCTCCCATCGATACGAAATGGCCTTTGAACTATCGAAACAAAGAACGTAAGTTCGTATCAATACGAAGAAAACTGTAAAGGATTGGTATAAAGTTGGATGTGAGGGGTCGATGCGAAGTTGAGTGCTATGAAGCGATACGAAATGAATATTCTTGGTTGATACGAACGAGGCACATCCAAGTGGAGGACTTGGTCACTCGGCCTAAAATGTGGACGAACCAAAAAGTTAGCGCCACATCACCAGACGTCATGTGTCTAGAAGCAATGCGAAATGATCGATGCGAACTAGAAGCGATGCAAATTCTGCTGCTTCAATAAATCCAAACTTGCATCGATCATAACTCAAAGTCTACAAGTCCAAATGCCACTAAATTTTCACAGGAGCTTGCATACATCCGTAGAAATGTTCATGATCGATCCCGACTCGATTGGACTAAATCTTGATTGATACGAATTGCATTCGTATCGATCACGGATCGACTCCAAACAATCAAGGATCAATCATATGGGCCCATCCATGAGAGGAAAGGTCTTCCGAGATCTAAGCGAGATATTTGCAGCCTACGCCTATAAATAGCAGCCCAGGACCTACTGAAAAAGGACTGTTGGCTCCTCTATGTCCGGACTCTACTGAAATCGCTATTGTACCCAGATTCTATGTTTGTAACATGTTTTAATCAACAAAACAAAAGTTAATAAAAGTTAACCATTTCATAGTGGACGTAGGCCATACGCCGAACCACTCTAAATCTATGTGTTTCTGTGCATTTATCTTGTTTATCGATTGTATGTTTGTTAAATCTTCCCTTTTTTCATTTACATTCTTCATTTTATCTCTTCAAACACATCCGAAGAGTGTTGTGCCCGATTTTGGTACAAACAAACTTTTTGTCGTATCGGTACCTTATTTGTGCCTTTTTGTTTTCTCTTGTCTTTTCAAGTGCTCAACCATAGACCCTATGATTTCTAAACCAATGTTTGTCCTTTGCAATTCATTTGAATTTGATATATATATATATATATATATATATATATATATTCATGACCTTTCATTGTCATACATTCTATGATCTAAAAAAAAAGTTGCATCATTCTTCTCTGGCATGGAGACTCCATTGATTTTCACCTGGTCATATCTTCTTCTACTTTGAAAGTCTCCAGATCACAATTCCTACCATCTTCATATTGTAAGTTTATATTTTATCTCTGTTCTTCAATATTCTTCTTGTTCTCACCTTTCTCGAAGCCATCACGTGACTTCCCCTTCCTCAACCTGAAGCAGCCACCATCTTCTATTTTTTTTTGTTTTGTTTTCTTTTTTTACCTTCTGGCCTGTAGCTTAGCTTTGAACCCATCTTCTTCCCTGACCCGAGAATTTCCTGCCATTTCCCAAAATTGGCTGGTGCCTTCCCCCTCATGACCCGAAGCACCTCAATGCCACACCAAGCGCCTCCACTCCTTGACCTAAGAAGTCCACTCCCTAACCTATGCCACACTCGAGTTTTCTCCTCCACCGACCCAAAGCACGACTGCAAGCAAGCCTCGGCCACTCCAACAACAAGAAAGCCAAGATCACCCAAACCATCACCACCTTCTTCTGGCCATCTGCTGACTGCCGCCTCACCCACATCTCCCACCACATGCGCCTTCACTAAAGCCATACCTTTTGCCCAAACCCACAACAAAACCCGAACTGCCTCCTACTCTGACTTGGAGCAATGACCCCTCCGACCCCAAGCAAGCCTAAGCTCTATCCCTGACTCTCGACACCCCACCCAAATCTGTTGTTCTCTGTTGTTTATATGTGTGTATATCTATATGTATGTAGTTATATATATGTTTATATGAATATATGTGGTGTATAACATTGATGCTTTCTTGTCACTGTGAATTTGTATATATCGATATATATACATTGTTGCATAGATCTTCTCTGCCGTGCATGTGCGATGTTTGTATATATATTTTACATACATATAAGCAAGCCACATGATACAAAATATATTATCTTTGCTATGCTCTGCTAGATTGAACTTGCTTCTCTCCCTTGTTTTACATATATATGCAGTTGTTCGTATATACATATATGTGCTTTATTATAGCTCTGTTGCTTTCTGTCTTAGCCTGAGATGCATGACAATTCATAGATGTGTGCTATTATATATATATGTCTTGTCGGCGGAATTGCTTTTGTTTAAATCCAGCTTTTTCATGCAATATATAATACATGTATATATTGTTGAAAAAGTTATATATGTCACTTTTGAACTCGTCGACAGAAATTATATGTGTTGTATATGTAAGTATCCGTTCAAGTATTTGTTTCCGTCGAATTATCTTGCTAAAATCTGTTTTGTGCTTGTCGCAGCAGTTTTGCTTTCCTCCATGTGCTTATCCACGTATGTATCCATGTTCATTGCTTCTCATTTCCATTGTTTCCTCTAACCACGAAAGGTGAGCAATCACTCACGATTCACATTCTTATATTTTGTAAATTTAATTCACATGAAATGACGATTGAAATATGTTGTTAAATTTGAATTTTTAAGTTATGTAAATTGTTAATACGATATGCCATTAACTACAATTGTTTACCTATCACATATGATACCATAACCTGTTGTATATATTTAAATTTATTACTGATGATATAGGCCTATTGTTGATAAGTTATATTATTATCATATTTTTTCTCACTCTGCAAGTTCCCTATTAGTTTAGAAATTCTCCATGGGTTGAAATGATACATATCTGAACGATCTTATATACTAGGGAAAATCGTTATGGGTTGAAATGATGAACCCAAGCAATTTTCATTCGATTTTGAAATTTTGGGATTACAGGCTGAAATGATAAAAACCCATAAATTTAAAATAATTACGGATTGAAATGATAAAAATTCGTATCACTTGACCATAGGACAGAAAATTATTTATGGACACCGTTGGTTTATTTTTGAAAAATGATTTTCAAATTTTTTAAAAGAAATTTATGGGTTTTAATAAAGTTAATTTAAAATATAATATAAAGGTTTTATTTTGAATTTTGATATGTATGTAAGTTTAGATTTTAAAATATATGTTTTGGAAATGTTGAAAATTATAATTTAAAGTTTAAAATGTAAATCATAAATTTTTACTTATAATTTTATTATTTTCAAATGTATATTTAAAATAAGATTTAAAATAGACTTAACGTAATAAAATTTATTTTACTTAATATGTATATAATATGTTAAAAATATTTATTTAAATTTATATTAATATTTTGAAAATAGATTTTTATAATAACTTTAATAAATTAGGGTTGGAAAGATAAATTGAAATTGATTTGTAACTTAATTTGTTTAAGAATTGTATTTAAATAGAAATTAATTTGAAACTTATTAATTTGATATTTAATTAGATTAAAGTTGAATTTTGAAATATCAATGAAATTTATCAAATTGAGTTACTCAAATTTTGAGCATTGAAACATATTGAATTAGAAGTGGTCTAAATTGTAATTCAAACCTCGATTTGAAATCGATATGAATTTAAAAATGGTTTTAATGAGAATTAGAATTTGTCGAACTGAGATTTGATTTAAATTGAATTTTGAAACCAAAGTTGATTTGAATTGATTTGTGAAATTGGAGGAAACAATTCTAATTTGAACTATTTGATATAAACTATTTTGGTATATGAACTCTTTTAATATAAAGACCATTTTTAATTTATAACTTATTTTTAAATATATAAACTATTTGTAATTTATAACTATTTCAATAAATAAACCATTTTTGATATTTAAACTATTTAAGTTGGAATTGTTATGATTTAATGGATTTAAATGCGAATATTTGATATGATGTTTTAATCTATTTTATGGTTAAGATTTTGGAAATAAATATGATTTTGAAAGTGAATATGATTTCGAAAGTGATATCATTCGAAATAAATATGATATTTTGATACGAAGTATAAACTATTTGAAACTACAAAACGACTACAGTGTGAAATAATCGTTTCGTTGTTAAAGAGATCGGGATCAGACATTGTCATACTCTCTGCCAATACTAAAAACCACTTTAACAACTGTGTAAGTGGTGGAGAATCCAGAACGAAGTAGGATGCTTTGGCAACAATTCTATATGAGGCATTAACGCAACCCTGACTCCTGTGAGTCAGCTTGATGTGGCTAAAACATGAGCTATACATGGGCCAAGTGAGGTCGCACCTTCGATCGGGCACAATTCTTCGATACCATTCTACTTTATGATTTGATTGGGGTGCACCTTTGATTTTTGGGAGTGTGTCTTGAGGTGGGCGGTAGTAGTTGCATTACCACCAGCCCGGCTCTGCAAAATGGTAGAATCCTATCCTAGGCATTTCCTCGTGTGCCTTGTCACATGCCTGATCGCATCTTCTGCGAGTTTAGTTGGATCATACCTATAAAGTGCCCTTTGATAGCCCTCCATTTTATGAAAGAATTACGGTACCATATAGGCTATGGGAATATATAAAATGTGTTAAGGGGGATATGGTAACGCCATAACGGTATTTTAATAGTTTACTTTACTATAGACATTATATATGTAGCATATTATACTATGTACGTAGATAGTTTAATGGATCCTTAGAGGATTTGTATCTCAAACATCTTTTAAGTTATTTGTATTTTAGCTGACATTTCACTTGAGTTGAATTTACTGATATAAGAATGTTAATCTTGACTCGACTGTACTGTGTTTTGCTGTATGCTCGGGTAAGACTGAGTATTGCAACATTTGAGACTCACCTTTGGATCTTGGAGCTTGTTTGAAGATCTATCTTTGTCTCAGCTTTCCAATCACTACAGTTTGTTCCAGTGGTTTTGTTCAGACTTGTCATTGGCATTTATATTAGACTTCTATGTGTTCAAGATATCTGTTGTATATTGTTTTAACTCTAATGTTTATATAGTAGCTTCATGGACAACTATTTATCTATTCCGCTGTTTATTGTTATTTTACTTTGTGTCTGTGATTGATTTATTTACTGTATAAGCTATGTCTTGCCAAACATAAATTATCAATATATTGTTTTGAATAATTCAAGTCTGACATGAGTGGATGATTGCCGATTTGAACTGTAATGATCCTGGTTTTTAGCCAAATTTAGTTCAGCAATTTACATTTACTTTTGGGATTAATTGTGAGTTAATTGGAAAATTTGGGAATAAATCTATATAAGAGATTGTAAATAAAGGATTTGATTTGGAGATCTAAATATTATATAAATAAATTATAATTTGCAAAAATTGAATTTGAAATAATTCCAAAATAAATAATATTTGTTTGTTATTAATATATATGTATATACATTGATTATAAATAGAATTTAATTTGAAAATCTAAAAGTAAATATTTTTAAAAATAAATTTGACTTCAAAATATATTTTTAAAGTTAATAAGAATTTTTTTTAATTTTATATATATATATATATATGTATATATTTATATATTTGGGAAGTTATATTTTGAATTTTAAAAGCTATTTAAAAAGTTAAATTTTATCTTTTAAAGACTTATATATATAAATATATAAATAAAAATGTATATATAAATAAATAAATATTAGATTTTATAGAAAGGGTTAATACATTTTCTTTTGATAATTTAACTAGAGATAAATGAAAATTGTTTAAATAATTCAAATCTAAGAACATAAGCAATTTATAAAATGAAAGGGTTTAAAACAAAATTTATAAAATTATTTAAAGAATGGCTTAAACATAAAAATGTTTGTTTTAACAAGTGTAAATATTTCAAAAATGTATTAAAACATTTGTAATCAAATTAGCATAAAAAACATGTGTTAAGAGTTTAAAATATGTAAAGACAAGTGGCATGCTTATTTCTCTGAAAATTTTAATGTAAATATTAAAAATAAGTAACCAGGCTATCTTCTCACATCCATTTTCAAACTGAAAACCAAGAATCAAATTCAAACAAACCAGTAAAGCAATCAATCAGATTCAAGATGAAAATCAAAAACTTGTAAAACAAATCCTCATAAAATTTCAAACCTGAAAACAAAGCCAGATTCAAGTTCAAAACAAAGTTCAGTTTTAAAGCAAGTTAAAGATCAAGTTCAAACTACAGTCAATTTTCTAGAATCATAGCTTGGAAATCAAAAGCAAACCGATTCAACCTGAAGCTCTGAATCCAGATTAAACAATTTCAAATCAGAACCAAGTGATCCAGATTCAAGTTGTTGTTTCAAGTCAGATCAAAGATAAAACTTTAAAACAAACTCCAGACAAAACTTCTGTGCTTCTCTGTTCATCATCTCTATGTGAGAAAATATACCCAAACTTGTGTATATACATGTTGATGCTTGTCTTAACACTTGAAGTATGCAAGGATAAATGTTTGTTTAGTTGATAAATCTGCCTGCGTGTGTTTATATCTGTAAGAAATTCGATGTGCATGTTTGGTACACAGGATACGTTGGCCTCTATTTAATTACAGGCTTTCAAAACATGTTTCGTAAATCAAAATCTCCTTCTAAAATCCTTTTTAGGCATTAGGATATGAACAGAACTTGTTTGTTTGATCAAGGACTAGGTCTTAAAAATACTTTTTAAATTAAGTTTATCTGGAAATTTAAATATAGAATAAAAAAATTCATAAACATGATAAATTTGGATCTCGTAATTAATTGATTCATATACATCATCGGGTTCGACTTGAAGAATCATGATTTCTAAAATAAAATTCAAGATTTTTAGTTCACTAAATCATGAGAAATTGTGAGATGAACGGGATTGACATTTTTGTCAATTTATGATGATTGACGGCGAACTGTAGGCCGTGTTTGTTGTCAAATGTGGTTGGAGGATAGAGGATTATCGAAAAAATACTCGCTCAAATTCTTGTTCGCCATGGTGGCTGAACGAGGACGAACTAGGGTTTTATACCCATATTTGGTCGACAAGGTTTGAGGGGGTAGTTCGTCATCGACATGGCACCGAAAGGCACCGGACCAGGGGGAAAAGGAGCGTGGAACTTCGGCGAGGCTATGGTCGAGTTGGCGACAATTCTGGCGGCCGAAGGGGTTACGAGACAGATTTTGGTGACCAGGTTAAGTTCCAGAAAAGCATCGATTAGGTAAATTCGAATTCGATGTCATTTCAAGGATCTGGGTGTTTAGGGATGTAACGACCCAGAATTTTTAATAATTTAAATTTGAATATTTAATTAATTTTAAATATTAATAAGTGGAATTTTTAAGTCGAATAATTTATTTTTCGAATATTGGATTTAATGGGATAATTAAGTCGATTTATTTAATAGTGAAATTCCACAAATAGTTAGATATTGGGTTAAATATGATTGAAAATGATTTGGAAAATTTTATTTTATCATATTAAAGTTATAGAAATATTTTAGAACTTGTAAAACTGAATTTGGAGTTAATTTGTAAAAATTGAATATTTTAATATTTAATTATCGACTGAAAAATAGCCAATTTTTGAACAGTCTCGGAATTGAACGAAACGAGTTTCATTGTATCCGTAATAGTTAGTTATTATCGGATTTCAATTTTCGTAGCAATCGGAGTTGTCGTTTGACCGTGGCAGCTCGAAACGCATCGATATCGTTTTAATTTTAATTCGGCGAGTTAAAATAGCCATTTTTCAAACGGTCTCGGATTTCGACGAAACCAGTTTCATCGGATCCGTAATGTGATATTATTGCAAGATTTCAAATTTCAAGTCGTTTGGATTTGCCGGTTGTCCGGTACAAGCCAAAACGCCTAGAAATCGTTTAAATCGGTTTTAATTTAAATTGAGCGTTTGTTGCTGTATCTCACACATACGATGGAATTAGCTTACGAAACCTGTTCCATTGTGTCCGGAACGCGGAAAAACCTTAGGATCGCCTGTCGGAACGCGTAGATTGGAGGTCGTTTGCATAATCAGTTAAATCGAGAATTTTATTAATTTAATACAAAAATAAAAAATTATATATATTCAATTTTTTTTTGCCAAACCCTAGAGAGTTTTCACCGGCCGCCACTTCCATGCGTTCAATGGCCGCAAAGCTCCATTGTTTTCCCTCTCTTTTCTTCCAATCCACTCAATAATTTCAAAAACTTCCAACCACAAAAGCGTAGAGCTAAGTGTGATCTTCAATCTGAACGGCTATGATCGGGTTTCGTGGCGTAGATCGACGTGAATTTCAAGGCAAAGGGCATGCGTTCGAAGGCCAATTGCATGGCCTAGGGGCGACCGGAACTCATGGCTTTTGGCACGGAAGTCGAGATGGAGTGGGGCTTCGAAACGGCAACACTTGATCGAAGGGAAAGTACTCAGGGTGGTCGCGACCTGGAGGAGTTGAACGGGGCATTGGGTTTCTCGTGCGCGCGTGTATACCTGGGGAGAGAGTCGCGTGGAGGAAGAAATGCAGGGGCGGCTTTGATTCGTTGGCTTGAATTTTTGCACGGCCAAGATTAGGTCTGGAAAATTTGAAAATAAAAGTTGTTAATTTATTTATTTAAATCGTGTACAACGTTTAAAATGCAATATCTTGTTCATGCGAGGTCGGAATTGCACGAAATCAGTTGCGTTGGAATCGTATGATCGAGCACTTCGCGATGCAACCAGTTTGGAGTCGATTGGAGCTCGTTTGAATTTCGGGTAAAATTAAACGTTCGTTTAATTTTATTCGAAACGAACGCGAAAACGGAAATAAAATCAAGGTGAGAACTCCTCACTCAATCGAAAGGTTTTGTTTAAAATTTTGAATAGTTAATATTGATTGTTGATTGCTGATTGATTGTGTTAGTAGATATAGTAGGATATATATTATATATAGCAATATATATATATTAGCATATGTATATATTGGATTTGATTTCCCGCCTCGTATAGCGGATGAGACCCTATTGCGCCGTTATTAAGCGGAATATTTATAAAATCCCATATACCGCGATATTCCACCTTGAAGTGGAATTGGTATTGTGCTAACGTCTGTGGATGCAGGGTAACAGGTTGGAGGGATCCAACTGGATTCCTCACATATTTATTTGTTTATGAATATTATGTTGATTGTTGATAATCACATTGATATATGATGTTATTCCCGTGATTGACCATTCGATGTCGTTGCATCATCGGATTCTAATTTCTAAATTAAAAATAACGGTTTTGAATTTAAAAGGGGTTTTAAATCGATTTTTTCAAAGAATATGGTTTATTAAAAATTTTGAATTGATTAAATTTTAAAGTAAATAGATGGATAAAATTTTATGTTTTAAAAATTTATATTTTTATAAAATATAACTTAAAAGAAATTTTTAACAATAATAGGTTTTTATAAAATAGTTAAATTTGGTTTTTGGGAAGTTATTATTATTAATGGTTTATATAAAGGATTTTATGAATGGATGTTTTTAAATAAAAATCATTGGAGTTATAGAATAAATTTATAAAATGCTGAGTTGATGTATAACATGAATTTCATTATAAATCTATAGATATATAATTTGTGAAATTTATAAAACGAATGGTTATTGGAAAATTTTAAGTTTATAAGTTATTAACTTATAGAAATGAATTTGGGGCATAAAAAGGGGGTTTGTTGAAATTGTAAATAAATGAAGATTTCATTAGTTGAAATTATTATAAACCATAAAGAAATCTTGTAAGTGATAAGATTTTAAATTGGTGAAGTTCAAAGGAACGATTTGGTAAATAAATAATATTATAAGTATTTAACTTACAATATGGCTTTTGGGTATGAAACTGGGTTATGTAAATTGCATCGGATTAATAAAGGAATTTATAAAATTGGGGTTTATAATAGAAATGGAATTTATAAACTATGTTTATAAATTTGAAATTCATCGAATTTGATAAATTGAAATATGGGAATTTGTTAAGTGGGCTATATTCACTATTTTGAATATTGAATAGATTATTAAATAAAATGGGTTTGTTTTTGGGAAAGGAATGTTTTAAATGGAATTTAAAACGAATTAAAGGTGTTTTAAAATGTATTGAGTATTGAAAACATAGATTTCAACATTGATTGTTGAAATAGACGTTTTCGAGAAACAGAAGGGGATAATTTGTATAGTATTGGATTTATATATCTATTTTTAATTTCAAATCCATATACTAGTGTTTTTGGGTTGTCGTAACGATGTTTTACGCAACATTCGTTTTTAACCCAAATAAATGTGAATAAAGGAATGTTTTCTTAAAGAGAATGGAATAAAATACTTAACGGTAACTTAAGTATATTGAATATTTCCAAATTGTTGAAAATAAATAAATTTGTGAATTACTTATTTTTAAAATAAGCATGGGAATGGTTTTCTAATATGAAATGGAACGGTTTTTGTGAATTCACCTTTAAGGTAATTGAAAGCAAATAACTTGAAATCGATTTGGGAATCGTATGCTAGTAGATGCTTGGAATTTAAATCCACTTTGGAATTTATATATATGAAGGGAAATTTGTTTAAAAATAAATATTGATTTATTTTGAAGTATGAAAATGAATTTACGGATTTGGGACGTAAATTTAAATTAAATCGGTAAAGATTTATTTGATGATTTGAAATTTGTTTTCAAAGGGTATAAAGGATGAAAAGTAATTTGAAATTAGTTTTCAAATGGTTAAAGTAATTTGAAATTAGTTTTCAAATGGTTAAGGTGATTTGAAATTAGTTTTCAAATGGTTAAGGTGATTTGAAATTGGTTTGCAAATGGTTAATGTAATTTGAAAATTTGTTTTCAAATGGTAAAGGTAAATTGGAAATTGGTTTTTCAATTGGTTAAGTGTGGAAAATTTTATCGTGAAGTGGTTTTGGTAAAGCAAATAAATTGGGCAATTATTTGGAAATTGTGTATATATATCTTGTAAAGATATTTTGGGACTTAATAATTTTGGAAAATTATTTGGAATCTGATAATGTGGCGCATCTTTATTGATAGTTAAATAACCAACTATCAATATTTACCCTTGGATGGTATTGATTGTGTTTGTTTGGAATTGAATGCGCACTTATTTTTAAAAATAAGCGCTCGCTATTCGGTTTAGCCGGGAGAGGACCTTTGTGTCATATATCCCATTCCGAATATGCGATACGTCGTTTGGATCGCATTTGAAGACCGGTGTTGAAGACCGGGTATTTGTGAAAACGATAGGATGACCTATCGATTGTCTCCGCATCGTTAGCTACGATATGGAGATTTCCTTTGTGATGGGAAATTTTATCGGGATTGTGAATACCCGGATTGCAAGGGCTTCTTTGGAAGTGCCTTCGGTTCTGTTCGAACCCGGAACAGACTTGTATGGTTACGTGTCTGACATTACATTTTGAGAGATAGAGCAGATTTCTTTCAAATACATTTCTGTTGGTGGCGGAGAATTTATTCTCTTAGCTTAACACCCTTCTCTGAGACGTACGAGCTCAGAGGTTATGTAGTTGAAGGTTATCAGCGATATTTCCCAATCTGGTAATGTGGCATGCTGAGTGCTGCTGTGTGATGATCATTGGTTGATCGTTTGGATATGATCATTTGTTTGATCATTTATCTTTGTGATTATTGCTTTGGTCATCTGTGGACCCAAAGCATGGCTTTGTTGCACAAAGCGTAGCTTTGTGGACGAGACTTCGTCAGGACCTCACTCCCCGGAAATGGTCGAAACAGGAATATGCGGCAAGGTTATGAGGGTCGCGCCCTTTAGGGTATGTCATTTCCTTCTGGAAAAGGGTGGTATCATGGTATGGAGCCCAGATATTTACTCATGTGGAAACACTATATATATTTCTGTGTGGTGTTGTTGGTATCGAGCGCTCGGATAAAGGTCCCAAAGGACCGGGGGATGACATATTCGTGTAGTAGTTACCTAGTTACAGAGGTAACCCGGCCTTGTGTTGGCAGAGATCTAACCGTAACGTTAGTTCTCGGGACGTCCCGCCAGAGGCGATCCCATGTGGCAGTAGGAAGTTCCTTAGCCTGACCATTTGTTGGAAATCCATTCCTCCAATACGCGCCTTGTACGGTTTTAGTTGTATTACCTGCCATTCACTTATGGTGGTCACCACTGTTTGGATGGTAGCTATAGTAGGCATAGTTCGGAATGTCTATGCTGGCTAGGATTTATATTCTACTTTCGAAATTGTTTTCTACACTATGCACTAGTAATAATATCAAAAATGATTTGATTTTCGCGTAGTAAGCATCTTTGACTATCATAAGGAGAAATCTCCTCCAATTCTGCGTTTGCATTGTGTGTGTGGCGGGAGGCCTTATGGTAGTTTCATTTTCCAAAAAGCATTGCGGATTTAAAAATTTAAATTTTCTTGTTGCTTGTTTAAAGATAAACTGTTTTTGAGTTCTCACACCAGTCACATGACTGACCTGGAGTTTATTGTTCCTTTCCTAAACTCTGGGTGCCCACTATTTTCCACACGGGCAGTCTAGAGTTAGGTTATCAGGTTATTCTGGATTCGGGAGTTGCTGTGCAGATCTGGAGGCGAGCCAGATAGCGTAGTCTATTATTTATTGTATATAGTATTTCTTTCCCGCTGTTGTTGTTGTACACTCTGATTGATGTAATGTGATGTAATGTATAAAATGTATAGTTCTTTTGTTTTAATGAATATTCATTCATCTATTATATGTTGTTCCGCTGCGACTGTGAGATTCTGTTATTGTTTCTCGTTCTGTTACTTGTTTTTCTGTTTTCTCTTCTCTTTCTTTTCTTTCTTCTTCTACCTCTTTCTTCTTCTAAAAACCCTAACGGTTCGATTTTTCGGCAACGAAAAAATCGCGATCGTTACATTTGGTATCAGAGCATATGGTTAAGCGACAACCTGCTCTGTTGGGTGTTACTCATTAGAGATAGAGTCAGCAGTACTCTAGAATGAATGTGAGTGTAATAATAGATATGAGTGCGTATTTGTTAGTGAATATAAAATTGTTTTATATTGTGATGATTGGTTTATTGAGTGGTATATGAACCTTCGTCGGCGCAGCCTCGAAAACTGAATCGAAGGGGTTCCTAAACACTTGAATAGAACAATTCGACACAATATTGTTTTAAATTGGGTAAATGAAATAATTTTACCTCGATTATATTTTATATATAAAAAGAAAATAATTTTTCAGGAATTATTGAAGTGTGTATATAATTGATTGCTTGGTTGTTGTAAATGATATATATATAAAATAATTAAAAGTTGTTTGAATAAGCTGATAAAAGCAACTATTGTAAAAGAATAATGGTATAAACCAATGAATCATAAGATGGAATTATAATTAATAATGAGTTACAATTGTAAGATAATCATGTATGTATATAAGAAGTAAAATTATATAAGTAAAAGGTTTATAAAAGTGATTTATGAATAGAAAGAAAACTTTTTGAAAGAATAATTAGCATTGATTTCACTATTGTCACTGGGAAATAATAAGGGTGATGACTGCAGCATCATCAGTATCATTTTCGAGTTTCTATGTGGTGGATTTGCTACAATAATGAATTTAAAAAACTGAAGTTTTGTTGTAATAAACAAATTTGAAAATTAAAATTCAACTTGAAGTTGATAAGTATAAGCGAAATAAGTTTTGAACTTATAATATAAGTTAGAAGTTGAATAATAAGTTTTATAACTTATAGAATGGGAAAATGTAAGTGAAACCAGTTATTGAAGTGGTTAAACAATTAAGTTAAGTAAAATGGAATATGAATTTGAATATTGATATGAATTTGGCTTAAGTAAAAGTTAAATAGGATTTACTTTGGAATTTAAAATCCGAATTGAATTGATAAGTAAAACTTAAGTTTGATTAACAAATGATGTTTAAATGGAATAACTTAAGTGAAGTTGAATAAAAAATCGATCTTTGCATCAAAGTTAAATAATCAAGTGAATTAAATGATGTAAATAAAGTTGAAATGGAATGCAAGTTAAGTAATATTGAAAGAATTGATGTTAATATCAAAGTAAGTGAATAAAGTGAGTAAATGAAATTGTTAAAGAGGTGAACTTAAGTTATATAAATGAAATTCAATTTTATTTGTAAAAAAGAACTAGCAATTGAGTTAAAGCATGAATTGAATGTTAATCAATAGAATATGAACAAGTTGATATGAAATGATGCATGCAAGTGTAAATTCATTTGAAAATAGTTGAATAGTAGAATGAAAATCAAGTGAATGTTAAACCAATTGGAATTAAAACAGTTGAACCAAATTGAATTTAAGTAAAACGAATAAAATTTGGTTGTATTGAATGTACATTGGTTGTTATTTGCTTGTTGGTTGATTGTATGTAAATTCATTAAGTGTTAATGAAATTGAACTAGCGTAATTGGAAGCTATGAAATTGAATAGAATTGAATTGGAATTGAAACGAATGAAAATGAATATGCAACTTTAATAGTAAGCTAAAAGTGGTATAAGAAGCACGTATTGGAAATTTTATAATTGAATTGGCAAATTGGTTTGAATATTATAATTGGATATTATGCTAGCAGGATATACAGGTTATAAAGGAATTGGGATTTTGATTTCAAAGTTAAAAAAAAAATTTGTAACGCTCGACAAAAAGGTACGTATTTCAGTTTTTATATGAGATTTGATGATTTCCTTCTCCAGCCACTTGGCTTTCTCTTTCCTTTTTGATTCTGAGGGGCCGTAGAGCCGTTTTGTAGTCGTACCGATCTAGCCGCGCAAAGGAGACTCTGGCGAAATTTTTCGAAAATTTAGGGAGTTAGAGAAATTTTGAGAAATTTTGAAAGTTTGAAATTTGAATTTAAATTTAAATTTGAATTGTTGAGTAAACAATGTTGTTTGAAACCTATAATTGAAGTTGGAAAGCTAATTGAAATAATAGTGAATCTTTAATAAAAATATTTAGGTTAGAAAGTTAGTAAAACTAATTAGCTTTGGAAAAATAATAAACGGATTAGGATCGTTCTCCTTAACTTGCAATTTCGAGGACGAAATTCTTTTAAGGGGGGAAGATTGTAACGACCCAGAATTTTTAATAATTTAAATTTGAATATTTAATTAATTTTAAATATTAATAAGTGGAATTTTTAAGTCGAATAATTTATTTTTCGAATATTGGATTTAATGGGATAATTAAGTCGATTTATTTAATAGTGAAATTCCACAAATAGTTAGATATTGGGTTAAATATGATTGAAAATGATTTGGAAAATTTTATTTTATCATATTAAAGTTATAGAAATATTTTAGAACTTGTAAAACTGAATTTGGAGTTAATTTGTAAAAATTGAATATTTTAATATTTAATTATCGACTGAAAAATAGCCAATTTTTGAACAGTCTCGGAATTGAACGAAACGAGTTTCATTGTATCCGTAATAGTTAGTTATTATCGGATTTCAATTTTCGTAGCAATCGGAGTTGTCGTTTGACCGTGGCAGCTCGAAACGCATCGATATCGTTTTAATTTTAATTCGGCGAGTTAAAATAGCCATTTTTCAAACGGTCTCGGATTTCGACGAAACCAGTTTCATCGGATCCGTAATGTGATATTATTGCAAGATTTCAAATTTCAAGTCGTTTGGATTTGCCGGTTGTCCGGTACAAGCCAAAACGCCTAGAAATCGTTTAAATCGGTTTTAATTTAAATTGAGCGTTTGTTGCTGTATCTCACACATACGATGGAATTAGCTTACGAAACCTGTTCCATTGTGTCCGGAACGCGGAAAAACCTTAGGATCGCCTGTCGGAACGCGTAGATTGGAGGTCGTTTGCATAATCAGTTAAATCGAGAATTTTATTAATTTAATACAAAAATAAAAAATTATATATATTCAATTTTTTTTTGCCAAACCCTAGAGAGTTTTCACCGGCCGCCACTTCCATGCGTTCAATGGCCGCAAAGCTCCATTGTTTTCCCTCTCTTTTCTTCCAATCCACTCAATAATTTCAAAAACTTCCAACCACAAAAGCGTAGAGCTAAGTGTGATCTTCAATCTGAACGGCTATGATCGGGTTTCGTGGCGTAGATCGACGTGAATTTCAAGGCAAAGGGCATGCGTTCGAAGGCCAATTGCATGGCCTAGGGGCGACCGGAACTCATGGCTTTTGGCACGGAAGTCGAGATGGAGTGGGGCTTCGAAACGGCAACACTTGATCGAAGGGAAAGTACTCAGGGTGGTCGCGACCTGGAGGAGTTGAACGGGGCATTGGGTTTCTCGTGCGCGCGTGTATACCTGGGGAGAGAGTCGCGTGGAGGAAGAAATGCAGGGGCGGCTTTGATTCGTTGGCTTGAATTTTTGCACGGCCAAGATTAGGTCTGGAAAATTTGAAAATAAAAGTTGTTAATTTATTTATTTAAATCGTGTACAACGTTTAAAATGCAATATCTTGTTCATGCGAGGTCGGAATTGCACGAAATCAGTTGCGTTGGAATCGTATGATCGAGCACTTCGCGATGCAACCAGTTTGGAGTCGATTGGAGCTCGTTTGAATTTCGGGTAAAATTAAACGTTCGTTTAATTTTATTCGAAACGAACGCGAAAACGGAAATAAAATCAAGGTGAGAACTCCTCACTCAATCGAAAGGTTTTGTTTAAAATTTTGAATAGTTAATATTGATTGTTGATTGCTGATTGATTGTGTTAGTAGATATAGTAGGATATATATTATATATAGCAATATATATATATTAGCATATGTATATATTGGATTTGATTTCCCGCCTCGTATAGCGGATGAGACCCTATTGCGCCGTTATTAAGCGGAATATTTATAAAATCCCATATACCGCGATATTCCACCTTGAAGTGGAATTGGTATTGTGCTAACGTCTGTGGATGCAGGGTAACAGGTTGGAGGGATCCAACTGGATTCCTCGCATATTTATTTGTTTATGAATATTATGTTGATTGTTGATAATCACATTGATATATGATGTTATTCCCGTGATTGACCATTCGATGTCGTTGCATCATCGGATTCTAATTTCTAAATTAAAAATAACGGTTTTGAATTTAAAAGGGGTTTTAAATCGATTTTTTCAAAGAATATGGTTTATTAAAAATTTTGAATTGATTAAATTTTAAAGTAAATAGATGGATAAAATTTTATGTTTTAAAAATTTATATTTTTATAAAATATAACTTAAAAGAAATTTTTAACAATAATAGGTTTTTATAAAATAGTTAAATTTGGTTTTTGGGAAGTTATTATTATTAATGGTTTATATAAAGGATTTTATGAATGGATGTTTTTAAATAAAAATCATTGGAGTTATAGAATAAATTTATAAAATGCTGAGTTGATGTATAACATGAATTTCATTATAAATCTATAGATATATAATTTGTGAAATTTATAAAACGAATGGTTATTGGAAAATTTTAAGTTTATAAGTTATTAACTTATAGAAATGAATTTGGGGCATAAAAAGGGGGTTTGTTGAAATTGTAAATAAATGAAGATTTCATTAGTTGAAATTATTATAAACCATAAAGAAATCTTGTAAGTGATAAGATTTTAAATTGGTGAAGTTCAAAGGAACGATTTGGTAAATAAATAATATTATAAGTATTTAACTTACAATATGGCTTTTGGGTATGAAACTGGGTTATGTAAATTGCATCGGATTAATAAAGGAATTTATAAAATTGGGGTTTATAATAGAAATGGAATTTATAAACTATGTTTATAAATTTGAAATTCATCGAATTTGATAAATTGAAATATGGGAATTTGTTAAGTGGGCTATATTCACTATTTTGAATATTGAATAGATTATTAAATAAAATGGGTTTGTTTTTGGGAAAGGAATGTTTTAAATGGAATTTAAAACGAATTAAAGGTGTTTTAAAATGTATTGAGTATTGAAAACATAGATTTCAACATTGATTGTTGAAATAGACGTTTTCGAGAAACAGAAGGGGATAATTTGTATAGTATTGGATTTATATATCTATTTTTAATTTCAAATCCATATACTAGTGTTTTTGGGTTGTCGTAACGATGTTTTACGCAACATTCGTTTTTAACCCAAATAAATGTGAATAAAGGAATGTTTTCTTAAAGAGAATGGAATAAAATACTTAACGGTAACTTAAGTATATTGAATATTTCCAAATTGTTGAAAATAAATAAATTTGTGAATTACTTATTTTTAAAATAAGCATGGGAATGGTTTTCTAATATGAAATGGAACGGTTTTTGTGAATTCACCTTTAAGGTAATTGAAAGCAAATAACTTGAAATCGATTTGGGAATCGTATGCTAGTAGATGCTTGGAATTTAAATCCACTTTGGAATTTATATATATGAAGGGAAATTTGTTTAAAAATAAATATTGATTTATTTTGAAGTATGAAAATGAATTTACGGATTTGGGACGTAAATTTAAATTAAATCGGTAAAGATTTATTTGATGATTTGAAATTTGTTTTCAAAGGGTATAAAGGATGAAAAGTAATTTGAAATTAGTTTTCAAATGGTTAAAGTAATTTGAAATTAGTTTTCAAATGGTTAAGGTGATTTGAAATTAGTTTTCAAATGGTTAAGGTGATTTGAAATTGGTTTGCAAATGGTTAATGTAATTTGAAAATTTGTTTTCAAATGGTAAAGGTAAATTGGAAATTGGTTTTTCAATTGGTTAAGTGTGGAAAATTTTATCGTGAAGTGGTTTTGGTAAAGCAAATAAATTGGGCAATTATTTGGAAATTGTGTATATATATCTTGTAAAGATATTTTGGGACTTAATAATTTTGGAAAATTATTTGGAATCTGATGATGTGGCGCATCTTTATTGATAGTTAAATAACCAACTATCAATATTTACCCTTGGATGGTATTGATTGTGTTTGTTTGGAATTGAATGCGCACTTATTTTTAAAAATAAGCGCTCGCTATTCGGTTTAGCCGGGAGAGGACCTTTGTGTCATATATCCCATTCCGAATATGCGATACGTCGTTTGGATCGCATTTGAAGACCGGTGTTGAAGACCGGGTATTTGTGAAAACGATAGGATGACCTATCGATTGTCTCCGCATCGTTAGCTACGATATGGAGATTTCCTTTGTGATGGGAAATTTTATCGGGATTGTGAATACCCGGATTGCAAGGGCTTCTTTGGAAGTGCCTTCGGTTCTGTTCGAACCCGGAACAGACTTGTATGGTTACGTGTCTGACATTACATTTTGAGAGATAGAGCAGATTTCTTTCAAATACATTTCTGTTGGTGGCGGAGAATTTATTCTCTTAGCTTAACACCCTTCTCTGAGACGTACGAGCTCAGAGGTTATGTAGTTGAAGGTTATCAGCGATATTTCCCAATCTGGTAATGTGGCATGCTGAGTGCTGCTGTGTGATGATCATTGGTTGATCGTTTGGATATGATCATTTGTTTGATCATTTATCTTTGTGATTATTGCTTTGGTCATCTGTGGACCCAAAGCATGGCTTTGTTGCACAAAGCGTAGCTTTGTGGACGAGACTTCGTCAGGACCTCACTCCCCGGAAATGGTCGAAACAGGAATATGCGGCAAGGTTATGAGGGTCGCGCCCTTTAGGGTATGTCATTTCCTTCTGGAAAAGGGTGGTATCATGGTATGGAGCCCAGATATTTACTCATGTGGAAACACTATATATATTTCTGTGTGGTGTTGTTGGTATCGAGCGCTCGGATAAAGGTCCCAAAGGACCGGGGGATGACATATTCGTGTAGTAGTTACCTAGTTACAGAGGTAACCCGGCCTTGTGTTGGCAGAGATCTAACCGTAACGTTAGTTCTCGGGACGTCCCGCCAGAGGCGATCCCATGTGGCAGTAGGAAGTTCCTTAGCCTGACCATTTGTTGGAAATCCATTCCTCCAATACGCGCCTTGTACGGTTTTAGTTGTATTACCTGCCATTCACTTATGGTGGTCACCACTGTTTGGATGGTAGCTATAGTAGGCATAGTTCGGAATGTCTATGCTGGCTAGGATTTATATTCTACTTTCGAAATTGTTTTCTACACTATGCACTAGTAATAATATCAAAAATGATTTGATTTTCGCGTAGTAAGCATCTTTGACTATCATAAGGAGAAATCTCCTCCAATTCTGCGTTTGCATTGTGTGTGTGGCGGGAGGCCTTATGGTAGTTTCATTTTCCAAAAAGCATTGCGGATTTAAAAATTTAAATTTTCTTGTTGCTTGTTTAAAGATAAACTGTTTTTGAGTTCTCACACCAGTCACATGACTGACCTGGAGTTTATTGTTCCTTTCCTAAACTCTGGGTGCCCACTATTTTCCACACGGGCAGTCTAGAGTTAGGTTATCAGGTTATTCTGGATTCGGGAGTTGCTGTGCAGATCTGGAGGCGAGCCAGATAGCGTAGTCTATTATTTATTGTATATAGTATTTCTTTCCCGCTGTTGTTGTTGTACACTCTGATTGATGTAATGTGATGTAATGTATAAAATGTATAGTTCTTTTGTTTTAATGAATATTCATTCATCTATTATATGTTGTTCCGCTGCGACTGTGAGATTCTGTTATTGTTTCTCGTTCTGTTACTTGTTTTTCTGTTTTCTCTTCTCTTTCTTTTCTTTCTTCTTCTACCTCTTTCTTCTTCTAAAAACCCTAACGGTTCGATTTTTCGGCAACGAAAAAATCGCGATCGTTACAAGGGAGCTTGTGGAGGCGGTCATCGATGTATTGACGATCAAAGTTTGGGTCAGAGACGACCAGCTTGCTTGTACATGTGCATAGTACATCCATTGTGTCAGGATCAAAAGCAGGGAGAAGGAGAAGATTAGTTCTCGAGTTCGAGCACGAGAAAATATTGGGTTTGACTCGAAGCAGAGTGAGACGAGGGAAAACTCAAAGATGAGCTTGGGATTTTCTCAAGTTTGCCTCGGGTGGTGATTATGCAAATTTTAAAATTTTAAAATAAACAAGTTTTTGAATGTTAAACAGATTCTTAATTTTTTTTATAAAATGGATGTCTAATTTAGTTTGAGATATATTAAAGGTTTAATAATAAATTATTTTAAGTTTGAAACATTTTTTTAAATTATATATATAACCTTTGTTTTTGAAGTTTATTTTAAATAAACTTAATTCTTGTAATTAAGTAAGTAATTAAGAAAAATGAAATGTTTTCAAATTATTAATTTAACTTAAAAAAATCTTGAGTTAATTAATGTCTTAATGATGATTTATTTCCAAAAGTAATTAACAACGTTTAAATGATAATTGTTTTCAAAGGTTGATTAATAAGTTTTCTTTTTTATTTATTTAATTAATTAGAAGCTGATTAATTGACGTGATTAATTTTGGATTGATTTATGTAAGTAATTAAAGGTTAATTACTTAAAGGATATTAAAATAATTAAAGGTTGACTTATTAAATAATTAAAAGTTGTTTAATAAAGGGAAAGTAATTAGGGGTAATTAATTACTTGAAGATAATTACTTAATAAAAGTAATTAAGGATAATAAATTGATGATTAATGATCGATTAATCAAGTAATAATTATTCAATGTAATTATTTAGTAATTGTTAATATAAGCGATTAAGGATAATCACTTATTAATTAAGGATAATTAATAAAGGGTAATTAATTAAGGGTTAATTAATTAATGTAATTAATTAAGAATGATTAATTAAAGAATAATTAAATAATTAGGGGTTAATTATTTAATGATTAAAGATTTATTCATTTATTAATTAAGGTTGATTAATTAATAATGTAAGGTTAATTAATTTATTAATTAAAGGTTAATTAATAAATGATTAAAAGTTAATTAACAGATATGGTTTGTAATTAATTAATAGTTAATCAACCAGGATTAGAAATTTATTCATAAGTAATTAATCTGATTTAAATTAATCAGATGATTAATTGATCTTACTTATGGATGTTTGAATTGTATTGGATGTTTGGATTGTATGGATTGCTTTGAATTGTGTGATGCTTTGTGATATGAATTATTTTGATTCAAGCTGTGATGAATGTAATTCATTTATCTGTGATGAATGTATATTATTTATCTATGAATGGAAGATAAGCGTTATAGATCATACCGTTTATCGATATTGATATGTTTGAATTTGTGATGATTGATGATATTGCACTATTGTGTAAAACCCTGGACTACGCCATACACACACAAATATGGATTGCATGAGGAATCAGTTAAGTCACAAATATTTTGAATTTAAATATTATTGGTTTAAAAGTTGAATTTTGAATCCAAATGGTTTAGGAAATGGAATTGGATTTAATATGAAAAGCTTTTGAAATGGAGTTTTGAAGAAGAAAATTATTTTGAATAACTTATTAGAGTTTTGAAATTAAAACAGTTTGATTTGAATTTGAATTCAAGATTTAAAGTGGAGTTCTATAAATATGTGTTTGGAAATTATGTTTTAAAAAGGTTATACAAGTTATATAATGTATTTGTTTGATTTTTAAACCATTTTAAAAAGTATTATTTTGGGAATTTGAATTTAACCCAAGTTTATACATTTAAAAGGCTATAACTTGTATATTTGATCGAATTCTTCAAAACAAAAAGTATATGTTTTCAAATGATAATAGCTTTCAAATAAAGAAAGAATTTCCAGTTTTGGCAAAAAGGATATCAGATTTGAGATGGAATTGTTTTTGAAAGCTATAAATGAATGTTTGATAAATATTGGTGAACTTTGCTTTCAAATTTATGAGGATCTTAAAGGTGTATCTATTGTATAAAAGATTTGAAATAAAAATAGTTTTCAAAGTTACGAATTAATCTTTGTGAAAGATTGGTGAACCTTTGTTTCAAATTGAAGTGGATTTTTAAAGGGTGAATCTTTTGTTTAAAAGATTTGAAATGGTAATTTTTTTAAACCATTTGAAAGAAAGGTTTTGGGCTTTAAGTTGTGACTTAACTGAGATACCACTATATCCATACGCTTTTTAAAATTAAGCGCTCATTATTCGGTTTAGCTGGGATAAGACTTTGTGTCATATAACCCATTCCGAATAATGATACGATGTTATGGATAGTATTTGAAGACCGGTGGTGAAGAACAGGTATTTTCGAAAGCGAAAGGATTACCTATCGAATGTCTCTGCACCGAATGACCCCAGTATAGAGATTTGATCATCCTTTGTGATGGGGAGTCCGGACGTGATTAGGGATTATTTGGAATGCAAGGGATTCATTGTGAAGTGCCTTTGGTTCTGTTCGAACTCAGAACAGACTTGTATGGATGTGTGTCTGACGTTACATTTTGAGATGTAGAGATGGTTTCTTTCAAATACATTTTTGTTTGGTGGCCGAGAATTTATTCTCTTAGCTTAACACCATTCTCTGAGACGTACGAGCTCAGAGGTTATGTAGTTGATGGTTACTAGTGATACATTCCCAATTTGGTAATGTGGCATACAAAGTGTTTCTGATCATTTGTTGATCAAAGCATGGCTTTTGTGTAAAGCATAGCTTTATGGACGTGACCTCGTCGGACCTTACAACCCAGAAATGGTCGAAACAGGAAAAATGCGACAAGGTTATTAGGGGTCGCTCCCCTAGGGTATGTCCATTTCCTTCTGCAAAAAGGTGGTATCATGGTATGGAGCCCAAATATTTAACTCATGTAGTTACTGCAAATTTATTACATTGTAGTTGTTGGTGTTGAGCATCCTCGGATAAAGGTCGGTAACGACCAGGGATGACATACTCGTAGGTGTTACCTTGTTACAGTAACCCGACCTTGTGTTGGCAGAGATCCGGTTAGGTTCTCGGGGTGTCCCTCAAGAGGCGCACCCATATGGCCAGGAAGCTCCTTTGCCTCACCATTTGTTGGAAATCCAATCACCAATACACATCTTGTAAGGTTTTAATTGAATAGCTTGCTTTTTACTTATGGTGGTGATCCACTGTTTAATTAGTAGCTATAGTAGGTATACCATAATGGTGGTATGCTGACTAAGATTAATATTATACTTTCGAAAGGTTTTCTGCACTATGCACTAATAATAATATCAAAAGGATTTTCGCGTATCAAGCATATTTGACTATCATAAGGAGAATCTCCTCCAATTGTGCGTTTGCATTGTGTCTTTGGCGGGAGGCCTTATGGTAGTTTCATTTTCCAAAAAGCATTGCGGATTTCTTTTTAAATTCTCTTTGTTTTTTTTCAAAATAAACTGTTTTCGTTTGCTCACGCCAGTCGCATGACTGACCTGGAGCTTATTGTTCCCTTTCTAAACTCTGGATGCCCACAATTTTCCATACGGGCAGCCTAGAGTTAGATTTTCAGATAATCATATAATAGGTGTAGATTCGATAACATCAAGTCTTTGGATTTGGTGATAGCATTTGTTCACTTGGACTGACCTTGCTTAATACAACGTGATGATGGTGGTTCGAGCTTGTGGCTTGGATATCTTTGGAGCATTGGAATGGAGATGCAATATTGGATTCTCAAGCTCTCTCTCTCTTTCTATTGAAGTTAATGTTGGTGTTCCTATGTCGAAGATTTTCTTTCCGCTGTTGTGTATCTCTGATAAATGATAAATGATGATATTCAATTGTATCATTGTTGTATCAAATGTTGTATATCAATAAAGTCATTCATTTTCTTCGGTTATGTTGTTTGCTTAATGTGTTATAAGCGTTGGAGAACCAGATTCAACGTTTGAATCTACGGCATTCGAATACGGGTGAAGTATTTGGTGCCGATTTTCGAAGGTCGAGTTAGAGTCGTTACATGAACGGTTTGAAATGCCAGGTCGTTATAGCATCTTTTTGAATGATTTGAATGAAGGCGAAACCTTTGGTTACGAAAGGTTTGGCATGCATGTGAGGGGATTCTATCCATTGTCTTCGAAAGGTATTTCTTCAACTCATTCGAAAGGTCTCCATGCATGAGGAAGCACTTGCTTCAAAAGGGAATTATTGAAGCGGAAGGGTGCTTTCGACCCCTTCGAAAGGTTGCAATATATCCGGCCTTTGTCTGTAGCATCCTTTCGAATCTTTCGAAAGGCCTTACTGGCGCTATTATCTCTTTTTCTTCTTTCTCTTCTACTCATCTTGGTTTCGACAAGCTTGAAATGGTAATTGGTGGTAACATTTGCCCCCCTTGCGAAGGGATGATCTTGACTTTCCAAGTCAACTCTCGAAACCTATTACATTTCCTACCTTTTCATATTCATGCAAAAATCCTGGCCGCTTATTTAAATTTGATCGCACGGTTTGTCTTCTATGCCGACTTTACTTATAAAGCAAGTTTCTTTCTTCCCCTCTTTCACTTATCTACAATTAAAAGAAATTTTCACCAAGAATCAGAGATTTCCAATTCCTAAATAATTTCTATTTCCAACGGCAGAAATTCAAATCCAATGTGGTTTTTTATTATTTTTGCCCAACTTTTCGTATTAATCTTCGATTTTTACATTTTCCTAATTTTGGATTCGAAATTCTACTTGAATCTCGTAGAAATAATTTCAAGTTTTTTGTTTATGAAAATGTCCATCGATTTGTTTGTATGGATTATCTTGTTTCATTTCTTACTTTAATTCATTTTTTGACTTCATCCGAAATGTATTTTTTTTATTTCTTAGTTATTCTATTTTTTTTTTTAAACATGGTTAAAAATAAATTTTAGGATTTTGAAGGTCATTGTTGTAACCACATGCATAAATAAACTTATTTTTTGATTTTTGAAATTTTAGGTTAAAATTGAATTTGGGGAAGAAGGGGATTTCCAATTACTTCATAGAGAAGCTTTTCCCATTTGAAACTTATTTTGGCACTGCAATTTTACCTTTCTACCCCCTTAAAGGGGGTTAAGGTGGCAATTTTGTTTTGCTTCTTCAACCCCTTTCGATGAGGCAAAAAGGTAGTCCAGTGCTTCTCTTAATTGACCTCATCAAAGGTTAAGGTTAGTAGGAAGTGGATTCTTCGAAAACAAAATTGTACTTTAGTGTATTTTGATATCTTTCGAATATGTTGGCTAATGTGTCTTACTAAATAATTATCTAACAAATACTTTCGAAAGAATGGTATTTGTTTTATAGTTTCAAAACCCTTAGTACATGCTTACTTCCAACCTATTTTAGGAAATGTATGAAGTTAGAGATACATATATTTTATAAATTGCATTGAAGAAAGCATACTTTGTATAATTTGTATATGAAATCAAACATTTCGACTTAGTCGAAACCTACCGTATTGGTTCAAACACTACGCCATAAATGGCCTTCTGCAACACAAAAAAAATGTTGGCCCGGGCCCGAAAAATGGTTCCATAGGTCTATGGCAACACTTTTAGGGTGATGCAATTTTTGCCGTTTCCTTAGACCTCAAAGGCAACATTTTGACTATCTAAGGAAACATAAGTAATATTGTTGCAATAGAACCCTATTTGGGTCTATGGCAACACCCATAGGTATCTGTAGCAACATTCCAAAAATGTTGTTATAGATATTAACTTTCTGAAGTTGTGGAACCCACATCTTGTGGGGCCCACGACCCAACTGGGTCCATCCCTATGGCAACACCTTGAATGACTATTACAACATTATTTTAAGAAACATTTATAACACAGTGGCAACACTATCATGAAGCTACCGCAACACTATTCTGAAGCTACTACAACACTATTCTTAAGCTACTGCAACACTATACTGAAGCTACTGCAACACTATACTGAAGAGACACTAAGAGCACATAGAACAGTACAATATCACATTGAACACTTGCGTAATACACAGTACAATATCACATAAAACACTTGCATAATACACAGCATAATACACAGTACAGATAACAATTCATACAGCAATACACATCACAATTCATGTCAGTTACCCCAAAATATCCAGTTACCCCAAAATACTACAAAGCTACCCCAAAATATCCGGTACACATAACAATTCATAAATGAGACTTAAGAGTTGGTGCCTCCAGTCAGATTATCAGTCCCTCACTTCCCCTTCATTAACTCATTTCTGCCAACTTCTAGAAATTGGCCATAGTTCAACTCCACTTCATACACTGCCCACCCAGTTCTGCAATCACATCCCTTCATAACATAAATTACAACATCCCTTCATAACATCTGCCTTGACAGCATCCCTTGATAAGATCAACTACACATACCCCTGTTAAACACATACATTCAGCATATTCCACAATATCATATCAAACAACACAAAACAACTACTACGCCTACCTACACACTATCATCATCCACCAGTGGCAACTGCCTTTGCAAAATACTCCACCAATAGTCGCCTACTACCAATCACTGCTCCTCACTGCCTGCCTTCTACAAACAATTCAGCATACCTGAACCCATAATCCACCACTCTTTCAACTCCACCATATCACATCTTAAACCATTCTACCACAAAGTTGCATTCATAATACAACAGCTACATTCCAGCACATAATTACATCAGCCTGCAACATAACAGCACTCATTGCAGCCAATACAACCACCCTTTCCATCCCTGACCTCCAGAACAACACCATTCTTGTTTGCATCCCCCTAACTCATCACAACTTCCATTCACAAAAACATCAAATTCACACAGCCTCCGCGAATTAACAAATTGCCTACAACCATTCAACTACAACATCATCCATCATTCATACTGCACTTACATTCATACTGCACCTTTGTATCACCGAACATTATCACCACTGCCTCACGACATTTACAGCAACCACACTGACCTCACTGCCACAACTGTAGTAATCATTCTCTGATATACACCCTGTAACAACATTTAAATACCATTCTGACATACTCAACAGTAGCGATGTCAAAAATAATTACAGTAATTCAAAGCTAACTGTCAAACCTTCAAAACCTTTAAGAAAAGCTGGTAGGATGAAGAGGCTTTGATTTCCCTAAGAAAGTTGCTAACGGCGACAGAAGTACTTCGGCTTTGGTTTCCCTGAGATATCCCCACCAGTAGCTAAGCATACTTCAGTTAGAATAAATATTGCAACAGTATGTATATAATAATGTTTTTAATGGTGACTTACAAGTAGTTCTTGAGCAACAACCACCTGGTTCTGAAGATTCAAGTAATCAGGTAATGGTATGTACATTACACAGAGCTATTACGTATAATAGATTGATAGCTGAACCATATTACATTGTGTTTAGTAATCACAATACTAGCATCATTCCCTCATAAGACAAAGTAGATATTAATACATAACCCCTTTAATAATACATTCCCCTCCACCAATCTTAAAACTTTTTGAAGCATTTCATCTCCTAATTTTGACTCTAATAACGACCTTATCGTTTACCTTGGACCTAAACTTAAAAATGCATTTGCTCCCTCCATTTAGTTTATTTTTTCTAGCAAATGCCAACCAACCTCTTGCAAAACTAACTGCCCCAGAGACAAAGCTATGGTAGAGTCCCACATTCCATTCCCTGCCCTTTGGATCTCGCAACGTGACTTCTGAAAATTCTTCCAAACCATTTGATTTAATAAAGCGGCTTGGCATACGCTGCATCCAATTTTAATAACATAAAAACATTACATTAAAAGAATGTTTGGCAATAACTTACATGCAATTAAATCAACTTCTAAGTTGCATAATACTATCCATGTTTTTGCCAACAACTCATAAGAAGCTAAGTTGATAAGTTTAATCCATAAATGTTTGCTTAAGACTTAATTCAACATATACAACTAAGTCTATCGCAATTTCAATGTATATTAAGTATTCTACCTAAAAGTTAAACGAGCTTTAAGTGATTAAACACATTTTAAGTCAATAATAACACTTATGACAAAAACACGTTTTCCCTTGAGATGACGTTTATCCACAGCGATCTTAAACCGAGAACAACTTTTGCGACGTCCACCATATTCATTTGTAGGTGCTGAAACTGCACCCAAAATAAATTTCACAGCTGAAAGGGCAAAAATAACCAAGTATTTAGTATGGATGAATAAAACCAAAGCTTACTAGATTCCTCATTTTCACTCTCTACGTTCTCCATGCTGATATCTGTGTAATCAATTTCCAATAGTTTCATGTTGAAAACTTTGATGTTGAATTTCCAATTGCCTTCATAATGGAACAAGAGGAAATAGCCCAATTTTATGTCGTTGCTATGTGCAATTTTTTTCCAACCTTCTCCTCTTATATAAGTTTTCTCCATGTGTTCATAAATATCAACATGCCAAGTTTTACCATTTGGACATGCCAAAACGGCTGCTCTGGTTTTCCTTTTTCCTTTTATTTCCGTGTATAAAGCAGAGAACTTGCATGGAAGTAGCTGTGATAATTAAGTATAAGAGAGTATTTCTATGAAATTTCATTGTTGAAAAAAAGAAGATGATTATACCGATTTCTCTATGAAACCAGGAAGCATAATTTTATAGAACCTGAACTCTTTCAATGCAGCATCCTTCATTTTGACTATGGAAAGATGTAGAGGTTATAGAATGCAAATATAACCCATCATTTTTCAGGAAAAATAACATTTCACCAAATTATAACCCATGAGTTAACATTTTCAAAAGTTAAACAAAGTAACAAATTTTCATAACCTATATATCATGATAATAGAAAAATGAAATGTAAGGTTTGTGAGTGGTAGAGTTTTGCTTTCCTTAATTATGGCCTAAAAAATATGTGGAAAGTTGAAGGAATAGGGTGTTAAACTTAACTATAACATATAGCATGTATATGATGAAGATTTTTACCACTTAAACTCAAACAAAATGAACTAGAAGAAGTTGTATACTTATCAGTTTGTAGATCTTATGTTTATAGAGTGTTTGAAGGAGTTACAATGAATGAAGGATTTTATGCGATTGAAGGAAACAAAGTTTTTAATTTTTGGTGGGGAAGGTGGTGTTTTTTGAGTACATGCAAACAAAGTTCCACAAAGCAAAAATTCATTTGAAGCTACTACTCAAAAAAGCAACAAAGGAAAAAGCTTCAAATTTGCTCTTAGAAAACCTAGCTTTATTACTTCAGAACACAAATCACCCACAAGGAAAAAGCAATATACATTCATCCTTGCAAGCAAATGAAAGAATTTGAATTTGCTTACCGAGTGAGGCAGTTGGGGAGTTATTTCACAGCGTGGACAACAAATTACCTTAGCAAGGGAATATATTGTATCATGCAATTTACACACAAACTAGAAACCAGATGCTACTCACCCTAATCAATCAGTTTATGCAGTTTATATTACAAAATCTACAACAGTGCATTCAACAAACTCACATAATTTGGAAACAATAGAAAATTATCACAATGAAATATATAATATACATGTAGAAAGGATGATACAAATTAATAAAGCATATTTACGTTTTAGTAATTCCCTGAGTTTCACAAAGTAAAAAATCATTGAACAAGCTGCCACTTAAAAAAGCAACAAAGGAAAAACTTCAAAATTTGCTCTTAAAAAACCCAGCTTATTATTCCAAGGCACAAACTAGACAAAAATAACAAGGAAAGATCAATATACATTCAATCTTGCAGGCAAATGAAAGTATTCGAAATTACTTACCAAATGATTCTGTGGAAGAAAAAGTCACAACCAAACAGAGACTACCTCTACCTCTGTCATTCAATTCATGCAATTGCCTCCATCTCTAATCACGACCTCCGCCAATCACCTGTAACCAGTCGCGACTTGCCACAAACCACTGCTTCGCCCTACCTCTCAAATTGTTCAACCTCGAACGAGAATACTCACTGCATCTCAACCTCAAACTCCCCAAATCATCGAACACCCAAAATCTACAACCATCGCCGCGAATCCAAATGCCTCAAATCCAAATGCAATTGCAACTCGTGACCCAATAACCACCAAATGCGACATCTCCTCCCACTTCCAATCCGTCGATGCAACCTCAGTCAATTGCGAACATCGACTAAACCAAATCGTCGCCGACAACCTTCCCATCGACGAGCACCATCCCTTTGCAACAATCGCCGAACACGTATTGGGTTTGATTTGTGAATTTTGATTCTAAAAATTGAATTTTGATTTGTGAATTTTGGTTCTAAAAATTGAATCGAAGCCCTAATCGAACCAAAATCGCTGAACCCCAAATTAAGAATGTTCCTTGAACCTTTGTAAGAAGACAGAGAAGAATGAAAATAAAAAGTTATTTGCGGGGACTTTTTTTGTTCGCGACTCTAAAAGATCAAGGAGTGGTGTTCGGATTGATGAGGTGTCACGTTTTCCAACGTAGGATTTGCCTTGGTAGATTGGCGTGGATCGGTGCGAAAGATATGCAAAGGTCTGCTATAGCAACACTATAAAAAAATGTTGCATCAATTACACTTGTTTAGCTAGAGAAACACATTTTTATGGCTAAGGCAACACCAAAAATTCAACATTGCAGTAGGACCAAAATTGTATAGCTATCGCAACATTTTACCTGGCAACACCTTGCAAAAATGTTGTAGAAGGCCATCTATGGCGTAGTGAAATTTTATTGTTGGTATGCTTTCGAAACTATGTACTCCTTTCCAACTCCGATGAAACCTTTTGTAACTAAATGAGATTCGCTCATCATCTTTTACCAACATTGTTAGAACGTCTCAAGCCCATTTATGTTTATCAATATGATTAAAAGTCAAAACCTTTCAACGTAATTGGCATTAAATGTTTCAACATCATTCATATTCCCTTAGAAAAATTAAATTCATGGGTTTCGACAATGTTGAAAGGTTCTTTCACTTTATTTATTGAATGTTGGTAGCATATATTTTATTCAAATTTGTTGTGTAGGTTTCAACTACTTCCTTTTAATAACAAAGCTTCCATTGAGCTTTCAACATTGTTGAAGTGTGTTTGTTGAACGTCTACTGCCATCCTACCTTTCGACTCTTTTGAAAGCTCAACAGATTTTATTTTTCTAAACTAACTTTAACATTCTTTCAAGGATATGAAATTTCATGTACTAGTTGATGTTTGAATTGTCATAATAGGTCTTTGATATCTTTGATAGAATATTGATTACATAACAAATTATAACTTCAAACTGAAATGATTTCACCTGCAGGATCATGGGTGTGAAAAAGTCTTCCCAAAAACTGGAGAAGAACATAATACCAGTGATGGAATCTTCATCCAAGAAGATTGAAGCCACTTCCAAATATTCCTTTATATCTACCCAGGATGAAGTGGATGTAATTCTCAACGACTTCGGCATTACAAGGGTGGAAGCTATTACCCCGAATGATAACGACAACATTCATAGCCCTTTTGAAGGGTACTTTGTCTATACAGCAATCAACATTTAGCATGGAGGCTTCTTACCCTTCCCGAATTCTTATCAAAGTTCCTGACCTATCTGGGTATGGCTCCCATTCAGCTATCACCCAATGTTTATACATATCTTCTATCCTTGGAGATTATGGCATAGAATACGACAATCCTGTAACCCCCCTAATTTTTAATAACATTATTCAAGAGATTTAATTAGATAAATTAAATAGAATAATGTAAATGTTAAGTGCTAAAGGGATTGAGATTTGAAAATAAACTTAGAGGCTAAACTTACTAACTTAAATAGGGTTATGGTTTATAAGCTACTTAAATTACACAAGGGCATATTGGGAAATATCTGCATCCTATTACTTCCTATACTGATCACGTTTATTTTTCTCATTTTCATAAAACAATTAATATGCAAACTAATAGGGGAGATAGCCATTAACAAAGAAAGAAAAGAGGAATTTAATCAAAAGCTAGAGATTCAAGCTTAGGGGAAATAAATCTCAATCTCTATCCAATCTCCTTATATTAATCATGGTGAATAATAATTTATACCATCTCTACTTCATTTTATGATCATATGTTTTCCGATTTAAGATTAAATTCATTTTATGATGATTTGGATGATGATATGCGTGAATTATAATTTTTTTGATTGAAACAAGATTGTTTAAGTTGGGATTTATGTAGTTTTAGGGCAATGCGGATTGAAATTGATATTTGAATGCCATGTAAAACTTATATGTTATGTAAAACATGATTTTGAAGTTGGGTTTTAACTTTGGTAATTTTTCAAGCTATGGAAAGATTATTATGAAATTTCTAACGAAAATATAGTTAATTGGGTTTATAGATTTATTTCAGAAATTATATTGAGAAATTGGGTCTGTAATTTAAATATGCTAGATAACATGTTAAAAGTGAATTTCTGTAATTTTTGGAGATTTTTCCAAAGTGATTTGCTATGGAAATTAAATTATTTTAGAAGAAGGACTTATTTGCAATATTGGTTTTGCTAAAGGAAGGACTTAATTGTTAAATTAATCTTGATTAAGATCTAGAATTAAGTGGCAGTTATTTTGGTAAAGTATTTGGAAAGTTGAGACAAACAATCACATGTTTACACGTGGGTAGGTTAGTTAGATAAAATTTGCTTTAATTGGCATTAATCAGCTTTTACTTAGAGAAAAAGGTTCCGCCTCTAATAGAAGTACCTTTCAACTTATAGCCTCCGCCTTCAGTCACTAAACCGAAACCAATACACAAAATATCACTTAGATGGTATGTAGTGGATTAGAGGAAAGGCGGAAGGCATGGTGTCGAAAGCATTGCTTCCGATGGGGTCGATACCTTTGTTTTGTTTTAAAATGTTAAGCGTCTGCCTTTGATTTATTAAAGCTTCCAAAGAAGTCAAAACATACGCTTTCGAAAGGGGTTTTCTAATAGCTTTCGAAGGGGTTGGCATTCTATGTTTTAAAAGTATGAGCTTTCAAATGAGTTTCCTTATTTGTAATATAATGCTTCCGAAAGTAGTGGTTCCGACCTAGTCGAAGCCCTACTTCCGTTCTTTTGCCTTTCTAGTGTATTGAAATCATCAATGCTTTCGAAGGGTAGTGTTCATTTTAAAGATGTGCTAAGCCACTTCCTAAATGCTTTCGAAAGTGATCAAGGGTTTCGAAGGTAATGGATTTGAAAGGGGGCTTCGATGCTATCCTTCAGTGTTTTGCTTAAATGATTTGAAGCTTTCGAAAGGAACGTGCTGACACCATCAAGTTTTCCCAATTCTTTTATATGATAAAGCATGGTTTCAAAAGAGATACTTTCATTTATATTCACTTTGAACCAAATGATATTTTTAAATATAAACCCAATGGTTTCGAAACAGGAATTTTCAACAGTTTCAGAAGGGATACTTCCAATGGTTTCGAAGCTATGCTTCTAAGAGTCAATTAGTAACACTTTATTACATTCAAAAGGTTACAAAAGAGAGGTTTTAAAATATTTCAAAAGGCAGGGTCCTATTGTTTTGAAAAAATATTTATATGCTTTTGAAGGAGGTTATCCTGTGAGGTTGAAAGCAAAGTTTTAAAGGTTTTGAAGGTCTTAGTTTTTCTAAACAAATAACCCAATCTCATTTTAAATGAAAAACCCATGGCTAAGTAAAGGAGTTTCAAAATGTTTTTTAGAAGAAGCTTTGCTTGATAAAATATTAGGTTAAGCGGTTTACGATGTTTCGTATGAAAATAATTTCAAGGATATTAAACCCACAAGAGTGGTATTATTGTGTTATTATGTTTGCTTCTTCATACATATACATACATACATACATACATACATATATATTCACAATGTAATGAACCCATAACAGTAATTTGGGAAAGGGCAAAGTAACTAGCTAGGTCGATGTAGTAGTGAATATAAATTAAACTAATTAAAGATATTGGCAGGGGCCAATAGGTTCACAGTAACCCCATGAAAACTGTGTATAGGAAAAGATACTGGCAGGGGCCACCAGGTTCATAGTAAGCCCATGAAAACTATGTATATATGAAGATATCAAGAAGACAGGTTCATAGTTAGCCTATGAAATCTATGATTTTATATTGGCTAGAGCCAATAGTTTTATAGCTAGCCCATGAAAGCTGTATCTAGATTAAGATATTGACAGATGTCAATAGGTTCCTAGTCAACCAATGAAAACTAGGATAAGAGAAAATATATTAGCGTTACCAATAGGTTCAGGGAGAACCCATGAAACTGTAAAGATATTGGCAGGGGCTAATATATTCTTAGCGATCCCATGAAAACTATGAAATAGGATAGGGAGTCCATAAACATTTAACTGGTTATTAGCCAGCCCCTGAAAACTATTAGGTTAATAGTAACCCTAGAAACTATAACTAAGACTGATAATCAAAATGAATAGGTATGGGTAATCCAAAATTGATTTTTTTTTTTTTTTGCGTATCATCAATTATTTTGAGACGTTTTAACCATTGTGGATGCAGGAGCACTGTATATGGTTTTATAAAGGTTTTAGGATACTAGTGAGGGGAAAACCCCTTCTGCTAAGTGACACTGTCTCAATAGGTATCTAAATAGTTTGAGATGGTAGATTATAATTCATACAAGGCTATGTCTGACTCGAAGTTTATATTTCCCCTTAAACTCTCGGGTACTCAATTGATTTTGCGTAGTTTGAGAGTTGAGGTTTTCAGGTACCTCTTAAGACAAATAAGCATCCAGAGACATGTAGAAGGCATGATAGCTATCTAGAGTTCTCTTTTATTTTAATTCTGTTGTGTTGTTATTGTAAAGGCAAAGTTGTTAATTGCCTATACATACTCTAATCATCCAAGAGGGCATCTTCATATGTCCCTCTTGGCATATGTTGTAATAAATATATTTTCTCTAATTGTAGTTAACGATTATGGGATTATGTAATGAATTTGAAATGTTTTGAAATGGAATGTGAAACTTGTTTGATGTTTTAAGAATTTCCATACTCATGTGTTTCTGTGTATCAATGCATCTAACATTACCGTATTTGGTCGTTGAGGATTAATAACTATGGATGACTGCAGAATTCGTAGCCGTTAGTTTTGGGCCTCCAAGTAGGGGATGTCACAAGTAGGTATTAGAGCATATGTTTATGAAACTTATTTGATGTCTTAAGAATTTTCCATATTCATGTGTTTTGGTTTATCAATGCATCTAACATTACCGTATTTGGTCGTTGAGGATTAATACTATGGATGACTGCAACATTCGTAGCTGTTAGATTTGGGTCTCCAAGTAGGGGATGTTACAAGTTGGTATTAGAGCATAGGTTTATGAAACTTAAAATAAATTTAAAACTAAAAGATTTTCAAACATAATCCAAGGAATCTAAAAATAAGATCGAGGTTTGGGTTAATGCTATACTAACTTACTTCCATTTGATTTATATATATATATATATATATATATATATATATACGTATTCCCCTCTCTCTTAGACTGTTCTTCTGTATCTTGCTAAGGATCGTGTGTAGATTTATGAGAAAGAGGATATGGAAGCAGGAAACAGAAGAGGAAATCTCAGTGGAGGAAGCACCACAACTAACAGAAATGTTTGACCTAATTCCAAGAGGAACCAAAGTCGATAGGCTAATGCTAACCAAAATGATGATGCCAATGTGGGCGTAGGAAATCCACTAGTAGATATAAGGGCAATGTACCTGTTCTTCGTCAATATGATGCAAGTAGGAGTTGATGCTAATGTTGGAGGAGCTAATACTCTGGCTCCAGTTGGAAATAATTATGCTAAGCTGAGTAGATACTACACCAGTCTAGGTTGAAAACCATTTATGGGAACGGAGAATGCTATAGAAGGTGAGGATTAGCTGTTACATTATGAAAGAATCTTTGCAGATTTGGGTTTGGATATTGTGCAAAAGAGGAGGCTGGTCTCTAGGCAGTTGCAAGAGGCAGACTTCATTGGTGGATCAGTGTTGCTGCCGTAGTTCCAGAGGTAGAATTGACTTAGGTAGATTTTAGAGGAAGATTTGAATAGAGGTTTTTATCTGAAGTTGAAAATTCAACATTATTGAGAAAGTTTATGGATTTTGTGCTGGGAGAAATGTCGTTAATTGAGTATGCGACCAACTTTGATGAGCTGTCCCATATGGACATGCTACTATTGACACTGACATTAGTAGAAATGAGAGGTTCATTCGGGGATTGAGACCTAAGTTAGCTAGGGCGACCCTGAAACATATCTATGATCCTTGTAATGTAGTGGTGGAGATGGAAATTCGCCATAAGGAGATGCTTTCTTTTTGTGCTAGGGAGAAGCCAGTTGAAACCCAGGGTTCTAAGGGAAGGAAATGAAAGTTCTTTAAGAAGAAGAGAGCCCAGAAGGGGGAGGTTTCTAAGAAGGCAAAGGCTGATTTAGTTTGCTACAAGTGTGATAAGAATGGTCATTATGCAAATGAGTTCTGGTCAGGCAAAGGGAAGAAGGCTGCAGATAAGAGGAATGTGAAGTGATTCGGTTGTGACTAAGTTGAGCATTATAAGAACCAGTGTCCAGAACCAATTAGGGCAGACAAGGAAAGGTTTTTGCTGTTGGACCATCATCTACTAAGCCAATTGTAGCAGACAAAGGGAAGGCTGTGATGGAAGGTACATTTTTTATTCAGGGTATACCAGTTAGGATACTATTTGATATCGGTGCATCACATTCATTTATATCCCAGTGTTTGTTTGATAGGTTATGCTTAGAACCCACATACCTTGTTACTTCCTTAAGGGCTGCGAATCCAATAGAAGGGTAAGTAACTCTGGGGATGAGTTGTGGCCAGTTAGAACTTGACTCGTTAGGTCATAAGTTTGCTTGCAGTCTGTATGTTTTCGATTTTATAGATTTTGGAATCATTTTGGGTATTGATTGGTGGATAAGGTATGAGGCTAGGATATTTTGCCAGGATGGGAAGATATCACTAAGACACCCTAATAGTCATAACCGAATTATATTCTCAATGGAGAATTCTGACTGGAGTAGTTGTGCTTTATTAAGTGCAATGCAAGTGGGAGAAGAGCTAAATCAGGTTCTAGTAGCAAGAGAGTTTGTAGATGTCTTTGAGCCTATCACATGACTACCACCGAAATGAGCCGTTGAGTTTGGATAGATCTTGTGCTAGAAGCTGAGCTTGTAAGTAGCACCTAGCAGGATGATATCGAATGAAATGAAGGAATTGAAGGTGTAGCTAGTGGATCTAAAAGGAAGGAAATTTATTAGGCCAAGCAATCCGCCTTAAGGAGCGGTCGTAGTGTTCGTGAAGAAACCAGATGGGTCATTGAGGATGTGAATCGACTATTGTTAGTTGAATGAGAGGACGATCAAGAATAAGTATCCTTTGCCGAGAATGTATGATCTATTCGATCAATTGTGTAGAGCTAGAGTGTTTTTCCAGTTGGATTTGGCGATAGGTTTCCATCAGTTGAGAGTGACAGATGACAATATTCTTTTGACAGCATTTCGGACTAGATATGCTTCGTACATGTGGTTAGTAATGCCATTCGAGTTAAAAAAATGCACCTGCTTTCTTCGTAGATCTGATGAACCGAGTCTTCCGAGAATATTTGTATAGATTCATGTTGGTGTTTATAGATGACATTGTACTATACTCTAAGGATGAAAGAGAGCATGAAGATCATCTTAAAATAGTGCTTGAGACGGCGAGGCAGCATCAGCTGAAGGTGAAGTTTTCCAAGTGTCATTTTTGGAAGAAAAAGGTTAAGGTTAAGTTTTATGGTCACGTGGTTTAAGAGAAAGGGTTGTTAGTCGATCCGGATAAGATCGAAGCTGTTAATATTGGAAGAGACCGGAGACGGTGACTGAGATTAGAAGTTTTCTTGGACTTGCTGGCTATTATCGGAGATTCATTAAGGATTTCTCGTGGATAGCAGCACCTTTGACTAAACTAACCAGGAAGGAGGTGAAGTTTTCTAGTCCAACAAATGTGAGGAAGCATTCCTTAAGTTAAAGCATTTGTTGACCAATGCACCAGTGTTAGTGGTTCTCGACAGAAACCAAGGGTTGGTGGTGTATACTGATGCATGTGGGATTGGATTGGGAGCTATGTTGATGCAAAAGGATAAAGTTATTACCTATGCTTCACGACATCTTAGACTGCATGAAGTGAGATATCCTACTCATGATTTGGAGTTAGCTGCAGTTCACATTTAAGATTTAGAGGCATCTATCTCTTAGGGGAGAGATTTGAGCTATACACAAATCGTAAGTCTTTAAGGTAGTTATTCTCTCAAAAGGAGTTGAATATGAGATAGCAGAGGTGGTTGGAGTTTTTGGCTGCTTATGATTTCGACAAAGAGTATAATCCTGGGAAATGAAATAAGGCAGCAGATGCTCTTGGAAGAAAACATCAGAATGTGGTGTTAGCTATATTGGCAGAATAGAAGGATTTAGAAGCTTTGACTACTTGTAGTGTGCTGTTAAGACCGATTGCTAGTTCTTGTTAGAGTACCGCTATGTTGTCATGTTTAGAAGTTCGACCGGTATTGATTGAAATGATAGATTCTAAGTAGAAAGAGGATCCAGTATTAGCCGAGAGTATTAGAAGGCTTGAGGTTGGAACTGAGATCAATGATCTAAAAGATTTTAGTCTTGACTAGAGAGGATGGTTGAGAAAGAAGGAACGATTATGTGTTTTGAATGGTTAGGACTTGAGGAAATAAGTTCTTGGAGAATGTCATTGATCTAAGTTTACGATTCATTCTAAAGGAACCAAAATGTATCAAGATATGAAAAGAATCTTCTATTGGGAAGGTATGAAGGGGATGTTGGCTTGTGGGTTAGACAGTGTGCAAACTGTCAACAAGTGAAAGCTGAATATTAGAAGTCGAGTGGATTGCTTCAACATTTAGAGATTCCAGTTTGGAAATAGGATTTGATATCCATGGATTTTGTAGATGGGTTGCCAAGGTAAAATAGGGGAAATGAAAGTATATGGATCATAGTTGAAATACTAACGAAGAGTGTCTATTTCATTCCAGTTAAGTCAACTAGGATGGCACCTGTTTTAGCTAAGTTGTTCATGAAGAACATAGTTAGATTTCATGGAGTTCCTAGTAGCATAGCCAGTGATAGAGATGCTTTGTTCACTAGCGAATTCCGGAAGAGTCTTCAAGATGTGTTAGGCACTAGCTCAAGATGAGTGCCGCATTTCACCCTCAAACGGATGGGAAGACAGAGAGAGTCAATAAGGTACTTGAGGATTTATTAAGAGATTGTGTATTGGACTTTGGTGTATCTTGGGAAGATCACCTACATTTGGTTAAGTTATCCTGTAATAATAGTTATCAGACTAGTACATGAATGGTGCCTTTTGAATCTCTATATAAAAGACCATGCAAATCACTAGTATGTTGGTTAGAGATTAGAGATAGATTAGTCTTTGGTCCAGATTTGGTTAGAGGGGCGTCAGAGAAGATTGAGTTGGTCCGAGAAAGGATGAAGGAAGGTCAATCCAGAAAGAAAAGTTAAGCGGATAAGAGGCGTAAAGACTTAGAACTCTAAGTTTGGGATAAGGTTTTCATTAAGGTATCACCGATGAAGGGAGTGGTACGATTTGAAAATTAAGGAAAACTGGCACCGAGATATGTTGGTTCATTCCAAATTATAGAAAGGATTGGAAAGCTCACATACAGAGTAGAGTTGCTGAGTAGTATGGCAGATGTCCATAAGGTATTTCATGTACCTCATCTTTGCAAATATATGCATGATCCAAAGATTACTATTCCTTCGATAGGGTTGGAAAATTTTGTAGTAGATCCTAGTTTGACTTTTGTTAGGCAACCAGTTCAGGGCTATCGCGATAGATGAGAAAAGATTGAGGAACAAGACTCTCAAGTTGGTGAAATTTCAGTAGAGCGACAACGAGAAGGACTATACTTGGAAGATAGAAGACAAGATTCGAGATACTTATCCTGATACGCTTTGACGGTATGTCTATATTAGATTTATACAGATAATTGCTAGTCGGGTAGACTAGTATGGTTGTTAGGAGTCGTTACAGATGATTGCGTTTAGTATTTATTCTTTACTTAATTTTGAGGATGAAATTCTTTAAAGAGGTGAGCCTGTAACACCCCTAATTTTTAATAAAATTATTCAGGAGATTTAATTAGATAAATTAAATGGAATAATATAAATATTAAGTGATAAGGGGATTGAAATTTAGAAATAAAATTAGAGGTCGCGCTTACTAACTTAAATGGGCTTAAGAATGGTTTATAAGCTAATTCAATTACACTAGGGCATATTGGGAAATATCCGCACCCTATTACCATAACCCTTATATATTTTCGTTCCTATACCATTCACATTCATTTTTCTCATTTTCACAAAACAATCAAAATGCAAACTAATAAGGGAGCTGGATATTAACAAAGAAAGAAAAGAGGAATTCAGTCAAAAGCTAGAGATTCAAGCTTAGGGAAATAAATCTGAAATCCAATCTCCTTATCTTAATCAAGGTGAATAATAATTTATACCATCTCTATTTTGTTTTATGATAATATTTTTTCGGATTTAAGATTAAGTTCGTTTTTATGATGATTTGGATGATGATATGCTTGAATTATAATTTGTTTGATTTAAACAAGATTGTTTAAATAGGGAATTATGCAGTTTTAGGGCAAAACCGATTGAAATTGGTATTTGAATACCATGGAAAATTTATTTGTTATGAAAACATGATTTTGGAATCGGGTTTTAATTTCGATAATTTTGCAAGCTATGGAAAGATTATTATGAATTTTCAAAAGGAAAATATATATAATTAGGTTTATAAATTTATGTCAGAAATTATATTGAGAATTTGGGTCTGAAATTTTGATATGTTAGATAGCATGTAAAAAGTGATTTTTTGTGATTTTTGGGGATTTTCCTAAATGATTTGCTATGGAAATTAAATTATTTTAGAATGACTTATTTGCAATATTGTTTTTGCTTAAAGGAAGGGATTAATTTAAATTAATCTTGATTTAGATCTGGAATTAAAGGGCAGTTATTTTGGTAAATAATTTGAAAATTTGAGGCAACCAATCACATGTTTACACATGCGCAGGTTAGATAAAATTTTCTTTAATTGGCATTAATAGTTTTTGCCCAGAAAAGCAGGTTCCGCCTCTAATAGAACTACCTTTTGGCTTATACCCTCCACCTTCAAGCCGAAACCAATATACAAGGTATCGTTTAGATGGTACGTATTGGATTGGAGAAAAGGCGGAAGGCATGGTATTGGAAGCACTGCTTCCGATGGGGTCGATTCCTTTGTTTTGTTTTAAAAGGTTAAGCTCATGCCATTGTTTTATTAATGCTTTTGAAGGAATCAAAACATATGCTTTCAAAAGGGGTTTTCTAATAGCTTTCGATGGGGTTTCCATTCTATGATTTAAAAGTATGAGATTTCGAATGAGTTCCTTTATTTGTAAAATAATGCTTTTTAAAGTAGGGGTTCCGACCTAATCGAAGCCATGTTGTCGTTCTTTTGCCTTTCGAGTGTATTAAAGTCACCAATGCTTTCGACGGATAGTTTTTGTTTTAAAGATGCACTAAGCCACTTCCTGAATGCTTTTGAAAGGGATCAAGGATTTCAAAGGCAATAGCTTCGAAAGGGGCTTCGATGCTATCCTTCACTATTTTACTTCATTGATTTGAAGAAGCTTTCGAAAGGATGGTGCCGACGCCATCAAGTTTCCCCAATACTTTATATGGTAAAGAATGGTTTCGAAAGAGATATTTTCGTTTATATCGCTTTGACCCAAATGATATTTTTAAGTATAAACTCAATGGTTTCGAAAGAGGGACTTTCAATGGTTTCAGAAGGGATACTTCCAATGGTTTCGAAGCTACGCTTCTAAGAGTTAATAGGTAATACTTTATTACATTTGAAAGGTTTTGAAAGAGAGGTTTTAAAGTATTTAAAAAGGTAGGGCCTAATGTTTTGAAAAGAGATTTATATGGTTACGAAGGAGGTTATCCAATGAGGTCTAAGCAAAGTTTTAAAGGTTTATTAAAAGTTTCGAAGGACTTAGTTTTTCAAAACAAATATCCCAATCTCATTTTAAATGAAAAACCCATGGCTAAGTAAAGGAGTTTTGAAATGGTTTTAAGAAGAAGCTTTCCTTGATAAAATATTAGATTAAAGGGATTAATCTTGTTTTATATGAAAATAATTTCAAGGATATTAAACGCAAAGGAGTGGTATTATTATATTATTATGTTTGCTTCTTCAATATATATATATATATATATATATTCATAATGTAATGAACCCATAGTGGTAATTTGGGGAAGAGCAGAATAACTAGCTAGGTCGACCCAGTAGTGAATATAAATTAAATTAATTAAAGATATTGGCATGGGCCAATAGGTTCACAGTAAGCCCATGAAAACTGTATATAGGAAAAGATACTGGCAGGGGCCAATTGATTCATAGTAAGCTCATAAAAACTATGTATAGAGATGTCAAGAAGATAGGTTTATAGTCAGCCCATGAAAACAATGAATTAATATTGCCTGGAGCCAATATGTTCGTAGTTAGCCCATGAAAACTATATCTAGATTAAGATATCGATAGATGTCAATTGGTTCTTAATCAATCCATGAAAACTAGGATAAGAGAAATGATATTGGAGTTACCCATAGGTCCAGGGAGAACCCATGAAATAGTAGATATATTGGCAAGGGCCAATAGGTTCTTAGTGATCCCATAAAAATTATGAAATAGGACAGGGAGTCCATAAATATTTAATAGGTTATTAGTCAGCCCATGAAAACTATTAGGTTAATAGTAATCTATAACAGAGACAGATAATCAAAATGAACAGGGATGGGTGATCCAAAATTGATTTACTTAATTTGCATATCATCATATTTTTTGAGATGTTTTAACCATTGTGGATGCAGGGGCATAGTATAAGGTTTTATAAAGGGTTTAGGATACTAGTGAGGAGAAAACACATTTTGCTAAGCAGCGTGGTTTCACTAGACATCTAAATGGTTTGAGATGGTAGATTATTATTCATACCACCTTCTCTGAGACGTACGTGCTCCGAGGTTATGTAGTTGAAGGTTATCAGTGATATACTCCCAATTTGGTAGTGTGGCATGCTGAGTGCTGCTGTGTGTTGCTGATCATTTGTTGATCAAAGCAAGGCTTTTGTGTAAAGCGTAGCTTTATGGACGAGACCTCATCGGACCTCACACCCTGGAAATGGTCGAAACAGGAAAGATGCGGCAACGTTATGAGGGTCGCGCCCTTTAGAGTATGTCATTTCCTTCTGGAAAAAGGTGATATCATGGTATGGAGCCTAGATACTTAACCTATACGGTTTTTACAATCTCATTACTGTGTGGTTGTTGCATTGTGGTTGAGGGCCCTCGGATAAAGGTCGCAAACGACCGAGTAATGGCATACTCGTATAGTAGTTACCTAGTTACATAGGTAACCCGGCCTTATGTTGGCAGAGAGCTGGTAAAGTTCTCGGGACGTCCCTCTAGAGATGTACCCTTGTGGCAGTAGGAAGTTCCTTAGCTTGACCATTTGTTGGAAATCCAATCCCCAATACGAACCCAGTACGGTTTTAGTTGTATAACCTGCCATTTACTTATGGTGGCGCCCCACTGTTTAGATGGTAGCTATAGTAGGCATACAATAATGGTTGTATGCTGGCTAAGATTAATATTATACTTTTGAAAAGTTTTTCTACACTATGCACTAGTAAAAATATCAAAGAATTTTCTCGTATCAAGCATGTTTGACTATCATAAGAAGAAATCTCCTCCAATTCTACGATTGCATTGTGTGTGTGGCGGGAGTTCTTATGGTAGTTTCATTTTCCAAAAGCATGAATGGTTTTCTTTTAAAAATTTGTTTCTATTCATAACAATTTTTTGTTTACTCATACCAGTCTCATGACTGACCTAGAGTTTATTGTTCCCTTTCTAAACTCTAGGTGCCATAATTTCCACACGGGCAGCCTAGAAATAGGTTATCCGTGTTTCAAAGCTGGCTTGGAATCTTTTGAAGTCTTTTGGTCTGGAAGCTATCGGATTTTGGAAGTTTTGGCTTTGGTAACCTTTTGAAGTGTTGGTGTTTTTGAAGACCTTAGCATAGTAGAAGTATGTTGGATTCTTTTGAAGACTCTATTGTCGTTCCGTTGTGAAGTTATCATTATGTTGTTGTTATATCATTATGTAGCACTCTGATGTTGATGTTAAGTGTTGTAATGAATATTGTATCTGTAGTGTTGATCAATGATATTCATTTTGTTTTCGCTATTTATTTTCATCTAATGTTGTTATAAGCTCCATCCGAACTGGAGTTCGATGTTTGAATCTTCGGCAGTTGAATACAAGTGAGGTATTTGGTGTCGATTTTCGAACACTGAAGTTCAGGTCATGACACATGTATTCTATACTCGGGTCAGACCGAGTTGTTTCAGGCTAGCTATCAATTTCAGAGCTTAGCTTTGATGCGTCTGCTTGGATATCAGCCTAGCATTTTTGTGTAGTTTACGTTTCTTTCCGCTTGACTATGATGTGTATTTTGATTCGATGTATATAGTGTGCTCTCTGAACCACTTTTGTATATCGTTTTGTATTGTACTGGGATGTATCAGTGTATATGTATTTATATATATGACAATTACTGTTCTGTGATATAATATGCATTCTGTTATTGTATTTTGTTCTAATAGATACATTAGACACCTATAGTTTTGTATTAAGTATTTATTGGATATGTCGATCCACTTGAGTAGAAAAAAAATAGATAGTAATTGTCGACGTATTCAATAGATATTTAAGACAAGGCTATAGATGGTCGCTCCTAACCAGCCCTATTCTCTGCATTAGCAGATAGAATTACCCAGTAATTCTCTTTATTAATGTGGGTCTCTGGGTGGGGCATCACAACTTGGTATCAGAGCTGAATTCAGAACAAAATAGAATAAACACAGAACAAAAGCATATATTACGATATGTCCAAGTATAGTACAAATACTACAAATCCCTTAGTCATCGTGTCCTTTATCTTATTATGTCCTTTAAGATTGAAATTTGGGATATGTCTAGGAATATTTTTATTCCATAGCATTCCAAAAAAATAGAATTGATGACATTATAGCTTATGAGAAATCCTAATCGTGATTGTTTTATTTGAGTCCTCTTCAATACGGGTACTTGTCACCTATCCGTATCGGAGGAGTTTGTCAATGCTTTTGGATGTCCTTGTATTATTCTTTGGTGAGGATAGCGAATCCTATTGAGTATATCTGTAATATTTAGCGTGATGTATAAGGATTTGGGATTGTTTCTTATAGCTTATCTTTTCGTGCGAATTAGCATGTCATTTTCTTTTTGGAGTGTGGAGTGTTTGAGATGAAGTGGCTTGCCTATTATCAAGCCACATTCTGTGATTCGAAGAATTCTATATTAGGTATCTTAGTTCGGCTGATTTGTTGTTTCTTGTCCTTCGAAACATTGACAATGATTTCGAAGTCTCTGTATTCACTCTTGAGTTTCAAGATGTTGATGATATATCTCGAACTCCAGTCATTATGACTTTGTTGATTTATATGAGTCCGTTTCGGGTATGACACTCAATCGAGCAATCGAATAATGTGTTGACCTCCTTTCCTATTCTTAGCCTCTAGGTCATCCTTCCACGAGGATGCTCACTAGGGAAATGAGTTGATTTATTGAATTTATTTGACATTGTCATTCTCGCCCTTTTAAGATATCCTCTTTGGATACTCAATTTTTGATATACTTGTGAAATTAATTCACTTAAAGTGATGATATGTTGTTAGCGTTCTTCTTATCATTCGAGAAGATATCTTAACCTTACTCTTATACCTCGTTGATCTCTTTTTAATCCATTAAAGGGTTCTAGGTTCATTCCTCAGCTTGACCTTACACCGATTTTTCATGAGCTACGAGTTGCGGAGGATAGTGTTACTCTTACCGCATTCTGCATTCGTTATAAGTCTTGTGAGTGGTTTGTTATACCGTTCGGAATAATGAACACTCTAGTCTTTTTCATTAACCTTAAGGCTTGAGTATTCTCGGAATTTCTCGATGAGCACTATTTATGTTCCTTGATTTTGAGAATAAGTAATAAATTGTGTTTTCAAAAATTGAAAATATGTTTCTAAGAGAAATTGGGTTTTGTTTTTAGGAAAAACAAAGAATATTTTGAGTATTATATATGAGGTGTTTCTCTTTAAAGAGAATGATTTTTGTGATGGGTTGTCCGTCTAGTGCTTTAAGAATTCTGGTCGATGCGTTTGGCCAACGTTAAACGATAGGAATTTCCTATACGCTATGATGAGACGATCAGACATGGTAAATTGAGTTTTAATATGCAAAGTTTGAAAATAATTAATATGGCGGAGTAATAAATTATTTTAAATGTATAATGAAACCATTGAACCATAGCGAGTATTGGAGGAGTGGCGAGGCAGTTTTGATCATTTGATCGACTCTGCAGCCAATTGATGGGGTCATTCACTATAAATCAATGGCGGGGCAATGCCCTTATATTATTTAAAATTTGAGAAGTGGAATATGGTAATTTGGAAAAGTAAAGTGAATAATTCTAATTAAGAGGATGTCTTAGTTAGAAGAAAATATCATTTGATGCTTTGATTGATAAAATGATGTATTTAAGGTAAAAGAATATTTTTATTTGAAAACTAAAATGTTAACTGAATATTTTAGTACAGGTAATTAATGATGACTACAAAAATTTATTTTTATGGATAATTAATAGTCATCTCTTAATTGTTTTTAAAGCAAGATTTTGGAAAGTAATGAAAATATTTCCACTTAATAAAATGTTTTATGATGATTACATAAGGTTGATCATAATTTTGTATGTCTTAGCTTTGCGTGAAAAAAGAGAATCATTTATTAAATGATTTAGCAAAAAAAACTTGTTGAAATTGTAGTTTGAAATTAAAATGGTTTGGGAGAATTTCAAATTTCAAATTGATTTTAAAAGCTAAAATTTCATTTAGAGAAGTACTGTACTAAAACAGTGATAACTTGAGATTTATAACTCCAAATGTGCTGAATCTTTTAGCAAATGAACGAGCTTTCAATATGCAATAAAGTTTATTTTTACCACTTTTAAATATGTTACCTTTTACCGAGCCTAAAATGGGTTTGAAAATGGATAGGCAGTTCTGCTCTATTGCAAAATTCTCTAAGACCTAAGCTGAAAGTAAATTCAACCTAAATTTCAAACCGTAAATCCAATTTTTATGATCTTTATATTACAGGAAAGCTTAGATTGAGTAGAACAACTTTTATATTATAATGTTTTTAGATTTGGTTGTTTGCTGGGTCAAAATCCGTCTTCTTTTCAGTAGGTCTGAAATAAAATTGTTCTATTTCCCTTAATAGTTAAGTGTAGCACTACTTATCCATGAACATGAACTAATATCATCTATTTGAGTTAAGTACAGGTGAAAATAAGAATGTTGAACTATATTTTGATCAAAAATAATATATATAAGTTTGTGCAAACTAGCTAAAAAAAGCTAAAAAGGAAGGTATGTTTTCGGATTAATTTTAATGTGTTAAATAATGATATATATTGCATTTTCGACCTAATGGTCGATGTATATTATATAACATATTTTTGTAATATTGTATAGGTCTCTCCGTACAAAGGAGACTCCATCGATTTTTTCAAAAATTTCTAACACTTAGAAATTTTGACAAACCAATTGAAAAATAATATGTTGCAAACTAAAGTATACCTATGAAGAATTAGAGAATAAACAACTTAAACTTTACTTAGTACTAATGAAGAGTAATAAATTTAAATTTAAAATCTAAGTAAGAAGTTTTGGAAAAAAAATTCAAGTGTTGGAAAATTATGGTGATAACTATAAAGAAATAGAATTTTCGGAACTCTAAGAATTTTTGATTGAGGGTTTATATGTATATTTTAGTTCCTTGTGATTATCTTATTCTTGTGCTATTTTCTAACGACGTGCATTTATGCGGTCATTCGAGTTTGAAACCACCTTCTGGTTGAACTATTTTGCCTCTATTGTGTTATCTTATATCGGTGTGGTTCCTTCCACAGTGTCATATGGAAAGATCATATCGATAATCAACTTGTTGATTAGAGTTCATGTTGGAGTTGTGCTAAATCCCGACTCTACTCGGGGAGCTTATGAGAAATCAATCTCATTTGATTGATCCTTTGTGTAGAATCTTGTTGTGCTCTAATTTGAAGGTGAGACGCCTTCGAAATCTTGTGTGTTGATTGGAAAATTCAATGGTTTGCTAATTCCATATTTGCACTTTAAAATAATAATTAATTGAGCAATCTTATCTTGGTCTTCTTTCATCTTGAGTCGAAAGTGAGGAATTTTGATATCGTGCTTGTCTATCCTTCTTTGATTGGTGAAAAAATTATGTTGAATACAAACTCTTCTCTAGAAACTGTGAGGATGCAATTTTGATGAGGGGGGAGTCTGCAACAACCCTACTTTTGGAGATTACCTGTTAATATTAAACTATAATGGTATTTATAATTTAATATCGTAAATTTAATAAAATTGGAAGTTTTATATTGTTTATTTGGAATAAACAATGAATTATGAAAATAAAACAACAAAAATAAAGTTTGAAACTTTATTTTATTTATTTGGGCTAATAGTGAGGGAGAATGATCTTTATTTAGAGAAAATGAAATAACTTTTATAAATTATTGCCAATTACTTCTTTTAATAATTTTTTAAATGAAGTTTTTGATTTCTAAAGGGTGTTTAATTAAGTAAAATGATAGTAATTGGTCTAAAAATGAGTTTTGGTTAAAAATAAAGTTTGGATATGGTTTGTAATATTTTTCTAAGTAAGAAAATAATTTTTATGGAATGTTAAAAGTTAAAAACGCATGCTTTTGCATTTAATTCTGGAAATAGTGCATTTTTGTGAAATAAAGGATTTTAATAATAAATATGTTTTATAAATACAAATTTATCTTATTATATGGTGAAAAATGATTTAGTTTATAAGTGTGTAAGTTTAGAATTTTATTTGTGCGAAAATTTGAAAGAAAGTGGCATTTGTTAATTGCATATAGGGGGGTGTGTGTGTGTGTATATGCATTTTAGTTTAAGTATGAATTAAAACTTAGACTTATTGTTTCTTTTATCCATTTTGTGTTCAAGGCCCATATAATCTTAACCAAGTGAGAAAAGAAGAAACTTATTTAGCTGTACGTTCATAACTCAGCTCCTCTTCTTTTTTCTTCCCTGAAACAAAAAACAGTAAAAAGAAAACACACCATCTTCTTTCAAATTCAAATCCTAAGCTAATTTTCTTCAATTCAAGCTGAAACTTCTTCAAATTATAGTAAATTGAAAGGCTCTTGAAGACCAATTTCACCTTCAAGCTCTAATATTTCTTCAAAACTTCGGGTATTTGCTATCTTAAATCAAAGGTGAGTTTAAAACTCACATTTTCTAGCATAGATTGAGATTTCAAGGTTAGAAATCTCAATTTTATTTTTGTTGCATGTTCATTTGTTAATCGCTGTCAGTAAATTGGACATATCTCTTTTGTTTTAAAGCGAAATTTGATTTTGTTAGAAGTTCTGAAAAGGTTGAAAAGAATGTGATAACTTTTATATTAAACACTTTCGATAATTTTGAGCATAGAAGGTCGAAAAACCTAATACAAACTCGCTATCCTGTCATGGTAAAGCTGTCAATTTCTATGCTTAATGTCGTTGATAATTTGAGCATTTCTTTCTCATTTGATGTCCAAATTTAACGATTCTTAATGTTTCAAAAAGCTTAGATTGTCTATCATAACATTCATGTTTTGGATTTTATTAAATTTTGAGGCTTGAATGGTCGAAAATTACTTCTAATGACGCTGTCCCAAGACTAAAACGACAGCATAGGTGAACTTCAATTTTGAAAATTATTTTAGTCGTAACATTTTCAATTTATTGCGGAATTCGATAATTTTTAATGATTTGTAAAGCTTACGTTACGTGCGGCAGTTTTCTTATTGAACATATTTGCAAATTTTGAGCATAGGTTGATTGAATATCACAAACTCATAGCTCTGTCACTTTGATAATTACACTATCTAAACTAAATACAATTAGTAAATTAGGCATATCTTTCTCGTTTCTAGTCATATTTAGATAATTCTTGATATTTTGGAAAGCATAAACTATTTTCTAAAACTTCCTTGTTTTTAGTTTTGCAAAATTTTGAGGTTAAGATAGTCGAGACATTATTTATTTTCTTCTGCCCTGAGAATAAACGACAACGACATTTAATTTAAAATCTGAGAATTATATTGGCCATATCTTTCAAGTCTCTTATCCAAATTTAATAATTTTAGATGTTGCAAAAAGCTTAAACTTTGTGCTAAAAGTTTAATGTTTTGAGTTTTTTTGAAATTTCGAAGTTAGCTTGGTCAAAACTAGGTTTGTTTGTTGTTCTCCCAAGAGCTAAACGACGGCAATAATAATCATTGACTTGAGAATTGTATTAGCTTATTTTTGCTCTCATTCTTGTTCGATTTTGATGTTGTTTTTGAAATATTTTAAAAGCTATTTTTCCTATCAATAGGCTAAATATATTTGGAGAATTTATACTTCAAATTTAAATAGATTTTGAATTGATTTTGGGTTAAATTTGAATTGAATTGGTATTGAATTCAAGTTATCAGTCTTGAGTTATCTTTCTTGTTCATTGTTTTCGAGCACGGTTTTCACTAAACCATTTTGAATTTATTTTGAAATAAACTGATATTTCAAATTATTACTATATAGTATTTTTAAAATTATTTTTCTAATACAAAATATACTTATTTCCTATAATAAATGAATTTCAAATATTGGTTTTATTAATCTTTTCGGGAAAAAGTTTTACAAGCTTGTTTTCTCTAGTAAACTATTTTAAATGTAAAACACATACTTTTGCACTATTCGAACGTATAAAAAAGAGAATTGAATGATTTAGTTAAACATGTGGTATGGGACATGTGCGCTTACTATTTCAGTTAATTCCAGACATATATGATCGAAGCTATTTGAGATTGTTGATTCTGAGATGTTTTGCCATTTTATGGCATATTTTGAGTTTTATAATTCCTATTTATAGGAATTATTTAAGATGGCCCATATTTGGCAAGTAATATGGTTTGATATCTCCTATGTAGGATTATGGTCGATGAGAACCATGACGTTTTATTTACTTGCCAATGATATAAGGCAAGTCTTGAGTATATGATTTCATATTTTGAGATTTATGGTTGATGAGGAACCATCACGATGTTTTCACTTGTCAATGAGATGAGACAAGTTACAATGCCATTTAATACTTTTCGATGATATGAGACTAGTATGGTGTCTTTTTACCACTCGCCAATGAGATGAGGCGAGATATGATATTCTGATTTTTATGATGTTCCTAGTGTGGCATCGACTAGCGGGTAGTAAACCGCTAAGTGCGAGCGTGTGGTATGGGACAAACGTTAACACTTTTCGAGTTTCTATCTGTGAATTTGTGACACATTCATGATATTTACCTAACATAACTGCTTTGAGAGGTGTTAGCGACCTAGTCATGAGGACGAAGTGCTTTGGGAGGTGTTAGCGACCTTGTCAGAAGCTTCGGCCATATAAGAATGGCACGTGCAACATCATTTCGGCATGGAAATGAGATTTGGCCAATCTAGGGAATTTTTATGAGTTTTCGATTTCGATTTCAATAATTTTAGGATGATGATATTACTTATAGCCTTGAGTTGGAGAATGGCTTATATATATATATATATATATATATATATATATATGTTGTTTTATGGTGATTTCGATATGGGGATTATAAACTCTTATTGAATTTCATAAGTTTTGATTAGGAGATTATCATCAGCGGGTTTTTATAATATTTGAGTGTATTGTTAAGTTTACCTCTTTTGAGGTCTTTGTATACTTAAGTGACATTGTTTCACTTAAGTCATGAGTATGTGTTCTTTCTATTGCCTCGTCTCATTTGAGAAGAATTATCACCTTGCATCTTGTGCATCATGTTATTGTCTATCCATATTAACTGATTGTTTTAGATAGACTGACCCGTGTAATGTATACTCGGGTCAGACCGAGTTATTTCAGGTTAGCTATCATTTTCAAGACTTAGCTTTGATTCATCTGCTTGGATATCGGCCTAGCATTTTTATGTAGTTTACATTTCTTTCCGCTTGACTATGATGTGTATTTTGATTTGATGTATATAGTGTGGTCTCTGAACCACTTTTGTATATCGTTTTGTATCGTACTGGGATGTATCAGTGTATATGTATTTGTATATATGGAGATTATTGTTCTGTGATATGATATGCATTTTGTTATTGTATTTTGTTCAGATAGATACATTAGCCACCTATAGTTTTGTATTATGTATTTATTGGATATGTCGATCCACTTGAGTGCAAAAAAATAATTAGTAATTGTCGACGTATTCAATAGATATTTTCGAACAAACCGGAATATGTTTCGGGGCCTAATTCGATCGTAGGTGGAAGATAGCTTTATGAATCGAATTAAAATATTAAATTTTCGATATTAATTTCAACGAGTTTCTATCCCGTACGACCAAGTGGTAACTCTGAACGCTATGAAATTTGAAATCGATAATAATAAACTATTATGGATTACATGGAACTGGTTTCGTCGAATTCCTAGACTGTGCCCCTAAAGGCTATTTTAATCGTCGATTAAATTGAGCGATTTTCAAAATTGTCGAAATTGTTTAAAATTTTAATTTTTAAAACTTACTAACTCCATTAAAATTCAAATAGAATTTATATACATACTAGAAATCATTCTGATTCATATTAAATCAAATTCAATTATTTACACTGTTACCATATATTAATTCCACTATCAAATTAATATATAAATTTCAAACTTTAATTTATAGACTTTTAATTCCATTCAAAAGTCCAATACCATCACCCTAATTCAAACAGAGTCTAAAGTCAGCTTATAAACCATTTCCATTCCTCCAGATTTCCATATTTGCCCAATTTCAAATATCAATTTGCTATTTTACCAAATTAAATAAATCGCTATATATGGAATTTTAAACCACTTCAAAAATTCTTCCATATTCAGAATCAATTAATATTTCAAGTTCAACATTTAGAATAAATTGAATGTTTAAAATCAAATGACCCAAAATTCCAGGACGTTACATATAAGGTCAACCACTATCATGCGGGCGCATAGGGTCTCATCCACTCCATTAGGCGAGAAATATATCCAACTATAAATATATATACTACTATATATAATATAACATCCAAACTGGTAATAATTTGTAAATTCAACCAACATCCAATAATCAATTTTAATTATTATCAATTTAAACCCAACAATCCAAAAAGAGTGAGATTTAGTCACCTTGATTCAATTTGCAATCCGTTCCAATTCTTAATTAAATTGAACATGCATTCAATTTAATCTAAAGTTCCAGCTGACTTCAAAAATCTCCTAACCATTTTTATTTCATAGCCTGTGTCATTACGAATCCAATGCCACCTGTTTCGTCTCAATCAGACCTCGTAAGAACAAGTTATAAATTTTATAAGATTTCTATTTTAAAATTAGAATTAAATTTACGAATCACCACTCAAGTTTGTAATACATGTATATATTCCTAAATCTTAGCAATTACCCTTTTACTGTATTTGTATAACCATGTGTACATGTTGTATATATATAACACTAATCAATGATTTTTTTTCTTTGTCAAAGCAAATTGCTCGCTGATTCGTCTACAAATTGTTGCCTTGGATAGAATGTAGTATATAACTTTCTTTAGCTATTTTTTTTGGGTATGTGGTTCAAATTTTTATGTTATATACCTTTGAATCAATTCATGAACCAGTGAAATCAAGCATGTAGAACTAGGCAGGAAAGTAGTTTACCTGAAGCTTTTACAAAGCCCACTAGACACTAGCCTCACACACAATGACTTCCAACATCGCGTCCGTCAAGTCGAGCTGGCATGCCAAGACCTATTTTGAGTCGCCTGATCGTAAGTCGTCGCCTCTCCCATCGCGACCTAGAAATCGAATCGCGAATTCCCCTTGTCTTCGATCGCCGGCAATACCAGCTTCGTCACAAAGTTGTTTTCCTACCCAAGCCCCGCATGCGTGGTTCCTAGGTCGTATCGACCTTGCCAAAATCTCCGTTCGAGACGCCGATGCATGTCGCCTCACGCGATTCCCTTTCTTTTTTTAAATGAATCGAGATTTTTGTTCTGATGCCATAAATGAAGGGTACGCGTTTTTAAATTGAAGGGTTGGCATAGTTGAACAATTTTGATTTGAACTGATTTGAAGAAGACATGATTTAAACGTGAATAAGCGGCTACATGTTGACTTCTGATTAGATTTATATATATATTATTATTCAAAATGTCTCTAATTACATACAGTGAAATATGAATTTCCTATTGAGGTGTGCCGCCTGGTGTTTATAATGTTATACCACTAGGTCGAATGTAATGGAACAAGTCTCGTGCCCCAATTCAATCGTATGGAGAAGATAGCCTTTTTAAATCGATTATTTAAATTAAATTCAATTAAACTATTTCTAGGCATTTTCAGACCGTACGACCAAACGATTCCAAACGCTATGACAATTGAAATACGGTAATAACACATTATTATAGATATGATGGAACTGGTTTCGTCAAATTCTGAGACTGTGCCCCGAAACGCTTTTTAAATGCGTCGATAAAATCGATGATTTGCAACATTTACGAAATCGTTTGAAATTTTCAGTTTCAAAATCTTACTAACTAAATTATAATTCCAAATTCAATATTTAAAACTATTCAAATATTCCAAATTAAATATCGAAAAATCCGGGTCGTTACATTTCTCCCCCTTTAAAAGAATTTTGTCCCCGAAATTACTAAGGTAGGAGGAATGATCTAAACCCAATAACTTATCAAAACTCACTTAGTTAAAACTTTGACATTTACTTTTCTAAACCCTTTAGTTTCACCCCAACATTTATTTTCCATTTCTAATTCAAAACCCTTTCTTTCAATTCAATTCAAAAATCAACCTTTTTAAGTTAACAAAAAAAATTCAAAAATTTTCCAACACCTTAAATTTCCGAATTTTTTTGATAGAGTCTCCTTTGGACGGAGGACGTTTTGCAATATGACAAGAGAGATAAAAACATATACATCGACCCATACGGTCGAAAAATAAAATATATAACAATATTTATATCTTTACAGTATTTAATCCGAAAACGTACCTTATATTAGCATTTTAAGCAAGCGGCTTATTTTATATGTAGTTCGCACGACCAAAATCAAGCAAAATAGCTCCATATACTTGTACTTACCCAATTTTAAACACGTAAGCCCAAAAAACATGAAATTTAATAACATTTCATTTATTTAAATCGTTAAAACACATAAGCTTCATAATCTAATCATGCTAAACATGTATCATAAGCAATTATAAGGTTCCGACACTAATTTAATTGCTCAATTGATTCATATTCAATTCGAATGATTTACAACTCGATTTACTGGCATTCACTTCATAGTTACACACATTATGATTATATTCATTCCAAATTGATTCCGAGTCAATTTATTTACTTACCATTTGATCCACTAATTTTTTTATTTACTTCCATTACTTCAAACGACAAATTTTTTCATACAATATGGTTATATTCATTTTAATAAGATAATTACCTATTCCTATAAACAATTTACAATTGATTTTAAATCAAATAGTCAATTTCCATTGGTTCTCATTCAATCATTCACACTATCTTGTTTTTCTCAATTTCTATATCAAACGACATTTCATAATGTATATCTAGGGTTTATTATAACATTCCATGTTATTTCTTACGTTAAGTTGTTTATTTCAAATCATTTCGGCTATACAACTTAAATTTATTCTCATTGCAATCAAACTCCGTTTCCTTATAAATTGATTGTTATTTAATTCCATTTTTTAATTAATTTAATTAGTTCATTCACAAATCCACTTCAAAACTTAAGTTCAAGCTCGAATTTATTTGAACAACATCCACGGCCTTATTCAATTTATTCACTCTTAAATTGAATTTGTTTATAACTCAAGCCATTGCTATCTCAATCAAATTCCATTTTATATAATCAAGTTAAATTCCATTCCCATATTCAATTGGTTGCATTCAACTAATTAACATTCAATCCATTTAATCTATTCGCTAATTCTTTTCATCAATTTTACTTATTAATTCAATTCAAATCATAACCAATTGAATTCTAACATTTAATTCAATCAACTTAACTTTAAGTTGAATTTCGTTTAATTTTATATCTTAATCCCAATCGATATCAATTCTAATTCGAACCAATTTTATTTAACTTAAACTAAGTTAAATTCCAATTCATACATTTCATTTTAACTTGCTCAAGTTAAAATTCAATTTCAATTCCATCACAATTTAATTTAATCTTACTTTAAGTTAAATTTATAATCCACACAATTCTTGTTTTGCTAACTCAATTTATTTTACTCTACCCAAGTTAAATTGTATTTCATATAGGAATTCACATTTTCCAAGTTATAAATTCAAAAACTTATTTTTCTTTTGGTTTCACAAACCCTATAGCTGAGAATTTTAAATTTCAAATATCGGTTTCAATTTAAATCATTTAGAAATCACAAATGTCGCAAATCATATTTTTAAAATTTAAACCAAACCTGGATTTCATCCAAAACAAACACACTTTGGAATTTTAAATCAACTCGTTTTTCCTAAAACAATTCTGAAACAATGACCACGGTAGTAATCCGTCACTTAGAAACTCAAAAATAAATACCAATGATGCTGCGTAGCCATCACCAGAATTATTTTCCAACAACTGTAGTGAGTTCAGTGCTTTATCACATTTAAATCCATTTTTAAATCCAATTTAAAACAACTTTTTTCAAAAATAATGCTATTTTATTTTCACAGCACATCGGAGAATATTTTCCAAACTTCGAAGATTTCAAAATTCTCAAATACTTAGTTCAAATCCATTTTAAAACATTTTCCCAAATTTTTGGGATTTCAATTTTCAAATTCTGGTTTGAATCCATTTTAGTTATAATCCATTTGTATAATTCATACTTATACAATCTATATTTAGTTATATATATAACCATTTCAACCTTTATAATCTTTTCTGATTATAATAACAACCAAACACGCCAATATGCTATAATAATTTTTAGAAAAATTATATTTTTTATGTCCAAAAATATAATTTTGTTAAAATTATTTCATTTACCCACTTCAAAACAATACTGTGTCGAATTTCTCTATCTAAGTGTTTAGAAATCTCTATCGATAAGTTGTACGGACTGTGCCGACTAGAGTTCATAAGCCATTCAATAAATTAACCAACACAATACAAAACAGTTTATATTCACTGACAAATACACGGTCTTATCTATTAGTTCACTCAAACTCATTCAAGGGTACTTCTGACCCTATCTCTAATGAGTAATCCCCACCAAAGCCAAGGTTCTCGCTTAACCTTCAGCTTCAATACCAAGTGTAGCGACCTGGTACGCTTTTCAACCATCCCAGCAGCGGCCACTTTCCGCCATGGCATACACTGGTACCTCGAATTTGCTTTTACAGCCAACCTCTCGACTGCAACCTACCACTCAGGGACATGTATGGGTAAGAGTCTCTTGCTTGCCACCGAAAACGAAGCGAGAACCCCCTATCATGCTGTAATGAAGCAAATCCGATTCTGATCTCTTTGAAATAACATTTGATATTTCCAGTAAACTCAACCCCGGTTCTTTAGGAAATAAACAGACGGAAACAAGATCAAAGATCATCTCCTAACTGTTAGTGGACAGATTTCCTTATCATTGTCCTAGAAGAACCAAATGAGTTTATATGTACAGTATAGCGCCTTCGACAATAACTATATAATATAATTCCAGTGTTTTTGCTAGATATTTTCAAAGTTACGTTTTTAGTCCAGTTTTGATAGTCGGTTATTTAACTATCAAATAAACAATCATCAACCAAAGATTTTCATTTCCCACTGAAATCACTAAGCCTTATTTAATTTAAATTTCAATAAATTAAATCTCTTTATCAAAAGGTATATGCTTATCTTGCCGAAATAAGTATATTCACCAACCTTTCCCTTTAAAAATATTTGAAAACTTTTTAAAGTAAATATGGAAAGCACTGTGTGGTATCAACCATGGATTCATAGCTTAATGATTACGTCTCTACCCTAAAGAAATCCAAACTTAGCTGCAAGCAATCTCTGCCTTCGATTTCTACCATGAAAGTATACCATACTTTTCGAAAACCTTATTTAATAATTAAATACACTTTTAAACAGTAACTTTGAAACAATAAGTAATTCTGGTTTATTAATAAAATTCTTATCGTTTTACAAGACTTGTTTATAAAACTTTTAAGTCATTCTGACAAATTAAAAATATTTAAATAACTAACTTTCTGAAATATTTTTATGCTAAAAGATTTTAAAATTACCTAGTTTAATAATTAAAAATCCTCTTTTCAAAACAGCGCAACTTCTCTATAAAAATATATTTTTCAATTCCAATATAACTAATCTAATATTTATATATCTCTCTTGATTTCTCACCAATCGATTTACGTCCTCAATTTCATTAATCCCCTTTTCACATTTCCAAAAGGTAAAATCTATCATTTCCTTTTAAACTGCTTTACCCATCTCATTATAAATTCTTACCATGAATTTATATCTTCAATTTATCAAATGATAATCATTTTACTTTATTTATAAACATTTTTTATAAATCCCATAGCCTCATATCTAGTTTTAAAATGGTTTCACATATCTTAAATCCACTATGAATTTATTTCTAAATTAAATTCCATTTATAAATCAATTTCTTAAATAACCCAAACTATATTACAAAAACCAACCAAACCTCGATTATACTTCCATTTCGTAATTTAGAAATCGTATTTAAGATCCAATATAACCAATTTTGTATTTATTTCCAAATTCCCTTCTATTATCCAAACAATTAAAAATTTCGATTTTCAAAACCTTTATATTTAAACAAGTATCGCTTAAAAATTATTATTTAAAATCCTTTATATAAATTATTCCAAAATCTCTATTTACAATATCACGAAATTGTTAAGTACAAATTTAAAGTCAAACCATTTATTTTATCCAAATTAATTTCTTTCAACTAATCCAAAATTCTATGTAAATACATCACGTCCAAATTCCCTTTTTAATTTCTTTTCAAATTCAAAATAAATATTTATGGTATTTTAAAATACCAAAATCTAGGCCAGTGCTACCATAGAATCCAATAATTCAAATCATACTATAATCCATCCCAGAGTATTCAAAACATATCATATATCACTATGTATGAAACTAAATTCAACATTTTGAAGAATCCAGTTATATCCCTCCAACCTGTTTTCCTGCATCCATAGATGTTAATACAACATAAAAATACCAATCCTGCTTCGAGGTGGGATATCGCGGTAACATAAGGTCATCCACTATTATGCAGCGCTTATAGGGTCTCATCTACGTGGGAAATATATCCAACTACTAATATATGTACTACTATATATAATATAACATCCAAACTGATAATAATTTATAAATTCAACAAACATCCAATAATTAATTTTAATTATTATCAATTTAAAACCAGCAATCCAAAAAGAATGAGATTTATTGATTTTGATTTAATTTGCAATCTATTACAATTCTAAATTAAATTGAACAAGAGTTTAATTTAATCTAAAATTCCAACTGACTTCAAAAATCTCCAAACCAATTTTTTTTTAATAGCCTATGTCATTACGAATACAACGCCACCTGTTTTCGTTTCAATTGGACCTCGTAAGAACAGGTTATAAATTTTAGAAGATTTCTATTTAAAAATTATAATTAAATTTACGAATCACCACTCAAGTTAATGATACAAGTATAGATTCCAAAATCTCAGCAATTTCCCTTTTACTGTGTTAGTATAACTGTGTGAATATGTTATTATATATATATAACACTAATCAATGATTTTTTCTTTATCAAAGCAAATTACTCGCTGATTCATCTACAAATTGTTGCCTTGGATGGAATGTAGTATTTAACTTTCTTTAGCTATTTGTTTTGGGTATGTGGTTCGAATTTTTATATTATATACCTTTGAATCAATTCATGAACCAGTGAAATCAAGCATGTAGAACTAGGCATGAAGATTGTTTACCTAAACCACTGACATAGCCCAATTTGCATTTGTTCCCTCTATCGATCATTCTAGGTAGCAACCCAAAATAGCATGGCCTCCACTATCCATCTCCAACCCTTTGGTCAGTAGCCGACTTCCACCATCGTGGCCATCAAGTCGAGCCGCCATGCCAATACTCTATTTCGAGTCGCCCGATCCCACGTCGTTTCCTCTCCCTTCGTGACCCAGAAAATCGAATCACGGCTTCACTTTGTCCTCGATCGTCGGCAATACTGCCTCATCACAAAGTTGTTTGCCTCCCAAATCCCCGCATGCATGGTACATAGATCTTATCGATCTTGCCAAAATCTCCGTTCGAGAGGTCGATGCAAGTCGCCTCACGCGATTCCCCTCTCTCTTTTTAAACGAACTGAGATTTTTGGTTTGATGGGAGAAAGGAGGGGCACGTATTTTTAAATTAAAGGGGTGGCAAGTTTGAATGATTTTTATTTGAATTAATTTGAGAAGACGTGATTTAAACGTGAATAGGCGGCTAGATGTTGACTTCTGATTAGATTTTTATATATATTATTATTAAAAATGTCTCTAATTACATACAGTGAAATCTCGATCTTTTATTAAGGCGTGCCGCCTGGCGTTTATAATGTTATACCACTATTCTAAATGCAATGGAACAAGTCTCGTGCCCCAATTTGATCGTATGGAGAATATAGCCTTTTTAAATCGATTATTTAAATTAAATAATTTCTAGGTGTTTTCAGACCGTACGACCAAACGGTAAACCCAAACGCTATGAAAATTAAATTTCGATAATAACACTTTATTACAGATCCCATGGAACCGGTTTAATCGAATTCCGAGACTGTGTCCCGAAAAGATATTTAAACGTGTCGATAAATCGATGATTTCCAAAATTTACGAAATCGTTTGAAATTTTTAGTTTTAAAATCTTACTAACTAAATTATAATTCCAAATCCAATGTTCAAAACCATTTAAATATTCCAAACTAAACATCAAAAAATCCCGGTCGTTACGTAGAGTATGATGTTTTAAGAAACAACGACGGAAATCATATTTTGAACAAGTATTCAAAAAATATAACTTTGAAAAAATATCGATAAAATGATCGAAATCTTTTTATCAATAAACAACACTGTAATTATTAGAAGTTGCACACGAAGCTGGATGCATACACTAATTTATCCATCTAAACAAGAACATGAAATAAAATTATTTATTTATTTTTTCGAAAATAAAATGTGTTTATGACATCATCAATAATGGCATTATATTTAATAATTGATTTATGAATTTAAATTGAGATTTAATTATTTAATAGTTATTTAATTATTCAAATAATTATTTTTAAATAATAATTCATTTTAATAAGTTATATAGTGATAATATGTCATTTATATTAGCTTTCTAATGGTATATACTTGATTCAATAATATAAGAAAATTCGCATCTCTTTATCGATATAATAGCACTTTTAGTATACAATAGTTTAGTATTAATTTATATGGTTTTATAAATCAAATGTGATCATTTTAATAGGTTATAAAATCTAAGAAATTAGTTCTCAAATTTTGTTTACATTTTTATGTAATATAATTAATAAGTGAAAATGTGGTCGATAACCAGTTTTCAGATTTTCAACGGTTTAGCAAACGGAAGTTGTTCAAAGTTGTTGCAACCTTATTTATATGTCCTGTGCGCATATATAACATACACATGCATAAGCGAACATATACATGAACATATATATGCGTACAAATATACATATACACTTATATATACATATATTACAAGAAATATCTAATGTATTTACACACTTAAAAAAGAAAACTTCACTTCACTCTTACACACATCAAATCACGCATATGACTTACCTATAAATATCATGATATTTTAGTTCACTTTTTTCCTATAAATACCACCCTCTATCTTTAGTTCATTTGTTCATAAATTTATGAGCTTCTTCACGTTTTTATACTCTACTTTAATGGCTACATACGTTAGGAAAATTATGAAGAAAAATTAGCAAAAAAAAGAAAATAAATTTATATAAGTATATATACATTACCAATCCACTTCAAAACAAGCTCAAACCACTCCATCCTCCACTCTAAACTCACAGCCACCACCTCCTATCACCTAAGGCTGAGCCTACCTCCACTTGCAAGCTTAGACCGTAACTATCCAATGGTCCAAGGCTTGATTCCATAAGCTTTGATTCAGCCGTAGCGAAGCTTAAACCGAATTTTCGTTAAGTCAAAAACCAAAGATGGAGGGAAACTCTATTTATATTATGAAATATTGGAGGATATATATGTTTGGTTATAATTATTTATGATGATTGTGAACCATGTTTGGATATGGTAATATATCTATTCGGATCTCTAAACAATTCACATTTAATACACGTCTAATATCACAAAGAAAATCACTTTACTTTAATAAATGAAATGGTGTATATGAGATTGTTAAACCTCTTTAAAGTGGTTTATAAATTTTTTACAAGCACTAAAACCAGATTTAGTGAATTTTTGAAAAGTTATGAAAATTTAGTCAAAAATAGACGCGTCGCGTAATGACATTTCACGATTTTGCACCGTAAATGTTTAAATCCATTTATACGATGGACTCGAAGTCAGAATTATTTGGAATAAGAATTTTTTAAACTCTTATAATAATAGTTTCTAAACAAAATAAAACGATTGAGATTTCATTTAGTAGAATTTTAAATATGAGCAAATCAAGTTTTCAAAACAGTCGCGCTTTTGTAATTCGGAAACCAAAGCAATAAATTCTTAAAAATATGAAATAAATTATACAAATATTTTAGAATTTTTTAAAAGATATTTGAGTTATAAAATTAGGTTCCTAAATGATCGAAAAGTTATTTTGATCAAATAAGCTTTAAAAATACTGTTCGTAGCACTATTCACAACGCATTTTACAGTACTTTTAATAACTTTGGAATATGGCTTTAAACATGAGTATTCTTTCCCAAATCTTTGATAAATATTTTCAAATAAATAAATAAGAATTTAAAAGATAATATGGAGGTTTTATAATTTACTTTAAAGAGTTTAAATAAATGTTTACAGAAAAGCTGTTATATTAAGTAATTTAATCTTGGCTCTAAAAGTCGACGAGTAGATTTGATTTTTCTATTTGTAAGATACGAATGTGAGGTGCTTAAACTAAGGAGATGTTTAGGAGCAACCAGTGCTCTGGGTCACCGAGCCACTTTCCTGGGCAAGGGATAGATAAAGTTGAAATGTCAAAAACGGGAAAAGTATAAAAGATTTAATTTTTCGAAATTAAATACAACTTAGATTGTATTGAAATAATCTTCTTATATTTGATATTAAATTCTAAAAAGGGAAACCATACTATCTATGTGAATTTAAAAGGTCATTCCACCGTTATTCGATGGATAGTAAAGGTTGAATATTGAAATAGGTATTGAGTAGAATTAGTACAATTTCTATCGACCCTTTTTACTCAATAAGATTTTGCAATATGATTTACGAGAAATAAATTGATTTAGTATTTCCAAAGTTAAAGTGAGATTTAATGATTCAGGATATACTGGAAAAGAATATGATTTAAAAATGGTATCTTTAGATGAGATATTTTATTTGATAAAAAATATTAATGAATGAAATGATTATCACCCTCAAACTTAGCATCCTTAATCGATGATTGGTTCGAAGGAACCGGGGTCAAATTTGGGTGATCCCTATCCGGAAATCACTTCGAACCAACTTACGCATTCGAAGGTGAAGACATGGAATGATAATAAATTAGAAGATGGAATTTAGGGCTGCTTGTCACTGACCCTCGGTGGAAATTTCTCATACCATATATATGTGGTGGTAGTATCTTCAATTGATCTTCGATACAAGGACTGCTCTATACTAATCCAAGGGGTGGTTTCCAAGAGGATGTAGTAGCAGAGTTCCTTTGGTTTGTCCTATTCCTGGACAACTTGTATGGATGAATTCTGACATTGCATTTCTAAAATGCATGTACATTGATTTTTACAATGTACATCTGTTTGATAGTGTAGGAGGCAACTATCATATACTTAACACCCTTCTCTGAAATGTACGAGATCAGAGGTTGTACATTTGTGGTAATTAATAACATATGATGGAATTGGCAATGTTGCATTCAAGTGAAATGTGTGCTATGAGAAAGGTAATCATTACCTCAAGCCTCATCACCCGAGAATGTCAAAAACAAGGTAGATCCAATAGGGCCATGTGGGTCGCAATCATTAGGATACAGTCATCACCTTTTTAGATTACCCCTTATGTACTAGGTATGTTGTATATGCCTAAAGAGCTCTCGGATAGGTCGAGAACGACCAGGGTGATGTCATATTCAGTAGTATTAATGGTAAAGTAGGTCGGTTCTGTGTTGGTATAGGTTGGAGCCTTAGGTGCATCTCTCTAGAGATATACTGTCGAAAGGTAGTCCATTACCTTGTCGTTGTATGGAATTCATTTTCCAATATGAGCCTTTATGGTTTTAGTTAAATTCAACAAATGTAACAGTTCCAACTATGATTAATATGTTATATGCAAGGATTTTCAAAGAATATCATTAAAGATAATATCCCAGATTTTGCATAGCAAATGGTTTGGTTATCATAAGATAAAAATCAGTTCTGTGTTTATGTGCAGCGTGGTCTTGAAGATACCCTTTGTTTTCAAATGTCCGTACTTTTTGTTTCTCACACTAGTTACATGACTGACCCAGAATTTATTTTCCTTTTCCTTTAAACTCTTGGTGCCCTATTTTTGCAGGCCACCAAATAGTCAGGTTTAACTTGGAGCATTGTGATGGAGCTTGAAGTCTGGAGCTGAAGATGTTCCTATAAATAGTCCTCTCCATTTCCATTTCCACTGCATTATTTTACTGCTTGTATTCAGCATTTATAAGGACCTAGCTTTATATCTGTATAGGCAGATCTATAAAATAGACTCTGATAAACGTATCAAGAATTTCCACTGTAAAGATCATATATATTGAAATAATATATATTATTCCATTCGTTTAAGATTCTGTTCTATCTTTATTTTCTTTTTACCCTTTACCATCCGTCCTTTTAGCATATGGTGTTTGCGACATGTAAATACCGAGGATTTATTAGTGCCGCTTTCTGATGGTCAAGAGGACAAGTCGTCCCATTTGGTATCAAAGCTTGTGTTGAGCGAAGACCTGAGCCTGATAGGGGTAAAGTCCCATTAGAGATAGGGTTAGTAATACCCTAGGATGAGTAACTCATTAGAGATATGGCAAGTGACACCCTAGAGTGAGTTGAGAGTACTTTATAAGAGCGCGTATTTGTTAATGATATACAAAAATGACTTGTCTTGAAAATTGGTAAATAAAACAATTTTACCTAAGGTCATATTTTGAACACAAATTGTAACATCCCGCCTTTTTGTACGTTTAAATCGATGATAAACCACGCACATCAAACCTAAACCATACAAAAGGGCAAATTATTATTGGGGTGAATAATAAAAAGGAAGAAAGAAATAAAACAAACAGAATCTCAGAGCGGAACGACAAAATATAATAACCAAATAACAGTTCATGAAGCTGTTTTACAAAACATTTGATTATACTTATAGGACACAGAATCAGAGTTACACATACCAAAATAATAAATAACAATGCAGCGGAATAATATAGTAAATTATTGTAATACAATCTTCGTCTTCGTCCTCTAGAAGTAAGGCCTTTAAATCCTGAAATGCTCAGGCTGACCTGAGCGAATTGAAAAGACAAAACACTCAAGTCAGAACTAAAAGATCTTATGCGAGTTAAACCAACATAAATATATATGAGTGGAACAGCATCAGAGATGTTTACAAGATTTGACATCTCCTATCCAGTCTCTAACGTGAGTGCAGTAACTTAAGAGATGCTCGAGATTCACATCTCTTAAGGATCCATTAAACTATTTACTATGTAGTAGTATACGCTATTATAATAATATCTAATAGTAAAATAAACTTACTTTAAAATAGCATTAAGGAGTGACCCAATATTCCCCTTAACGCATAAAAAGTGCCAATAGTCTATATAGTACCGTAATACCTCCTGATCAGGAGGCTGCCAGAGGATACTCCATAGGTACGACACAAATCAAACTCGTACAAGGCGCGCTAGGGTAGGTGACACGGCACAACTAGACAATGCCAGGGTAGATATACCAATTACGCTTCCGAGCCGTACGTTACGCATAGCGTGCAGCTACCGCCCACCTCGAGCCACACCTCCATATCGGAAAAAATTCAAAAGAAGCCACCGAATCAATCCAAAAGTCAAAATATAATATCGAAGGTATGTGTCCGATCAAAGGAGCTACCTCATTAGCCCATCAATCGCTCCTGTTTTAGCCACTTTATGCCAACTCACGGGAGTCGGGTCCACGTATATACCTTAAAGAAACGCCGCCGCCATCCTACTTCATTCTAGAATCTCTACAGCGTACATGTTTGTTAAAGTGGTTTTCAAAGTTGGCAGAGAGTATGACAACTTCTGATCTCGGTCTCTTTAACAACCAAACGTTATTATAACACAATGGCCATTTCAAAATAATTTATACTTCAAAACCAAAATATAATATCCATTTCAAAACCATATAAATACGATATCATTTCCATTTCAAAACCCAAACCAACGTGATATCATTTTTATTAAAACCCAAATCAATATAATATCATTTTTATTTCAAATATATCCTTTCCAAAAATCATGGCACTTTCAACGTTATAACACTTTGAAATCAAAACACTTGAAATTTAACACTTTCAAATCATAATGCTTTAAACTCAAATTTTGAAACATAACATCAACCACTTAAATGGTTAAAATATTAAAATACTTTATATAATAAACTAGCTTCTTCAATTTCACAAATCAATTCCAAAACAACTCGAATTTATAAATTTTAAATTTAACCAAATCCCAAATCATTAATTTCAACACGATTCAGTTTCCAGATAAACTATTCCGATTTATATCGATTTCAAATCAGATTTGATCCACAGAATAAACCGTTTCAAACTCAATACATTTCAAACTTTAATATTCAACAGTTTCAAAACTAAGTTTGGTAATTACGATTCAACAATACAGTGTTCTATTATTTAGTTTTGAAATATTTTACATAATAAATCCATTATCATTTAAATAAACTCAAATTACAAATAACTGAATATTTCCTTCAATTTATTTATACTTGAAATATTCATTTAATTCACCTTAAACCAAAATCAAGCTACAAAAATCATACCTTCCAGAATTTCAAATTTTATAAATTTTCACATCAACTTATTTGACTTTAATTCTTAAATAAATTAAATTCCAAAATAAATCTAAAATATATCTTCCAACCTTAATTTATTTAAACCATTATAGCTCTATATAAAAATATAATTTAAAAACTAACCCATATTATCTTAAATAAAAAATCAACTTATTATTAAGCTTATTCTATATTAAAATAGATTATACGTAGCTTAAAATCAAGGATAATATAATATTTATGTAATATCTAAAATCAATATCTATCAAAACCATATATATCTTTACAAAACCATAGAACCATTTCAAACTATTTTTATATATAGACCACGATGTCTGTATATAATTTTCTATCCGATGGTCAAGTGATACAGATATTTATCATTTCAATCCATAATTTAAAATATAAATACAGTTATATATCATTTCAAACCGCAATCCCGAATGAAATAAAAATCCATAACAATTTGCAGTTTATAACAATTTAAAATACAACATCCATTTATCCAATATCAATCATCAAACATTTATCACAATCATCATCCAATTCAATCAATAACATCCATATAGAACAGATAATAAATAGCAGGTATTTACACGCAGTTTATATTCAATGGTAAATTAAATAACTATTTCATCCAAATAAATTCAAATAAACTGAGATGATGATTCAAAATATGCCAAGCAGTCATAAATAAATTTCTAATCACATCATAAATCAATTTAACAAACATAAGAAAATTTAGAAGTTGTGATTGGGTTAAAACACTCACCTTTTGAATTTAAATTGAATTTAAATCCAATTTAAACTCAAAATTCAAACGGTCTCAGAATTCTTCCAAACCAGCGTCATAATATTCGGAATTTTATTACGATTCCATCAGATCCAACCACGCATGAAACGGACCTTGTATGCGAAAGTTATACAAATTAGAAGTTATGCGATAAAATTTTAAAACAAAACAAAATAAAATAAACAAATAAAACTAACCCTACACGTCAGCTCATCCCTCTCACAGAGGTATCCAACACGCAAGCCACACGAACACGCAGTCGCCTTCCTATCTCGCTCGCACCCAAGGCATCGTGGCCTCGTCCACCGCCATCCAAACAATACCGATGTCACTCAGGCCCCACGGCTACATGATCCCCCACGGTTCGCCCCAAAACGCCTGAAACATGGTAGCCGCCGCCAAAAGGGGAAACCCTAGTTGAATTAATCGAGGTGATCTAGCCGTCAATTTGCGAGACGGTCCATATAGATGTGATCTCCTCCGTCCTCTCTACACGACTATACTGTTGATTTGATGATCCATCGCAATTGACCGTCGTGTGATGAACGGCCACGATTTGGATTCAAAGTTGAATGACAAATGGCCCGAAAAGCCCGTTCTGACTTTGGAAAAAATGAGCCATGCCATATATCAAAATATATGTTTTTAAATATTTTAAACGCAATGGAATAGGTTTCATGTCTAAATTCTATCGTATGAAGAAGTTGCGCTAAAATCAATTGATTTCAAATTGATTTCAATTTAATTGATTTCTAGGCATTTCAAGCCTGTACGATCAAACGACAAGTCCGATCGTTAAGAAACTTGAAATCCTACCATAATTCACCGTTACGAATGCGATGAAATGGGTTTCATCGAAATCCAAGTCAGTGGCCAAAATGGCTATATTTCACATTATTAAATTAAATTAATATTTAATTAATTAAATCACTTTTTCATTTCAAATTTAAAAATTCACAAATCCATCATTTTTGATTTCTTAAACAATTGAAATAATTTAAACAAACTTAGATATCAATTTCAAGCAAATAAATTTACCAATTAAAATGTTTGAATTCAATTTCAGTAAATTCAGATATTATAAATTAAATTTTCAATAATTACATTTAATTTAACTTGCATCCTATTGTCCAATCTATTATTATCAAATGGAGAAAATTTTCATTGGTTCATGATCTATTACATTAATATTCTCAGATTTCATCTTAATCTCTATTAATGTAATAATTAAATATTAAATTTCATTTAGTTGTAATTAATCCAATTATTGAATTTAAATTGATAAATCTTGATTCTCATTCCTTTTTATTCAACCTATTGTTATGGATAAAATTTACATTATTCCCATATATTAACTTAATTCACATTAACATAACATTTAATTACGTTTATTGAAATTTATTTTCGGTTTAAATTAATAGGTTAAATAGAGGGTAATGCACAATAATTGTTACCATTAGCTTTTAATTACACTTATAACCAAGTATAATATTTACCTTATTTCCAATTTGTTGTGATTCCATTTAAATTGTTAATTGTTAGTTTTCATTACCATGGTTACATTTCATTTTAGCGTACATTTCAATACTAAATTATAAAGTTTTTATTTCTTTCCAAATTAAATTACAAAATCTTATTAAATTAACCAATTTAATTATCGAAATTTTACGGGTCGTTACACTCTCCCCCACTCAAAACTTTTCGTCCTCGAAAAGGAAAAGGGAGGGAAGGAAGGAATTAAGTAGTCAATACATCTTATTCAAAAATATTAATTTTATAAACAAATAAATTTACAAAATTTAATAATTTAAATAAAATATACCAATTTATAACCATTAAATCTTTTTATACTCAATTAATAAAATTTGAAGAACATTTTTCAAAAAATTTCTAAGCCCAAAATTTAGGGAAAATTTTGACAGAGTCTCCTTTGTAGGAGAGGCTCGGGAGAAAATATAATATCAACTATAACAATATATATCATAATATCTCAAAATAATATATTCCAACAATGTGAAAAATAATATAATATCGCTAGAAAACCGTAATACGAGAACGAACATATTTGTCGGGCAAACAACGTTTAATTATGAAACCAAAAGCAATAGCAATTGCTTCCATAACCTATATTTCACTTATATAATCCAAAAAGAGTTAATAATTATGTAAAATGAAATATCAAAGTTGTTTCATCCACTAACACACAAATCAATATAAACAACAATCATTCACAACCAACAACATACACATCATATACAAATTAACCATTCAAGTAAAACAAAACAATTGGTTTGTTCGGGTTAAGACACTTTAAATCACATAGAATGACAAATATCCCTTTACTCAACAGTCTTAGATAAGGCTCGATAGATTATTCATACATCTAAACAATTAAAAGTATCTTTTACCCAAACAACTCATAGACCAAAACAAACAACCATTTCAAACAATAGATCAAGTTCATTCTTATTAATTTCATTTCATAGCATTTATCATTTAAACTCCTTTCCATTCATATAATGATTCATCTTTTAGTTTACATTTACTTCTTACAAATTTTTATGTCCTTTCATTCATTCAGTGCTTATTTCATTTTAATTAACTTGATGTTCAATAATCATACCCTTTGCTTTTTATAGATCACAAATTTCAACTTCTTGTTATTTCATTTATAACATAGCATTTAATCTCTGATTTTAATTATAGGTTTCAATTATTAATTAGTTTCCATTTCACTACATTAATTGAAACTATTAATTAACGAAAACTTAAGAACTAAATACCGGGTTAAATTTCAAAACATTTTAAAATAATAGATAAATATATACTTACAACTTATATATATCTAATTATATTTAAAACATTTTCAAAAAAATTATCAAAATAAATCTGTAGTAAAACTACTACAGTGGCCTTCCCACTTAGAAACTCGAAAATGAATGTCGATGATGCGTGCACTCATCACCGAATTTATTTCCCAACGACAGTGAGGGGAGTACGTTAGTTATTTCTTTCCAATGTTTCTTTAAAACGATTCTTTCAAATTATTTTGAAATATTATATCAGAAAATACTTATAAACAATGTTATTATCTTCCAAAATCCTTTGAAAGAAATTTTCAAAATCCCGGAACTTAAGTTCTAAAATTTCCGATTTTCGTTTATTTTATTTTCTTCAAATCTTGTTTCCAATCAATATTTATAAATTTCTCTACCAAACAACAATTATATTACAACCAAATATATATCATTTATAAAAAAATTATTTTACATATAGGAAATATAATAGGAAAATTATTTCATTCACCTATATTTAAAACAAATATTGTGTCGGTCTGTCCTATTAAGTGTTTAGAAATCCCAATTGATGTCATAGCGTCCTACGCACAAACCAGACTTTATGAATACAAAACGGAACAAATCAACATAATATCAAAGCCTTTTTATAACACTAACAAATACGCTCTCTCGTTTATATACACTCAACGACTCATCATAGGGTATTACTACCCTATTAATAAAGAGTCAGACCCCATAAAGCTAAGGTTTATCGCTAAACCAAAGCTCTGATACCAAATTGTAACATCCTGCCTTTTTGTATGTTTAAATCGATGATAAACCACACACGTCAGGCTTAAACCATACAAAAGGGAGAATTATTATTGGGGTGAATAAGAAAAAGGAAGAAATAAATAAAACAAACAAAATCTCACAGCGGAACGAAAAATATAATAATCAAATAACAGTTCATGAAGCTGTTTTACAAAACATTTGATTATACTTATACAATACTGAATCAGAGTTACACATACCAAAATAATAAATAACAATGCAGCGGAATAATATAGTAAATAATAGTAATACAATCTTCGTCTCGTCCTCCAGAAGTAAGGCCTTCAAATCCTGAAATGCTCAGGCTGACCCGAGCGAATTGAAAAGACAAAACACTCGAGTCAGAACGAAAAGATCTTATGTGAGTTAAATCAACAGAAATAAATACGAGTGGAATGGCGTCAGATATGCTTACGGGATTTGACATCTCCTATCCAGTGTCTAACGTGAGTGCGGTAAATTAAGAAATGCTCGGGATTCACATTTCCTAAGGATCCGTTAAACTATTATGTAGTAAAATACGCTATTATAATAATGTCTAATAGCAAAATAAACTTACTTTAAAATAGCATTAAGGAGTGACCCAATATTCCGCTTAACACATAAATACTGATAATAGTCTATAGAGTACCGTAATACCTCCTGATCGGGAGGCTACCAGAGGATACTCCATAGGTATGACACAAATCAAACTCGTACAAGGCGTGCTAGGGTAGGTGACACGACACAACTAGATAATGCCAGGGTAGATATACCAATTACACTTCCGGGCCGGTGGTAACGCGTAGTGTGCAGCTACCACCCACCTCGAGCCACACCCCGAAATCAAAAAAAATTCAAAAGTGGGCCACCGAATCAATCCAAAAGTCAAAGTATAATATCGAAGGTATGTGTCCGATCAAAGGAGCTACCTCATTAGTCCGTCAATCGCTCCTGTTTTAGCCACTTTATGCTAACTCACAAGAGTCGGGTTCACGTATATACCTCAAAGGAACGCCGCCACCATCCTACTTCATTCTGGAATCTCCACCGCGTACACGGTTGTTAAAGTGGTTTTCGGAGTTGGCTGAGTGTAATGACCCGTAAATTTCGATAATTAAATTGGTTAATTTAATAATATTTTTGTAATTGAATTAAAAAAACAAAAAAACTTTATAATTTAAAACAAAGCGAATGTTAGAAATGAAATGTAGCAATGGTAATTAAAATTAGTTATTGACAATTGGAGTGAAATCCCAATAATGAAATAATGTAAATTGTTGCACTTGGTTATAGAATTGAAACTAAGTAAATAAGAGTAAGTATTGAATTAACCAATGAAATAATATATTGATTAATAGTAACTAAATGAAAATTAAGGTAACAATCTTAATGCAAGTTGATAAATAACTAATTTAGTGCAATCCTAATTAATTGAAACAATTGTAAGGTTATAATGGATTGTAATTAGTAACTTGGGAAATAAATTCAAAGTTATATTGATTGGTGAAATAATACGTAATAAATTGCAATTTGAAAGAATCAATGCTAGATAAGTAATTATAATAATTGTTGGTTGATAATAAATTATGAATGGGATAAAATTAGGCAAATAGTGATAATTATTAATTATTTACCCATTTATTCAATTTATTGAATTAGATCTAAATCCATTGTAACTAAACGTAATTGAAAACTACTTTAATATGAATTTAGTTGATGATTGTAAAAATATTAGGGTAATTGGATATATGCTAATGTTAAATTTAATAAGATGATGATTGATTGAATAAAGAGATTGAAAACCAATTGAACTTATTTATTTGAAGTTAAAAATATAATTTATTTGAATTTACTTAAATTGAAGGTAAACACTGTAAATTTTGCAATAAATCCTTATTTGAGTGACATAGAAATTTTGGTTAATGAATTATAAGTTTATTTGTAATAAAAAATGATAGAAATGGTAAATAATTAAATTCGAATTAAAGAGGGATTTAATTAATTTAATATTAATTTATTTAATTAACTGAAATATAGTCATTTTGACCACTATCTTGGATTTCGACGAAACCAGTTTCATCGGAGCCATAACGATGTAGGATTTTAAGTTTCGTAGTGATTGGACTTATCGTTTGATCGTACGGGCTCGAAACGCCTAGAAATCAATTTAATTGAAATCAATTGAAATCAACTTAAAATAACTTGATTTTAAGCATAACTTCTTCATATGATGTAATTTGAACTTGAAACATGTTTTATTGATTTTAAAATAATTTAAAACATCTATTTTGATAAATGGGTTGACCCATTTTCGTTCCGGGGTCGAAAAGGGCTTTTCGGGCCGTTATCGTTCAATTTTTCTAAACCAATCAAGCCCATTTGTTTCTATTGTGTTCTGCCTATATATATATATATCGTTATAAACCCTAGCAGCCTTTCTATTACTCATTTCTATATGTATAGAAATTTATATTGCTCCTCTTTCTCAGTGGCAGACAAACCCTAAATTTCACAAACCACTTTCAATTCAAAATTCAAACTCCTCAATATATATCAAATTTTATTCGATCTGAAGCTCTCAATATAAGCGCATCTCAGATCTGAAATTCGTTTTTCAAATTGAGTCACCGTTTGACCGGAAATCTAGTATCTATTTTTGGTCGTTCTTTTTCGTTGCAATCGACTGCAAGTGATCGACGAATTAGTGATATCGTATTGGAGAGAGGACTGAGGGGATTGCATCGGCACGGTTTGTTTGATGTTTCAATGGTTGGATGGTCACCTGAAATTCAACTAGAGTTTGTAATTTAGGCAGCGGCTGTTCTCTCGTTCATGCATTCAAGGTCGAGGCGATCAGGGGTAGGGTCGCGGGGCTTCGTAGGTGATGGGATCGTGCTTCCTGCCGACGGCGTACGCGCGCGTGTTTGAGATGGCAAGGTGGTGAGACGGCGCTAGGATTCCTTCTACATTCACGTGCGAAGGAGTGAGTGTGACCTCGATTCTGGAACGATGGTGAAGTGATGTCGTGTAACGTTTTGTAATATTGTTTTGTTATATTTTCAATTTAATTTTTATTTTCAATTGTTCTAATATCAATAACTCTCACATACGAGGTCCGTTTCACGCACGGTTTTCACCACTAGGATCGTATTGAAATTCTGAGCATTTTGACATCAGTTTGAATAGATTCTGAGGCTGTTTAAATTTTTGGTTTAAACTAGATTTAAATTCAATTTAAATTCAAAAGGTGAGTGTTTTAACCCATTCACGACTTCTAAAATTTCTTATGTTTGTTAAATTGATTTATGATGTGATTAGAATTTTATTTATGACTGTTTGGCATATTTTGAATCATTATCTCAGTTTATTTGAATTTATTTGGATAAAATAGTTATTTAATTTATTATTGAATATAAACTGCTAGTAAATACCTGTTATTTATTATTTGTTCCATATTAATGTTATTGATCGAAGTGGATGATGATTGTGATAAATGTTTGATGATTGATATTGGATAAATGGATATTGTATTTTATACTACTAAAACTGCAAGTTGTTATGGATTTTTATTTTATTCGGGATTGCGGTTTGAAATGATATATAACTGTAAAATATTAATTGCGGATTGAAATAACAAATATCAGTATCACTTGACTATAGGATAGAAAATTATATATAGACACCGTGGACTATATATATAAAAAATATTTTGAATTGGTTTCTTTGGTTTTGTAAAGAAATATATGCTTTTATATAAATATTAATTTCCGATATTATATAATGTTAATTTATTGTTGATCTTTAAGCTATGTATAAATTTGTTTTAATATAGGACAAGCGTAATAATAAGTTTGATTTTTATTGAAGATAATATAGTTAAGTACTTAAATTATATTTTAATATAGAGTTTATAATGATTTAAATAAATTAAGGTTGGAAAACAAATTGGAAATTTATTTGAATTTGAATTTACTTAAGAATTAAACTCAAATAAGTTTGATGTGAAATTTAGGAAATTAGAAATTTTAAAAGGTATGCTTTTATAACTTGATTTTGGGTTAAGGGGAATTAAATCAATATTTCAAGTATAAATAAATTGAAGGAAATATTTAGTTATTTGTAATTTGAGATTTATTTAAATGATAATGGATTTATTAAGTAAATGTTTCGAAACTAAATAATAGAAAAGTGAATTTGATATATATGAAATTATCAAACTTAGTTTTTAAATTTTTGAATACTTAAAGTTTGAAATATACTGAATTTGAATGGTTTATTTTGTGGGCCAAATCTGTCTTGAAATCAATATAATTTGGAATGGTTTATTTGAAACTGAACTGAATTGGAATTTATGATTTGAGCATTGGTTATATCTAAAATTTTGGAATTCGAGTTGTTTTGGAATGGAGTTGTGAAATTGAAGAAGCTATTTATTATATAAAATATTTTATTATTTAAACCATTTAAGTGGTGGAAGTTATGTTTCAAAGTTATGAGTTTCAAGGTATTAAATTTGAAAGTTTTATATTCAAGTGTTTTGGTTTTGAAATGTTATAACTTTGAAAGTGTTATGATTTTAATATATTTGGAATAAAAATGTTATCGTATTGATTTGGTTTTGAAAAGGGCAATGATATTTGGTTTTAAAGTATAAACTATTTTAAAAATGACCGCGATGTTATAATAACGTTTGGTTGTTAAATAGACTGGGATCGGAAGTTGTCATACTCTCTGCCAACTCCGAAAACCACTTTAACAACCGTGTACGCGGTGAAGATTCCAGAATGAAATAAGATAGTGGCGGAGTTTCCTTTGAGGTGTATATGTGGACCCGACTCCTGTGAGTTGGCATAAGGTGGTTAAAACAGGAGCGATCGATGGGCTAAGAAGGTAGCACCTTTTATCAGACACACTCCTTCGATACCATTTTATTACTTTGTGATTGATTAGGGCGCTTTGGATTTGGGTGTGTGGCTCGAGGTGGGCGGTAGAAGCTGCTACGCGCTACCACCGGTCCGGAAGTGTAGTTGGTATATCTACCCTGGCATTGCCTAGTTGTGTCGTGTCATCTAACCTAGCGTGCCTTGTACAATTTTAAATTTCTCCCGTAGCTTGTGGAGTATTTGGGGTAGTCTCCCGATCTGGAGATGCGCTGATAGTGGATGGACTATTGGGACTATTACGCGATAAAGGCTATATGGGTAACCCCTTAACGCTATTTAAAAGTAAGTTTATTTTCCTACTAGACGTTATTATAATAGTGTATATTACTACATAGTAAATAGGTTAACGGATCCTTAGGAGATGTGGATCCCGAACATCTCTTAAGTTACTGCATTCACATTGACACTGGATAGGAGATGTAAAATCTCGTAACCATCTCTGATGCCGTTGCACTCATATATTTTCGTTGATTTAACTTACATAAGATCTTTTAGTTATGACTCAAGTGTGTTGTCTTTTCAAATCATTCGGGTCAACCTGAGCATTTCAGGATTTGAAGACCTTATTTCTGGAGGATGAAGGCGAAGATTGTAGTACTATTATATATTATATTATTCCACTACATTCATACTGTTCCGATGCATTGTTATTTATTATTCTTTGGTATGTGTAACTCTGATTCTATATTGTATTAGTATAATCAAATGTTTTGCAAACAGCTTCATGAACTGTTATTTGATTATTATATTTTATATTTCCACTGCAAGATTCTGTTTTGTTTTCCTTCTTTCTCCCTTTTTCTTATTTACCCCAATAACAATTCGCTTTTTTGTATGGTTTGAGTTTGACGTGTATGGTTTATCGTCGATTTAAAACGTACAAAAAGGTGGGATGTTACATTTGGTATCATAGCTTTGGTTTAGCGATAAACCTTAGCTTTGTGGGGTCTGACCCTTTATTAATAGGGTAGTAATACCCTATAATGAGTCACTGAGTGTATATATATGAGAGAGCGTATTTGTTAGTGTTGTAAAAAGGTTTTAATATTGTGTTAATTTATTCCGTTTGGTATTTATAAATTCTGGTTGGTGCATAGGACGCTATGATCTCAATAGTGATTTCTAAACACTTAATAGGACAGACCGACACAATATTGTTTTGAATATAGGTGAATGAAATAATTTTACCTATTATATTTCCTATATATAATTTTTTTTATAAAGGCTATATTTGGTTGTAATATATTGGGTGTTAGGTGGTGAAATTTATAAACATTGATTGGAAATTTTAGAACTTAAGTTCCGGGATTTTGAAAATTTCTTTCAAAGGATTTTGGAATATAATAATAATATTATTTAGAAGTATTTTCTGATATAAATATTTCAATATGATTTGAAAGAATTGATTTAAAGAAATTTTGAAAGGAAATAAGTTCTGTACTCCCCTCTCTGTCGTTGGAAAATAATTTCGGCGATGAATGCACACATCATCGACATTCATTTTCCAGTTTTTAAGTGGGAAGGCCACTGTAGTAGTTTTACTACAGATCTATTTGGATAAACAATTGTAAAATTTTAATTTTTTTAAATATAATTGGATATATAAGTTGTAAGTATATATATTTATCTTTTATTTTAAAAATGATTTGAAATTTAACCTGGTATTTAGTTCTTAAGTTTCCACTAATTAATTGTTTCGATTATTATAGTGAACTGGAATGTAAGTAATTAATAATTAGAACCTCTTAATGAAGTAAGAGATTAAATGCTAGGTTATAAATGAAATCACCAGAAATTTGAAATTTTTAACCTATAAACAAAGGATATTATTATTGAACATTAAGTTAGTTAAAAGAAATAAGATAAACTTGTGTAACTTCCAATTACATCCTTAAAAGCATATATTTAACTTACCGAATATTAAAAGTTGAAATGTTTAATAAGAAAATGTAATGGAACCTTATACAAGTAAAACTTGAAGTAATGAAGGTATTCAATGAAATTCTTTAATAAATAAGAATTTGATGTTGTAGTTTTATAAACCTAAGTTATAATTTAAATGTTACTATAATTAAGTGAGATAGAAAGGTAAGTATTGAGAGTACATAATTATAAACTTAAGTTGATATGCTAAGAAATTTGAATTTGAACATGAATAATATTAATAAATGAATGTAAATAAATGAAGTTATGCAATAACGAATGAATGAATAAATATAATGCAATAAAAAGAAACTGACATGACCTGAATAAATGGAAATGAATAATTGTAAGTAATAAATGAAAATAAATGAAATAAACACCGAATAAGCAAATGGAAATAAAGTTTGTAAGAAATAAATGTAAAGTAAAAGATAAATTATTATATGAATGAAAAGGAAGTGAAGCAATAAGTGTTATGAAATGAAATTGATAAGAATGAACTTGATCTATTGTTCGGAATTATTGTTGGTTTGGTTTATTGTTGGTTGGGCAAGGATATTTTAAAATTGTTTGGATGAATGAATAATCTATTTAGTTTCATCTAAGACTGTTGAGTAAATGGTGCACTTAGTGATTTATTTTTCATTCTGTGTAATTTAGAGTTTTTGAACCCGAACAACTATTTGTTTTGTTTGATATGAATGGCTAATTGATTGTGTTGATTTTTCATGATGATTGTATATTGTTGCAAGTGATTGTTGTTTATATTGATTTGTTTGTTAGTGGTTGAAACAACTTTAAATATTTCATTTTACATAATTATTAACCTCTTTTTGGATTATATAAGTGAAATACAGGTTATGAAAGCAATTGGTACTGCTTTTGGTTTCATAAAATAAGTGTTAATTGTCCGACAAATAGGTACGTTCTCGGATTACGGTTTTATAGCACTATTATATATTTTTTCCCGTTGTTAGGATATATAATTTTGATATATTGTTATATTTGATATTATATTTTCTTCCGAGCCTCCCCGTACAAAGGAGACTCTGCCAAAATTTTCCGTAAAATTTGGACCTAGAAATTTTTTGAAAAATGTTTTCCAAACTTTATTAATTTGAGTATAAAAGATTTAATGGTTATAAAATGTTATATTTATTTAAATTAATTAATTTTGTAAATTTATTTGTTTATAAAGTTAATATTTTTGAATAAGATGTATTGTTTACTTAATCCCTTCTTTCTCTCCTTTTTCCTTTTTAGGGACGAAAAGTTTTGAGTGGGGGAGAGTGTAAAGACCCGTAAATTTCAATAATTAAATTGGTTAATTTAATAAGATTTTTGTAATTAAACTAAAAAAATAAAAAAGCTTTATAATTTAAAATGAAGCGAATGTTAGAAATGAAATGTAGCAATGGTAATTAAAATTAATTATTGACAATTGGAGTGAAATCACAATAATGAAATAATGTAAATTGTTGCACTTGGTTATAGAATTGAAACTAAGTAAATAAGAGTAAGCATTGAATTAACCAATGAAATAATATATTGATTAATAGTAACTGAATGAAAATTAAGGTAATAATGTTAATGCAAGTGGATAAATAACTAATTTAGTGCAATCTCAATTAATTGAAACAATTATAAGGTTATGTTGGATTGTAATTAGTAAATTGGGAAATAAATTCAAAGTTATATTAATTGATGAAATAATATGTAATAAATTGTAATTTGATAAAATCAATGCTAGATAAGTAATTATAATAATTGTTGGTTGATAATAAAGTATGAATGGGATTAAATGAGCAAATAGTGATAATTATTAATTGTTTACCCATTTATTTAATTTATTGAATTAGATCTAAATCCATTGCAATTAAACGTAATTAAAAACTACTTTAATATGAATTTAGTTGATGATTGTAAAAATATTAGGGTACTTGGATATATGCTAATGTTAAATTTATCCATAAGATGATGATTGATTGAATAAAGAGATTGAAAACCAATTGAACTTATTTATTTGAAATTAAAAATATAATTTATTTGAATTTACTTAAATTGAAGGTAAACACTGTAAATTTTGCAATAAGTCCTTATTTGAGTGACACGGAAATTTTGGTTAATGAATCATAAGTTTATTTGTAATCAGAAATGATAGAAATGATAAATAATTAAATTCGAATTAAAGAGGGATTTAATTAATTTAATATTAATTTACTTAATTAACTGAAATATAGTCATTTTGACCACCATCTCGGATTTCGACGAAACCAGTTTCATCGGATCTGTAATGGTGAATTATTGTAGGATTTCAGGTTTCGTAGCGATCGGACTGGTCGTTTGATGTACGGGCTCGAAATGCCTAGAAATCAATTTAATTGAAATCAACTAAAATCAATTTGAAATAACATGATTTTAGTATAACTTCTTCATACGATGTAATTTGGACTTGAAACCTTTTCCATTGATTTTAAAATATTTTAAAATATCTATTTTGATATATGGGTTGACCAATTTTTGTTCCGGAGTCGAAACGGGCTTTTCGGGCCATTATTTGTCAATTTTTCCAAACCAATCAAGCCCATTTGTTTCTATTGTGTTCTACCTATATATATGTCGCTACAAATCCTAGCAGCCTTTTTATTTCTCATTTCTGTACGTATAGAAATTTTTGTTGCTCCTCTTTCTCAATGGCAGACAAACCCTAAAATTCACAACCCAGTTTCAATTCAAAATTCAACTTCAAAAATTCAAACTCCTCAATATATATCAAATTTTATATCGATCTGAAGCTCTTGACGAGCGCATCTCAGATCTGAAATTCGTTTTCCAAATTGAGTCACCGTTTGACCAGAAATCTAGGATTTATTTTCGGCCGTTCTTTTTCATCGCGATCAACTACAACTGATCGATGAATTTGTGGTACAGTATTGGAGAGAGGACCGAGGGGATTGCATCGGCATGGTTTGTTTGATGTTTCGATGGTCGGATGGTCACCTAAAATTAAACTAGGGTTTGTAATTTAGGCGGCGGCTGTTCCCTCGTTCGTGCATTCAAGGTCGAGGCAATTAGGGGTAGGGTCATGGGGCTTCGTAGGTGATGGGGACGTACTTCCTATCGGCGGCGTACGTGCGCACGTTTGAGGTAGCGAGGCAATGCTAGGGTTCCTCCTGTATTCACGTGCGAAGGGGTGAGCGTGACCTCGATTCTGGAATGACGGTGAAGTGATGTCGTGTAAGGTTTTGTAATATTGTTTTGTTATATTTTCAATTTAATTTTCATTTTCAATTGTTCTAATATCAATAACTTTCACATATTAGGTCCGTTTCACGTGCGGTTTTCTACGCTAGGATCATTTTGAAATTCCGAGCATTTTGACGCTAGTTTGAAGGGATTCTGAAACTGTTCAAATTTTGGGTTTAAATTGGATTTAATTCAAAAGGTGAGTGTTTTAACCCACTTACGACTTCTAAAATTTCTTATGTATGTTAAATTGAATTATGATGTGATTAGAAATTTATTTATGACTGTTTGGCATATTTTGAATCATCATCTCAGTTTATTTGAATTTATTTGGATAAAATAGTTATTTAATTTATTATTGAATATAAACTGCCAATAAATACCTGTTATTTATTATCTGTTTCATATTGATGTTATTGATTGAACTGGATGATGATTGTGATAAATGTTTGATGATTAATATTGGATGAATTGATGTTGTATTTTATACTGTTAAAACTGCAAGTTGTTATGGATTTTTATTTCATTCGGGATTGTGGTTTGAAATGATATACAACCCTAAAATATTAATTGCGGATTGAAATGATAAATGTCTGTATCACTTGACCACAAGATAGAAAATTATATACAGACATCGTGGTCTATATATATATATATATATATATATATATATATATTATATATATATATATATATTTTAAACCGATTTTTATGGTTTTGTAAAGAAATATATGGTTTTATATAAATATTGATTTTCAATATGATATAATGTAAATTTATTCTTGATCTTTAAGCTATATATAAATTTGTTTCAATATAGAACAAGCATAATAATAAGTTTGATTTTTATTGGAGATAATATAGTTAAGTATTAAATTATCTTTCAATATAGAGTTTATAATGATTTAAATAAATTAAGGTTAGAAAATAAATTGGAAATTTATTTGAATTTGAATTTATTTAAGAACTAAACTCAAATAAATTTGATGTGAAATTTATTAAATTGGAAGTTTTAAAAGGTATGATTTTATAACTTGATTTTGGGTTAAGGGGAATTAAATGAATATTTCAAGCATAAATAAATTGAAGGAAATATTTAGTTATTTGTAATTTGGGATTTATTTAAATGATAATGGATTTATTAAGTAAATGTTTCGAAACTAAATAATAGAAAAGTGAATTTGATATATATGAAATTATCAAACTTAGTTTTGAAATTTTTGAATACTTAAAGTTTGAAATATATTGAATTTGATTGGTTTATTTTGTGAACCAAATCTGTCTTGAAATCAATATAATTTGGAAACTGAATTGAATTGGAATTTATGATTTGAGATGTGGTTAAATCTAAAATTTTGGAATTCGAGTTGTTTTGGAATGGGGTTGTGAAATTGAAGAAGCAATTTATTATATAAAATATTTTATTATTTAAACCATTTAAGTGGTGGAAGTTATGTTTCTATGTTATGATTTTCAAGGAATTGAATTTGAAAGTGTTATATTCAAGTGTTTTGGTTTTGAAATGTTATAACTTTGAAAGTGTTATGATTTTAGAAAGGATATATTTGGAATGAAAATGATATCGTATTGATTTGGTTTTGAAAAGGGCAATGATATTTGTTTTTAAAGTATAAACTATTTTAAAAATGATCGCGGTTTTATAATAACGTTTGGTTGTTAAAGAGACTGGGATCCAAAGTTGCCATACTCTCTGCTAACTTCGAAAACCACTTTAACAACCATGTACACGGTGGAGATTTCAGAATGAAGTAGGATGGTGGCGGCGTTTCCCTTGAGGTATATACGTGGACCCGACTCCCGTGAGTTGGCATAAGGCGGCTGAAACAGGAGCGATCGATGGGCTAAAAAGGTAGCACCTTTTATCCTACACACTCCTTCGATACCATTCTATTACTTTGTTATTGATTGGGGTCCTTTTGATTTGGGGGTGTGTCTTTAGGTGGGTGGTAGTAGCTTCTACGCGCTACCACCAGTTCGGAAGCGTAATTGGTAGATCTACCCTGGCATTGCCTAGTTGTGCCGTGTCACCTACCCTAGTGCGCCTTGTACGATTTTGGATTTCTCCTGTAGCCCGTGGAGTATTTAGGGTAGTCTCCCAATCTGGAGATGCGTTGATACTGGATGAACTATTGAGACTATTACGTGGTAAGGGCTATATGGGTAACCCCTTAACGCTATTTAAAAGTAAGTTTATTTTACTATTAGGCATTATTATAATAGCGTATACTACTATATACTAAATAGTTTAACGAATCCTTAGGAGATGTGGATCCCGAACATCTCTTAAGCTACTACATTCAAGTTGACACTGGATAGCAGATGTCAAATCCCATAACCATCTTTGACGTCGTTCCACTCACATTATTTACCGTTGATTTAACTTATATAAGATCTTTTAGTTCTGACTCGAGTGTGTTGTCTTTTCAATTTTCTCGGGTTAGCCTGAGCATTTCAGGATTTGAAGACCTTATTTCTGGAGGATGAAGACTAAGATTGTAGTACTATTATATGTTATATTATTCCATTACATTCATACTGTTCCGCTGCATTGTTATTTATTATTATCTGGTATATGTAACTCTGATTCTATATTGGATTAGTATAATCAAATGTTTTGCAAACAGCTTCATGAACTGTTATTTGATTATTATATTTTGTCATTCCACTACAAGATTTTGTTTTGTTTTCTTTCTTTCTCCCTTTTTCTTATTAACCCCAATAACAATTCGCTCTTTTGAATGGTTTAAGTCTGACATGTGCGGTTTATCGTCGATTTAAAACGTACAAAAAGGCGGGATGTTACGCAGAGAGTATGACAACTTCTTTGACAACCAAACATTATTATAACACCGCGGTCATTTCAAAATAATTTATACATCAAAACCAGAGTATAATATCCATTTCCAAACCATATAAAAACGATATCATTTCCATTTCAAAACCCAAACTAATATGATATCATTTTTATTAAAACCCAACTCAATATAATATCTTTTTTATTTCAAATATATCCTTTTCAAAAATCATAGCACTTTCAACGTTATAGCACTTCATAATCAAAACACTTGAAATATAACACTTTCAAATCATAATCCTTTGAAACTCAAACTTTGAAACATTACTTCTACCACTTAAATGGTTAAAATATTAAAATACTTTATATAATAAACTAATTTCTTCAATTTCACAAATCAATTCCAAAATAACTTGAATTTATAAATTTTTAATTTAATCAAATCCTAAATCATAAATTTCAATACAATTCAGTTTCCAAATGAACTATTCCAATTTATATCGATTTCAAATCAAATTTGATACACAGAATAAATCATTTCAAACTCAGTATATTTCAAACTTTAAGTATTCAATAGTTTCAAAACTAAGTTTGGTAATTACGATTCAACAATTAAGTGTTTTATTACTTAGTTTTGAAATATTTTACATAATAAATCCATTATCATTTAAATAAACTCAAATTACAAATAATTGAATATTTCTTTCAATTTATTTATACTTGAAATATTCATTTGATTCACCTCAAACCAAAATCAAGTTATAAAAATCATACCTTCTAAAATTTCAAATTTTATAAACTTTCACATCAACTTATTTGAGTTTAATTCTTAAATAAATTCAATTCCAAATAAATCTCAAATATATCTTCCCACCTTAATTTATTTAAACCATTATAACTCTATATAATAATATAATTTAAATACTTACCCATATTATCTTAAATAAAAAAATCAACTTATTATTAAGCTTATTCTATATTAAAACAAATTATACGTGCTTAAAATCAAGGATAATATAACATTTATATAATACCTAAAATCAATATCTATCTAAAACCATATATTTCTTTACAAAACCATAGAATCATTTCAAAATATTTTTATATATAGACCATAATGTCTGTATATAATTTTCTATCTTATGGTCCAGTGATACGGATATATATCATTTCAATCCATAATTTAAAATATAAATACGGTTATATATCATTTCAAACCACAATCCCGAATGAAACAAAAATCCACAACAACTTGATATAAATACGGTTATATATCATTTCAAACCACAATCCCGAATGAAACAAAAATCCACAACAACTTGCAGTTTATAACAATATAAAATACAACATCCATTTATCCAATATCAATCATCAAACATTTATCACAATCATCATCCAATTCAATCAATAACATCCATATAGAACAGATAATAAATAATAGTTATTTACTGGCAGTTTATATTCAATAGTAAATTAAATAACTATTTTATCCAAATAAATTCAAATAAACTGAGATGATGATTCAAAATACGCCAAGCAGTCATAAATAAATTTCTAATCACATCATAAATCAATTTAACAAACATAATAAATTTTAGAAGTTGTGAGTGGGTTAAAACACTCACCTTTTGAATTTAAATTGAATTTAAATCCAATTTAAACCCAAAATTCAGACGGTCTCAAAATTCATCCAAACCAACTCACAAAGTCTGGAATTTTATTACGGTTCTATCGGATCCAACCACGCGTGAAACGGACCTCGTATGCAAAAGTTATACAAATTAGAAGTTATACGATAAAATTTTAAAACAAAACGGAATAAAATAAACTAATAAAACTAACCCTACACATCAGCTCACCCTCTCATAGAGGTATCCAACACGCAAGCTGCATGAACACACAGTCGACTTCCTATCTCACTCGCACCCAAGGCATCGCGGCCTCGTCCACCGCCATCCAAACCCTGCCGACGGCGCTCAGGCCCACGGTCACGTGATCCCCAACGGTTCGCCCCAAAAAGCCTGAAATAAGGTAGCCGCCGCCAAAAGGGGAAACCATAGTTGAATTAATCGAGGCGATCTAGCCGTCGATTTGCGAGACGGACCATATAGATGTGCTCTCCTCTGTCCTCTCTACACGACTGTACCGTTGATTTGGCGATCCATCGCAATTGACCGTCGTGTGATGAACGGTCGTGACTGTTTGAGCAATTTCTGGCCAAATAGAAATCCAATTTGAAAAATGAACAGTAGAATTGGCTTGCGCTCATCGAGAGTTTCAAATCGATATATAATTCGATATTATTTGTGGAGTTTAAATTTTTGGCTCGTATTTTATTTGAAATTGCAACTGGAATTTTGGTTTTGTCTGCCATTGGAATGAGGAGGAGCAACTGGAATTGTACGTACAGAATAATGAACAAAAGAAATAGGCTAGGGTTTATAATGAGGTATATATAGGCAAAGCTGAAATTAGAGTGGACCGGATTGATTTGGATTCAAAGTTGAACGACAAATGGCCCGAAAAGCCCATTCTGACTCCGTAAAGAAAATGAGTCATCCTACATATCAAAATAGATGTTTTTAAATATTTTAAATGCAATGGAATAGGTTTCAAGTCTAAATTCCATCATATGAAGAAGTTGCGCTAAAATCAAGTTATTTCAAATTGATTTCAATTGATTTCAATTTAAGTGATTTCTAGGCGTTTCAAGCCCGTACGATCAAATGACAAGTCCGATCGTTATAAAACCTGAAATCCTAACATAATTCACCGTTACGGATCCGATGAAATGGGTTTCGTCGAAATCCGAGCCAGTGACCAAAATGGCTACATTTCACATTATTAAATTAATATTTAATTAATTAAATCACTTTTTCATCTCAAATTTAAAAATTCACAAATTCCATCATTTTTTATTTCTTAAACAATTACAATAATTTAAACAAACTTAGATATCAATTTCAAGTAAATAAATTTGCTACAGTGTTTGAATTCAATTTCAGTAAATTCAGATATTATAAATTAAATTTGCAATAATTACATTTAATTTTACTGGCATCCTATTATCCAATCTATTATTATAAAATGGAGAAAATTAACATTGGTTCATGATCTATTACATTAATATTCTCATATTTCATCTTAATCTCTATTAACGTAATAATTTAATATTAAATTTCATTTAATTGCGATTAATCCAATTATTAAATTTAAATTAATAAATCTTGATTCTCATTCCTTTTTATTCAACCTATTGTTATGGATAAAATTTACATTATTCCCATATATTAACTTAATTCACACTAACATAACATTTAATTATGTTTATTGAAATTTATTTCTAGTTTAAATTAATAGGTTAAATAGAGGGTAACGTACAATAATTGTTACCCTTAGCTTTTAATTACACTTATAAACAAGTGTAATATTTGCGTTATTTCCAATTTGTTGTAATTCCATTTAAATTATTAATTATTAGTTTTCATTACCATGGTTACATTTCATTTTAGCGTTCATTTCAATATTAAATTATAAAGTTTTTATTTCTTTCCAAATTAAATTAAAAAATATTATTAAATTAACCAATTTAATTATTGAAATTTTACGGGTCGTTACATAAAGAATATATCTTGGAAAATATAACTAGTTGTAATACTAAAGTCACAAATTGGATAATTGTTTCATAAAAATAAGTTAGTTAAATCAACAATAAATGTCTTATGATTAGAATTTCATAGTTTTGCTACAAAATGTTTAATAATGGTATTGAGAGGATTAAAAATAGGTGGAAAACCAAAGATTCGGATAAGGAGAAATTTTATCTTAAAGGTTTTTTTAAAAAGGATTTTGAAAGTCGATGATAATAATGTTTGAAAAACATATTTTAAAGAATTAAAAGGATTTTTGAAAAGAGATAAAACATTTTGATAAAGATCTCGATTTGCTTCCTAAGTAGTGATCAAACATTGGTTTGAAAAGCATTAAACTTTTTAAGTTAGGATAAATAATTATTATCTACTTCTAAGTATTTGCGGTTATATTTATAGAATCCATAAGGAGGGATGTATTTAAAAGGAAAGACCTCAAGAGAAAATTAGGGGTGCGAATGATGGTCTAATCATTCTTTCAAGTGATGAGGAAGAACCTATAGAAGAGGAGTATGATGTATGCTATTAGAGATAGAGATGGCTACCCGATAGCGGGAATGCTTATACCTCCCATAAAAGGGGGATCAATGACCCCGCCAGTTCAGAATTCGAACCTGAAGAAGAACTCATGGAGAAAGAATCTGAACCAAAGGAGGACCCAAATAATATAATATCACATGAATCGAACCACAGTAGTGGGGGCAGCAATATCATATAGGAGATGGATGGGGATTATGTTATTTGGCACGAGGAGTCATCAAGTTCATACATTGGGTGAGATAATATGGAAGTTGATGAAGTGGAAGCTGAGGAAGAAGTTGGGGAGGAATTCAAGAATCCTAGGGAGATGGGAATACAAGGATTGGAGGAATTAAAAAGAGGAAATGTTGTAGGAAGTACCAGTCGGACTTGGACATGTTCCATGGAATCAGCCTTGGCTATCGTATGTGGAAAATGAAGATGGAAACGAAGCTGATGACGAACAAGAGAGTGAGGATGAGGATGTTGGGGAACTTTTACTGGAGTTTAGATATTGGAGTGCACCATCAGCAACAAATTCGGAATGATGATTGAGATTAAGGATAAAGACTAGTTATATCTATCTAATATTAGGTATTAAGTAGTAGTTTATAAGTATGGCTTGTGACGAGGTGATGTCGTGGTTGACTGTGACGCCCCACCTCTATACCCACGCTAGCCAAGAACACTATGGTGTAATGCTGTCAACTAGCACGGAGAATAAGGCTGTTGAGGAGCGACCATCCGTGTAATTGCTTTGTGCGAGCATCGATATGTCAGATAGTATAACATGCAATTCTTTTTCTGGTGGAAATCCGACATGCCGACACAAACTCAAAACTACTACACAGTGGCTATAATATCTTCGGAAACAAATATAGAAATAAACATAACATAAATCAGTCACAGACAATTCATATCACAAAGGCGGAAATAGATATGAATATAACACATGAAAGTGTACATCAGAGTAGTGGTCAAACAAGATCCACAATATCAAAAAGAATAGATACAAGTGCTAGACAAAAGAATAAGTATACATCATAGAGTCTGTATCTCAAATGTATACAACAAAAACTACTAAACTAGAGTAGTTAGCCAAAAATCAGAAGATGGTTCCAGGTAGGAAGCCATGAGTAAGCACCTGTAATACCTCAGTCTGACCCGAGTATTATTTAAGAAGAAAATAATAAACGGATCAGTCTAGCTATAAATATCAGATGAAGTGATATATAATAAGAGATATGACATAAACATATAATAATCACAACGCCAAGCTGTGATAAATAGGTAATTGAAAATCAACAAGAGATTAATCAATATCACAATAATCTACACAAGATAAAAAGGAATGTCATACTCCTAATTTCATTCACCAAGCCACAATAAATGACATATATATCAATGCCCATCGTAAAAGTTGGTGAAACATAAATTCCAGAAATCAACACATGAAATCCAGAAATCAACAAAAAGGTATGTGTGAATGGAATCACACAAGTGGTGTCTAGGCTAACCGAAAAAGTATGTGTGAATGGAATCACACAAGTGGTGTCTAGCCTAACCAAACAGCAAAAAGGTATGTGTGAATGGAATCACACAAGTGGTGTCTAGGCTAACCGAAAAAGTATGTGTGAATGGAATCACACAAGTGGTGTCTAGCCTAACCAAACAGCAAAAAGGTATGTGTGAATGGAATCACACAAGTGGTGTCTAGGCTAACCGAAAAAGTATGTGTGAATGGAATCACACAAATGGTGTCTAGCCTAACCAAACAGCAAAAAGGTATGTGTGAATGGAATCACACAAGTGGTGTCTAGGCTAACCGAAAAAGTATGTGTGAATGGAATCACACAAATGGTGTCTAGCCTAACCAAACAGCAAAAAGGTATGTGTGAATGGAATCACACAAGTGGTGTCTAGGCTAACCGAAAAAGTATGTGTGAATGGAATCACACAAATGGTGTCTAGCCTAACCAAACAGCAAAAAGGTATGTGTGAATGGAATCACACAAGTGGTGTCTAGGCTAACCGAAAAAGTATGTGTGAATGGAATCACACAAATGGTGTCTAGCCTAACCAAAACACAAACAAAGAGACATCGCACATTGCTAGTCTAAACCATAAAGATGATCGTCATGATCAACGAGAAGTGTCAATTACAATAAGCTAGTAAATATATGAGCTTAGCTTCATGTCCCATAACCACTAGCTTAACTTAAATATTTACGAACAAATTGTAGATCTCCACTAGAAAATTGTCACAAGGGTTTCAATCGAACAAGTCCAAGAATTAACCAACAAAGTGAACGCAAGCGTTTCATACCACTTGTTTTACTAAGTCGTTTAATTAGATTTCTCATACGAGTGAGGTAAAGGCTTGTATATACTAATAGATTGGAAAACGGTTTAAGAAACGAGCTTTGTAATTAAAATAGTGTTGAAATCGTTTTGATGAAAGAATTTTGTTATTTACTACTAGTATAGAAAACCTTTATATTTTTAAAGCGACAAATCACAAAGAAGATTGTAGGAACAATCGGGCATAAAAATTCACATTCGAAGACGTGAATAAAATCCAAAGAAATCGATATAAAATCCATCAAAGTGGATATATCTAAAATTCCCAAAGAAAAGGTCATCAAAGTCGATAATAAATGACAACAACAAAAGGGAGACAACACGAATCGATTAAAGTTGGATATTCAAACGGATTAGCAAAACAGGCTAATCTGGCAAAAATCATCAGGTCGGTCGACCGGCTGCAGGGCTCGGTCGACCGGACCCTGTTCCACAAAAATCCTCGGGAAGCAGGTCGGTCGGCCGAACCCCTGTAGTCGGTCGACCGGACCCTAAAACAGAAAGTGCTTATGCACTTAGAAGCAGGTCGGTCGACCGGACCAGGGGGTCGGTCGGCCGAACCTGTATACTTGCACTTCCTACCCTATTTCAATGTAGGTGCAAATCCCGACCAATTTGCAATCGCACGAGCAACGGCGCTAAGGGTTTATGTCAATCGACTACCCGGCCCTATAAGCTCCTCGATGCATCACCAAAAACATGTTCAAACATCAAAGTTAGGATTTTTAATGAATTGAACTCAAAACACTAAAATTGGAATATTCACAAAAGCAATCCAAATCAAGGTCAAATGCACATGAATAAGTGTTAGGAATTCATACCTAACAATAGAAGAGAATTATAAGCATAGATGTGAGATTAAAAATCTCACCTTTGAACCCAAACGAATGAAGAAGATGCTATGAAGCAATGGCAAGAACAAGCACTCTTCAATTCCAACTCAACAAGCTTGAATCTAAGCTTAAAAGAGAAACATTCCCTAAATTAGGTTTAGGAAATTTCTGAAATCAAAGAGAGAATGAGTTGGAGAAGAAGAAGAGGAAGCTTACCAATGGGTTCTCTTGAACTTTGGAGCTAGGAGATGGATTTGCAAAGGAAGCTAGGGCTTGGAGTTTTAATTCTTTTTCTCTTCCACCATTTTTGAAAGCTTGAAGAGTTAGGAATTAGAAATGAAGAAATGAAGAGTTGGAGTGGGTTGGGACTGAGTTAGTAAGTGGGTTCAGCCCAAACCAAAGCCCAAAGCAAAAAGTAGCAAAATTCAACTTTCTCCAAATATATCGAAGCTTATACTCAAAAAGGTCGCAAACGGCATTTTGAACTCAATGGGGGTGGTCTCGAGTCCTAATTCGGCTGTTTGCAAAAAGTAGCTTTTCGGACTAAAATCCGACTAACGATAAAATATTTAAATAAAATATTTTAAATATAAAATCGATAAATATGCGGGTTGTTACATTGACCATGCATTTGTATTCGTATTATGAACTATTAGTATGTACCCATGTAGGATTGGGATGACTTGAGGGTGACCAAGTGTGGTAAAAGTGATGAATGTGGGATATAAGATGTATAATATAACTATGATCTTTGAATTAGACTTCATTCATTTGCAATTATACAGGTCACTTAAGAATTTTTTTTAAGAATTTTTAATAAATGGAACAAATCTTAAAAGGAGAATTTTCTTTGTAAAATAAAGGTTATGAAATAAAATTTGGAAAATTAAAATAAGATTTATTAACAAAGAAATTTCAAAAGAAGTTTGAAATAAAATTATAATAGTATTATTCCAAATAAAGGATAATTGATTTCTTTTGAAAAGGAGATAGAAATATTTTTGGGACAAATATTTTGAAATGATTATCAAAGTGTTAAAATAAAAGATGAAAGTTTTATAGAATGTTTTCATAAATATTTTTGAATATTTATAATTATGCATGTAAGTAGATCATTTGATCGTGTAATTCTGATCTAAGATTCGAATGTAAAACTTTAAGGAGGTTATGCCAGTCCGAAAAAGGATTTATCACTCGATTCTTAAAGTCAAACATTGATAAGGGTTTTTAATTGGATACTTGAGTTTTCTATCATATTTGAGAGCTATGCAAGGAAAACTAAAATTTTGATCGGAAAGCCTTATAAAGTCCGCACTAGAGGATTGGGGGATCAATACTAGTTCAGAAGTAAAATTGTGGATTTGATTAGTAGGTCGAATCACATATTGAGTAGGGATGATCTTTATACATCGTACGAGTGTAAGCTTAAAAATAAATATTTTGGGCTAACACCGTTGGGTTTTGCGTTGTAATTTTGAGGATGAAATTCTTTTAAGGGGTGAAATCTGCAATGCCCCATAAATTATTCAATTTGATAAATTATATTTATTTTTAAATATTCAAATATAGGATTTTTAAAACATAGATTACGACATTTTGAGCAATAATGATGGTAATCTTATTTTGAATAAATATGTACAAAATATAAACTTTGAAGGAATATCGATAAAACATCGAAAGCCGTTTATCAATAAACGGCTTTATAATTATCAAAAGTCATGCACGGAGCTAGATACATACATTTATTTATCCATTTAAATAAGAATATGAAATAAATTTTTTTATTTTATTTTTAGGAAATAAAATGTATTTATGACATCATCAATAATGACATATTTAATAATTAATTTATGAATTTAAATTGATATTTAATGATTTAGTAATTATTTAATTATTCGAATAATTGTTTTTAAATGATAATAATTCATTTTAATTAGTTATATAATGATAATAAATCATTTATATTAGCTTTGTAAAGATATATACTTGATTCGAAAATATAAGAAAATTTGTTTGGCTTTATCGATATAATATCACTTTTTGCATATAATTGTTTAATATTAATTTACACTAATACAAAACAAGTCATTTGCGTCGATTGTTTACCCCCTATTGCAATAGTTTAACAACCACAACAAATGCAGACGTCGCAAAAGGTATAAACCTATTATGAAGGTTTCTACACCGTCGCAAGCAACGACTCTTTGTTACGGTTGTTTAAAACAACCGTCGCAATAGGCCTATTTTTTGCTACAGTTCTTCACAACAACCATCGCAATAGACTAGCATTTGGCTTCAAAAGTGTGGCATGTTCTACGGTTGTTTATTACAAACGATGTAACCGGCCTTTTTTTGCTACGGTTCTTTATAAAACCGTCGCAATAGACTAACCAAAGCACATAGCATATTGCTCTTTGCAATTGACTTGAAAACCATTCACATCTACACTAATCAAATCTTAGTATTGTATCATCGGTAATGATATCTCAATGGTATGGTACTGAAATAGAATCCAAAAGACCAAATGTAAATAAACAAATCTAAATTCTATTGGGACACTTGATAAAACAAAACAAACTAATTTATCATCAGTAACAAAAAGATTTTAAGCACCCTGTCCAAGGTTATTATAGTTTTCCACCAATTTATATAACATACACAAATAAACAATTGAAAATTAAAAAAACATTTTGATAGATCTTTCTACATGTGGCTGGTAGTATAATGGGTCAACGAGCAAAGAAATGATGTTTTCTTGAATATGTACCATCTCCATCATCTGAGAGAACCTGCTTACCCAATAAAATCTAGAAACCATATCTCATTGATTGGAAAAGTGTTGAAGAAATCTTAAAATAAGTACAAACACTAGCTTTGGCACTGCCTTGTAAAAGGCAGTGCGTGCACTACCTTGTAAAAGGTAGTGCTGTAGCATCGCGCTGTACAGGCAGTGTTGTAGCCTTGAACAAGGCAATGTTGTGCATTGCCTTGAATAAGCAGCGTGCACACTGGCCTTGTAAATTTGAAATACCATGGAAATCTCATTTTTGTAAATGATAATTTTTGCTAAAGTAGGGACTAATCGCAATTTATAAAGACATTCCATTTGATAATATTAATTAGTTTGATCCACAAAAGTCATAGGGATGATAGGCATCGCTTCATTGGAATTCATAGGGACTTATGAACAAGCAAGTATAAAACAGTTAATAGAGTTGTTCTGATAACAATAATTTGACCCACATTCATGTGCACATGCTAGGTAAGTGTTCACATACAACAACTTGGGAAACATATATGGTTTCACATAAAACATATCACAGACATGAATGCAATTTCATCATTTTCTTTGTTTGAAAACTTTGGAACACGTTGAGAATATGCCAATGCAATTTTCATTACACTTTATACTTCGAGGACACATCGACAAAAATTTTTCCATAAAAATATAACAGATTACTGCATTCTTAAAGTGCACAAAAATAAATTGTTGAATCAAACCTCAAAATGACAAAAATTGATCTACACCTGTAATATGTTTTGAAATGGTCTATTTTAATGTTTTGAAAAGTGGGCTAAAACTGTGGAAAACCCATAAATTAAAGATGATATGCTAGACACTCCTCAAACATAGTACTTGATTAAAAGCATTATCATATGCATACCCACTGGCAATTTTAGTTTGAATAGTTTTAAAAAATATTTTTTTTCGAACCATAAATCTTGAAAACGTATTTTGTTTTTGTTTAGTTGGTTAGAAATTCTATTTTTTATAATCCAGAAAAGCAAGTTTAGTTTAAAAAATTTCAAAAAGATATAAGAATGATTCCTCCATTGTTTCCCACTTTTTTGTTTGTTTGCAAAACAACAAACAAGAAAATATTTGTTAATTCCACTTTCAAGGAATGACTGTTTTCTAAAATGTAGTTTGGAAGCAAACAAGTTTTAATTGTTCGAAGAAAATAAAGATTATAACATCTGCAAATGAAAAATTTAATAAGATCAAGATACTAAAATGGTTTCAGAATCCTGCTATGATCTTTTGAAATAAATAAATAGTCTCTAAAGTCTAAATAAAATACTGTAACTAGGATAATACCTCAGTTGATCCATTTAACGTTCTCATATTCATATGCGGCAACCTTGATCCAGGTTTGGATGAGGGAATATATACCCTTGATCCCCTTATTTTACTAGAATCAAATTTTTGAGTGACCGTTTTTATGCTGTCACTGCCAGCAACTAGAGCGCCTTCAAGGTATCTGATACAATAAATTATGAAGAAATTGATATCAAAGGATACATTATTTGAGAACCATAATAGAAATTGCATGTAGTATAGAACAAGGTTTAAAATTTTGTTTTCCGTTTCCATTTCGGCCATTGGTAATTTTAAAATTTCCGATTTCGTACCGAAAATTCCGGAAATTCCGCATTAATTCCTTTTTTCTAATTTCGGTACTTTTTTCTTTAATTTGCTATGTACGCTAATAAATATACGATACTATCATAAATTTAAAGTACATTTTTTACATCACATATAAAATACACACTTCAGTTAAAATCTATTGTGTAAGATTCTATATTGTTCATTTGAAATTTTAAAATTTTGATCAATTTTCAAAACTTTGAATTTTTTATTATGATTCAATGTAAATTAACAAAAGTATAACAGCTTTTTTTACGAAACTATATGATTTCTTCTCCATTTATTTATTGTCCCGATTAATTTGTTTATTTTTTTAATTATTATACATTTGTCGTGTTTTTTTTGTTTTTTATAAGTTTTTTTCAATATTTGAAAAGCAAATCCGAATTTAGACCAGAACCGGAATTTTGACCGAATTCCGTTCCGGTTATAAGCGGAACCGGAACGGAATCACCGGAATAACCGGAATTCCGTCGGAATTTCGAACCATGGTATAGAAATGTAACAGGATGTCAAATACAAAGTTTTGTTGCTTTGAGCATTACAACATTGTTGTTGTTTTAGTCTGTTTGTACGTTTATGTGCTAATACTCCAACTACGAGGTCAAATGTGATGGTAGCATTAAATTTCAAACTGTATATAAATTTACTAGCTGGTGCTTAATCACCTAAAACCAAGATCATCAGCAAGAAACTAGAGCTAAAGGCTTTTTCCCCTAGCAAATATACATACATACATACATACATATATATATATATATATATATCTTAATGTAGGATGCCTCAGCAAACCAATATGGTTGCTATCGTTTAAAAAAATCTGAGAGTTGTGATCGGCCTATTGAGAAAATTCCTTCCAATACAGCCTTTTTAAGACTAGATGGAAAATTGCTTCGAAGCTTCTATTCATTAACTAATGAACTACAAGATCCCAATTCAGAAAGATAATTGAATGGAAAAAGCACATATAAACATCTGTTTTCTATAATAATTTCACCTGTATTTTTAACAGTTGGGTCAATACCAAGCGTGGCAGGGACTGACATAGCTACTTTAAAATTATTCACACAATCTTGTGTTTTAGATGGCTATTTGAAATTAATTATGGGAGTTAGATGTTAGTTTATATTTGGAACAACGATTAGTTATATTGGAGTTGGATTTCTGTAAAGAGCATTACCGGTTTGGGCTCAGTCTCATATGTTTCCATTATGGCTAGTGAGATAACATTTTTCAGTAGGAAGATGATTTTCCAGGCTAAATTATGTGCATCCTGAATGCCAGTATTCATACCTGCAGATAAGTTATCTTTGATAACTCTTATATACCTTAAGCATTATTAGGCATAGTAGCAAATTTCTTAGGCCAAGACTACATAAACATATATCTTTCAACGGTTGTTATGTGGATACATAAGCAAAGCATGTCATATATGCATCAATATCTCAAACCATTTTTGAATATCAGATATTCATACTCGTGAATAGTGAATGAATGTAGGATATTATTTTATCCTCTGACAATTAATAAATAGAAAGAGATCAATATAAATCAGGTTTAATATAAAACTATTTTTACACTATTGTTTATAAAAGTATAAAAGTATTAAAAACTAAAAATACAATAATAGAAAACAATTTTGAGCAATGAACATTAATTTATATATGTGTATGTGTATATATATTTATATAGTCATAATATAAATTCTTACCTCAATAAAAAGGTAAATGTCAATCTATAAATGTGCTACAATACACATAATATAAACTATTTTCCTGCTTGAATTCAACTTGTAATTTTGTTCAGTTATCGGTTTAACCAAATCAACCAAACTTATATTGTATTATCAAATTTATATTTTTGTAAGTATATAACATTTTTATACCTACTATTGTAATAAAAAATAAAGTTTATAAATAAAAAATCAAGTTATATAAGCATGTTACCATTAAACCAGGACTACCTATGCACTCAACTTAGAGAACGGATCTAATTGCTTTTCTTGCTCAATAGCACTGTAGCAGAAGGTTTCACCGTTTAAAAGTTAGATTTCACTTGATTTTTGTGGCTCACTCCCATTAAATTACAAAATACGTTTACTGCACAATGCACAAGCATGCGATAATTAATATAGACGGCCATATCCCTACCTTTGATAATAAAGACTCCCAATTTCAACTAATAGTGGAAAATTCAAATATTGATAAAATAGAGCAATCATTTTCCAAACAACATAATTCAACCATGAATGATAACTTGTACTTCTACGGCCTTTTTCTAATTCAATCTTATATCTGTTAAATTTGTATTATTTGAAGCTTCTAATTACGTACCTCTATAAAAGAAATAAACAGTCGTGCTAGATGGAAAATAATCTCAAACCACTAGTTATAGGAAGATCGGCTGTTATAGCACAAAGAATTAGTGGCTATAAAATAGAATCAACTTGGATTGTTGTCTGGCATGAACGTCCGCTCTGCCTCGAACAAGAGATGGAGAAGAATCGGTTATTTTAACAACAAAAGAATTATGGCTTAGCCTCGAAATTGAAATGGAGAAGTATTGACTTTTGTAACACCAAAAATTGGTGGCTCGGCTCTAGCACGATCGACGTGGGCACGATAATCAGACTTTGGTACAAATTGGGGTCGAAGAACGTGATTAAAAAATCGAAGTGGGGACTAGAGAAAAATGAGGCGATTGAATTTTTTTTGCATGTAGCTGAAATGGATTAAAAGAAAAAATGATGCGGCAAGTGGTTGAATTAGATTAGGGTTTAGTATAATGGTTTTTTGCATTACGTTATTTGCTGCTACTGTTATACATATAACAGTCGCAAATGAAAATATTTGCATATGTATTTGCTAGTTGTATAGGGCAACGGTCGCAATTTTTTTAATTTTCTAATGTTTTTCATAGACTAATTGCTATGATTGTTAAGAAGAACCGACGCAAATTATACAATTTGCTATAGTTTTAAATTAAACTGACGAAAATAAAGTGACGCAACAGGCAGATTGTGTATCAGTGTTATATATGGTTTTACAAATCAAATGTGACAATTTTAATTAGTTAAAAATGATAAGAAATTAGTTTTCAAAATTATTTTACATTTATATGTAATTTAATTAATAAGTGAAAATATGACCGGGAATCGGTTTTCAGATTTCAATGGTTTAGCGAACAGAAGTTGTTCAAAGCTATTGCAACGTTGTTTATAAGTCTTGTGCACATATATAACATAAACATGCACACCCTAATATATACATGAACACATATATACATACAAATACAAATATACACTTATACACACGCATACATATTATAAAAAATATCTATGATATTTACACACTTAAAAGCAAACTTCACTTCACTCTTTCAAACATCAAATCCCACACATGGCAATACACATGAAGGGGGGGTTACTTCGGCCGTGTATGGTGATGGAGGAGAGTGCAGTGGTGATGAAATGATGATGTGTGTGCACATAATATCATGATATTTTGTTTCATTTTTTTCTATAAATACCACCCTCCATCTTCACTTCATTTGTTCATGAATTCCTAATCTTATTTATCGCTTTATACTCCACTTTAATGGCTTCCAACCTAAGGAAAATTGTGAAGAAAAATTAGCGAAAAAAGGAAATAAATTCATATATACCGTACAGGTATATATACATTAGCAATCCACTTCCAAACAATCTCAAATCACTCCTTCCTCCACTCTAAACTTACGGCCACCACCTCCTTCCACCAAAGGTTGAGCCTAACTCCAATTGCCAGCTTAGGTCGTAGCTATCCAATGGTCCAAGGCTCGATTCCATAAGCTTTGATTCGATCATAGCGAAGCTATAACGAATTTTCGTAAAGTCAGAAACCCAACATGGAGAGAAACTCTATTTATATTATGATATATTAGAGGATATATATGTTTGGTTATGCTTGTTTATGATGATTGTGAACCATATTTGGATATGATATTATGTTTGTTTGTATTTGTAAACAATTCAATTTTAATACACGTGGAATATCACAAATGAAATCACTTTCTTTAATAAATGAAATTTTATATACGAGATTGTTAAACCTCTTTAAAATGGTTTATAAATGTTTTATAAACACTAAAACCTAATTTGGTGAAGTTTTGACAAGTTATGAAAATTTAGTCAAAAATAGAAGCATCGCGTAAGGCAGTTTGCAATTTCGCACCGTAAAAGTTTAATTCCATCTATACGATGGATAGGTCGGAATTCTTTGGAATAAAAATTTTCTGAACTCTTGTAATCATATTTTTCAAACAATGAAAAATATCATGATTTCGTATAGTAGCTTTTGAAATATGATGAAATCAAATTTTGAAAATAGTCGCGCTTTGGCAGTTTGGAAACTAAAGCGAAAAATTCATTAAAAGTGATATTTTTAATTCTTTAAAATTATGGAATAAATTTTACAAATACTTTAGTATTTTTTAAAATATATTCGAGTTATGAAAAGGATTTCTAAATGATCGAAACGTTATTTTGATCAAATAAGCCTTTAAAGCACTATTCACAACGCTGTTCGTAGCACTTTTTCCAGCGCTTTTAATAACTTTTGAAATATGGCTTAAAATCAAGTATTCTTTTCCAAATCATTTATAAATGTTTTCAAATAAATAAATAAGTTTTTTTAAAGATAATATTGATATTTTATAATTTAATTCAAAGAGTTTAAATAAACGGTTTAAAGAAAACTGTTATAATTAAGTGATTTAATCTTGACTGATGAGTAGACTAGATTTTTCTATTTGTGATATCTGGATTTAAGGTGCTTAAACTAAGAATATATGTAGGACAACTAGTGCCTTGGCTCACACTTGGCCTCTTTGCAGGACGAGGGATAGATAAGGTCGAAAACGAGGCAAGTATAAAAGAATTATTTTTTTCCAAATTAAATACAACTTGAATTGTATAGAAATAATCTTCTTATACTTGGTATTAAATTCAAAGGAGGGAACCCATACTATCCATGTGAATTTAAAAGGTGATTCCACTATTATTCAATGGATAATTAAGGTTGAATACAGAAATTGGTATTAAGTAGAATTAGTATATTTTCTATCAACCGTTTTTACTTAATAAGGTTTTACTATGTGATTTATGAGAACTAATTTAATTCGGTGTTTCCAAAGTTAAAGAGAGATTTAATGATTTCATATATAATGGAAAAAAAATTGATTTAAAGATTTATATCTCTAAAAGAGACATTTTATTTGATAAAAAATATTTATGAATGAAATGATAATCAACCTCAAACTTAATATCTTTTATTGATGATTGGTTCGATGGAACCGGGGTCGGATTTGGGTGATTCCTATCTGAAAAACACTTCGAACCAATTTACACGTTCGAAGGTGAAGACATGGAATGATAATAAATTAGAAGATGGAATGTAGGGCTTCTCGTCACTGGCCCTCGGGGGAAATTTCCCATATCATATGATTACACAAGGACTGCTGGCTACTAATCCAAGGGTAATTCCCAACAAGATGTTGGAGGAGAATTCCTTCTGCTTGTCCTATTCCTGGATAACTTGTATGGACAAATATCTGACATTGCATTTCTAAAGTGCACAAACATTAAAACATACATCTATTTGGTGGTGTAGGAGGTAACTCTCCAATTCTTAACACCTTCTTTGAGACGTACGCGCTCAAAGGTTGTACATTTATGGGAATCAATAATGTATGATGGAATTGACACTGTGGCATTCATGTGAAATGTGTGCTATGAGAAAGGTAATCGTTACTTCGAGCCTTATCACCTTGGAATAACAAAATAAGGTATACATGACAGGGCTATGTGGGTCGCATCCATTAGGATATGGTCATCACCTTTCTAGATTACTCCATATGTATCAAGTATGTTGTGTATGCTTTTAGAGCTCTTGGATAGGTCAGGAATGAGTGGGATGATGTCATATTCAATACCATCTATGGTAAAGGCGGGTTGGTTCTGTGTAGGTAGAGGTTGGAGCCTTAGGTTCATCCCTCTAGCGATGTACTATCGAAAGATAGTCTCTTACCTTATCATTATATAGAATTCATTCTCCAATATGAGCCTTTATGGTTTTAGTTGTAAACCTATTATGCTGCCATATTTAACAAATGTAATAATTCCAACTATTATTAGTATGTTATTTGAAAGGATTTTCAAAGAATGTCATTAAAGATACTATCTCAGATTTTGCATAACAAATGGCTTGGTTATCATAAGGTAAAAATTCGTTCCATGTTTATGTAGGGCGTGGTCATATGAGATACCCTTTGTTTTCAAATATTCGTATTTTGAGTTTCTCACATCAGTCCCATCACTGACCCAGTTTATTTTCCTTTTCCCTTAAACTTTGGTGCCCTATTTTTCTAGATAGCCAAGTAGTCAGGTTTAACTTAGAGCATTGTGATGGAACTGAAGATGTTCCTATAGATAGTCCTTCATTTTCATTTCCGCTGCACTAGTTTACTGATTGTATTCAGCATTTACAAGGACAGAGATTTATAACTGTCCAGGCTAATTTTTAAGATAGACTCTGATAAAATATTTAAAATTTCCAACGTAAAGATCATATATATTGAAGTAATATATGAAACACCTCACATCCCTTAATATACCCAAAAGGACACATTAAAAGGCGTGGTGCTTTGTAGGTATAAAAAACTAACAAAGACTAAGATTTACAAGACAAAAATAGGTAAAAACAGCGGAAACTAGAATAATAACTTATTTAAAATAAAACTTTCATAATTGCTTCATAAATAAGTCAAATACCAAATATAACATCTGTATCTCAAAAACCATCATGTCTTAAAAAATTCATAATCCCTAAATCAAAGTTCATAATATCCCTCATAGTAAACCAGTACATAGAAAGAACAAAAGTTGAAAGAAAAGAAATACATGGTGGCAAACTCCTCCAAGAAATCTCCAAGAAATTGCAATCTACCGACTTCTCCCTTAATTGCCTATGGGGGAAGGGGAAAATTAAGGAGTGGGTCAGACTAAAAGTCTGGTGAATAATAGTAATTACTAGAGTCTTTAAGCCATTGGATCTGCCCCTAAATTCAATCCCATAAAGATCTGATGGCCAATATATATCGTGTCTCATTTTGTATTTTATTTTTTGTCCCAATAGCCAACCTATATATATACTGCTAATAAAGAGAATTCCATGAACTATTTTACCCGTTGTCCTTTTGAACTTCCCAAATTGCCATTTTTATTTCCTTATGCACCTTATGTTTCTATTCTTTATTCTTATGACCTAAAAACTGATCTCTCCCCCAATTTGTCCAGATTCATTTACTCGATTCCTCTAATCCCAAATTGATTCCCCTTATATGCTTCTTCCTCACAAATCGACCCAATCAAAATTAACTTCACCAAAAGAAAATATTCCACAGCATATGAGGATGCTCCACCACCATTTCAATTCGTTATCGCCTGAAAATCACGTCACTGCTATAGCCTTTGCTATTTGAAGATGCTGTCATGAAGCTTCCACAATGTGATCTAGGGTTTGTCGTTGGGTGATTGTCAACGCCGAGTGGAGTAGTGCTGCAGCTTGGAAGCTTGAACATCAGAATGGAAATTTATGCAACTACCATTTATACCTAGAGGTGATACTATCGAAGTTGATGGAGCCAAGATCCGACACCGCCTGAAACTTCTTGCCGATTACAAAGTTGTCGCTGCCATATTGCCATGTGCTTTACCTGGACAAAATTGCCACAGTTGAAAAAGAAACAACAGCCACCTATTTGTGAGGAAGAAGCATATATTTGATTAGTTAAAAGAAAAGGTAAGGATTATGATTTGGTAAGTAAAGCTAATTTAATTCAATTCATTTACATGAAAGAATTGCTTTTATACTTTTATAAGCTCCATATATTATCATATCCAGCCACTACGAAACCTTTTTATGCCTGTACCATACCACAGATTCATTAATGTGTTAAATTGTAGAGATATTAAGATGAATAATGTGTAAGTTAAATAATTTTAGTCAGAAGATGACTTATCTTTACTATTAATTAGTTCACGCACACATCATCCTCGCATCCGCTTTACCCTATATTCATGTACATAGTTTTTAATGTGAAGTTCTTTTTATTATTTTCATTTTACAAATTCAGCACTTCCAGATTTTTTATTATTATTAATTTCACGTATATATATACATATATAAATGAATGCAAGATTGCATTTAATTGTGTTGAAATGAATCTCATTACAATTTCAAGCCTTTGTTATTTTTCCAACAGTATAATCTGTCAATATTGTAAGGATGTGGTATTGTTTGTTGACCGGTATCTATCTAGCTATTACTTTTTATTTATGTAGAAGAACTTTTGGTAACATAGAAAAGTGGATCAAATAAAACACAAATTGATTATTGCTCTTATATAGAAGAAGAAATATATCATCATGTAAAAGTTTAAAGTAATATATGGAGAAAGCTATCACTAACTTCTAGATTTAGATATATTAATTAGGGGACTAAACTTTAAATATATTGGTAAAGGAAATTAGAATGTTAAATGAAAAGAATTAACTCATAACAAAAATAATCAATTTGAAATTAATATAAATAAGGTATGCATTAGTATTGCAAATAGCATCAGAGAAAACAGCAGAGAAAATTAGAAGGAAATCGAAGGGAATAACTTAACGAACCCAATATGTTTAGGAAAATAACTGGACGGATTATATTGGACGGAATATAAAAATAAGTTGACGGAGGCAATGAATTTAGGAAAAACAAAAAAATTGTCTTTTGACATTTGCCAATTTATCAAATACCTCTCCCAATATTTTTTTTTTTTTTTACAGATAAGGCTGTTTTTGTGGTCATTGAATTATAAAATAACTTGATAAAGAAAATAATGTAATTATTGTTCTTTTCAATGGGTAAGAATATTTTTTTGTCAAAATTTTTTTTGATCACACTGTTATTTTTTTGTAATAGGTCCGTAAATGTTTTAAATATGTTACAAGATTAATCAGTCTTCCACCATGGCAATATGGTGTACTATAGTTGGTGATAACGGGCCTTCTTTTTCTATGGTATAAAAGTAATCTTTGAGTTCCTTATAAATAGAAGGCAAACCAAAGCCTGTATAAATCATAACCCGCTTCATTTGTTTCCTCCCTTATTCATTTTATAATTAATGGCATCTTCTAAATATTTGGCAATGCTCTTCATCAGTTTCATTATTCTTCATTCACTTGCTAAAGCAGACAACTTCATTCACATGAAATTCATTAGACTATTTGTTTTCATGGTTTTAATCCTCTGCATTGACATCAATGTTAGAAAAAAACTATCTTTTATAAAATTGAAATTGCTGTTTTTTAAACTATATCGACTCTTCTTCCCATGAGTTATGTAGACACAAGAAATTATGTTTTGGCACATAGAGTTTAATCAAGCTTGGATATAAAGGAAAGGAACCCATTTTCCAAGTGTTGAGTTTCTTTTCTGTATAAATAACAAAAATACACCATCTTTCCCACTCATTTTTAAATATAAATTTTAACTTCTCAAATATAAATTTAGTTTGCTTACGCTGCCTAAACCTCTACTTTATGCTGTTATTCTACTACTTCTTTTTTCATCACATGCACCGGTTTTATGATATTTCAGTTTTTTCGATAATCTGTGAAATGTTTATTCTTTTTTTTTGCAGTACTTAAGAATTTTAACAGGGCATTTCTACTGGCGAAGGGGAGATGGTCTGGGTTGTGTTGGTGGAAACATTCATAATTATAAAGACATGCGTGAAGTCCTACAAAGATCTATCACCAACTAGAACGCTCTCAACAAACTCGCCTTCTCCATCAAAATCAGCGACATTATTGATGACTTCTACATTAAAGATCAATCATTAAAAGCACTACACGCCAGAATAGCAAAATTTGACAAATTCATTAGCCCTGTACATCAACAACACTGTCTCTAAAACCTACCTGGCGACAAATACAAACTAAAGGTCTCTTTTCTTAAAGTTCTTTGATTTTCATTTTTATCTCCATGTTACTGAAGACTTTGATTTTAGCCTTACGAGAAATTGCATCATTATATTCAGGAAGCAATCTCAGTACAATTCCCATGGTAATAAGTAGTGGTCCAGCAGTGTGTTGACCCATCGAAGGCTTTGTAAATATCAAATAGGACAATAGAAGGGTTACGGCTTTCCTTGCTGTAATAAACTATTAAAAAATCAAATTCAACTAATATGTTATTTTGCAAAGAAAAATGAGACCGTTGTATATATAAAGAGAAATAAGAGAAATATTAGAATAGCATGGCCGTGGTTGCTGCTCCAAAAATATCGATTAATGACAGAACAGAGACTTGATCGACAGAAGTGGCTACAGCTTCGAAGACTAGCATGGAATAAAGATATAAATGCTGCGTATAAATGAAAAAAATGGAGAATAAATTAGGATTTTGGAGTACACTCCTTTTGCCATGATATGAGAATCTCGGGGTGCAATATTTTTAACTACACAGTAGAGTAATTCAAAGAAAACAATCATGAATGTGTTTCAAACGGTTCACTTAAACCTACCCTTCAGGAGTAACTATATTTCAGTTAATGTCACTTTCAAGCTGCTATTTAGTTTGGTTGTACTCTTGGCTATACATGAATATGATCTAATGATTAATGCATCCAAACTAGGATATTTCCAAACTTATCTACGATAGGATGTTAAAGGAGAATAAGGCCATTCATGTGTAGCCAAGGGTGTAAGAAGTCATGTCTTTTGATGAATTCTCTTGCGGTTATACAGTTCAGATCTTATCTGTTTCCATAAGAGGTCGTTTTCCATTTATGCTCATACAATTTTCTGAATTTAGCAATTGGTGTCTTATACACAGTTCAGCTTGAAGAATTTCACCTTCACTAAACTATATGTTTATGTAGGACGTAAATTGTTATTTTTGAGGTTAGGAACATGAGTACATGAATTTAAAGCTGTAAAAGGTTGTTAAGACAAAACTATGACACTATCTTGTTGGTAAGTATAATCAAGTACATCATATTTGTGAATGCATGAACACATATGCCTCTATTAATGTTTAAATTAAACTCAACTTCGAATTTTTTGCAGTGTGGTGGTAGCAATAATAGTAAACTTAATTTACCAATGATCGCGTTACTAAAAAAATTAATCATATCATAATCTATATATTTTCTTACAATATCCATAGTAGTTACCTGCGAACAAGAATTCCACGCTCTAAATAATTCTACGATTAAGACCATTGGAACAACCAACATGGGGAGTGCATCCGACCATTTGCATGCCTAAAATTAAATTGGTAAATACCGATGGAAATAATGTCAGATTAAGTCACGACCAGTTTCATTGCTTTAAGTTAAGAAAATAGAAGAAATTGTATATTGAAAATCTTTTTTTTCATTCATTCTACTCATGTACAAAGCTTTGTATTTATAACAGAATGTAGTGGGCTGACTGATACATTTAGGCTTATACCCAAACTCTTGTATATAGTACTCTGAAGAAATAATATGTGGCTATTTTTTGTTTCGATAAATTTTCTCTTTTCATTTTATACCCCCCCCCCCCCTCAAACCCGTCTAGGGTTAGGGTTTGCGGTATTCCTCTTTGATGTCGCCGCTCTTCAAATTTCTCAATTTCTTCACAAATTGATGATAAAAATATGTGCTTTAAGTGATAATACAGCAGATTCTGTGAGATATTGAGATAAAGAGCTCAGCTTGAGTTCTCTTGAGGTTGCTTGAGGCAAAGTTAAGAAAAAAGAAGAAAATCCAAGTGCAAAATCAGATCTTTGATTTGATTTTGTAATTGTGATTCTTCTCTATGGATAATTAAGTGACGACAAGCTCTAGCTTTGGCATCTCTCAGATCTAACATCAGTTGGAGGAGACTTTCTATGTGTGTTGCTTTTTTTGACTGTCTGGATGATTGTTGCTGATTTCAGTGACCTTTAGATCTTGTCTTAGACGAAGAAAATTTATTTTTGATAATGGTTTCGTGAGAATGTGGGCTCTCTGGTAGGTGGTTTACAGTAATATTCCCTTTCATAACTTCTTCTCTGACAAAGTATATATCAAGTTCCATGTGCTTAGTTGTAGAGTGCAATACTGGATTAGCTGATAATGCTATTGTACTCATGTTATCGCACCATATTGTAGCCCTGTTTGGAACTTTTACTTTTAATTCACTCAGTAGAGATTTAATCCATATAATCTCTGCTGTGGTGCTAGCAACGCTTCTGTATTCTGCTTCAGTGCTTGATCTAGATATGGTTGACTGTTATTTTGAACACCATGAGATAGGATTCTGACCCAGATAAATGCAATATCCTGTAATTGATTTTCAATCATCTATATCTGTGGCCCAGTCTGCATCTGCGTATGCTGTTATATTGAGAATTTTACTTGATTGCAGAGTTAGACCATAGTTAAGTGTACCATTTAAGTATCTTAATATTCTTTTTACAGCCCTCCAGTGTTCATCTAGTGGGTTTTGCATAAATTGACTTGCTTTGTTAACATTGAATGAAATTTCTGGTCTAGTAATGGTTGCATATTGTAGAGCCCCCACTATGCTTCTGTATTGCTTGATGTTTGAAATTGGTTCTCCTCTGTTTTTAGATAGGTGTAAGTTGCTTATCATGGGTGTAGGTAGAGGATTTGAATTATCCATTTTTGCTCTCATAAGAATCTCTGTGATGTATTTTCTCTGACTAAGATGCATTGTTGAGTCTGAATTTTTGCTGACTTCAATTCCTAAAAAGTAGTTAAGATTTCCAAGATCTTTGATAGAGAAGATGTCATTTAGTTGCTTGATAGTGTTGCTGACTTCAGTCTGATTGTTTCCTGTAATAAATATATCATCAACATATATTAGTATATAAGCTGTTTTATCAGTATCAAACTTTGTAAATATTGAGTTATCAGATTTTGTAGATGTATATCCCATTGTCATCAGGGTTGATTTTAATTTGTCAAACCAAACCCTTGGTGCCTGCTTCAAACCATAAATTGCCTTCTTTAGTCTGCATACAAGTTGTTGAGAGTCATTCCTCCTGAATCCAAGTGGTTGTTCCATAAAGACCTCTTCCTGCAATACACCATTCAAAAAAGCATTATTTACATCAAGCTGCCTTATGATCCAATTTCTATGTAAGGCAATTGTAATGATTATTCTGATTGATGTTGGTTTCACAACAGGTGAAAAAGTTTCACCAAAATCAAAACCATTCTGTTGTGAATACCCTTTTGCCACCAATCTTGCCTTGTATTTAGAGATTGAACCATTGACATCCTTCTTTAATCTGTATGTCCATTTGCATCCTACAATATTTTTATCTTTTGGTAGTGGAACAAGTTCCCGTGTATTGTTTCTCGGAAGTGCTTCATATTCTTCATTCATGGCTGCTTTCCACTTTTAATTCTGAATTTCTTGATAATAAGTGCTTAGCTTATCACTCTCTGCAACAGTGTTGTATATTTTTGGTTTGAATATGCCCCTTTTTGCTCTTGTGACCATGTGATGACCAGTGTTTTCAGGAATGATTTGTTGAGTGATAGATTCAGCAGGGTTGCCTGTTGAGTTCTCTTGTTGATTAATTAATGGTTCTGAATTATCAATTGGTTGACTAGATTCAGACATACTCCTGCTATGGGATACATCTTGTTGTGGATTGTCAGATCCATTTCTTTGATCATCTCTTACTTCTGGATCTGATGTGTCTTGATGTGATCCACTACCTGTCTTACTGATATTCTGCATAGCTAAATCAGGTAATGGAGGTATGAAGAATTTTGCATTATGCATTTTTTGTGTTGTTTTTATGTTTACTTCATTGAATGGAAAATTTTGTTCATTAAAAACAACATGTCTAGATATAAAAACTTTCCCATTACCATCTATACACTTGTTTCCTTTTTTGTTTGCTGCATATCCTAAAAATGTGAAAGGAGATGATTTGAAATCTAATTTATGAGCATTATAAGATCTTAGACAAGGAAAACAGAGGCATCCTAATATTTTTAATCTATGATAATCTGGTTTTTCTATTAAATAGAACCCCCATAGGACTTTTAAGATTTAGAGTTTTTGAAGGTAGTCTATTTATTTAATACATAACAGTAGAGAAAGCATCAGGCCAGAATTTTAAAGGTAGAGAGGCTTAAGCTAGTAGTGTTAAACCAGTTTCAACTATATGCCTATGTTTTTTTCAATTAAACCATTTTGTTCTGAAGTATAGGGACATGTTGTTCTGTGAACAATCCCTTTATTTTGCAAATAAGTTTTCAGAGGATAGAATTCTGTTCCACCATCTATTTGCAATATTTTAACTTGACTATAAGTTTGCCTTTCAGCAGTGTTAATAAATTGAATCACAGAATTACATGCTTCGGATTTTGACTTTAACAAATAAATCCATGTATATCTTGAATCAGAATCTATAAAGGATATGTAATACTTAAACCCATAGCCTGTACAGATGGGTGCAGGAGCCCACAAATCAATTGCAACTAATTCTAATGCCTTAGAGTATATAGTTGTGGAATTATTGAAAGGCAACTTGTGACTTTTTCCCATTTGACAAAAGGTACAGACATATGGTAAAGGAATATTTTCAACAGAAATATTATTGCTACTCAGTACTTGCTTTACTATTTTTGTATTTACATGACCCAATCTATAATGCCATTTATCAAAGGTGTTACATGTATTTGCTTGAACTATCTCTGAGTTGTTACACCATTTGTCTCTGTGCATATCATTTCTTAAGTTGTTGACATTAAACTTGTAAAGCCCCTTACATTCCCTACCCTGTAAAAGAGTTTCATTAGTTAGAAGATCTTTAACAACACAGTAATCAGGGTAGAACTCAAAATACACATTATTGTCTTTAACAAACTGTGATACTCTAAGCAAATTTTTTCTGATTAGTGGAACTCTAAGTAAGTTATTTAGATAAGGCTTTCTTTCTTGATTTTGTTTTCAAGTTGATCACATAGAATCTTGATTTTGTTTAGATAGTCTCTCATGTTCATGCCTTCTTTCTTTAGATTTTGTAGTTGTCTTTTATAATGTAGAACTTTTGCTGCTGACTGAGTATTGAATGATTGCTCTATAGAGTGCCATATTTCATGAGATGATTTACACCCTATGAGTAGTGGTAAAATGTTAGACTCAATTGAGGAAAGAAGACATGAACTGATGAGACTGTCCTTTCGTTGATGATTCAGAAATTCTTTGTTTACATTCAGTTTTCCTTAATTGTCTGCAACATACTTTGGTGGAACCACAATTATTCCTAGAACATAGCCTTTGATATCATATCCTCTTATTGCTGTTTCAATTTGAAATTTCCACATTAAGTAATTAGACTCACCCAAATGTTTTGTGATGATCTGACTGTTGGGCTTTATCATTGCTTTGATCAGATCTTGATTTGCTGACTGCTGAGAGGTGGAAGTTCTTGAATTGTTTGGTGAATTTCCTCCTTCATTGATGTTGTCTTCAGCGATGATGAAGTTAATGATAAGAAAGTACCAAGAAAATGTGCGAGAAGATAATCTGGTTCCAGGTGAATGATGAACTGAGCAGTTCTGATTCTTGACCACCACTATGCAGCCAGAGAGTGTTAGGTGATGATGCTCTTTCTGATGGTGCTTTCTTGGCAAGGCATAGATTAGCAAAAACAACCTAGATCTAACACAAAGAAAATGAGTGCAAGTTTACAATTATTGATTGTAAACTTGTATTCAAGAAAGGAGAAAACAGAAATCTTCAATGATGATGATGAATCTGAGAAGATCACCACCAATGCAGCCATCTTCAAATGATGATGATGCTCTGATGAGGGTAGGCAGGGCAGTATCGGATCTAACCGTTAGGTTGTAGATTTAGCTCTGATACCAAGTTAAGAAAATAGAAGAAATTTTATATTGAATAGCTTTTTTTTTCATTCATTCTACTCATGTACAAAGCTTTGTATTTATAACATAATGTAGTGGGCTGACTGATACATTTGGGTATATACCAGAACTCTTGTACACAGTACTCTGAAGAAATAATATGTGGCTATATTTTGTTTCGATACATTTGCTCTTTTCATTCTATACTTTAGAATTTACCACTTGGATCTTTCATAGACATTTGTAGTCATAAAAGCTGCCAACGACACCGATGGAATCTTTAAGTGATGCATCCCAAACTGGGCATAATTATAATTTATTGGAAGCTACCTTTCAAATTTAAAAATATAAACAAGGTCGTATATCAGGATCACTTTTCAACTTTGAAATTTCAAAAAGCCACGCTGTAAATTCTATTAGTTAAATTCTCGCTATTAACAAAAGAGATGAAGCCATACTGTGAAGTGATGATATATTTAGATACATTTTTACTAACAGCCCACATTAACTAAAAGAGCATAAGCACGTATAAGTGCAAGTATTATTTTCATTTCCAGTAATATAAAATAAACCAAAACAAAAGAAACAAATGATAAAACTTTAGTATTATAAAAAAATGGTTCTATGACTTTTCTTCAGTTTTTTCGGTCTTCTAGGACGCTGTTTAGGTTTAGTTTTTGCTAGCAATGTTACTGTCAAATCTACTTCAAGGGGTGCAACTATAAATGAAAACACATTGTGATCAAATGTAGGTCCACCTAGATGTGCATATATACTTACACACACACACACACACACACACATATGTATATATATGTATGTATGCATGTAATATTAATTTCTGCCATATATGTATAATTCAAATAATTTATGATTTTAAAATATACAATTGAAGGTACATATATATGGTAATATATATTCCCAAAACTTTCAATTAACATATGACCAATATTAAATATGGAAGGTAATTTAAATAACCAAATGCATAATGACTATTAGATATATGCTATATAGAATGTTTATGCTAATAGAAGATGTTTATATGGAATGTTTATCTTTCATTTATGTACTACTTTAACAATATGGAATGTTTATCTTTATAGAAGATGGTCATATATTCATATACGAATTAAATTACATTAAATTCTAAAGTTAGAATAAATATATGCTAATATATATATGTAAATTTCAAAATTTAATGTATGTATATATGCTAATATATTTTTATTCCAACTAGTTATAATATAACACATACATAATTGATTCAATCAACTTGTTATAAATTTATAAAATAATATCTGAGAATAATTTTATTAAAATCATTAAAATTCTAAATTTTATAATAACATTTTAAATGAATCATAATATGATTGTTTAATATATATATATATACTAATTAATTTATAGGTTAAAAACAATAATTGTATACGCATATTTACATAATATATATTTCATTTATGTATAAAATATTTCAAATATTTACATAAAATAGAATTAAATTAAAATTAAAATAATTTTTAATGGCCAAAATAATATGATATAATATTATGGCAATGTTCAAATAGATATAAAATAAAATGGTTACTTTTGGTTTGCCTACTGGTCACACCATTACCAAATTGTCCATCATTAGAAATCCTTAATTTTAGAAAATAGGAATTGTAATGTCCTAATTATTTAACCTAAATTAGAGCTTATGAATTATAGGAGAGAAGATTTTTTGGTAGAGAAAAAGTATGGTTATTTATATGCAATTTGCCCATGAATATATATATATATATATATATATATATTACTTTCCTTTGTTCTCCCTAAACAACAATTGATTCTCCTTAATTAAATATTGATTCATAATCAATCAAAGCTTTTCTCCTTCTTTCCCTTACGTATGGGGGCCATGTATGTACATAATTAAAAAAATAAAATTATTTACCTAATATTAAGGTAAGCTTTCTAAAATTAAATAAAAACACACACACACATATATATATATATATATATTTGTTTATTTTTTTTAAAATTTATAAAGGCTACCAAAATTATTATAAGAAACCACTACAATTAATATAACATTTATATTAATTAATTTAATTAATTAATAACATTCATAAATTAATTAAATTAGGTTTCATTTTAGAGTCTACTCAAACTCGGTTGTGCGACTCAGATGTAAATTTGGTTAGCAATTAATATTGAACATTTTGAATATTAAAGTTCACACATTACCTTAATTGATACTATGACATTATAGCAAAATTCATTGCTTATGGATTCTAAGGGTAAACATAATTTAGGTCTTTCAAGCAAAACCCTTAAGCAATGATGTTATGCTCACAAAGTCACATCACATTCTTGTTGTCATCACTATATCACCTTAGACATCTAGTGCTTGGTCAAGGTCAAAACTCTAATAATACCACATACAACTGTAGAGTCCAACTATAAAACCCTTAGTTCAATAATAACATTTATTATCAATCGATCTACTCTATCCATATATTTTAACTTTGAGTTAACCATAATTGCTCATGATATTAATCCTTTTATAATAGATGAGATGAATTCTCTATTGAATATTGTTTCGGTTCAAATGTTTCAACTCGGACCCAATTGTAGTGGTATTATCAACGTTCTGTCATGATTTAACTATAGTCAAACTGGAGTCTATATGTTTAAGTTTCACAATATTCTCCAGTCAAAAGAACATCGTATACACACACACACACGATGTTCTTTTGGGTGTGAAGTTCTTATGTGGAGGACGTTTTCGAGTTTTATGATGCAGTGGATGCTCTTCACATCACAGTCTTGATGCAGGTATGCTAAGCCTTTGGCTGTGCCCAAGGACATGTTGTACCTACAAGAAAACATAATTGCTAACTGTGATTAGCTAAAGGAATCACACCTTTATTCCCGTGTGCCAACTTAGAATTCAATTCAACTGAAAGAATATCCAAGTAGTTTATGTCAGCTTGTTATTGATTCATATATTATTACTTTAGTGATTTTCTCATGGTTTAAAATTTCGATGGAATTTCAGTTATTTCGGTGATTCTGTTCCGATTTCGGTCTCAACCGGAACGAAATCCGGTTAAAATTCCGGTTTCGGTCGATATTCCAAATTTTCTTTCAAATATTGAAAAAAATTATAAAAAATAGCAGAAAATGAAAAACACAATAAACATATAAAAAATTATAAAAGAAAATGAAATTAATAAGATAAAAAAAACATTAACAGGATAAGAATGATATACTTTTGTTAATTTACACAAGAATCTAATAAAAATTAAAATTTTCGAAATTAATCGAAATTTTGAAAATCTAGGGTGGACAAATAGAATCTCAAACCAGATTTTATCTTTAAAACATATATTTCGAACATAATTTAAAGAATGTAATATGAATTTGTGATCGTATTGGATTTTTATTAGCGTATTTAGCAGTTTTAACAGAAAAATGTATCAGAATTAGAAAATTGGAATTAAAACAGACCTTCTGGAATATCCGAAGCAGAACCGAAAATTTTAAAATTACCAATGACCGAAATGGAAATGGAAAAACAGAATTTCGAATCTTGGTTTTTCTATGTTTTCCTCTCCGTGTGGGTATTGATTGTGGAATCAGATGATAATTATAGAGACAAGAGATCTCATATTTGGTAAAGTAAATCCATAAAAGATCAACTATAGACCTCACCTGACTGCCGCAGTCTACTTGCTTCATTATAATTATATACTGAATTCAATTTTGAATCCAAATCGCAAGTACCAGATTAATACAAATCCAGTCCACAAGCAACTACAAATCGATAAAACCACTAGATATTGGAAGACAAAGTCCAAATATCGTATCCTTGTATGATGTAGTATCTTGCCTTAATAATGAACGCAATCCAGTCAAGCAATACATCATATGCCAGATTGTGTCTTCGACTCAAAAAGCTTGTGCAGGTCAATTTCTACATATAATGTGAAGCAGTATTAAGGAGTAAGAAGATAAGTCACAGTTTTGTTTCAATGGATGAGGATGAAACAGGTTTTGCATTTCATGTAGAGAAAGTGCAGAAATTTAAGGATCTTAAAGTAGTGGTGATTCCTGTTCATGCATAAAAGGTTTATTATTCTTTCTTTCATTTCAAACTTAAAAAACTCACATGGACCACCATTTTAGCCATTAGATTTTTAAGAAAAAAAAATTGTCAACTATTAAATGCACAAGTATTCAATCACCGATCAAAGACCAAAATCTGCTTTTAAAACAGTCTTAAGCCATACAAACCGATTAGAAACTACTTTTTAGTCTTTAATATTAAAAATTAAAGACCAAAATTCTCAATTACTACTTTGTCTTGAATTATAGACCGAAAAAAATTGGTCTTAAATTTCCATTCTTGAATTGCTTGCTTTTTTAGTGTATCATTAGGTTGAGATATCCAATTTGGCCTATAATTAACCAATCAGAAATTGCTCAGTTGAGCCATTTTATGATTATCCAATAGCTACACGTACATTTCAAATTGGTGCCCCCGAAAACTCATGAGTGATACACCATCCAACTTTTGGAAAGCATTAAGTACATTGATCTCAACGAATATATTGATATTTTTTCTCTCGATACATATTGACCGGGAATCATTTAAAACAAAGTATTAATTAATTTACGATTCAATTCTCACGTTTACAACATTTGTAACAACAATTGTATAATTTTATTTAAGGATTTTTAACTTATATGTATTTAATGGTTTTAGTCATTATTTATATCATATATAACAAGATATGTAACAGAAAACAAAAAAGAAACAAGCATCATTTCGAACAAGATTGATCAAAGTTAGGTTATGTAACAAATCACATACTTTTCTCTTAACCAGCACTACTGTTCCAGTGGTTAGGGCTTCGACTTTGATGCGAGAGGTCCCAAATTCAAAACTGCCATGACGTGATTTGAACTACTAGACTTATATTGACATGTAGTGTGCTATGCCTAAAACTTGTGGTACTAATATATACAGCCGTCCAATTTTTTTTTTACATAATTGGTCTCTAGGGCATACCTCTTAAATTTTAAGAGTGGTTTAAAGGGTCGTTCCCCTACGGTCACTATCAATATTTTTTTTCCCGTGTCTTGCTTTTATGTAAAGTACAATGTTTGACTTCCCTTTAATCCACTATTAAAGCGTCTCTACCTAACTTTTGCAAAATAAAATGAATATGAATTTTTAGAGTTTTTAATAGTTGAAATTCTTGATCCCTCTACACATAGGGTGTTGTGGACCTCATTTTATTGTACCACGAGGTTGACATGGATTAATTATATGAAAAAATAACTAGTCCAAATGCTCGATACATATCATAATTTTGTAAGGGAGCTGTTCATGTGGATTGATGACAAGGTCGAAGTAGAGTTGCGATGATGCAATGTTGAGCTCATACAAGTTTTTGGAGTATACGATCCAAGTATATCGATAACACATGGATGGATATAATTACTTGATCATGGTTTGTTGATGTTTAAGTATTATGGATCTTAGTATATCACTTATATATTTCCTTGAAATGACTAGGTAGTTTATGTGGATTGGCTGTATTCTTTTAGAATAGAGCTGTGTACCTTGTGAGAAGCTTTTCTATCATGTAGTTGCAATATGAAGTTAAATGTGAGATGATAGAATCTAGTAGCTCTTGTGACATTTGTATTTGAATATTGAACCTATTAGACTTCTATTCTTATCAGTGGTATCTTCTAAGAAATGTCTTGTCTCATAATTAATAGTAGTACGTAGTACTCAAGTTATGGTGGACAAATCTGTGGTTCTTGCGTGTCTTTGAGATGATATACTCCTCTCGTGTACTCACTTTGTTTGGCAGTGTAACAGGGCATTCCGAATTGGATTTATATGAGTAGGTTATTAATTTTCAAGGCTAGTGAATTTTTGTTTTGATTTTCATTTGTTAAAATTTTGGAACTGGACTTAGGGTGTTAAAAATATGGTTTTCTTTTTCACTAATACTTCTGTTCATATGGACCTTGTACAAAATGCTCCTAGGAAAATAGTTTTCCTTTTTAAGGACTATGCATATTATACGATGGACAACCACTTCATCTGCCTTTGTATTTATGTGCCCCCAGTCCCATGAGATCTACATCATTAACATGAACATGAGCCGCATAATTTTTTTTTTACAAATAATAAATGGATGAGACGTTGTACGGTACAAGGAGAGACATAAATTGAGGACGGAGGAATTGATCTCCTATGGGAGATACTCTTCAATTCTTTTTTAATTTCAAGAAGGAAGACAACCTATAGAAGGAAGATATTCTTCTTTCATGTGAATCCTTATTCCGAACATTATTCTTTACGTGTAATTAATATTTATCATTCAAAAGAAAATTAAGTTAATGTTGAAAATAGTGTATTAATCGAATGTTGTATAAAAAGTCATTTCAAATTAATGATTAAAAAAATTTAAATAAAGAAAATAAACTGAGAAAAATGATAGTAGGAGGGGTGTATGTATCAAATTTACCATGATTATGAGAGGAGGACGGTTAAGAATTCGATTACCACTTTTGTTACAAAAATTTATCTAAAGATACTTCTGTGTTTCCATCAAAATAGAGCAATACACAATAATCTAACCACCTACAATGTTGTGTTTATCAACAATATTGGCATGAATTGTAAACAAGTAAGAGCACACCTTATATTGGTTTGTTCAGTTAAAAAAATACATTAAACAAATACACCAAAATATAGTTTTTTCATGTGAAAATACTGATTACGAGTGCTCACCATGGTCTACAAACCAGTCCATAAGACTAGTTACTACAATGGCATAGATGTCATTGTTTTAATACGGCAAATCTTTTTTTCGTTTTATTGCAATATGCATTAACAAGACACTCACTTTGGTTTTATGGTTTATTTGTGTGTTTTTGGATGTAAAAGTTCTTTTATTCGATTTTCCAAAACAAATGGAAAAAAGTAAACAAAACAAAGGTTGGAAATGATCTAACAGATAGAAATATAAATTTGAACCTAAACACGACTAAGAAAAACCATAACATGTCAAATAGTTTGCACTTCAACTATAAACAAAACCCAACTTATTGATAGATTTGCATCGACAGCGAAAACCCATCACCATTCATCATCTCCACCTCCTCCAACCAAATCCGATTCATCTTCGAAACCCTCCGCCTTGCCATAACCAAAGCACAACCCGAAGGCTTCCCAGATATCCACTGATGAAGATCCCACATCACATCCACCACTACTCCATCCACATTAAAGCTCTCACTCCCTCTAAAATTCCAGCTCAGTTTCCTATTATGCACCACTTTCCTCCCATCCAGATACATCTTCATCTCCTCCTTCTTCCCTTTAAATTTGATCACTACCTCATGTTCTTTCCCTATCTCTTCGCAAAACTTAACCTTACTCGAATAAGCATTCGATTTACCTATCATTTTCACTGACTTACCTATCATTGAAAAGCTTGCTACGCCGAAGCTTTTGCCTTCATTGATAGCTTTTGCAAATTCCTTGCTCTTATCTCTTACCAAAAGCGCAAATTCTTTATCATACATTACTGCAATATAGAAACCAAAGACAGGTTCAGGTCCCATAGAGCTGTAGCTTGCATTGGGGAAATCCCAACAAATGCCAATGATAGATGCGTTCATAATGCAAGAAAAGGCTCCTTTTGATTCACTTATGGAAACTGGCATGTTATTGATTTTAACTGAGAGGGATGAAGTATTCACTTACGGAAACTGGCTGGCTCATTTTTCTTTCTCTTCCTTTTTTTTCAGAGAGAGGAGAAGAATGCAAAAACTGAATTGAAATCGTTTTGTTTTGTTGGACGTAATAAACAAGAAGTAAACCGAGCTGTAATGAAACTGAAGTGTTGCGTAAATGTTTAATATATTGCATTTACACTGCATGAAATTAACAACCTTAAGTTTTAAGTTTGCAGCAGTTTTGAATATGTAAAGATATTGTGATCAAAAATAAATAGTAGCAATTAATAGGGCTGTTAAAATAAAAAGGGTTTTCCCTCGAAATATTATGCATTTTACCTAAAATAAGTTACTTTATTATAATTTCATGTTTAGAGTAATATGGTTTTACAGTCTAATTAAATGACTTTGATTTTATTCCATGGTGCATTTATTGTTTTTTCCATTTCTTTTTTTAATTACCCTTCAATGTTGGATCTTGAAATTTTTTATTGACTGTGTGTTTTGTGTAATGGTCAATTTTTTAATAGAAAATAAATGATAAATTAAGCTAGATCACATTTATGCATGGAGCCTAACATAACTATGAGTAATTATGAATTAGCAGAACCTGCATGAAACTGAAACGTATTTCATTTATTTTTAAAATTTGCATTTAGCATAACAACATTCGCTTGATTATAACATTTTATCTGATTGGGAAACTGAAATATTTATCATATTACACAAATATTTTGATTACTTCGTGCATTATTGACGATGAAACATGTTGGAAAAACTATAAATTTTTGACATGTAATCGGAAATGTCTTTCAGATACAGCAAAGTTTGCTGGATTCAAGTTTGTGACCAATTGAATCAAAGCAAAAGAACAGTCCATTGTTTTTGACAATACAAAGAAGGAGATATTGAATGAGATATTACTCAAAATAGTAATATTGAACAATAATTCTAATTCAGTCTCGTGCTATATTGGACCGTTTGCTATATTGCATGGTTTGATTAATTATTTTCCACTCAAAAGTCATCAATTGCTCATCATAAACCTAACATATTGAACAAGCCACTATAAATTAACCAATTTAAAGCCATGACATTGGGTACAAAAAGTTTCAGACAACTAAAATAACAAAGTCTTCATTATTTTAAGCCTGATTAATAAAATGTAAAATGATAAAGAATTTGTTGTTTTTGTCGGACATTTAAACCAATAGTCATACTTTTTAGCCTGATCCAAATTAATTTCATACGCACAAAAATTACGACATGTTTGTCAAAGTGGAAAGTAGGCATAACTAATTTTTCAGCTTCAATGACATAATGCTTTTAATTGCGGAATCAAGACATCATTTTGTCCAATATTTAGCACAAGAACAAACAATTGGGATAGAAGTCTCCCCTCAAATTTTGCATCAACTATTAAATGACGCGACAACAGCTGCAAGCGGTGGGGAGTGTAGGTGGGGGTGGCAACAAACAAGGGTTGATGGCGACGGTAGTAACGACTGGTGTAACATACAATTTTCGACCCTTGTTTGAAGCGTCGAAAAACCGAAGCATTAACCAAAACTAATGACTACTACCCATTATTATTGTGAGATATAACATAACTTGTAAGGCGATCAAGTAAGATGATAGGATCAATATAGTTAATTAATAACGTAATAACTATGAGAGTGGTGTCTAGTTATTGACTTAACAAACGTACTTTAATTGTCTTGAACATAAGATCATAAAAAATACGCACAATGGTTTTCTTTGCTCTCTCCCGAAGTAGAACTCAATATCAGTCTATCCTGCAATCTCATTACACAAATGTATATACAAAAAATAGAATATAGATATAAGGAATATAATTGGATGGAAAGTGTGTACTGTGTCAATACCAACGTGACTGCCTATGTGATATCCCAGAATTTCAAACCAAATTTAAATGAGATAATCTCCATTATAAAATTAATTAAAATTGATAAAATTGTCATTTTAAACAATAATAATAATTGTGTTGTATATATATATATATTTTAAATTGAAATATTATATACAAATGGAATTTGGATTTGTTAAAATAACATATATCTATTAATTGGATTTTCTAAATTGAATTTGAAACTTAATTTGAATTTGGATATTTAAATTGAAATTCAAAAGTTAGTTACTTATATCCTAAATCATACTCTGGTTTTAAAATGTATTTTCATGATTTTACTTAGAACATAAAATTGTTTTATATTTTTTTCTTTTTAAAGAAATTTATTTATATAAATTAAATATGTATTTATAAATTAGAAAAATTAATCAAAAAGCTTTATTAAATATTTAAAAAATCTAATTATGCATGAAGATACATGTGTTAACTTGTAATCACTCCTAAATACATGTGTCAAGAAATTAAATGAGTTTAGTGACAAGTGTCATTTTTATTTTAAATTTTCTTTTATTTTTAATAAATCTAATTTCAACTTATATAAACAAACAACTTCCTCTTCATTTCTTTTTTTGTTTTTTCTATCTTCCTTCCAAATTCTAAGAACCAAAGGCTGCAACCATTTTACAAATCAGAGAGAAAATTACCAAAACCTGTAACCAAAACCAGATACTTATTCAAACTGCATATTCAACTAGATCAAGCAAATATCATCAAGAATCAAAGCAACAACCATTCAACTATTACAAATCTGAAGCAAATTCATATCAGTTTCTTTTAGAAGCAAACAATAATAAAAAAGGAAGCAAAGAAGGATCAAAGTGCTGGCAAAACAACTCAACAGAGATCTAGTTCAAAGTTGTACCTCTGTTTCCAAAATCGGTGAGTAAATATCACCTTCTACCCAACTTATCTCTGTTTTATCTTGATGCTTGTGATAAGGTTTAGAGTAATGTTGTAGGTATGATATTATGGATAGATTTAAACTCTTGCATGTATATAAATTTTATTTATTTATTATCAGTGAATGTCTGAGCTTAGGTATAAATATGTTCTGTTGTGTAATAGGCTCGAGGATTTATGATATAATTTCATATCTTTTCATACAGATGATTTTAGATTTTGATCCTTGAAGGTAAGTTGTTAGAAATAAGTAGATTAGATTTTTAAAAATATTTTTAAGATTAATTTGATAAGTAAAGTTTATTTCCAGACAAAATAATCAAGTATTGAAATTTCTGGTTGCATGACTGGATTCGAGAATCGAAACCGTGATTTTTGGTATGAATTTCTTGATTTTTAAGTTTTTGGTTGTCGAGTTAGAGCAAGTTGATCAGAAATTAAGTTTTGGTTGATCTCTGGAAATTGGAGGTTTTGGGAAGACTGAGTTTCAAGCAGGAGGTAGCTCGTGGATCGGTGATGGCGGGGAAAATATAGGATGAATTTTCTGATCGCCGTGGTTAGAGGGCGACTGAGATTTAGGGTTTTAGGGCTTGTTTTAGTGGACGTGAGTTTCGAGGCTGGATCGTTGTCATCAGGGGATCGAGTAGGACGGGACCTACGGGATTCGATGCAGCACATCGTGGTGCGACTCTAAGTGGAGTGGCACAATATCTGGTGAGCTGGTTGTCATCGGCAAAGCGATTATGTGTCGGAGAAGTGGGTTCCAGGGGGAGGTGATTAGTTCGATTTTTATTTAGGGTAGACAACGTCGATTTGGGTGCTCATCTTAGGTGGAGTGGTCAGCAATGATGTGTCAAGGGTTTTAGGGATGATCGGCCTCGTTTCGATTTGGTGTACATGTGCACGAGTGATGTTCGTGTCTGATGTTGTTTCTTAGATTGGGGAAGAAGCTCAAACTCGGGTTTGTTCTTGTGTTGCTTGCGTAATGACTCGATGTAACTGGAGGGTGGGAAAGACACGTAGTTTGGTTAGTTTTACTCGGGTTTTTGGTCAATTTTGCTCGGGTTAAATTTTAATGTTACCCAGCTTTTAAGTTTATTTAAAATCAAGTATTAAACCTTATCTAAAGGTGTTAGCTCAAAGAAAGTGTTAAACCTAGCTGTTTTTTTCCAAAGTGTTAACAAGTTTAAAAAAACGAGTTCCAAAGTTTTAAATGTTTTAAATTTGTGGTAATTAGACAATCATAAAATAGGTTAATCCTATCTGTTTTTCAAGGATAAATTTAATGATGAAATTTAATAAAGTATTAATTATTTAATAAGGGTGGTTAATTGATTTATGTTATCAATTAAGGAAACAATTAATTAATTCAATCATTAAATAATTAATAAGGGTTAAGTAATTTGAGTATTCAAATTTTAAGGATTTATTTATTAATATGATTAATTAATTAAAGTAATTAATATAAAGATGATTAATTAAAGATTAATCACTTAATGAAATTGATTTATGAGTATGGAAGTAATTAAAGGATAACTGCTTAATGTCATTTATTAAGGAAGGGGATAAATGGGAGATTACTAAATGTGGTTATTCAGTGATGATAATTACTTAAGGTAAGTAATTAAGGAGTAGTTATTTAGTGTAATTAGAAAGTATGTTTTAATTAAGGAAATTAATTAAAGGGTTAGTTAATTTATATGTGATTAATTATGGGATAATTAATCAATGTAAGTAAATACAGGATAATTAATTAGAATAATTAATTATGGATCAAGGCAATAAATTTGTGTTAATTAGGAGATTAATTAAAAGATAATTAATGAGAATGGTTAGATTAATTAATCTGTGTGATAATCAAGATATATTACTTAATGTAATTAAAGGTCAATTAATCAAGATGATAAATTAAGATTGATGATTAAGGAATGATTAATTAATTGGAATTGTAATTAATTAATGATAAGTAAGCAGAATTAAAGTAAACCGAGGAATTAAGTTGACAGAGATTAATTAAATAAATCTTGAGTATGGATAGTTGAATGATTCTGGATGATTTGATTGGTTGTTGTCTTTGATGGACAATTGAGATGTGCTGTGATATGGACATATTAAACTATGAATAATGTAGGTTATATATCTAAGTTAAGTTTGTTATGTGGTATGAGATCCAGAATTTGAATTGCATTGATTTAAACCTTAACAATGTGGATTAGAGATGACATTGGATTCGAAGAGACCGGGGTCGGGTATTAGCAAATGCCCGAAACCACTTCGATTTTTAGAAATTGATATGTGAAATCAATAAGCTAGAATGGAAATGATTAAGTGAATTGGACCATTTAATTTAAGCTTTGGTGCTTAGATATTGACATGTGAAATTATTGATGTCTATAACAATTTGTGAATTTGTAAATTGAAACGAGTTACCCGGGTTTTAAAATAAGTTTTATGACTTAGTATTACATATTATATGAATTTACTCACGCTAGTTTCCAGCCTGACCCGGGTGTTACTTTGATGTAATGCACGGGTCAAACCGAGTATTACAGATTCTCAGGTAAGGTCGTTCTGGAGCTCAGGAGGCGAGCTCGATGGTAGGAACGTATGGAGTGTATTCTGTTGAGAAATATTATAGTTTATCTGGAATAAGTTATTTTAATTGTCCAGTGATTGTGAAATGTTGTAACTCTGATGTATTAAAGTGTATTTGACTGATACAAGATCGCCAATAGAAAATTTCAAAGGCTTCCTACGATGATCGACATAAGATTTCTGCCTATTTTGAGCCTCTTTCATTTTCTGTCTAATAAAATCAATCCTCTAAGAAGATTCACGAATATAATCGGGACCTAGAACTAACTTTTCCCCTGATTCCAACCAACAAGATGGTGATCGATACGGTCTTCCGTAAAGAGCTTCGAAAGGAGCCATACCGATACTGGATTGAAAACTGTTGTTATAAAAGAATTCAACAAGAGATAAGTGGTCTTCCCAACTACCACCAATGTCAAAAAGTAATCTGATTAGACTTGATACGAATAAAATGGGCTGATTTGGTCAATCGGTCAACCAACACTCAAACACTAATATGGCCCGACCTCGAACAAGGTAGACCATCAATGAAGTCCATAGAAATTTGATCCCATTTCTAAAATGAAATCTCAAGAGGCTGCAAAAGACCACTAGGACGATGGGGTTCTGCTTTAATAAGTTGACAAGTCATGCACAACTCACATAACTAGCAACATCACGCTTCATACCCTCTCAAAAGTATAAGCGTTTCATATCAGCATACATCAAACTACTACCCGAATGGATAGTATACTTAGAACGATGATAGTCCTCAAGAATGTCATTTATAAGATTAGAAACATCAGGCACGATCAACCTTCCCTTCTTCCGAATACAATCATGAACATCAATATCGATCACTTCGGGATTCCAATTTACAACTCTGAATAAGATAAGAATAATCTGGATCTTGTTTCTGAGCATCGGCAACACGATCCAACAAACTAGGACGAGCTTCCATACTAAATAAAGGCATGGAAGAATTAGAAACTGAAGGACGGTCTCTAATATCCCAATAAGATAAAGCTTCCAATATATTCCTCTCTGCTAGCATCATGGAAACAACAACTTGTTGCTTGCGACCAAGCGCATCAGCAACTCGATTACCTTTACTAGGGGTATACTGAATATCAAGATCACATGAAGCTAGAAATTGGAGTCAACGCTATTGTCTCAAATTAAGTTTCTTCTAAGTGAATGGATACTTTAGAGATTTGTGATCAATGAAGAGAATAAAATGCTCGCCCAACAAATAATGTCGCCAAAGCTTTAGAGCAAAGACTATGGCGGCTAACTCCCAATCATGAGTAGCATAACGAATCTCATTAGGCTTTAGTTGTCTAGAAGCATAGGTAACAACTATCTTTTCTCATGAGAACAGCACCGAAACCAATACAGCTAGTGCTGGTACAAGTAATGAAGTCTTGATTCCCTTCGGGAACCACAAGGATAAGAGTATTGGAAAAGAGCTCTTTCAAATAATCTTGTTTCCTGAAAAGATAAAACTTCCAAAATTACAATTATCTTTATGAAATCATTTTCTAGAAATTTTTTACTTTTTATAGGTCAATTTATTGTGTCAAATTGTCTCATCAAAGCGTTTAGGAAATTCCTATCGAAAACGTTGATCAAGCGCATCGACCAGAATTCTTAAAGCACTCAATGGGAAATACAATCACAAAATCATCATTTATATGATAAACCCAATCCAATTATACTTGTAAATAAATCTTATGAAAAAGATTTGCAAAATTTTAAATTGCTGTTTTCATCCAAAATCAATAAATACACAAATGGAGTCATCGAGATACTCGTAGAATACTCGAATCATAAAATCGATGAAATAAGCTGGCAAACTGAATGACATAATAAGTCATTCATAAGAATCATAACGAGTGCAGAATGCGGTAAGTGGAATGCTAACTTCCGCAACTCGCAGCCAAATGAAAACCGGTAGCAAGATCGGGTTGGGAGAAGAGCTTAGCGCCACTTAACTGATCGAACATGTCGTCGATCCTAGGTAATGGATACCTATTTTTGATAGTGAGCTCGTTAAGATTGCGATAATCGATGCAAAGCCTAAGAGTACCATCTGGCTTCTTAACGAAGTCAACGGCGGCGCCCCAAGGAGATGAGCTAGAACGAATAAATCGTTTGGCTTCCAATTCAGATAATTGTTGCTTGAGTTCCTCATTTTACTTAGCAGATATCCTCGTGGGAGGATGACTGACAGGATGAGCACCAGAGATAAGATCAATACGGAACTCAATTGCCCTCTTCGACGGCAAACTCGAAATAGGCTCGAAGACACCAGAAAATCACAAACAGCTGAATATTAGCTATGATATCCTTCGATTCAAAGGAAGAAATGATAGCCTTCGAAGTATAATAGATAACTGCTCGATAGCATCGGGATGCTTGAGATATAAAATTCTTTCGGGACATAGGATTGAACTTCATAGTGGACGAGCCAATCCATTACCAAAATCATACCAAATAAAGATGATCCATAACATGCAGATTCACATGAAAGGAAAAGCCAAAAAGAATAATCTCAACATCAACACACAACAAACCAAGAGTAGTGAATCCACAAATAGGATTCACAATCCTCAAAGGGTCTCAAAGAGTAATAACATCCAAAGGAATAACATCAACCAGCTCCTTTGACACGAATGAATGTGATGCACCCGTATCAAAAAGAACTCTAATAGAACGACAATGAAATAAAATAAAACCTTCCAAAATAGAAGGAGTAAAACCTTTGGGTTGAGAAGAATCACCAGAAGCTTAAGCAACATTAAGCTTCCCAGATTTTTGAAACCCTTAGGAGCAATAAGACAATCAGAAACCCAATGTCCTACTTTCAAATCTAGATTGAAATGGAATTTAACAATTGGAATACTATGGAAATATGAAATATATTCCTAGGCATATTCCAACTTGTTAGAGAGGATAAAAGTTTAAGAACAACGAAGGAATAGATTAGAAAGGCATGAATAAAACCCTCGAATAGTTGTAACATATGTTCCATTCTGCTTCTGTTCTGTGTTTATTATAATTTGTCCTGATTCTCAGCTCTGATACCAAGCTGTGATGCCCCACCTCTATGCTCACAATAACAAAGGTTATTATAAGGAATAACGTCTGTTATTGCGAAGAATAAGGCTTGTTAGAAGCGACCATTCGTAAGTTATGCCTTAGACGAGTATTGATTACATCGATAGGAGTTGTGTAAATTACTCTCAAAGATATATATTCAATACAAATCTAAAACGAAACTACGATGGCTTACGAAAAATTCAAAACAACTCATAATAACAACAACACTGATAGTATAATCACATCAGAACTGAAATATCAGATATATAGCGGAAGATAAGTCTGGAATACATGCTACAACAATCGATGGTTCATAAACAAATGTACATTTACATGTCATCAACATACATGAGACGAGAATCAATAACCCAAAGTAACACATCGAAGTTTGGACAAAAGATGATGTGAAATCCCAAAAGCTGAAGCAGCAACAGAATCAGAGATAGCGATTATCCTGAAATAACTCGGTCTGACCCGAGTATTATTTAAAAGAAAATAATAAACGGATCAGTCTAATTTAAACTTCAGAAATAAGTGTATGATAAATAACACTTAAGCAAATAATCATAACCTCGAATGAGATTATACAACATAGATAATCAACATAGTTCAAATAAAGAAATCTCAATTTAAACTCCATCAAAATCACTAATCTCAAATGAGACTATTCAACATAATTAATCACCATATTTTAAATGAATAAGTCTCAATTTAAACTCCATCAAAATCAGCTTTTAAATCCCCAATTGAATTCAAAACAGCAATACGCAAATTTATAATCTCGGATGAGACTATACACAAAATTATAATCTCGGATGAGATTATACCCAAAGTTATAGTCTCGGGTGAGACTATACAACACAGTAATCAGCATAGTTTAAAGGAAGAAATCACATTAAACATCATCAAAATCAACTTCCAAATTCACAATTGAATTCAAAACAACAATACGCAGAATCTAGAAATCAAAATAAGATAACTAGAAAATCAACATAAAAGATGGATCGATCCCAGCAGATGGCGAGTTTTAGCTACGCCGCACGTGCATCTCATATGGCCGAAGCCTACCAAGCACTATATTTTTGGCGCCCAACAAATAACCTGAAGGTCCAACAAATGACCCGAAGGTCTAGTACTGGTATTGAACCGAAGGTCCAACATATGACCCAAAGGTCCAACAGAGTGGCTCGAAAGCCAAACAAAATCATAAAAATCATCAAAACAACAAATATTTCAATTAACGAGTCCGGAATTAACCGAAATAGTAAAAGTATGGTTCCATACTCCGTACTTTTGCTAAATCGTTTAAATATCTTCATCGTTTCATTGAAAGTGCAAAATTGTGTATTTAAAATAAATAACATTTTACGTTCTCAAACGGACAAGTCCGGAATTAACCGAATCGGTAAAAGTAAGGGTTCATAGTCCTTAATTTTGCTGAATCGTTTAAATCGCTTCCTCATTCTTTTGGAAGCGCAAATTGTAAATTTTTTGAAAACAATTTTATTTTAAAACGATTTTTAAAATGCATGATTAAAATAGCAACAACTACAGCAATTTCGACGAGAAAATTGCGCTTCACAAAACACCGTAAAAACGGATACCAAATCAGTACTGCGGGCTAACCGCTTGAAAAGTCACTTTAAATTAACGATTACTGACGTTAAAATAACAGTGAATTTTCATTCGTCAAAAATATCACCAAAACACCGCGCTTCAAAAATATAGCATCGGAATAAAAACATCGTTATAAAAATAACGGCAAAAAAATACGTTTTAAAAACGTAATACCGGTTCAACGTAAATTAAATAGTGGATCGCACCACTATACTCCTAAAACATTTCACTGCCACTTGCACGAAAATAATTTGGAAATGGACCTAGCCCTTGTGATATACGTGCTTTAGTGAAAATGCAACTTACACAAAAAATTTGCCTTGACAATATATATACACGCCAGGAGTGAAAACAAAATGGCTAGGCTATATATTACATGCAGTCACTTCAAAATGTAAACAAATAAAATATATTGAACTATATTTTCTTTGATGCAATTCAAACGTGGCACCACGCACTCCCTACATCAGGTACAATGACCTAGATTTTGCACACACTTTAATTTTGTATACATTCGTACCCTCCAATTTCTTTTTGACGTAAGTATGAAGTTCCAAAATAAAGACCTATACACATCTTTTTAGTGAATGCACTAATGATCTGGGCCACATTTCCAATATACTCCACTACTATGCACGCAAATAATGTTAAAAAATATGGTCTGGAACCACTTAAACATGCAAACCTGGAATTTGCTTTTGTGAAATGTATTATCACACTGAACATGCATGCAATTGATAACTATCGACCTAGGAAAACTAATTTCATGAATGCACTCAACTACACAAAGGTTTGAACATAGTTTCTATATCCTACAACTTGCATACAACTGAAGTTGACCAAGATAGTGACGGCCATACTTTTGTGTGTTACGTGAATACTTTTTTTTTTCAATAACAGGAATGCAAACTAAATTTTTCACAAAAAAAGAGATTACTATACACTTTATATCACAGTGACTTGGGCCGATTCTCTTTGTATTACAAACTACACACACTACTAGTCCCATAAACATAATATAAAATGACCTCATATGCAAACAAAAGAAAATTTGACAAGGCGATTGAATTATGTGCATGCACGCAATACAGGAGATGATAATATGAAAATGTCAGGGCTTATTCATTTTGCACGCACGTATGCAACATATGGACAGAACTATATTTACTTTTTTTTCCACTGACTTTAGACGCATGAACAATATAAAATGAGACCTGCACATATATTCATTTTTACTCTGCCATGAAATAAAGATGTTTGGATTCTATATTAACTTTTCATACACGCACAAAAATTTCAAAAGAATAGCCTACACAAATTTTTCCTTGCACAAGATGAATTATGTAAACAGGTGACCGCGCAACTCCAGATGCATGAATTAGAATGTTTAACAGGGATGTTTCACGTGTTAGCCATTATGTGAGCCTCACATTTTGATTTATACGCACGCAATTTATGAAGTTATCACACAATGACCAGACAACTACTACAAAATACACTTGAACTAAAATGGTTTGCCTGAGCTTACAATGCACGCAAATAACGAATGAGAATAAATTAGATAAGTGAGTTTGAACTCACCTTTAAATTCTCTTCACAATTCGCTAGCTACCGGAACCACCTAAAGCTATTCTTAGATCTGCCATTAATGTGCTTATACTCGGCCACTGGAGTTTAGTTTTTTTTTTTTTGAAAAAAATAAAGACTGACTCGAAATGGATGAAGGGTACAAATGCAATAGCTTTGAAAACAGGCTAGTCTACTCTTGCATTTAATGAAACGTGTATAAAGTAAGCAAAAAGGACTACTGCATAACAATGATGATGGCGTCAAACGTTTATAGTTTGCTTTTGCAAATCTTGTGTGTGACAGCAAGTTTTAATATTGTTTATAATTGGACCTTTATGTTTTCTTATAAAATGGATCTATGCCCTTTTTCACGTGTACGCAAATCAAAGTTTCTAACTTGAGTTGGCTATTTACAACCAACTTGTAAATGAATTTGCATCATTTAATAATTTTTAAAATTTTTGTTTAAGATATTTACTCCGACAGTAATTCAAAAATCACGGTCGTTATAGATTTTTAAAACATTTATTACAACGGTAATAAAATCACGGTCGTTACATATGACTTATAAATTGGAATGAAGATGATCTAAATTGTGAAGTTTTAAATCTGGGTCCAGAATTTGAAAATTGTTTCAAAGTGATAAAGAAATAATAAATAATATTATTTAATGTATTTGAATAAAAGGGTCCTATTTCAAACAAGAGTTGTTCGAAAATTTTAAAGGAATTTGTTTTGAATTAAAACCAAGGGTGGTTTAAAATTTAAAATTTGGCTTGGTGGGCCAAGAAGTAAATATGTATATATATGTGTGGATATACATAATATCGAAGATGATTTGAAAGTGATGAGTTATGATTTTCCTTTATGTGTGATGTAAAAACCCAAAGTAAAATAAGTTTTTGAACTTTTAAGTAATAGAAATTTGAAATTTGAATTGGAGAATTCAAATTTTGAGTGGGATTATTGGGATTAAATTGAATTTAACTTAGAAAATGTTAAATAAGTTTGAATGAACAACGTGATTTGGAAATTTCAAAATGAAAATTGAGATTTAACTTGGAAAGTTAAATGGTTGATTTGAATTTGGGGTTTGTGTGATCTCAAAATGGGTTTGAGATCTGGAAATTTAAAATGGATGGATGTTTTAAAGGGTTTGGATGATATCATTCTGTTGTTATTAATAATCTATAAATTGTGAATTGGATTTGTTTAAATGAGTGAAGAAATGGATTGTGGTAATATATCCATTATAGAGATAAATAAAATTTAACTTAAATTTGAAATGAAGGATGTGGAATTCCTTAGAACTTAAGATTTGAATGTTAAGAATTGAATTTGTAAATTAAGATTGTTTTGAACTCTTATTTGAACCTTGTAATGAGTTAAGTAAAGATAATTTAAAATGGAATTTTGAAATTTGGACTTAGAATTATATTGTTTAAAGACTTTAAATAAAGGTTAATTTGGTTTAAGAGGTTAAACCAACATTTGAAATTTAACTTAGATTTATATTATTCGAGATGATTTAAAGTAAGATTGAATTTCAAATTAGTTCAAATTGAAATTTGATTTAAATAATTTGGATTTATGATTAAAGTTGGATAGTTTTAAATTCAAATGGATTTTGATTTGAACTAGGAAAGAATCAAGGATAATTCAACTTGAATTGGGATTAAATACAAACTTGAGTTGAAATGAATTGGAAATTGGTTTAATTTGAAATTTATTTGAATTAATTGGAATTATGATGGAGGATGGATAAGTTTAAAAGTTCAAATGGAAATTTGAATTGGATAATTTGAAATGAAATTGAAGTTAAATGAGTTCAAATTCAAATAGGAAGTTGATTTGAATTTGGGATGAGAATGGAAGTTAACTTAATTTGAATTGAAATTGAAAGTTAACTGAAAATTGGCAGTTGATTGGAATTGGGATCAATTCAAACTGGAATTGAATCAATTTAAATAGAAATGGAAATTTAAATTGAATTGATGGGAATATAGATTGGGAATTGAACAGTTTGGCTCTGGACTATTTTCAATATAAATTATTTTAATATAAACTTATTTTTCTAAGGTATTTATATATACAATCTTTTTTTTTTAAACCTCAAACTATTTTATACTTATTTTATAATTATTTTTGAAACTATTTAACTATTTTATAATTATTTTACAATCTTTTAACTATTTTATAACTATTTTATCATTATTTAACTATTTTACAGATATTTTACAAACTAATAATTATTTTTCAACTACTTATCTACTTTTAAACTTTTCAAGCTATTTTCTAAATTTAAGCTGGACAGAGTTCAAACTGTTTATGATTAGATATCCATTTGAGATAAGAACTGAGGTAATAATCCAAATGAGGATTTAAGCAATTGTGATAAGTGAATGGAAATCAAAGTGAAGGTGAATAGAAATAAAATTGATTTGGCTAATAACCAATAAAGATAAATACGTAGGATGTACGTATACTGTTCTATTCGCATAGTGATTTGATCCAGATTCGAGCACAGAATTTCGAGATAGTTATATGGATCAGAGTTGGGATTTTTCAATCGATTTTCAACTACGAACCTGGATATAGATTTTTGATTGGTTGTGGATATTCTCTATCATAGTTAGGCTATGCAAGGTGAATGACGGTTTCTAACTAAGAAACCAGATCTGAGTCCGCACTAGGAAGTCAGGTGGACGATACTAGCTCGGAAGTGAAATTGTGTGATCGAGTGAGCGATCAGATTGACATAGTGTGTGGATGATATGTGTACATCATACGGGTTTGAATGAAATTGATACTGGGAATTTATGGATAAGAAATGTGGAATGATTTTTGAAATGAATGGTATATTTTGTGAAATATATGATGAAATAAAATGGAAATTGGATATTTCCATGATAGAAATTTACTTTATGAAAGTAAGTAATATGGTAAGTGACTTTATAGAGTAATCAAATTTGAATATTTGATTTGGAATAAACAAAGTTATATATCTTTGCTATATAAGATAAATCTCCCCTTGCCGAATCTTTTGCCAGAAGAAAAGGGTTTTTGAAAGTAGTTGAAGTATAAAAGGGGAATTTGCACAAGTTTAAAGTGATCCAAAGATTTTTTTTTAAAGTAATATATATATATATATATATATATATATATATATATATATATATAAAGGCTCTTATGAGAATGCTTTTGAGAAAAGGTTTTTGGAGCCTATGAATTTGGAAAGGCTTTTGATTTTTGGAAAAAATCAATTTTGGAGATTTGGAAAGCCTAGTTGAGATTTATCGATTTTGGGATAATCGATTTTGTGAAAAGGAGATTTATATTAGATTCATACTAGGTGTATGATTTGAAAGATACCATATGTGTATGTATAAAGTGTTTTGAAAATGTCTTTGGAGAAAAAGACGCTCCCTTGAAATGAACTATATAGGAGTACCACAGGATGGTACTGCCTTGAACCCTAAGGGGGTTCTAAAGTTGATCATGTGAGGAGTCCGGACAAAATTAGTTCCTGAGGATTATGTGTAATGTGCAGCGAAAGTCGAGGGCGCTGATGCCTACAGAGGCATTTGGGTTATGCTGTGACGACAGTGTAACTCGATGTCACTGCGATCTACTATAGACCATAGCGTAAGTCGTGTGTGCTGCTGAGAGCCAACAGTCTACGTTTGATTTTATATCGGTAGACTGCGACCTATGGTGACATAGCGGAAGTCGTGTGTGCTGTTGAGAGCCAACAGTCTACGTTTGATTTTACATCGGTAGACTGCGACCTATGTGGGAGTGGTGAAGTTTCATTTGGCAGCGAAAATTGAGGGAGATGATGCCTACAGTGACATGGACTTTTGTTGTGATGGCAACGTAACCCTGCAATGTAACTGCGATCTGTGGCGAGTTCCATGACGTAATCGAGGGGCGCAGAGTGCCTACAGTTACATGGACTTTTGCTACGACGGCAACGTAACCCGGGATGTAACTGCGACCATGGATGGGGGTGATAATTTCCAAAGCATTCTCACCAAAGATATTTCCTCTATTTTCAAAAATGTTTTTGATATTTTCAATAAAATTATTTTCCAAGTATTTTCACTAGGTGTTGAAATGAGTCTGCTAAGTACTTATAGATTTTCAGTCCAACGCCTGATCAACGTATGACCGAATTTCTGTGAGAACGATGATGGACGTGTTGAAACATCGAGTTATAAAGGTATCTTTATAAAAACTATTTTATAATATTTTAAAACGTTTTAAATTTTATCAAAGAGTAATTTTTTCTAATAATAATCATTTTAATGAATTCCGGCTTCGTTCCTTTTCGAGGAAGAGAAGATTCTAAGTGGGGAGGAATGTGATATCCCGGAATTTCAAACCAAATTTAAATGAGATAATCTCCGTCATAAAATTAATTAAAATTGATAAAATTGTCATTTTAAACAATAATAATAATAATTGTGTTGTATATATATATAGATTTTAAATAGAAATATTATATACAAATGGAATTTGGATTTGTTAAAATAATGTGTATCTATCAATTGGATTTTTTAAATTGAATTTGAAACTTAATTTGAATTTGGATATTTAAATTGAAATTCAAAAGTTAGTTATTTATATCTTAAATCATACTCTGGTTTTAAAATGTATTTTCATGATTTTATTTAGAACATAAAATTGTTTTATATTATTTTTTTTTTAAAGAGATTTATTTATATAAATTAAACATGTATTTATAAATTAGAAAAATTAATTATAAAAGCTTTATTAAATATTTAAAAATTTAATTATGCATGAAGATACATATGTTAACTTGTAATCACTCCTAAATACATATGTTAAGAAATTAAATGAGTTTAGTGACAAGTGTCATTTCTATTCTAAATTTTCTTTTATTTTTATAAATCTAATTTAAACTTATATAAACAAACAACTTCGTCTTCATTTCTTTTTTTTCTATCTTCCTTCCAAATTCTAAGAGCCAAAGGCTGCAACCATTTTACAAACCAAAGAGAAAATTACCAAAACCTGTAACCAAAACCAGGTACTTATTCAAACTGCATATTCAACCAGATCAAGCAAAGATCATCAGGAATCAAAGCAACAACCATTCAACTATTACAAATCTGAAGCAAATTCATATCAATTTCTTTCAAAAACAAACAATAATAAAACATGGAAGCAAAGGAGGATCAAAGTGCTGGCATAACAACTCAACAGAGATGTTGTTCAAAGTTGTACCTCTGTTTCCAAAATCGGTGAGTAAATATCACCTTCTACCCAACTTATCTCTGTTTTATCTTGATGCTTGTGATAAGATTTAGAGTAATGTTGTAGGTATGATATTATGGATAGATTTAAACTCTTGCATGTATATAAATTTTATTTATTTATTATCAGTGAATGTCTGAGCTTAGGTATAAAATATGTTCTGTTGTGTAATAGGCTTCAGGATTTATGATATAATTTCATATCTTTTCATATAGATGATTTTAGATTTTGATCCTTGAAGATAAATTGTTAGAAATAACTAGATTAGATTTTTAAAAATATTTTCAAGATTAATTTGTTAAGTAAAGTTTCAGAAAATCAAGAAACACGATAAAGTTTATTTCCAGACAAAATAATCAAGTATTGGAATTTTTGGTTTTGATTACATGACTAGATTCGAGAATCGAAACCCTGATTTTTGGTATGAATTTTTTGATTTTTAAGTTTTTGGTTGTCGAGTTAGAGCAAGTTGATCAGAAATTAAGTTTCGGTTGATCTCTGGCAACTGGAGGTTTTGGGAAGATCGAGTTTCAAGCAGGAGGTAGCTCGTGGATCAGTGATGGCAGGGAAAATACAGGACGAATTTTCCGATCGCCGTGATTAGAGGGCGACTGAGATGTAGGGTTTTAGGGCTTGTATTAGTGGATGTGAGTTTCGAGGCTGGATCATCGTCATCATAGGATCGAGTAGGACGGGACCTAGGGGATTCCATGCAGCACGTCGTGGTGCGACTCTGAGTGGAGTGGCACAATATCTGGTGAGCTGGTTGTCATCGGCGAAGCGATTATGTGTCGGAGAAGTGGGTTCCAGGGGGAGGTGATTAGTTCGATTTTTATTTAGGGTAGACAACGTCGATCTGGTTGCTCTTCTGAGGTGGAGTGGTCAGCGATGATGTGTTAGGGGTCTTAGGGATGATCGGTGTCGTTCTGATTTGGTGTACATGTGCACGAGTGATGTTCGTGTCTGATGTTGTTTCTTAGATTGGGGAAGAAGCTCGAACTAGGGTTTTTTCTCATGTTGCTTACGTAATGACTCGAAGTAACCGGAGGGTGGGAAAGATACGGAGTTTGGTTAGTTTTACTCGGGTTTTTGGTCAATTTTGCTCGGGTTAAAATTTGATGTTACCCGGCTTTTAAGTTTATTTAAAATCAAGTATTAAACCTTATCTAAAGGTGTTAGTTTAAAGAAAGTGTTAAACCTAGCTGTTTTTTTCCAAAGTGTTAACAAGTTTAAAAAAACGAGTTCCAAAGTTTTAAATGTTTTAAATTTATAGTAATTAGATAATTATAAAATAGGTTAATCCTATCCGTTTTTCAAGGATAAATTTAATGATGAAATTTAATAAAGTATTAATTATTTAATAAGGGTGGTTAATTGATTTATGTTATCAATTAAGGAAACAATTAATTAGTTCAATCATTAGATAATTAATAAGGGTTAAGTAATTTGAGTATTCAAATTTTAAGGATTTATTTGTTAATATGATTAATTAATTAAAGTAATTAATATAAAGATGATTAATTAAAGACTAATCACTTAATGAAATTAATTTATGAGTATGAAAGTTATTTTAATTGTACAGTGATTGTGAAATGTTGTAACTCTGATGCATTGAAGTGTATTTGACTGATACAACTTTCTTTGATTAAAGAATATTATTTGATATTATATTTTATCCACTGCGAATATGAGATTCTGAGTTTGGTTTTTCTGTTTCTTCTTCTTCTATCTCTTTCTTCTTTCCTTAACTATCTGAAATTTTCGGGATCGAAAATTTCGGGTTGCTACAGCCTACATACCCATCATAGGATCAAGTCCAACGTAGTTCGTTTTATACTAATAAAAAAAGATCAACTAAGGCTAATTATATAAAAGGGATACTCACAATCACAAACTTGGTACCACGATATATAATTATAATCAACATGCCATCCGAGGAAATAAAAAATTAAATAGCTAGAAAGCTCGTTACTTTATAATGATGATATTGATGATGATATATAACCATTACCATAATGTAGATAATAACAATGCTAGTAATAACGCTCATGTCTACATGATTTCAAAAATGTGGTATGCTTGGTATATAGAGGCTAACAAAGCTATCGACATGGACTAAGTGAAGCTGTTGTGCTTTGCACAATCATATTGTTGGAACTAGGTCCATACTTAATGGGCCAAATGAGTGGATTTCAAATTTTTTTACCATTTTAGATCTTATTAGGCGTATGAATTCTAAATTGATTTAGATCCGATCTAAATAAATTTTAAATAAAATCATGGTTTTATTTTATTTATTTGTTATCCGCCAGCCTTTTGTTTAGGCAGAATCCGGACAGATATAAATTAGAGTTACTAAGGCGGAAAGCTCGGAGAGATAGCCCAGGAGACCAGAAACCAAACTTAGATGGGATCACAAAGCCAGAACTATGACAACCCAAGATAACAAGATAGTGGGATTCCCAGTGTTTGGGGTCGATACCAATTGCCAAATAAGACTTGAGAGGACCCAATCTTCTAACTACATGCTTATCTTGGTGCCCATAGCCTATTTTCGAAGTTTGTTTTTGATTCAATGCAATTCTCCATCGATCTCCATTAACATGTGAAACTGCAACTTTGTTCTCTTTCAACTCAATTATTTGAACTCAAAAGCAAGCTAATATTGGTGCAAACGACTTGAAATCACAAATCTAACTACAAGATAATCCAAAGCAAGCAGTCGAAGGCACCAAATGTGATGAACTTGGGGACCAGTACTGAGTCCCACTCGAGGACCGATACCGAATCCTACATATTGCTTAGGTCGTGCTTATGATTTTGGGAAAATCGGTCAAGTTCGTGCACAACGGTTTGGAGATATTTTAGACAAGTTTTTGGGCTTCCTACCTCTATAACTAGAGGGGTAGGGCTCATTTTTCAAGATATTTTGGTTCTAACTTCGTTATTTCTTATATTATTGTAACTTTGAAATTCTAAATGTTGGAGTTGTACCGACCCCAAGAACTTCTTCCTTCAAATCATTAATAAGCAATAAAACTTTAAAGTGGACATCGACCTTGCTTTGTCGAACCACTATAACGATTGTGGCTTATTTATTTTCTCATTTTCATTTACTTTTCTTTATTGAATCTCCATTACATAAACTTTTGGGTGTTTGTGCCATTTTTGGTTCAAACATTTTAGTGCTTTCACAGAGAAGGGTCATATTCTCAGGCCATTTGGATCCATCATCTATTATTGGATTCCTATATCTAAGAGGTAGATCAAATTTCTCTATCTCTTAATTTTACAACTCATATTTGCAAAGGTTTACTATATGCTTTCTGCCATGGCCCCATCAAGAAGAGATCGTTCTACCAATTTCGGAGCTAATATTGAAGTTGAGAATCAAAATCCTCAGTAAGAAGATAGAGTTGTCCAACCAACTCAACTCAAGATCCAGGCTCCAACTGAAGTAGTGACTAGAATGGAAATGGTATAATGATGAAGCAGATAGAAGACAGATTCTAAGCTAGCCAACTGGAGATGAACAACACAATGCAACAGAGCCTTATGCTGCTGAATGAGCTGACTCAAAACAGTTCCATACGGAGCAGAAGGGATACCAGCCCAGAATCAGAGAGTTATTCTTTATCCAAGTGAAGACGGAGGGAAGGATGGTAGAAGAAAACTCAGTACGTTGCTGGAACTTCTACGCAAGGAAGAGAAGGAGCCATAAGCTCAAATCCAGGGATCGGTACAGACCCCCACTTAGGACTCGATACCGACCCTTAAAATGGTGGGCCTAGGTCCCATATTCTAGTAGGCGGCGTAGATGTTATCCCTGGATGTGTCGTTGAAGGTCTGAATCTAGAAAATCATAATATTGTTGATGATGTTGATCATGGGAATCAAACAAAGGGAATGATGGACGAATGGGTCTCTCAGAGTTTGGGGAGTCTATGTATCAAGCATCTTCTCGAGAGCGTTCGCTCGGCTGGACACTTTGGGCTGGACCTAATCACTACCGTTCAATCGAACCTATTGATTCTGGTTATTGGGAGGATATGGTTAGGAGGTTGGTTAGTGAAAACAGATCCAGAATTAATGATGATTAGGGAAATTATGCAAGTTGGAACCCGTTTATAGAGGAAATCCTTCACACGAGATACCCCTAGAGATTCTGCATGCTAATGATGCTGTTGTATGAAGGAACGACGATTTCTTGGCAGCACTTATTGAGATATGAATGGCATATGGATTCAGCTTGGGCTTCGGATGTTATGAAGTGCGGTTGTTTCCCAATTTTCTTAGAAGGGGTGGCTATGATGTGTTCACTCGACTTCTGTTGAGGTTTACATCTTCTTTTATTGCATTGTCACGAAAGTTCATGGCGCAATTCCTTTAGCACACCTCACGTCTGAAATACGTGATGTTATTGTCTAAAGTTTACCAAGCTGAAGGTGTGTCAATGAGGGACTATTTGAATCGGTTCCATATAGCTGTAAAGGAGATAACAGATCCTAAGAAAGATATAGGGTTGATGGCGCTCTGTAGAGGAATTCATCCCGACTTAGATTTTGAGGATTGAATAAAAAGAAAGCAACCACCAACAATGGAAGCTTTCTATGTGAAAGGTAATGAGTATTTGCATTGGGAGGATGCGCATACGGATCCATGGAGGGCCGATGCTGGAAATTCGAATAAACTGATTCAAAATAAAATTACCGTAAAGAAATCTAAAGGTGATCTGGGAATGTTGGTGTAAAAGTTGGTAACCAGAACAAAGGAGGAAAATAAAACAATAATGGGGTAAAGAAGGGAAAGCCAGATAATAGTTGTTTCAGAGGTCCCAAATATGAAAATTATACTAATTGAAAAACTCCATAGAAAACATCTATCTAGCTACTTAGAATACCAAATCGTATAAGAAGTCGGCTCCTAGAGAGTCAACTAAGAAGGAAAGGAAATCGAGCAAGTTCTGTACATTCCATGAGACTCACGGTGATAATACTGATGAGTGCAGGCGTTTGCACGACATGATTGAAGATTTAATAAGAAAAATGAAAGTGCAACAATGCGTGAAAGCCCTATAAGATGGCGGGCAAGGAAATTCTGGCACCCTGGGTCATCTTTCCAATGGGGGCAAGCTGAGCCTGGTGCTGATGCATTAAAGTAACTAGAAAAATGATTAGTGATTAACACAATCATCAGCGGGCCCCATCCTACCGATAAGAGTTTTGTGGAAATGGATAGATATATTGGAGCTCTAAAACATGCTGGGAATGAAAGTTGCTACACTGATGAGGATGGAGCTCTGGCAAAACAATCTTGGATCATGGTGGACGGTATTGTCTTTCGAAATAAGGATGCTGACAGAGTGGAGGCTTCGACATTTGACCCTCTCGCAATCTCAGTCGCGATAGGTTCTACTGTTGTACAAAAGGTGCTTATTGAATGTGGGAGTTCAGTCAATATTTTGTTCAAAAAAACTTTCGATCAAATGAAGTAGGAGGAGAGAGATTTGAAGCCTTGTAGATCTCGTATATAGTGGTTCAACGGGATGGCTACTGAAGCTGTAGGATATGTCGAATTACTGGTGGATCTCGGTAAGGGTGACCGCAGGCAATTGTGGTTCGTGCCATTTTTAGTGTTGGATATTTATTCTACTATAATGCATTCTCGGGCCTACCGGCCTTAGCTGAATTTAGAGCGGTCGTCGCTTCCTGGTGTTTAACTATGAAATTCTCTACAGACAATGGAATGGGGATCGTGCATGGAGACTAAGAGGCTGGCCACGGGCGCTATGTCATTAAACTGAAGGAAGCAAGGCGTAAGGAGAAAGGAAAGAGTGTAGAGGGATCCTTTGCATAAAGGCTTTAAACGCATAGCAACTACGGCCTGAGCCCCGGTTTAGGCAAACTAGTCGGCTATACGATGACATGGACTGATGAAAAGAACCGGAAGGGGGACGAGAAGCTCCTGTTGAGTTAACAATTGCTGTTCCAGTCAATACAGATGACTCAAGTAAAGTCCTGAAGGTTGGATCTCATCTCGGTACTAGTGTGATGAGGGAATTAGTCAGTTTTCTCTAGGAAAACCAGGATGTGTTTGGCTGGAGGAACTCAGACATGTATGGGATCTCGCCTAGGATAGCAAGTCATGCATTAAACATCAATCCCAAATTCGTTCCTATGAAATAAAAACTCCATAGCCTGGGTCTAGAGAGACACGTTTCCCTCAAGTATGAAGCAGATAAGCTGAAGGACAATGGCTTTATCCAAGATGGTCTATACCCGAATTAGGTTTCTAAACCTATTTTGATGAAGAAAGCGAAAGGGAAGTGGAGGTCATCATCGACTATTTAGGCTTGAATAAAGTGTGCCTGAAGGACAACTTTCCTCTTCCAAGGATAAATCAGTTGGTGCACTCGACCACAGGACACGAGCTATTCTTCTTTATGGATGTGTATTATGAGACAATCAAATCTTGATGCACTTCCCAGATCAAGAACACACTAGCTATATTACCGATTTTAGAATCTATTGCTATCTGGTCATGCCCTTCAGATTAAAGAACGCAGGAGCGACTTACCAAAGACTTATGAACTAGATGTTTAAGGACCAGATTGGACGACCAATGGAGGTTTGCATGGACGATACGCTTATGAAGTCTCCGCGTTCGAGTAATTAAATTAATGATCTGGTGGAGATATTTGATGTCCTCTGATTGTACAGAAATAAACTCAATCCCTTGGAATGTTCTTTTGGCGTGGCGTGAAGGAAATTCTTGGGTTTCATTGTCAACTCCCATGGGATTGAGGCCAACCAAGAAAAGTCCAAGGCTTTGAAAGAAATTGAAGCATCAAAGACGACCGAGAAGGCCCAAAGCTTGAATGGGAAGGTCGCTGCCCGAAGTCGGTTCATTTCTAAGGCCACTAGCAAATGCGTCCCTATCTTCAAGGTGATCAAGAAGGGAAAGAGAAACTTCGAGTGGAATCAAGACTGCAAAGACATATTCCAGGCTCTGATGAATCACTTGGATAGGCCTCCCATTCTCCTGACACCGATGGATGATTAGAATTTATTCTTATATCTAGCGGTACCGGAGTATGCCCTAAGCACCGCACCGGTACACGGGAATCCCTCATCCAACGACTACTATACTATATCAGCAAGTTGTTGACGGGAGTAGAAAGAAACTATTCGAGGTTGGAAAAGCTCGCTTACTTCCTGTTGATCGCTTCTAGAAAGCTTCGCCGTTATTCCCAGGCTCATTTGATCAATGTCATTACCGACCATTCTTTACGACAAGTCTTGCATGACCTAAGACTTTCGAAAGGCTGTTGGAATGGAACATTGAATTGAAATAATATGACATCACCTTTCACCCTCGGAGGTCAATGTAGGGTCAAGCCTTAGAGGAGTTTATAGTTGAGTTTACTGTATGAGATGATCCTCTAGAGAGCAGCGGAGAAAAGGAAGTTGAATGGAAAATTTACACAGATAGTGCATCTAATGATAGATGTTCTAGTGCTGGAGTCATGCTTGTCACTTCCGAAGAACAACCGATCAGCTATGCCTTAAAACTCGATTTTCCTGCAATAAAAAATCAAGCTAAATACATGGCCTTGATTGCATGACTCAAGATCGCCAAGGAACTGGGAATAAAGACTTTATGCTTTTTCTGTTACTCGTAGCTAGTGGTATGCTAAGTTTGAAAAGAGTATCAAGAGAAACGAGAAAGGCTAGTTCCCTGTGTAAACCAGGTTTTAAAGTTGCTTGACGACTTTGAATATTACATGATCACTCATATTCCAAGAGAGGAGAATGAGAAAGCGAACTCACTTGCTAAGTTGTCCGGAGATGCATAGCCCATGATCCTGATTCCAATGGAAGTACTTTCAGCTTCGAGCATCAACTAGATGGATGTCGAGGATCTTCGAAACTAAGCCTGAAGGGGAGTCATCGATGACTTCAATTCGAGGTTATTTGCAAAGAGGGATCCTTCCGAAGAGAAAGAATGAACGATGTAAAATCCTTCGCCAAGCTTCAATATCATCATGCAAGAACGATTATTATATTGTAATGTTTTCTTTATCCTCATGCTTCAGTGTGTGGCTCACGACGAGGCAAAACAATTCCTAAGAGAAGTCAATATGGGAGCTTATGGGGACCGTTGTGGGGAAAATCCTAGCAAAGAAGATTCATCAATACTGGTACTTTCGGCCAACTATCAATTGAGATAGTGTATAGTTAATATCAATCTACTGTCCTTGGCAATAGGGTATAATGCAGTCAATATCAATCTACTATCCTTGGCAATGCCATTGGGACGAAGCTTTAAAACACAGTCTAAAAGCTACTGCACTAGACTCATCCTACGCAAAACCTTTTCAAGGTAAGTTCATCATTGTAGAGTTAAACCAATATCAATATCATGTTTATTAATTGTATAAATAAAATTTCACATTACATTTGTACAAACCAGCAAGAAACCATTTCATCTCCACTTGATTTGAAGGATACTGACCATACCGTTGACGTATGCCTACTGACAAGCAAAATAAGAAGATTAATAAACAGATTCTAGAATCTAAGAACAAATCAGATCCTAAATTTACAGTGAAAAACATACATTGGACAAACTTACTTTCAGCTGGAAAAAACTGTACAAGTTTACAGTGAAGTTTTCTATAAACAACCTGTTAGCTTCTTTTAATGTTTGCACACAATGCCAGTCGTCACTATCCCCATCCTCTACCCATACCTGGTAGCACAAATAAAGGGCATTTCAAAACCATTAGACACAATTAAGTAAGCCAGAATACACATCTGTACTTCAACCACTGTTTGCGCAAAAAATGGACAAACATCCCAAAGTCGTACGATTTAGTTGATTATATGTTGTTCTTAGCGATTTGAGTGATTTATGCAAATATGTAAAAAGCATGGACTAAACTGTAAAAGACACACAGATTTATAGTGGTTCGGCCAGAACGTGCCTACGTCCACTTTATATGTTATTCTCCTTTTCTCCTCAGATTACAAGTACAAAGCTTTGTATACAAGTATATGAAAGTTGTTTGAAAGTTCCTTCCGTGCTTGAGCACTCAAACTTGTCTCTGCCATTGTTGTACCCCTACCCCTCTATTTATAGAGTGAGGCTGGGGGCAGGGGTCTTGGATGTATATAGCTGCTGGTGGGCCTGGGCTGAAGCAATCTAGTCTGACACATCTGGTTCGGCGGAGCTTGGTTCGGTCGTAGCTGGGATGGTTGGACCGGTGGCATGTGGTTCGGTGGAGCATGGAAGTGGAGTTGGTTCGGTGATGAGTTTGGAGGCATGTTTGGCCGAATGAGATTTGGAGCTCTAAATGCCGAATGAGTTTGTTGTTACCAAAGTACCGAATGGCTTACGTGCCGAATGTGGTTCCGCCGAATGGACTCTCGCATGGCTTCACCGAATGAACTTTTATATTTGAACCTTGAGTGAAATCCCTGACTTATGTACGCTTGCTTGCTTCTTCTTGGTTTGGTCGTGGTGGAAATGCACACAACATTGATATTCCAGTTTTGACCAAAAAATGGGATAACACTTTGCCCCCCAAAATATGCCTTGCGATAGGAAGGCGTGTTTGTAATGCCATGAGTTGGATGTTCATATCCCGTTGATGTCCTTGCGGTAGGAAGACGTGTTTTGTAATGCCATGAGCTGGATGTTCATATCCTGTTGACAACCTGTAAAGAGCTTGATATTTTATATGGCCCCAAATGACGACCGTTCGGGATCGAGCTATTTGGGATGAAGCGCGGCCGTTCATGGTCAAGCGCCTAACTTCAAATGACGACCGTTCGCGATCGAGTCATTTGAGGTGAAGTGCGACCGTTCACGGTCAAGCGTCTAAATCCATGCGACGATCGTTCGAGATCGAGTCATTTGCGGTGGAATGTGATCGTTCACGGTCAAGCGCTTTACTTCAAATGACGACCGTTCGGGATCGAGCCATTCGAGGTAAAGTGCGACCGAGCCCGGTCAGAGGGCGGACCTCAAATGGCGACCGTTCGCGATCAAGCCACTTGGGGTGAAATGTGACCGTTCACGGCCGGTGCCGTTCGCAGCAAAAGATGAAATGGGACCGTTCGCGGTCAAGCGCCTTACTTCGGATGACGATCGTTCGAGATCGAGCCATTCGTGGTAAGGTGCGACTGTTGGCGGTCAGGGGGTGGACCTCAAATGGCGACCTTTCGCGATTGAGCCATTTGTGGCGAGATGAGTTGTGCCGTTCGAGGCGAGTTTGTAACTGTTCGAAGTCGGGTGCCGTTCGAGGCGAATTGTGACCGTTCGCGATCGGGTGCCGTTCGAGGCGAATTGTGACTGTTCGAAGTCGGGTGCCGTTCGAGGCGAATTGGTGTGCCCGGGGGGGACTTAATAATATCAGTGTCGGAGTTATTGTTTGGGGGAGTTTCCGAATCAAAGACTTCGGCAGTTCGCTGCCATGCAAGAGGTGCTCGTAGACCGTTCGCGATCCACGGGCATACAAGTAAATTTGCAAATATCAAAGTAATAATCATCTGAATCTTACAGCAGAAATGTCCAAACAGGAAGAATTTAAATGTTCAAATCAAAATCAAAGCAAAAAGCAGAATGAAGATGTCAAAGCGTAAACTCTTACTATAACGCGGCTGGTAATCATTCAGAGCATGCCTATGGATAGTGCGCGATCGCTTACATGTGTAAATGATCTAACCGTGCTAGTGAGAGGTTTGCGACTTGTTCATCGCTTTCGACCTGCCCCCCGAGTTCAAGAGGGAATTTTACCTGCCCCCTGGATGAGCGTTCATTCCTTACCAGGTTGCTCAGAGGCCCCTATCTCTCTCTCTGGGATTGGATTAACATGCTTCAAGTGTGGTGCCCCCATGCAGGATCGATGTCTGATTAGCTTCTGAAGAAGCCTCTTGATTTTCCTTCATGTTCACATCTCTCTGGCCTTGGCCTTCTGCTTGATTGTCTCGCCATGACTCTTCCAATCTGAATTTCTAAACTCTCATATTCAAATTCCAAGCGGTAGGTCTTTGAGTTCAACTCTCAATGAAAGCACCAAAATGTTTGCGCAAAAAATAGGCAAACACCCCAAAGTCATACGATTTAGTTGATTATATGTTGTTCTTAGCGATTTGAGTGATTTATGCAAATATGTAAAAAGCAGGGACTAAACTGTAAAAGACACACAGATTTATAGTGGTTCGGCCAGAACGTGCCTACGTCCACTTTATATGTTATTCTCCTTTTCTCCTCAGATTACAAGTACAAAGCTTTGTATACAAGTATATGAAAGTTGTTTGAAAGTTCTTTCCGTGCTTGAGCTCTCAAACTTGTCTCTGCCATTGTTGTACCCCTGCCCCTCTATTTATAGAGTGAGGCTGGGGGCAGGAGTCTTGGATGTATATAGCTGCTGGTGGGCCTGGGCTGAAGCAATCTAGCCTGACACATCTGGTTCGACGGAGCTTGGTTCGGTCGTAGCTGGGATGGTTGGACCGGTGGCATGTGGTTCGATGGAGCATGGAAGTGGAGTTGGTTCGGTGATGAGTTTGGAGGCATGTTTGGCCGAATGAGATTTGGAGCTCTAAATGCCGAATGAGTTTGTTGTTACCAAAGTACCGAATGGCTTACGTGCCAAATGTGGTTCCGCCGAATGGACTCTCGCATGGCTTCACCGAATGAACTTTTATATTTGAACCTTGAGTGAAATCCCTGACTTATGTACGCTTGCTTGCTTCTTCTTGATTTGGTCGTGGTGGAAATGCACACAACATTGATATTCCAGTTTTGACCAAAAAATGGGATAATAACCACATAAAAACAACAAAAATTATTGCACCTTAGTAGAATTTTCTTGACTAATAGAAATAAGAACATCATAAAATGGATGCCATTACACCATCTTTACATCTTGTGTGTGACCCTATGGTACTGAAACGCATTCAAAATCATTACCAGGCTGTATTTCCCAGATCCAAACGGACTTATCGCGGCCACATGCTGCAAGCAGAGACCCAAAAGCACTCCAAGATAAACTTTTAACTTCATTTTCATGACCCTGATAGCAAAGACAGTGAAGAATTTATCAGCTTTGTACATATTCTTATTCATGTAAGGTATGGCTAGTGCTTGAGTTAAAAAGCCAAGGCCTAAGGTCAGTAGCTGACAATTTCCTCTTGGGAACCCTACATCTGATTCTTCTTACTACATTGAAAAGAACATAAATATCAAATTTTATATATACATTTATGGTATTAATTGTATTTCAAATTCGAAGGTTAGCCATAACACTAGCACTTTTGCATTGTAAGTTTAGTAAAATTAAAAGTAAAATTTATACAATTAGAAATGTACATAAAACGATATAGTTTTATACATTTATTGTATAAGACCAACCAATACAATCTATGTTTGTATATAATCATGGACTCTGACCTCCATATCCATGGTATTCTGTGTACCTCCTATTTTTCTATATAATCATGAACATGTAAAGTGCTTTTCTGAAATGGATTTAAAGTAATAACTGATGAACGTTTCAAAAATTTATACAATAAGAGTTAGGATTTTGGTGCTCTGTAACCAGGAGCAAATTTTTAAAAAATTATTTAACATATTTGTTAGAAGATTATTTTTTAACATTCAATAATTAGAACTAATTTTTTTTCTTCTTTTCTTTAACAAAATTTTATCAAATCGTTTTGTTGTCAGAATTCGCAACTAATTTAGCCTAAATTGAACGATAATGTCCATTAAACTTGCTGAATTCAAAATTTCAAACTACATACATGTACATATATACTTAGTATATTTTCAACTGACTCTTGCATAAAATTTCAGTATATGCATCACAAATGGAAAGTACAAGGAAAATATAAGTGGTTTTACTTGCAATGAAGTTTAGATGTGTAATAATACCCTACAGCCAGCAGTGGGACTATCAAATATTTCACATTACAATCCCGTTTGCACGCATTTCATTCCATACATGACACATGCATTGCAAGTGCAAATTCCTAATGGAAGACAACCAATTTACTTGCAATTATGTTGCGATGTCGAAAAAGAAAAGGAAAAACCTCTTTCAAAGTTCAAATATCCAACAACTGACTGGTAAGCCATATTTTCCATTAACATGTCAAAATAAATGTTAGTCCTAGAACAATATTATCTTGACTGAAAATGTTCTTTGGTTCAATGCATAGAGGAAAAAGCACTCGATTTAATAATTGACAGTATCCAAATGAATTAGTTTTAAAAAATTTGGGTAAAAAGGTAAAATAATGAAATAAAAATAAATCATTGAAACCAGGTCGAAAAATAGGAGAACGGTTGAGAGCAAACTATAGAGTGTCTGACAATTTAGTTTGAGATAATGAGTATTGAAGTACTTCACGGATACCGATCAACATGCTCCCAAAGAAAATTGAGGTAAAGTTGATAGACTATGGTGAAATAATTTATAACTGTTGGCATGTAACATGGACATCCGTGAATGGACATAATAAAGATAAAATGAGAAAAATATTCGAAAAATTTAACAGCAAAACTGGGATTATAATTTTATGCATGGAGGCTCATTGCTAGATAAATAATGATTACATCTGCATGCAAAGATAGAATACTTGAAAAATAAAACTCATGATCATAAATTAATGAAGCTCAAGCAATCTGGTTTAGTACTTGGTAATGATAATTCGGTAGGTGCATTCATGATTCAAATCCCATCATCATTCCACCTTATTAGATAAAAAGAACCAAAATTGGAAAGTGTCTAAATTATGGAACATCCTTTAAATCTTATACTTTCATCACAAAATATATTCTTTGTCGGATGGCTCTTGATACGCCAATTTATACATGGTCTGTAATAAATTCAGCGTAGGGGTGCATTATATAGCAAATTGCAACTGCATGGTTCAAATTAAGAGAAAACTTGGAGAATTTATACATAGTCTGTATTAAATCACAGAACGTATACTTGAGATGTATCAATGCAAATAGATGCCCCTAGACATCATTTTCAATTTTCGTGCTCATAAGTTAGATATATTCAAAGGTTCTGAGCTAAAATTAAATTATAGCCTTCCTGCTTCAATTTAACAGAATAATCAAGATCATTAAAAGAGCATTAGCAAGGTCATCATCACTTAACTAGAAATAATAACAGCATGTCAACAGTGCAATGAACAATATAAAAAATTGTGTAGTAGGGGAAATGAAGAGCATACCTGATTTTGGCAGAACGAAGAAACAAGAGAGGAAGGGATGTCTAAAGACCAAAAAATGAAAAAGCATACTCTTTTTCACTATACCAGTTCGAGTAATTTCACCAAAAAAATGAAAAAGCCATTAACAACAGAGAAAGGGATTTCTGAAGAACATGCTTTGTATTTTATTTCAACCATTCATACCCTAGTTTCACCATACCAATATGAGCAATTTTCCAACATCAAATATTGTTATTCGTTCCATTTAAGAAAAGCCACGCGGTGCAGGTGGGATGGTCACATAATCGGTTTTGGATCTAAAGGCTTCGGGGTTGAGGCTTGAGACCGCAGATGCGTTGATGGTCGGGGTGGGTAATGGAGACAACATCGGATCTGAGACGCAAGGAGACGACGGCTTCCGATCTGCTGATGGATTAAGTAGAAAATAGTGCCTTAGACCCTTTATTTTAAGGAAGGAGAAAATTTTGTTTTGGGCATTAGAAGAACGGTGTGGCTGTAAGAAAAAAAGGTATGAAATTTTGGCTCGTAGCCAAAAAAAATTAACTTGGTGCCAAAATTTTGTGTCTTGGAGCCAAATAAAACATATATGTATTGAATAGGAGAGTTATAATGGATAACATTCAAATGTACATAGAAGTATTATACAAAAGCTGCACTACATTTTATTGTTCTGTATTATACAAAAGAAAATATTTTAAATATATATAGAAGTAATAAGTTATATGAAACGTTGTAGTATTTTGTGTTTTTGCCATATACTAAACATAATTGTAAATTTTACTTGTTAAATACTAAATAGTAAATATTGATTCTTAATTATTACATATTGAATATTAATTATTAAATTTTAAATATTATGTATATATTATTAATTATTAATAGTAATTATTATAAAATTAATTGCTAAAGATTAATTAATAATTATTTAATAGTAATTATTAATTATCAAAAATAACTTATAAAATATTAAGCATTACTTGTAATTATTAATCATTAATCATTAATTATTACTTCTTAATAATAGTCCATTTTTGATTATCCAATGTTAATTATTAGGTATATGTTATTAAATAATAATTATTAATAGTAAATATTAATTATTATATATTTAGTATTAATTATTAAAAGTTAATGGTTGATTTTCTAGTAAATAATTTATCATTAATTATTAAATATATTTATTACAACTTTTCAAAAAAAATTGTTAAAATCTAAGAGTAAGACAACTTAATGAAAAACTTGCTATAAATCAATGTTTGCAACATTTCATCGGAAAACTTTGTAAAATGGAATTATTACTTATTAAATATTATTAAATTTTACTTGTTACTTACTAATTAGTAATAAGTAATTATTTAATATTAATTGTTAATTATTTAATATTAATAAATAATTATTATTTCTTATGTATTAGTGATTAATAATTAATTTTTATTACTTCTTAATTATAACTAAATATTAATCATTAAATATTTAATATTAATTAATCAATAGTAATATAATATGAATTATTATTAATTATTAATTATATTTACTAATTATTAAATATAATTAATAAATATTTAATTCCTTGTAAACTACCATTTATAAATTATTAATTATAAACTTCCATTTATAAATTATTTAAGTGAGTATTAAACATTTGTTATTAACAATAAACTATTAATTATTATAATATTTTAAGTAATACAAAATAGATTCAGAAAAAATTTGATGTAAACCTATGTGAAACTACTTTTAATAAAGCTGTAGTTAATTAATATCTGGTTATAAAAAATAACATTTTTGCAACATTTTAAAACTGTTGTTAAAAGAGAACTACGACAACGTTTACAAAAATTGTTGTAAAAAATGTAATTTTTTACAACATTTTTGGAGAAAACATTGTAAAAAGTCATTTTTTACAATGTTTTTTGTAAAAACTTTGTGAAAAAGAGGTTTAGTATGACTTTTTTTTCAAAAAACATTGTAAAATTGATATTTTACAACGTTTTGAGCACAAACTTTGTAAAACAAACATTGTAAAAAGCTGTATTTGTTATAGTGGCTGGAACTTGCAAAGAAACAGAAGCAATTGGTGGAGTTTGAGAAGAGTCAGCTAGTGGAATTTCATCATGACATTCAGGTTGCCTAGTTGGGCCTTTAGAAAGAGATGATCTAGATCTAGGTTGACGCTTGGAAGTGGAATCATGAGAAGAGTGGTCCTTGTCATAACTACTCATATCTCGATCATCTCTGTCACAATCTGAGAGGTAATTTAAGTCAAGTCTCGACCACTCCCTTGATGTTATGAGCTCGACCAGGGGCGTTGAATATGATATGCTTTCTCTTCTAGGGATTGGAATAAATGCTTTCTCCTATCCATCGAACATGTAAAGCAAATAGGAATGAGTTAGATCAAACGAACAAGGACATGGGTCAAGTGAAAGTGTCGTGTAGTGCACATATGTGTGTGTGTCCTAGTGTCCCTTCAATGGACCATGTACTGGAGCTTTACCATGAGAGTAACCTCTCATGCACTGGCTGGAATGGTATCCTTCTCAAAGTGGATCAGGGAACCGATGTCACCAACGCTGATGTTACCAACATCAAAAGAGTCGAACTCCATAAGGGTAGACCTTAAACCGACAAATATGCCCATTGAAGGAAAAATGGAGCCTTCTTTGCATTCGTGATTGGTGGAGGCTGGGTGGAAGTTCGCATCTTCGAAATTTTCACAATCAATCTCTTTTTAGGAGGAGGTGGCGGCCCGTCTCTGGGTTATTTCGCCTTCCTTAGCGCCTTCACTTTTAGGTTCTATGTTTTCTACGGCTCGAGCACCAGGACTTGGGGATGGGTGCAAATCAAGATCATCTTCCCCTCCTGCTATTATTATCATCATTATCACCATCATCCTCAATGTCGACAACTGGAACTGTGCCGATACTGCGACCTTCCTCTAATAAACCATGGACGTGAAGATACTCATCTTTCAATAGAGTTCTTATATCCCTATCCACGGTTGGAACTACGATAAGAGTATTAAACGGTATCCGAAAGTAATCCAACGCTCGGTCTCACCGGAACACCTGTATAACAAAGAAAGGTAAATTAAGCATGCAGACTATAAAACAAATGCACGAACGACATTTGAAATAAAATTTACATCTAGATATCCATCTACGAGCGAACTCAGGAGGATAGTATACATAAAACCATTTGGCCTTAAAACAACTTAGCTTGTTCCAAACCCCAGTAACTATTCTGTAACCCCTCATCAGTTTCATGTAAATAAGAGATGGGTTTTCTTTAGGCTCTTAAAGTTATAGATGTATCAGATTTCTTCATCTCTAGGCACTTGATTCAAATTCTCGGAGAAGACCATATAAGTACTAAGAAGAAAAGCATAGAGTTTTGGATGTAGCCACGTGAGATCCGACCTTATAAAGTACATAACTCGACCGACGAATTGATTAAGTGGCAGACGCAACCCGCTGGGCACATATATCTGTTGCAAGCTTTATATCGTTATGGAGGACCATGAGCTCTCTAGTCGCGAGACGGTACCAAAAAAATCATCAAATGGAATTATGTGCTTGTTACATATCCTTCGAAGAGATCCTTCACCAATTTTGAAGGGAACGGAATTAATGGAATCATTGAGTATTGTTGCATCGTCAAGAGTATTAGGTGTTGGATCTATTTGAGGCCCATCTACCGGTTCAACAGTATTTTTAGGAATTTGTTGCTCTACTTGGAGATTCTGAAGATTTTTTTGATCGACATATGGAACTTCTGGTTGTTGCCCTTGCTGGATAGGATTTTGATACGTCTGTGAAGTTATGGGTGAACTTGACTCTTCGTCAGTTTCGATATATTTGGAAGTCGATATACCCATGGCCTGAGCAACCAGACATTTGGAACATCTTTGGTCCATTTCTATAATAACAACACAACATATAATTGACATTAGAAGATTGACTATAAATCATACCACCCGGGCTGAAGTGGATTCTAGAGCAGTGTGGTGCAGTCCAGATTTCAGTTATTATTTAACTGTTAATCTTAGCAGTTCATTTTAAAGTATGGATGTTACGTGACCGTCATTGCTGACCATCCCGACCAACTTAATGATATTAGTCATGCTTCAGAATGCTCAAGACGAAAGAGGAATTCAGCATAAAACTCCAAGGCAAAATCTAGTTGTAAAACTTGGAATAGGAAAAAATTTGCCTAAGTATGGGAGTCTTACCGACCCTCACAAAAAGGGCAGATTCTACCTTCCTTTTTTCCAACTCTGCCCAATCCAAAACCACGACCTCCAACATCCATCCATGCCCACATCAATCTGTCAACTCTTCTATGTCATCATGCAATCCATCAATCATCTAAGAGTACGAGAATCAAAGGTGATTATGGGTTCGAATCAAGTGAGTTAGGGACTTGAGTTAGGGTCGGAGTCGGTGGATCATCTGACCAATGCAGTTAGGGGATGGCGATGTCAAGTCAAAGAGGTCAATAGTAATTTCCGACATGGACGGAGGCAAAGAACTTGATTGGCAAGATGGAAGTCTTTAATAGGAAGCTTGAGCATAAATCGGTATTAGGAAGACAAGTTAGAGAGAAAGAAAAGAGGAACGGTTATGTAAGGTCACAAGCCCATATTCTCAAGAAAATGCTTGGAGAATTCTCCAGGTGAGGAGTCGGTACCATCTCCCAAATCAGGGATCGGTACCGAGTACCAAATTTGAAAAGAACATATATATAAAAGCATACATGTGGTATATGTGTATGTGTGTGAATGCCTATGCATATGTGATTAGTCATGTGTGTGTATATACCCAATACTTGATAATTAAAGTTGAGGGAAAGTCAGACTTATACTAGGAGAACTCATGGATGGAGTTCGTCTAAAATCATCATACTTGGAATAGCACACCGTGGGATCACATTCCAAATTTATAGTCTCGAATGTGGACAGAACGTTAAGACAGATCAATATGGACATGACAATTCACAAAATCGATTCGTGAAAGGATAGCGACCATTCAAAGTACATAGTTGAGTCATTAAAGGAAATCCGAACTTGTCTCAATTCAAAGCACATCATATTGAAATGAGATGTACTTTGGATGGTAAGTGTTATCCAGCCTTTTGACCAAGCAGAATCTAGGCAGACTGGATAGATAGAACTCAGAGTTATCAAGGCGGAAAGCCCGAAGAGATATCCCAGGAGTTCAAAAACCAAATAGAGATAGGGTTGTAATGCCATAACCAAGACAATCCAATACAACAAGATAGTGGGATCCCTAAAGTTAGGGATCGGTAACGATTCCCAATTAGGGTCGGTACTGACTCCTAAATAAAACTTAGGAGGATCCCATATTCTGTCTACATGCTTATCTTGGTGTCAATAGCCTATTTTCGAAGTTGGTTTTCTGATTTAATGTAATTCTCCATCGATCTCTACGAACACATGAAACTGCAACTTTGTTCTCCTTCAGCTCCATCATTTGATTCAAAAGCAAGCTAGTATTGGTGCAAACGACTATGAAATTACAAAGCTAACAAACAAGATGACCCGAAGTAAGAAGTGAAGGCACCAAAAGTGATGAACTTAGGGATCGATACTGACTCCCAGATATTGTTGAGGTGGCGCCTATTATTTTGGAGGAATTGGTCAAATTCATGCACAATGGCTTGGAGATATTTTAGGCGAGATTTTAGGCTTCTTATCTCTGTAAATAGAGGGTATGCCTCATTTTTCAAGATCTTGTAGTTATGGCTTCATTATTTCTTATATTCTTGTAACTTTGAAATTCTATGTATTGGAGTTTTACCAACCCCCAAGAACTTCGGCTTCCAAATCAGAAATAAGCAATAAAACTTCAAAGTGGATGCAGGCCTTGCTTTGCCGAACCACTATAAATGATTGTATCTTATTTATTTCCTCATTTTCATTTACTTTTCTTTATTTAATCTCTACTACATAAACTTCTAGGTGTTTGTGCCATTTTTGGTTCAAAAAATATCAATAAAAGAATTATATATATATATATATATATATATTATATATAATATACCATATGTGCATGTGTGTCATATACACATATACGTATATGTGCATGTGCAACAGATACAATGCGCTTGCTTCAACATGCCCGTGTCTAAGTGTTGTGATTTACATTGCAATGGACATGTAGCCCCTCCGTATACATTCATCGTGTCATATATGTATATATATACATATGTATATGTATATGTATATAAATGTCTCTGTGTGTGTATTATTGATGTGGTATGAAATTTATATTTATATCTAGTTAAATATACATTAACATATAATATTATAGATGTATTCTTATATATACATTTGTGTGCGTGTTACTACAAACCATGACTACAAAGCTATGAAAGTACGTCGACAATAAGGATTTCAAAAAAGAGGAAGAAAACATACAAGAGGATATAGTGATATCGAAATCATAAATATAGCACGTCTAAGTCTATGATATCGAAGATAAAGCAAAGGATCATACAGAAAATGATGACACATCTCAAGGCACCTTGAAATGATCATAAAAGCTTATAGCAAGTGATAATGCCGTATACCATCGATTCCGCACTTCATCAAACATAATAATTTTTTTTACATCCCATCAAAATAGGAAATGGAAGCATATCTAAATCACCAACAGGCATTATTTGTTATCAATGCTGCACCTTATCGATGTCGTGCCTTATTAATACCACACCTCGTCAATGTCGCACCTCATCAATAAAAAAGGTGGATGATTCATCAATGAAAAGCAGATGTTGCATGCCGAAAAAATGATAAAGAAATTAAATAGCTGTAGTATAACTCTGATATCATAGATCATTAGCGTTATGGAAGGATTGTCGCCTATTAAAAATGTAAAAGGATATCATATGTCATCATCTTAGTAAGGATATCGTGTTTCATTAATACATAGGAGGTTGGCATGAGCCAACAATATGAGGTGTATCGTAAATCATCAGCCATCATAAGGATGCCGCAAGTCATCAATACTTAAAGGAATTTTGGAAGTCATCGAAGCAAATAATGAAGCCAAATGTTAGACATCTTGAAGGTGACATTTGGCAGCCATGCCCCTCATCTTCACCCCTATAAATACGTATCCAATGGCATTATGAAAGGGGATATTCATTCTTTCCTCTCTCTTACACTTTTAAAGTTTGTAGCCTTAAGCTAATTTGGTGATATTTAGTGCCAACTGTAATTTTATGGACTTTTTCAGACAAGGGCTTGTACAATTGCAATCGCATAGCTTATTCAATAAAGAGACTTGACTTATGATTTATGTTGAACTCTCGTATATGCTACATGATGTATGAACTTTTATCTCATATAAGACTTATATGCATATGACATGATATTGGACAATTCGCATATGAGCGAGATGAATTTGACCATCCTTTCCATGATTCGAATCATTGCCTTATATGTGACAAGTTGATCTCACATACTTTAAGTGAACCTAAATGAGGTTGACGAAGCCTATCATTAAACAACACTCCACTTACTTCCATACTTCGTGGTTAACAAGAAATTTTGTTAACATTTTAGCGCTAGAAGTAGGGTTCGAACCTCCTCTTTTCTTATCCCATAAGTGGAACCACCCTTGACCTACATATTTAGGGTGTAGAGGATTTACCTCATCTCGCACATTCCATATTTAACCTTCCCCTAACTTGCATATAAGGGATAAAAAGGAGTTATTGAATTTAGCATAGCTCATTGGACTACAAGATGACAATCTCTGAACAAGGATCTTATGATTCTCAAGCAAGTAGGCCAGTTTACCAAACCACTTCTGACCGACAGTTTCATGAGGAACAAGTGCTTCGTATGTTGGCATTGCAAATAATGGAAGATAAGAAACATATGGCACCCTATGATCTTGAAAAATAGAGCATGAATCCATTCCATGTATGGCCAACTACAATCTTTGCTTTAGGAAAAGATATCCAGAATAAAGACAGTTGTTTCTTAAAGATAAGGAGTGCCATACAATGCTTGTCAAAGGGGACTATCTTTGAAAATAAAATAATAAAAGATTTTGATAGGTTTTCCCAAAAATGGAAAAGAGTAATAGATATTCCACCAACACTAGTCAAAGCTCAGAATAGAAGGATTGTGGATAATCCTAATATGCCAGCATCATCCTACAAGAGAGTCAAACGGGAACAAAAGGCACTATATCCTAAAAATTATTGGACCCGCTCTCTCACTACTTCTCACAAATATATCTATCTTCTGACAAAGGGAAAGCCGAATTATTTTCCATTAAGGAAGAAGCAGCCTAAAAATGAAAGGAATCTTGGAGGTGCTTGTTATCAACATCATCAAGTGAATGGACATGAAATCAATCAATATCAAGCATTAAAGAGAATGATTGAAGATTGCTTAAGAAAGGGAAAGCTTAATGAGTTTGTAAGTTAAGTTTAAGAAAGTCTTCAATAAAGTGACATTCTTGATGGAAAGAGTTCACAAAAAGAAAAAGCTTAAAACATTGCTTATAAGGTAATCAAGGACGAAAAAAGCCTTTGATCCTGTCACAAGGGCCTAGTTAAAGCAACTCCTAAAGGGAGGTCAGGATAAGACTTTAGTCCAATCTATAAGGCCTAACTATAGCATGCAAGCCTACGGTCCTGCCTACGTGGCCTCGTTGAAGCGCCTCCTAGAGGGAGGATGGAGTAACCTTTGGTCCCGCCAAAGATGGCCTGGCCAAAGCATTGACCAGCCTTCAGTTCTGCCTGTAAGGACTTTTTGGAGCATGTTCTAGAGGGAGGATGGACTAAGCCTTTGGTCATGTCTAAGCTGGTCTGGCCAATGCACCAAACAAGCCTTCAGTCATACCTATAAGTCTTGGTTGAAGCACCTCCTAGAGGGAGGTCAGATAAGACATTTTGTTCTGCTTAAGGTAGCTAACAAAACGCACATGACAAAAGACCTATATCATCATCTAAGAGAGTGATAAGGGGTTCAATCGAACTTGAGGTCATTACCAAAAGATGATAACAAAGAAATCAATCAAAGCCTAAATCACCACCTAAAGAGTAGAAAGGGGATATCTTCTAAAAGAAGATCAAATACAAAATAAAATCAAACTCGATCAAAAAGAGAGATCAAGGCAGTATTCTAAAGGAATGTCAATAAAATTTAAAAGCAAACAAAGCTTTATCATAAAGAATAGATCAAAAGTAATCATTCAGATGAAGAATAGTCAAATACATTCAGTTATGCATCCTTCAAAGGAAGGATAAAAAAGTTGCCCATCTCACGGAAGTGAGAATTTTAATGCCAAAAGATGACATTTATGAAACCATGATTTGGGCTTCATTTTTCGAAATATCGAATCAAAATTCAACCCATGATGTCAACTAACGGTAATCTCCATTAACATTTAAATTATCAAATAATAGGTATCTTCATTAATAGGTAGATGAATTTTCAGTCTTCTTATAATCGATTTTCTTATTATTACTAGAATTGGTTCCCTGGCCTTCTGTTCAAAATAATTATTAATGCCAAATTAGTTTTCTGGTCTTTTATTACTGCCAAATCGGATTTCTAGTCTTCTATTAAGTGAATTATGATATTATTACCATATGGTTTTCGGTGTCCTATTCAAATATTATCACCTTATGGGTTTCTGATTTTCTATTTAGATGTCATTGCTAGATTAGTTTTTTGGTCTCCTATTAATAACAGATTGGTCTTCTTATCTTCTATCAATGCCAGATGATTTTCTGGTCTTCTATTCATGTGATATTACTGCTAGATAATTTTCTAATCTTCTATTCAAATTATCATACCCAGAGTGGATTTCTGGTCTTCTATTAAGAATATTATTATGGATTTTCAGTCTTCTGTTCAGATTATTATGTCCAAACGATTTCTAGTCGCCTATCTAAATTATTTCCAAATGGATTTCTGACATTCCAAAAAATTATTTTATTATCGTCAAAAGATTTTTGGTCATTAATACAGGCAATTATCGAACGGAATTCCCGATATATACCCTATTAAGACTAATGCTTTAAGTTCAAGATCTAAAGCTTCAAATGAAGAAATTAAAAGATGAAGTTATTAAAGTGTCATTCCTTAAAGCACTAAATCAAGTTCTCCTAGTGTTCCTGTAACAACAATCTCCATTATTGAACGAGTTTCTAATTTACTAAAAGGAAGAGTTCTTCTAAATTTTTGATTAGATAAGTTACAGGCTTTTTATCAAAACAAGTTTCAATTTTTAATGATAGGATCATATAGGTCTTGAAAAGTAGACTGCTCTTCACAAACAACTCAAAAAATAAAGAAAGAAGAATACAAAGTTCATTTGAGGTAATAGTCATTTAGATACAAATTTGATTATTTTACATATTATATGCAACGATTACAAGTAGCCGAAAGAATAATCCGCCTAGACTCATAAGCGATTTTCCATTAAGTGACAGGCTTTTGCATCTCCTCTTTCAAAATTTCAACAATTGAAGAAGATTATGAATTTGTAGTAATTCAGCAAGATAAAAATGAAGAAAGAAAATACAGGTTAAGAATATCAACTGATTAATAAATTTGTTTGCCATATTTAATTACAATATACAGAAATTATAAATAGAAAACTAAGATCACCATAGGTAGGAGGGGGAGGTTCAGGGAGTGGATAATGTTTCCTTTCCCTTAACTTCAAGAAGGCTTCGATCACTTTTGCTTAAAGAAGCTCCATCTCTAAGGAAAACAGGAGGACCCCCAATATCTTTAAGTAAATCAGAACATCCGTAAAGAAATGCTTATATCATCTATACCAGCTTTGGCCGCTTTGCTAAATCTTGAATTCATATTTGGATCTAGGAAAGAGTTAGTCAATTTCTAAACCAAAAGCAACTATTACTTCAAGTACGTAATCAATAAGAGAATCCAAAAGAAAATTCTCAAGTGACATTACTTCAATTATCTTTAACTGAAATTAAAGATCTTCAACTTTCCCTGCCAAAATTTTAATGTCAGAAGAAGGTTCAACAACACGGCAAGTCACCACATATAAAAGTTATTTAAGGTTCTTTTCTCTCTTTCAAATAATATTGGATTTATTGATAGAATTGACCTAAGTCTCCAATGCACGTTTGAGCTTTTCATTCGCCCTAAAAGAGTTTTGATTTTGTCCTCCGATTCCTTGATCACCTGATCAAGAGCATATTTTTCATACTCTAACCCTTTATCTTGAGTTTGATAACCATTCAAATATTTGAAACTTGATCATCATATTTACTGTTCAAATACTGAAAACACTTGTATTCGAACTTTTGGTGTCATTGGTTGATTTCTTTGCTATTTAAGCCCTGAGGTGGGTTTAACCAATAAGGGAATATTTCTTTGACAGCAGGAGACCGAGATCTAATCCTTTTTACAAGAGAAGCGATGGGAAAAAAGGATTCAACTTCACCGGTAATAAGCTTCAGAGACTGACAAGATACCTGACTTTTTAACAAATCTACTTCTGGATCTTCTATTCTTTGGTACAGTCGAATAATCTTTGTGTCATCTATGGTTCTTTAACTTGAAATATCAAATTAGCTTATGGCATCTAGGTGCTCCTTCACCCATTCCTGAGCTTTTTTGTTATCTAAAATTAGACAGACCGAAGCATCTTGAGAAGAATGTTCCTTCTCGGTATTTAACATCAATTTAATCTTAATATTTTTTAAATAATAAGGCAAACTAGAGTTGTGAGACACAAGCATCAGCTGACTTTTCTATTAAAAATAAATAAAAAAGAGAATTATTATCCCTACATGGGAAAGTGCATTCTTTAATACCAACAAAATTTACAAATATACAAAAGGTAAAAGTACATTACTCAAACTTACACGGTACAAACCCTTTCTTAACTAAAATAACATGTTTCTTAATTAATAATTAATAGATATATTAAAATAAATAAAATTTCATAATTGTGAAGTTGGAACATGAGTTTTTCCCTTGGTTTCCTGATAGGAAGAAGGGGCATTTGTTAGAGGAATGTCTTCTTATTAAACATCTCGAGCACCTGGAAGATCGGGGAAGCCTGCATTGTGGATAGCCGAGCCATAGTCATGAGCACCTGATCTATTGTCCCCATCTTTTGGTCCTATAGGTTGCCACCACTATCTTGATTGTTACCATTATTGTCATCATCATCATCATTACCACCATCATTATCGTCATCATTATCATCATTACTGTCATAATCCTTATTATCATTCTCCCTTTTGTCCGAATCTTCACCTCCTATAAGCAGGAGGTCATTAAAAGTTAACAAATTCTCCTGATCAACAATTTCCTCTATAGAGAATTCATCATGGAGTGATCCTTCAACAATCCCTAATATAAGATTGAACTTCTTTTTAAACATATCATTTAGGTTTGGAAGGGAAGGAAAATTCAAATCTGGTCATTTGCCAATATTATCACCATATGATAAAAGAAGAGCATTTTTGTAGCACTTTTTCATAATTGAAGGGAGAGCTTGGTCAAGAAAGAAGGATACTTCCTCTTAGCATATTTTATGATGTTCTTAGCATAGAGCAGGATGACGTACCTAGCTTCGACCTTGTTTTTTAGAGACTTCACTTCACTGGCCATTTTTGCTTTCTCTTTATTGGCCTTTTCAAGATCTACTTTTGGGGTTCTCATCTCCTTTTCCAATAGCAGTTTAGATTTATTTTCCTCATTAAGTGAAGATGGAAGTTTTCCCTTTTCAAGAATGGCGTCAGCCTTTTCCAGAATAAGCAAAGGAATTTGCTTCTTAAATTTAACAATTTGATTAAAAGGCTCTTAAGAAGCCTATTAAAGGGAAAACACGTGCTTGGATGCTTGAAACATACAATAAACATAAGTTAAGATATACAAAGTTAAAAATCTATATTAAACAAGTAGAAAGGAAATTGTACCAAGAACCACTAAAGAATATTATAAAGATGATCTTTCGAGAAAGTTAAAGAATGCAACGACATAATGGAAGCCAAAGTCGAAAACAAGGTGACCAAGTGGAGAAGATCCTCGAAGCTCGTTGTGGGAGCCTGAATAAATGGATTCATTAGGGAGTGGGGTTAAACAAAGCTCCTTGAATAGGCGGCATAAACTAAAATGGAGAAGTAGGAACTTAGATGTTTAGCAAAGGTTTTGGGAACGAACCACCTCTGCATGTCCTTGCGCATCCTGATCCAAAGAGTCTAAATCAATCATGCCAGGATCCTGAGCGGTCAAGGAAGCATCCACATTTGACTTCTCGATAATGACATCAGAATTTGTTATCTCTAAGCATAAGCTTTTTACTTAGGGGAAGATTTGAAGAGTCAACTACAACACCAGTGCTCACTTTCCTTTTTAGACCATCAATAGCTTTAGCAATAAATTCCCTAATAGAAGCAGGTTTAGTGGGTTTAGATAAGGCAGGAACGTGGTCTCTAGCCTTCCTTTCCTTGAAAGCAACAACGAGTGCAAATGACACTAAATCCAAAAAGGGAGTTTATAAGATAACAACATAAGAAATTCCATTTAAGTTCATTTAATTTGTAGTAGAAGCTTACCATAGGGTTTAAGTTGAACTAGAAAGGAAACAGAGAAAGCTTTCTGATTACTAACAACCAATGATGGTTTCTCTTACGTATTCCGCTTTATCATCTGAGGTTCCCTAAGTATTATTTAGTTGTCTAAAATCAGGGAGTATTTGTGGAGATTCAATTCCATCAAGGGGTTTAGCCTGTTGGCTATAATCTTGGAAGCTTGAGTCAAGGACTTAATGGTATAAGATAAAGGAAATAGAAACTTACTGAATGTAGAGATGGTTCCCCTGATCTTAAAGGAGTAAGACTTGACACGGAAAAATTGAATTCCCCAATACTTCATCTTGTTAATTGGATGAGTGATTAAGCCTTTTAAGGGAGGGAGAAGTAGTACACAAGACTATCCAACTATTCATTTATCCTTACAAGATTGGTTACAGCATAAAGGGTCTCAGATCTTACAGAAGGAAGTTTAGTCTCCCAGGCGAGGATTTCTCGATAGCTCAAGTAAGTGTATGAATTAGGGGTTAGCTAGATTGGAGCAGTGTTAAGATGTTCCAAGAATCACAGAAGGAAGTCTGGGAAAGGTAAGTATCCCTTGTGTCAGATATAGATAAGTGTGATGGCAAAGAACCCTTATGGAGGATTATCTATCCTGCTAGAGAGACCGACAGGCATAACCTCTATGTTTGTAACCCCAAATTGTTAGAGGATGGTACACAATTCTCTCTAAGTGGAAATATGACAATCCACCTCCTCTATCCTCAAATATTGACACCAATACATCCTCGGTATTCACATGCTGCAAATCAGAGTGCCGAAGAGGCGGATTATCGTGCGTAAGAAAGAAAATAAAGACAAAACTGAATCTCACTCGAATGGAATAAAATATTATTTCAACATATAATTTTTACAGCGGAAATTATTAATACATTTTCAGAGTTAAACATGGACACTTATATATACCTATCCTTACAAAGGCAGAATAAAATACTACTCAAGTATGGTAGAAATATATAACAATCTTTAGAAGAATCTTCTAACTCCATGCTCTAAGCTTTATCCAAATTTCTTCTAACAAAACCTGACTACTAGGCTGCCCGAGAAAATTAGGGCACCCATAGTTTAAGGGAAAAGGGAAATAAACTCTGCGTCGGTCATGGGACTGGTGTGAGAAACTCAAAATATGTGGTTTGAAAAATGAAAGGCATTTCATAAGACCACGCCACACATAAACACGAAATAGGTTTTTACGTTATGATAACCAAAACGTTTGCTATGCAAATTATAGGGATATAATTTTCAATGACATTCCTTTGAAAACATTTGCAAGTAAACTTATTAATCTTAGCTGAAATTGATACCATAATTAAATTCTGAATATGTTAGGCTCTACAAATAAAAGTCTTATAGGGCTTGTTTGGGGGATACCCATACAATGGCAGGTAAGGGATTACCTTCCGTATAGTGCATCTCTAGAGGAACGTGCCGATGATGCACAAACAATCCTCTGCATCTAGCAAGACCGGCCTATCCCTATTTGGCACTCATACATGCCCTAGATAGAACCGAATGTGGCTGGTAGTATAATGGGTCAATGAGCAAAGAAATGATGTTCTCTTGAATATGTTCCATCTTCATCATATGTGAGAACCTGCTTACCCTACAAAACTTAGAAACCATAACTCATTGATCGAAAAAATGTTGAAATCTTAAAATGAGTACCAAAAAGGTAGTGCGTGCACTGCCTTGAAAAAGGTAGTGTTGTAGCATCGCGCTGTACAGGCAGTATTGTAGCCTTGAACAACGCAATGTTGTGCATTGCCTTGAATAAGCAGCATTCACACTGACCTTGTAAATTTGAGATACCACGAAAATCTCATTTTTGTAAATGATAACTTTTTGTTAAAGTAGTAACTAATTGAAAATTAAAAAGACATTCCATTTGATAATATGAATTTATTTGATCCACAAAAGTCATAGGAACTACAAGCATCGCTTCATTGGGATTCATAGGGACTTATGGACAAGCAAGTATAAAACAGTTAATAGAGTTGTTTTGTTAACAATAATTTGACCTAAATTCATGTGCACATGCTAGGTAAGTGTTCACATACAACAACTTGAGAAACATATATGGTTTCACATAAAACATATCACATACATGAATGCAATTTCATCATTTTCTTTGTTTGAAAACTTTGGAACATTTTGAGAATATGCCAATGCAATTTTCATTACACTTTATACTTTTAGGACACATCGACATAAATTTTTCGAAAAAAAATATAACATATTGCTGAATTCTTAATGTGCTCAAATATAAATTGTTGAATCAAACCCCAAAATGACAAAAAGTGATCTACGCCCATAATATGTTTTGAAATGGTCTATTTTAATGTTTTGAAAAGTGAGCTAAAACTGTGGAAAACTTATAAATTAAGGATGATATGCTAGGAACTCCTCAAAGATAGCACATGATTAAAAGCATTATCATAAGACTACCCGCTGGCATTTTTAGTTTGAATAGTTTCAAAAAATAATTTTTCGAACCATATATCTTGAAAACATATTTAGTTTTGTTTAATTAGTTAGAAATTCTGTTTTTATAATCCAGAAAAGTAAGTTTAGTCCAAAATTTTGCAGAAAGATATAAGAATGATTCCTCCATTGTTTCCCACTTTTTTTGTTAGTTTGCAAAACAACAAACAAGAATATATTTGTTAATTCCACTTTCAAGGAAAGAGTTTTTCTAAAATGTAGTTTGGAAGCGAACAAGTTTTAAATGTTAGGAGAAAATCAAGATTATAACATCCTGCAAATGACAAATTTAACAAGATCATGATACTAAAATAGTTTCACGACTCCAGCTGTGATCTTTTGAAATAGATAAATAGTCTCTAAAATCTAAGTAGAATACTGTAACTAGGATAATAGATCAGTTGATCCATTTAACATTCTCAGATTCATATGCGGCAACCCTGATCCAGGTTTGGCTGAGGGAATATATGCCCTTGGTCCCTTTATTTTACTAGAATCAAATTTTTCAGTGACCTTTTTAAGCTATCACTGCCAGCAACTAGAGCGCTTTTAAGGTATTTGATACAATAAATTATGAAGAAATTGATATCAACGGATACATTATTTGAGAACCATAATAGAAATTGCATGTAGTATAGAAGTATAACAGGATGTAAAATAAAAAAAATTGTTGTTTTGAGTATTACAACACTATCGTGGTTTCAGTCTGTTGGTACGTTTATGTGCTAATACTCCAACTACGAGGTCAAATGTGATGGTAGCAATAAACTTCAAACTGTATATAAATTTACTAGCTAGTGCGTACTCACCTGAAACCAAGATCTTCAGTAGGAAAATGGAGTTGAAGGATTTTTCTTCCAGTAAATTTAGCTCTTAATCTAGAAAGTCTCAACAAACCAATAGGTTTGCTTTTGTTTAAAACAAAATTTGAGAGTTATGATCGGCCTATTGAGAAAATTCATTCCAACACAGCTTTTTGATGATTAGATGGAAAATTGCTCTGAAGCTGCTATTCATTAACCGATGAACTACAAGATCCCAATTCAGAAAGATAATTGAATGGAAAAAGCACATACAAACATCTATTTTCTATTAGAATTTCACCTGTATTTGCAATAGTTGGGTCAATACCAAGCGCGGTAGGGACTGACATAGCTGCTTTGAAATTATTCACAAAATCTTATGTTTGAGATGGTTATCTGAAATTAGTTATGGAAATTGGATGTTAATTTATATTTGGAACAATGATTAGTTATGTTGGAGTTGGATTTCCTTAAAGAGCATTACCGGTTTGAGCTCAATCTCATATGTTTCCATTATGGATGGTGAGGTAACATTTTTCAGTAGGAAGACGATTTTCCAGTCTAAATTATGTGCATCCTGAATGCCAGTATTCATACCTACAGATAAGTGATCTTTTATAACTTTTATGTTCCTTAAACATTATTAGGCATTGTAGCAGATTTCTTAGGCCATGACTACATAAACTTACGTCTTCCAATGGTTGGATATGGATGCATAAGCGAACCGTGTCATATATGCATCCATATCCCAAACCATTTTCGGATATCAAATATTTATACTTGTGAATAGTGAACGAATGTAGGATATTATTTTATCCGTAGACAATTAATAATAGAAAGAGATCAATATAAATTCAGGTTTAATATAAAACTATTTTGACACTATTGTTTATAAAAGTATAAAAGTATTAAAAACTAAAAATACAATAATAGAAAATAATTTGAGCTTATATATATATATAGTTATATAATATTAATTATTACCTCAATAAAAACGTAAATGTCAATCTATAAATGTGCTACAATACACATAATATAAACTATTTTCCTGACTGAATTCAGCTTGAAATTTTGTCCAGTTATCGGTTTAACCGAATCAACCAAACTTATAATGTATTATCAAATTTATATTTTTGTAAGTACTGTAATAAAAAAATAAAGTTTATGTATAAAAAATCAAGTTATATAAGCATGTTACCATTAAACCAAGACTGCCTATGCACTCAACCTAGAGAACAGATCTAATTGCTTTTCTTGCTCAATAGCATTGTAGTAGAAGGTTTCACCTTTTAAAAGTTAGATTTCACTTGATTCTTGTGGCTCACTCCCAATAAATTGCAACATTTACTACACAATGCACAAGCATGCGATAGTTAATATAGATGCCCATATCCCTACTTCTAACAAAGACTCCCAATTTCAATTAATAGTGAAAAATTCAAATATCGATAAAATAGAGCAATCATTTGCCAAGCAACTTAATTCAACCGTGAATGATAACTTGTACTTCTATGGCCTTTTTCTAATTCAATCTTATATCTGCTAAAATTGTATTATTTGAAACTTCTAATTATGTACCTCTATAAAAGAAATAAACAGTCACGCAGGATGGAAAATAATCTCATACCACTAGCTATAGGAAGATTGGCTATTATCGCACAAAGAATTGGCGGCTATAAAATAGAATCGGCTTGAATTGTTTTCTGGCACGAACGTCGGCTTGGCCTCGGACACGAGATGGAGAAGTATCGGCTTTTTAACACAAAAATCGACGTCTTAGCCTCGAACTTTAAATGGAGAAGTATCAACTTTTGTAATACTAAAAATCGGGGGATCGGCTCTAGCACGATCGACATGGGCACGATAATCAGACTTTGGTTCAAATTAGGGTTGAAGAACGTGATTAGAAAATTGAAGTGGGGACTAGAGAAAAATGAGGCGATTGAATTTTTTCACCTGCAGCTGAAATGGATTGAAAGAAAAAATGATGTGGCTGGTGGCTGAATTAGATTAGGGTTTAGTATAAAGTTGTTTTGCTTTACGCTATTTGCTGCTATGGTGATACATATAACTGTCGCAAATAAAATTATTTGCATATGTCTAGGTTGCAATTTTTTTTAATTTTCTAATGCTTTCCATAGACCAATTGCTACGATTGTTAAGAAGAATTGATGCAAATTATACTATTTGCTGTAGTTTTTAACTAAACCGACGAAAATAAAGTGACGCAGCACGCAGATTGTGTACTGGTGTTATATGGTTTTATAAATCAACTGTAATCATTTTAATTAGTTAAAAATGATAAGGAATTAGTTTTCAAAATTATTTTACATTTATATGTAATTTAATTAATAAGTGAAAATGTGACGAGGAATCAGTTTTCATATTTTCAACGGTTTAGTGAACAGAAGTTGTTCAAAGCTGTTGCAACCTTGTTTATAAGTCTTGTGCACATATATAACATACACATGAACACCCTAATATATACATGAACACATATATACATACAAATATAAATATACACTTATACACATACACACATATTATAAAAAATATCTATGTTATTTACACACTTAAAAGCAAACTTCACCTCTCTCTTTCATGCATCAAGTCCCACACATGGCTACATACATGGGGGGGGGCTACTTCGGCCATGCATGGTGATGGAGGAGGGTGCGGTGGTGCTGAAATGATGATGTGTGCACATAAATATTATGATATTTTAGTTCATATTTTTCCTATAAATACCACCCTCCATCTTCACTTCATTTTTTTTTATAAATTCCTAATCTTATTTATCTCTTTATACTCCACTTTAATGGCTTCCAACCTAAGGAAAATTATGAAGAAAAATTAGCAAAAAAGGAAATAAATTCATACATACCATATAGGTATATACACATTAGCAATCCACTTCAAAACAAGCTCAAATCACTTCTTCCTCCACTCTAAACTTACGACTACCACCTCCTTCCACCAAAGGCTGGGCCCACCTTCGCTTGCAAGCTTAGGCCATGGCTATTCAAAGGTCTAAGGCTCGCTACCAAAGGCTTTGGTTCGATCGTAGCGAAGCTATAATGAATTTTCATAAAGTTAGAAACCAATGGAAGTGAGAAAATCTATTTATATTATGATATATTGGATGACATATATGTTTGGTTATGCTTGGTTGTGAACCATGTTTGGATATGATATTATGTTTGTTTGGATTTGTAAACAATTCACATTTAATGTACGTCGAATATCACAAAGGAAATCACTTTTCTTTAATAAATGAAATGTTATATATGAGATTGTTAAACCACTTTAAAATGGTTTATAAATGTTTTATAAACGATAAAACCTAATTTGGTGATGTTTTGACAAGTTATGAAAATTTAGTCAAAAATAAATGCATCGCGTAATGGCAGTTCGCAATTTCACACCGTAAAAGTTTAATTCCATCTGTACGATGGATTCAAGGTCAGAATTGATTGGAATAAAAAAAAATTGAACTCTTATAATCACATTTTTAAACAAGAAAATATCATGATCTCATATAGTAGCTTTTGAAATATGAGAAAATCTAGTTTTGAAAATAATCGCGCTTTGGCAGTTCGGAAACTAAAGCGAAAAATGCTTTAAAAGTGATATTTTTTAATTACTTAAAATTATGGAATAAATTTTATAAATATTTGAGAATGGTTTAAAGAAATTCAAGTTATAAAAATGGATTTCGAAATGAACGAAATGTTATTTTAATCAAACAAGCCTTTAAAACACTATTTGCAACACTATTCGTAACACTATTTCTAGCACTTTTAATAACTTTTGAAATATGACTTAAACTCAAGTATTCTTTCCCAAATCATTTATAAATGTTTTAAAATATATAAATAAGTTTTTAAAGAAAATATATATTTTTTATAATTTATTTTAAAGAGTTTATATAAATGATTTAAAGAAAAGCTATTATAATTAAGTGATTTAATCTTGGCTCTAAAAGCCGATGAGTAAACTGGATTTTACTATTTGTGAGATCTCGATTTGAGGTTCTTAGACTAAGGAGATGCTCAAGACAATTAGTGCCTTGGACCACTAGGCCACTTTCTTGGACGAGGGATAGATAAGGTCGAAAACGAGGCCAATATAAAAGATTAAATTTTTTCCAAATTAAATACAACTCGAATTATATAGAAATAATCTTCTTATACTTGGTATTAAATTCCAAGAAGGGAACCCGTACTATCCATATTAAATTCTAAGGAGGAACCCCATACTATCCATTTGAATGTAAAAGGTGGTTCCATGGTTATTCAATGGATAATAAAGGTTGAATATGGAAATTGGTGTTGAGTAGAATTAGTATATTTTCTATCAACCCTTTTTACTTATTAAGGTTTTACAATGTGATTTACGAGAATTAATTTAATTCGGTGTTTCCAAAGTTAAAAAAGGTTTAACGATTTCATATATAATGGAAAAAAAACGATTTAAAGATTTATATCTCTAAAAGAGGCATTTTATTTAATAAAAGATATTAATGAATGAAATGATAATCAACCTCAAACTTAGTATCTTTTTATCGATGATTGGTTCGAAGGAACCAGGGGCGGATTTAGGTGATTCCTATTTAAAAACCACTTCGAACCAATTTGCATTCGAAGGTAAAGACATGGAATGATAATAAATTAGAAGATGGAATGTAGGGCTACTTGTCACTGACCCTCGGGGGGAATTTTCCATATCTTATATATGTGGCAGTAGTTTCTTCATTTGATCTTCATCGCAAGGACTGCTCACTATTAATCCTACGGTAATTCCCAACAGGATGATGTAGGAGAATTCTTTGGGCTTGTCTTATTCCTGGATAACTTGTATGGCAAATGTATGACATTGCATTTCTAAAGTGCACATACATTAAAACATACCTCTATTTGGTGGTGTAGAAGGTAACTCTCCAATTCATAACACCCTTCTCTGAGACGTACGAGCTCAGAGGTTGTACCTTTATGGGAATTGATAGTGTATAATGGAATTATTAGTGTGGCATTCAAGTGAAATGCGTGCTATGAGAAAGGTAATTGTTACTTCGAGCCTCATCACCCAGGATTGAAAAAAATAGGGTTGACGCGACATGCCTATGTGGGTCGCACCCATTAGGATATCGTCATCACCTTTCTAGATTAACCCATATGTACCAAGTATGTTGTGTTTGCTATTAGAGCTCTTGGATAGATCAGGAACGACTGGGATGATGTCATATTCAGTACTATCTATGGTAAAGGCGGGCTGGTTCTGTGTTAGTAGAGGTTGGAGCCTTAGATGTATCCCTCTAGAGATATACAGCCGAAAGATAGTCCCTTACCTTATCATTATATGGAATCCATTCTCCAATACGAACCTTCATAGTTTTAGTTGTAAACCGATTATGCTGCTAAATTTAACAAATGTAACAATTCCAACTATTATTAGTATGTTATTGGAAAGGATTTTCAAAGAATGTCATTAAAGATAATATCCCAGATTTTTCATAGCAAATGGTTTGGTTATCATAAGGTAAAAATTCGTTCCATGTTTATATGCAGCGTAGTCATATGAGATACCTTTTATTTTCAAATATCCATATTTTGAGTTTCTCACACCAGTCCTATCACTGACCCAGGGTTTATTTTCCTTTTCTCTTAAACTTTGGAGCCCTATTTTTTTGGACAGCCAAGTAGTCAAGTTTAAGTTAGAGCATTGTGATGGAGCTTAAATTCTAGAGCTGAAGATGTTCCTATAGATAGTCCTCCATTTCTATTTCCGCTGCACTAGTTTACTGATTGTATTCAGCATTTACAAGGACAGAGATTTATAACCATCTAGGCTAATTTATAAGATAGACTTTGATAAAATATTTAAAATTTCCACTGTAAAGATCATATATAATTAAGTAATATATGAAATATCCCACACCTCTTAATATACCTAAAAGGATACATTAAAAGGCGTGGTGCGTTGTAGGTATAAAAAACTATCAGAGACTAAGATTCACAAGATAAAAATAGGTAAAAACAACGGAAACTTGAGTAATAACTTATTTAAAATAAAACTTTCATAATTGCTTCATAAATAAGTCAAATACCAAATACAACATCCATATCTCAAAAACCATCATGTCTTAAAAAATTCATACTCTCGAAATCAGAGTATATAATATCCCTCATAATAAGCCAGTACATCGAAAGAACAAAAGCTAAAAAAAAAGAAATACATGGTAGAAAATTCCTCCAAGAAATCTCCAAGCAACTGCAATCTACTGAGTTCTCCCATGATTGCATATGGGGGGAAGGCGAAAACAGAGGAGTGGGTCAGACTAAAATTCTGGTAAATGATAGTAATTACTAGAGCCTTTAAGCAAGATAATAGTAATAGACTCTACAACAATTATAGCATAAAGAAGGATAATAAAAGGAAATAGAAAAGAGATAAACCGAAAATAAGTACGGTTATAAATTGCTCAATTTATACGATAGGTTAACTTTGTTTGTTTGCACTTGTTCCTGATTTTTTCTTTGATTACGCTGAATTCCTAATCTTGTAATTAGGATGTAACCCTAATTCTACCCTTTTTGATCGGCCTGCTACTCTATAATACCTTTTAGTGGACCACCTGCTATATAACTCTCTACATAAAATTTTATTGTAGCCAAGACGACATATGTAGCTCCCTACACAGAAGGCAATGGTGTCTACTAAAGACATTCATACTAAGCGCTTGGAACTCATAGCTGTTACTGAGCACCTACAAATGGAAGTCGCATGCTTAACTGCCATCATGCTCATGCTACCTTTTGCTCCACCTATTGGGTCTTCTTATTACCTCCAACGTCTAGCTAAGCGTGCCCCTATTCTCGTTTCAGGCCAATGTGAGATCACCGTGTGTCCATAGAAACTATAGGAGAAATGTTGTTGGTACCGGCCCTTCCTCCAAACAATATCTAGTTACGTCCCTTATCCTAATTCCCCTTGATTTGGATTTCTGTTTGACCAATTACTACCATTCTTAGCATAAGCATGCACACATCTCACTTCAGACTAATGTGAGACACCATTTTGTCTAATAGGGAATGGTATTTGGTATTAGTCCTACTTTAATCTTTGCTTATTAACTTAGATAAATTATTCAAATAAGCCTTTATTATCATTTTTACTTTCTACGCTTGTTAATTTATTCCAAGTCTTAAAATAAGCCCAATTATATTCTTTTTATTATAACCTACGTTATAATCATGCTTATTACTTAACCCAAGGTCTAAGTTTAAAAATAAGCTCTTTCCTATTTTTAGTTATTATTCTACGTTATAACTAAGCTAATTAATTAACCCAATTCTAATCATAGTTAGGCATAATTTCAGTCCAATTCCACTTTTTTTACAGTCTTTATAATTTACATCTCATTATTATAAATAGGCCAATCTCTTTAACTCAGTCCAATTAATATCATAATTAGGCATAATTTCAATCTTAATTCCATTTTATTACGGTCTTTATAATTTACATCGTATATTCCATTATTTCAGTTTTCTTATAATTTAATCTTTATTGACGTTAATCTTATTCTAATCCGTAAGAAGGAGGAATAAAAGAAAATTGAAAATAGAAGAAAATCCATAGTGTATAAAGAAGATGTAAATAACTTATAAATAACACTAAATAACTAAAATACTGTAAATAAATTGGAAATAATTGGAAAAACTATAATTAACAGAAATTAATTAAAATTACTAAAAAGAATAGCTAAAAGGATTTTTATAAATATATTGTTACATTTTCTCTCATTTACAATAACCCATCTCATTTGAATATCGTCATCTTCACTTTTCAAATTTATAAAAGTAGATGCCTTTTCTTAAATATATTTTTATGTATATTATTTTTTTCTTTTTTCTTTACAAAACAAACTCCTTGTTTATAAAAATCATACATATATTCAAAAATGAAAAGTTTACTTCATTTATCTCAATATTTCTATTTAAAATGTTCATTCCATTTTGACACAAATGCAAGTTCTTATACTAAACTTAATCATTACAATATTATTCCTCTTTCCCTTTCTAATTAAAACATTTCAATAAATCTACTGCCAATTAATTTAAATACAAATTTCAACAAATTCTAATTATCAACACTATTTCTTTTCACTTAGGGTTGTTACATTCTCCCCTCCTTAAGGGATTTTGTTCCTGAAATTTCTAAAGATAAAAGAATGAAATAAATGTTTTCATTCAAGTTCTACCACCAACTACTCAATCATCACATTTTACATCCATTGTCCTTAGGTTTTTCTAATGCGATTTATGATATTTATGCAAATAGTGCAATGTCAATGTCCCTAACTAATGCAAAAGATTAGGGGGTTCACCGATTCGGTCGACCTCCTTTTATGCAATCATGTTTGTGCCATGTGTCCATATAAATGCAAATTCCGTAATGATAACTGATAGTTCTATATCTATGCTACAATAATCGTCCAAGTGCAACAATCATGTGATAATCATCCATTTATTGCAACCATGAAAATAAAATAAAAATGAAAATGCACACAAATTCATATGCATATGCTCTAGTGTCCTAGTTAGGCCGATCCCTAAAGGATAATAGTGCCTAATGTAAGTATATACATCCATTAGCATCCACTAGCAAACACTTGCAACCACTAGCGTACATCATTCATAACATGTTCTATTAACATGTTACGTCAAATCCTACCATCCATAGGTTAAATCCTAAGTTCTACCCTCGCAAAGATAATAAAGGAAAGAACCTATTCAAAACTAAGGATGGAAATAGAAAATTCTAAAACTTCCTATCAAAGAAATGCGGATATGAGATATGAATTTTCTCCTGATCAAACCAATTTTCTTCGAAGTCTCCTTAACTATGTCGGAACTAAGGCGATCCCTTTGCAGACTCTATCCAACGCGAAGGCGACTTGCACAGTCTTACATAAAGAGGTTTGAAAGGTGCCATTCCAATGCTAACTTGAAAACTACTACCATATGAATTCCACTAATTTCATTTTACTGTTCTTCGTGAATCAACACTCCAAGGTTCTTATTAGTGTCCTATACATTTTATGGAAACTTCCATTATTACTTCTAAAAGTAATTACTGCTACATCCTTACACCTTTTTCCTTACTCCTAGGAAATGATTCTTACCTACTTTATATTTAAGAGTTTGGTTTGGTATTTATCACATTGTATTAAAAACTAAGGTTTCTAAAAAATTTAAAACATCAAATCCCAATATCTTTGTCTTTAAAGGTGTTATCCTTTCAGTTTCTATTAAATTCAAAAATACTTGACTACTCAATATTTCATTTTTCTGAACTTGCATTCTTATAGCTTTTTGAATTTACATTAATTCCCAAACCTAGAGGGAAAACTTTTTTAATCCAAAACTTATTCCTCATTTTCTTTTGAAGACCTTTACAATTTTCTATAAAATTTAGGATTTTTAAATTCAATTATTGCTAAGCTTTTTTGCTTTCCAAAACTTATTTACTTTTCCATCAAACCATTTTCTTTTAAAATATCTTTAAAGTATCCTTTTCAATTCATCTTCTTATTATACCTAATATCCTTATACCTTAAGGTATTGGAACTACTTTCTCTAATGAGAAATTCTTAACGCTAAAATATTCTATGAACCTTTTAAAAGAGGACTTCGTGTTTATATGGAGTTACAAGGAATTTATTCTATATTTTCGAAATAAACTATACAAAATATGGTGCTCCCCATACCTTGTACATCTCTTTCATATATTCCATTTGACTTGCACATAACATTTTTATTGGTTTCATAGAAAATTATACCATTATTCTTTTCATTCCAGTAGATTAAAGCATGTTTAATTTATACTTTCCTATGATAAACATTTTCTTATACTTATTTAAATAATAGATGTACTCATAAATTAATTTATTTCTATTCTTAGAAATTACCTTTTTAAAATACATCTTTATTTGGGTTAAAATGACTGTTGCATAAAACATCGTTACTACAACCCAAAAATACTAGTGTCTGAATTTGATTAAAAATAAATACTAATAAACCTCACATATTATGTAAAAACATTCCATTTGGGAGTCATCTACAATAACAATAGTGTTATAGTCTATGCTCCTTTTATTTTTGATGAAAACATCTATTACACCAATAAATGTTGTAACCTATGTTTGCGATACTTAATACACCTTATGTTTTTATATTTAAAATCTTTATTTACTTACAAAAATGCTAGTGAGCTATATAGGCTCTATAATTCTTCAAAAAGAATTTCACCTTTTAAAAAAATTTATATTATATAAAAACTAATTTTAAATTTCATGCCATTTTTCAAAAAGACCTAATATTCACTTTAAAAACATTTTCAACTTTTCTAATTCTATCAATTTTATTGGGCTAGATATAAAATCGATTTTCTTCTCATTACCCCAGGAGTATCCTTCCTAAGGTAATCTCATTTCATTGCCAAAGCCTTTTACTCCAATTCCTCTTTGATGCTTATATTTTTACTCTAAGGCACAACTATTAAATCAACTTATATGAAACAATTATAATTTCTGCAATTATGTACACATGGGCTTTCTTCTTTTCTTATCAACTAAATCTATTGTACATCTCAAACCTTTTCCTACCTCTCTATGGATTTCCATAATCCAAACCTAAAAAAAACATTTCTCACATCCTACCAAGTGTAGACCTTCCCTATGCCCCGAGAAAGTGCTTCTTTAAAGACGTGTGAAAAATTTCTGAAGACCGGAACTGAATCTAACGACTCTCTTCTCGCAGTCTAATATCGTCCCATAGGTGGATACCCAATCCATTTCCAAAATCATCTCATACCCCAAAAATCCCAATACTTAGGCATCGCAGTCAAACTCTATGCCCAAGGATAAAAAATTTCAAACCCCTACAAACAATAGATAAGTGTGCCGATCCTCCTATGAGGTTTGAAACAACAATGGGGTCTACTACTAAAGAGATGTCTGAGTGCAAATAATCAAACAAAGAACTCGAAATGAAAGGGTGTGACGCTCCAGATTCAAAAAGAGTCCAAATGGGAAAATCAAAAATAGAAATCAAAACTTTTGATGTTTGAGTGCACTTCGCTCCTTGCTTGATTTGCTTCTGAGGGCCTTGACTTAGAAACCTCTTTAAGCTCTCCCTTCGGTTGCGAAGATACAGGTTGAACTCTCTGTTGGTCTTCCAAGTCTAATAGCCTAAACTTTTGCTTCATATCTTCCAACCTAGCTCGTGTCTCCTCGAAGTCTGCCGTACCAAAAAATGTTCTGCCCTGTGTACTAGCGAAGTCCTTGCATAGCTTTGAAAAATCGACTGATGTAGGTGGATTAAAGGGATTTCCATCTACCGGTGGTGTATTGGACATTTTCCCTTGCACCTCTGGTACCGTAGCTTTACAGAACCAGTCAGCCATACTATGCAAAGAAAATGAAACTTAGGCTTGAAAGAATCGAAAGAAGGTTGAACTGGACTTTAAGGGGATTTTTATAGAAACTCTTTTGTACTTGAAAACTATTTCTAAGAGTTTCTTGGAAAATACTTTTAAAACAAGATATTTTTGGAGAAATACTTTACTTTTAAAATATTTTTTTAGAATCATGTAACCTTAGGCTCTGATGCCAAGTGAAACACACCACACCCCTTAATATACCCAAAAGACACATAAAAAGGCGTGGTGCGTTGAAGGTATAAAAAAACTAACCAAGACTAAGATTCACAAGAAAAAAATAGGTAAAAACAGTGGATACTAGAATAATAACTTATTTAAAATAAAACTTTATAATTGCTTCATAAATAAGTCAAATACCAAATACAACATCCATATCTCAAAAACCACCTTGTCTTAAAAAAAAAATCATAGTCTCAAAATCAAAGCATATAATATCACTCATAATAAGCCAGTATATAGAAAGAACAAATGCCAAAAGAAAAGAAATACTTGGTAGCAAACTCCTCCAAGAAATTTCCAACCAACTGCAATCTACTGACTTATCCCTTGATTGCCTATGGGGGGAAAGAGGAAAATGGACGAGTGGGTCGGACAAAAAGTCTGGTGAATGATTGTAATTACTACAGTCTTCAAGCAAGATAAAAGTAATAGACTCTACAATAGTTCTAGCATAAAGAATGATAATAAAAGGAAATAGGAAAGAGATAAACTGAAAATAAGCACGATTAATTATTGCTCAATTTATACGATAGGATAACTTTGATTGTTTGCACTTGTTCCTGATGTTTTCTTTGATTAGGTTGAATTCCTAATTCTGTAATTAGGATGTAACCCTAATTCTATCCTTTTTGATCAGCCAGCTACTCTATAGTACCTTTTTGTGGACCAGCTGCTATATAACTCACTACTCAAGTTTTACTATAGCCAAGACGACATTTATAGATCCTTACATAGAAGACAATAGTGTCTACTAAAGACACCTACACTAAGCACTTGGAACTCATATTGTTACTAAGCACCCGCAAATGAAAGTCGCACGCATAACTGCCACCATGCTCATGCTACCTTTTGCTTCATCTATTGGGTCTTCTTATTACCTCCAACGTCCAGCATAGTGTGCCCCTCATCTCACTTCAGACTAATGTAAGATCACGTCTATCCATAGAAACTATAGGGGAAATGCTGTTTGTACCGGCCCTTCGTCCAAACAATATCTAGTTGCACCCCTTATCTAAAAAACCCTATGATTTGGACTTCTATTTGACCAATTACTACCATTCTTAGCATAAGCGTTCCCTAATCTCACTTCATACTAATATGGGACACCGTTTTGTCTAATAAGGAATGTTATTTGGTACAGGTCCTACTTTCATCTTTGCTTATTAACTTAGATAAATTATTTAAATTAGCCTTTATTATCATTTTTTACTTTCTACACTTATTTATTCATTCCAAGTCTTAAAATAAGCCTCATTTTATTCTTTTTATTATAACCTATGTTATAATCATGCTTATTACTTGACCCAAGGTCTAAGTGTGAAAATAAGCTCTTTCATCTTTTAATCTTTTTATTTATAATTCTACATTATAACTAAGCCAATTAATTAATCCAATTCTGATCATAATTAGGCATAATTTCAGTCCAATTCCACTTATATTACAGTCTTTATAATTTACATCTCATAATTATAAATGGGCCTATCTCTTTAATTCATTCCAATTAATATCATAATTAGGCGTAATTTCAGTTTTAATTCCATTTTATTACCGTCTTTATAATTTACATCTTTTATTCCATTATTTCTGTTTTCGTATAATTTAATTCGTATTCGCGTCAGTCTTATATTAATACATACATGTATAAATACATACATACATATTAATGCATGTGTATATAATACATACATATATAAATACACACACACACACATGGATATATATGGAAAATTCTATTTGGACATAAAACGATGACAGAAGTGGTGACATAAGATATTTCAACCATTGGATCTGCCCCTAAATTCAATCCCATAAAGATCTGATGGCCAATATATATTTTTCTCATTTTGTATTTTATTTTTTGTCTCAATAGCTGACCTATATATATATATATATATATATATATATTACTAATAAAGAGATTCCATGAACTATTAACTCGGTGTCTTTTCGAACTTCCCAAATTGCCTTTTTTATTTCCTTTCGCACCTCATGTTTCTATTCTTTATTCGTATGACCTAAAAAGTGATCTCTCACCCAATCCATCTAGATTCCTTTACTCGATTCCTCTATTCCCTAAATTGATTCACCTTATATGCTTCTTCCTCACAAATCAACCCAATCAAAATCGACTTCACCAAAAGAAAATATTCCGCAGCAAATGAGGATGCTCCACCACCAATTTAATTCGTTATCGCCTGAAAATCATGTCGCCGCTATAGCCTTTTCTATTTGTAGATATTGTCATAGAGCTTACCACGATGCAATCTAGGGTATGTCGTTGGGTGACTGTCAACGCCGAGTGGAGTAGTGCTACAGCCTGGAAGATTGAACATCAAAATGGAAATTTGTGCAATTGCCGTTTATAGTTAGATGTGATGCTAACGAAGTTGATGGAGCCAAGATATGATATCGCCTGAAACTTCTTACCGATTACAAAGTTTTGGCTGCCAAAGTGCCATGTGCTTAGCCTGGAAAAAATTGCCGCAGTTGACAAAGAAACTACAGCCGCCTATTTGTGAGGAAGAAGCATATATTTGATTAGTTAAAGAAAAGGCAAGGATTATGTTTTGGTAAGTCAAGCTAATTTCACTCAATTCATTTACATGAAAGAATTACTTTTATACTTTTATGAGCTCCATATATTGTCATATCCAGCCACTACGAAACCTTTTTATGCCTGTACCATACCACAGATTCATTAATGTGTTAGACTTAGGAGATATTAAGATGAATAATGTGTGAATTAATTAATTTTAGTCAAAAGACGACTTATCTTTACTATTAATTAATTAATTCACGTGGACATCATCCTCATACTCGCTTCACCCTATATTCATGTGTAGAGTTTCTAATATGCAGTTCTTTTTATTATTCTCATTTTACAATTTCAGCACCTCCAGTTCTTTTTAGTATTATTAATTTCATATATATATATATATATATAAATCAATGCGAGATTGCATTAAATTATGTTGAAATGAATCACATTGCAATTTAAAGCCACTACTATTGTTCCCAAAGTATAATCCATCAATATTGTAAGGATGTGGTATTGTTTGCTTACCGGTATCTATCTAGCTATTACTTTTTCTTAAAGTAAAATAATTTTTGGTAACATATAAAAGTGGATCAAATAAAATACAAATTGATTGTTTCTCATATATAGAAGAAGAGATATATCATCATGTAAAATGTTAAATTAATATATGGAGAAAGCTAACACTATGTTTTGGATTTAGATGTATTAATTAGGGGACTGAACTTAAAATATATTAAAGGACATTAGAATGTTAAATGAAAAGAATTAAATCATAACAAAAAGAATCAATTTGAAATTGATATAAATAAGGTATGGCTTAGTATTGCAAATGACATCAGAGAACACCGTAGAGAAAATTAGAAGGAAATCGAAAGGAATAACTTGGCGAGCCCAATATGTTTAGGAAAATAACTTGGCGGATTATACTGGATGAAATATGGAAATAACTTGACGAAGGCAATGAATTTAGGAAAAAAGAAAAAAATTGTCTTTTTACATGTGCTAATTTATCAAATACCTCCCCAATTTATTTTTATTGTTATTTTTTTACAGATAAGACTAATTTTGTGGTCATTGAATAATAAAATAACTTGATAAAGAAAACAATATAATTATTGTTCTTTTCAACGGGTAAGAATATTTTTTTGTCAAAAGTTGTTTTTTAATCACATTGTTATTCTTTTGTAATAGGTCCGTAAATGTTTTAAATATGTTATAAGATCGGTCGGTTTTCCACTATGGCAATGTGGTGTATTATAGTTGGTGATAACCGACCTTCTTTTTCTGTGGTACTCAAATAATCTTTGAGTTCCTTATAAATAGCGGGAAAACCAAAGCTTGTATAGATCATAACTAGCTTCATTTGTTTCCTCCCCTATTCATTTTCTAATCAATGGCATCTTCTAAATATTTGGCAATGCTCTTCATCAGTTTCATTATTCTTCATTCACTTTCTAAAGAAGACAACATCATTCACATTAAATTCATTAGTCCATTTGTTTTCGTTGTTTTGATCCTCTATATTGACATCAAAGTTAAAAAAAGTCATCTTTCATAAAATTGAAATTGCTGGTTTTTTAACTATATTTACTCTTCTTCCAATAAGTTGTGCAGGCACAAAAAATTATGTTTTGGAACATACTGTTTAAACAAGCTTGGATATAAAGGAAAGGAAACCACAAGTGTTGAGTTTCTTTTCTTTTCCGTATATAAGAAAATACACCATCCATACCACTCATTTTTAAATATAATTTTTAACTTCTCAAATATAAATTTGTTTGGCTTACGCTGCCTAAACCTCTGCTTTATGATGTCGTTCAACTACTGCTTTTTTCTTCACATGTAAAAGTTTTATGATATTTTAGTTTTTTCGATAACCTGTGAAATGTTCATTCTTTTTTTCCTGTATTTAAGAATTTTAACAAGGCATTTCTATTGGCGAAGGGGAGATGGTCTGGGTTGTGTTGTTGGTGGAAGCATTCATAATTATAAATATATGCCTGAAGTCCTACAAAGAGCTATCACCAACTGGAACGCTCTCAACAAACTCGCCTTCTCCATCAAATTCATCGACATTATTGACGGCTTCTGCCCTAAATATCAATCATTAAAAGAACTACACACTAGAATCGCAAATTTTGACAAATTCAATAGCTCTGTACATCAACAACCACTGTCCCTACAACCTACTTAGCGACAAACTCAAACTGAAGGCCTTTTTTCTTGAAGTTCTCTAATCATCGTTTTCATCTCCATGTTACCGAAGACTTTGATTTGAGCCTTAAGAGAATTTGCATCATTATATTCAGGAAGCAGTCTCAGTACAATACCCATGGTAATAAGTAGTAGTCTAGTGGTATGTTGACCCATCAAAGGCTTTGTAAATATCAAAGAGGACAACGGAAGAGTTATAGCATTCCTTGCTATAGTAATATATTACAAAAACAAATGCAACTTATATGTTACTTTTCAAAGAAAAATGAGACCATTATATATATGAAGAGAAATAAGAGAAATATTAAAATACCATGGCCATGGTTACTGCTCCAAAAATATTAATTAATGACATAGTAAAGGCTTGATCGACAAAAGTGGTTGCAGCTTCGAAGATTAGCACGACATAAAGATACAGATACTGCATATAAATTGAAAAAAATGAAGAAAAAATTGTTATTTTAGAGTACCCTCTTTTTGTCATGACATGAGACCCTCAGGGTGTAATATTTTTAACTACACGGTAGAGTAATTCAAAGAAAACAACCACGAATGTGTTTCAAACAGTTCACTTAAAACCTACCCTTTAGGAGTAAAACAACTATCACTATATTTCAGTTAATGTCACTTTTGTAACGACCTGTAAATTTTTAATGGTTTTTATAACATAAATAACTGAATTGTGGGAAATTTTAAACAATTAAATTTTGAAACAAAAATTTGATATTTGGAATATATCTATATAAACATAGAAAATGGAAAATTTTCATCAGATAATATGGAAGTTTAGTTTATTGTGTAATTTGTTTCAATTTAAATCAGTTAATATTAGATGATAATAAAATGTTTTTCAAACCAGCATATTTTTATACCATAAATTTGTAAATCATCTTCTGAGTGAGACGTCATATTTCGTTTCATCAAATTTGGACTGCTATTGCTTAGTATATCTTATTTTTGGTGTTTTAGCAGCATTTTCGGTACCGAATATCGACTTTTGAAGGGTGGTCGTATTGCTGATATCTGTGTACCATTTTGATAATCTCATGATGCTGATCTTCGTAGTATACTCATTTGTATATTTTGGGGTTTGGTACGTAGTGAAATCAGCACAATGATGGCCGTTTCGGTACCTGTTTTGGGTATTTGAGTTATGAATCCATTTAATTCCCACTGTATAATCCAATTAGACACTTACCATTTATAAATCTAAATTGGAATCATGCCCAACATTTGCCATGCCACGATTTCTACTTATATTGATGTATATTTGTTTTTTAATTTTGGTTCACAAACTTCTGTCTTCTTCTTTATGTTTCATTTTGAAAAGTAATTATATACTTAAGCTTCTCCTCTCCCATCTTTTTCCAGCCGAAATCCCATTAGGCCTCCACCATGAACCGCCTTTTCACTATCTCACTCCACATCATTTCCCTACCTACCCGAGAGAACCCAGACCGACAGCATCCTCTCACCACTGCCGTTTGCTCCACCTCGCCTACAGCTTTCACGTAACCAACCAAAACCCACCACTTATTCCCCATGACAAGCAACTAGCCCCATCGCCTCCTCTACTTCCCAGAGGACCGAAGTTCCCTGGCCCTCCCACCATTTCCACCAACCTAACCTAGTGCGGCCACCCTCCTCCACTCCAATGCATGGATAGCAGCCCACAACCCAAATTTCCACCTACACCTAGCCTACACCACCGCATGGCCGACACCTCCACCACCTGGATACTACCATCAACTACCCAAACCTAGAGCCGAAACTCTTCATGCTTACAAACACATGCATTCCACCTTTTCTTCCTTATTACGCACCCTTACCAACATGGTCGAGCCTCCACCTCGTCGACCTTGCTCGCCCATGACCTGTAGTTTTCCTCTCTTATTCGGTTGGCATACCTTTCCTCTTACATGTAGACACTTGCGTGAGTTATATATATGATCATAGGTATGTCTTATATGTTGTTTTATATATAATTTGTTGAGACTTTGATTTAATATATATGTGTTTGTAAACTTATATAGATTTTTATATGTATATGTTATTGTATACTATCTTATAAAAGAAGTATGGTGTTTGTTTAAGGTGGATACAAATATAATATAACAGTGGTTTTCACATGAATATTTGGAGGCAGCAGTATGTGTTTTCTATATAATAAATTAGAGTTTGTTTATGTAATGTATAAGTATATATACGTATATATATAATGGATTTGAAGTATAATTACAAATATGTTTAAGGTTTATATATAGTTTACATTTTCTTTTCATACGATTTATATATATGTTTGCAAAATTTAATATGTGTCAGTTTATATCGGTGTTTTTTATATAAGTATAAGTTTATATATGAGTTTAGTTTTTGTATCATTATTGTAACAACTCGATATTTTCAGCCATTCACATCCACGCATGTCGGACTTGAATTGCTCAAAATACCGCATTGTCAAAGATTTGGAGCAAATAAAGCTAATCACAGACCCAAAAATATCATAATAACTCGCAGTGGAAATAAAAATACCATAGTAGTTCATGAAGCTACTATAACGAAGTCTCAAAACAAAATACATAATATCAGTCTGAAAACAAAAACAATAGAGATCCCAAATGCAAAGAAGTCTACTAATACAAGAGCTGAAATAGAACAACTGAAACTGGAATAGATAGATAACTAAATAAGCAGAATCTCCAACGATTCCTAGGTCCAGAAAGAGAAATCCAAAGCTATGAATATTCAGGCTGACCCGAGCGTAAAGTAAAACACAAAACACTCGAGTCAGGACATACATACTTATACAATGTAAACCAACTCAAGTGAACTATAGTAGTAGTGCATAATAACTTAAAGGATGCTTGGGATCGTCCATCCTCTAAGGATCCTTTAAACCATCAATTAAACAGTAATAGACGCTATCATAGAAATTCCTATATTAAAGTCAACTATGCAAATAACAGTGCTAATGTGGTTAAGGTAGCGCAGAGCTGCAGCAATCGCTCACCATTAATCACACTCTCAAATTGAAGGTGTACATCCAAAAATCACAAGGCATACAGAGAAGTGTACCCGTGGTTAAAATTCCAAAATGTTAAAATTCCAAAAAGGTTTATAAATTTCGAATTAAAATCATTCATTTAAACAATAAAAAGGTGGAGTCATTATACCTTCAAATCAAATATTAAATTCCTAAAATGTTAGCCTTTTTAGAGTTCATTTATTCACTTAAATACATTTAAAACAGTGAAAATTTCAGCTTTCGCAGCACTTAGAAAATGCTACGGTAAGTTACATTTGAAAACAATTAAATTCGGCAAAAACAACATTTAAAAACTGCTGTAATAGTTCAGTTTTAGTTGGAAAATAGTTCAATTCAGCAACGACAGCATTTACAAAACTGCTGTAATAGTTCATGGTTCAATTATATTCAAAAATCTTATTTCAGCCAACTACAGCACTTAACAAGTGCTACTGTAGCCCTTTTGTTAGTTCCTGGTTTTAATTTAGTTTCTACAACTACAGCACTTACAAAGTGCTGTAATATCACTTAGTTAAATTTAGCCTTTTAGTTCACTTCTGCAACTACAACACTTACAAGTTGCTGTAGATTCATTTATTCATAATTTTAGTTCATTTCAGAAACGATAGCATTTCTGAAGTGCTACTAAAAAAATTTCCAGATTTACAATAGAATTTCAGCAACAATTAAATTTCAATTTAAACCATTTTAACTTATAAAATTTATATTTTCCACTCTAAAAATGGTCATTTAAATACCCTTTAACTTATGATTTTTATAAAGTAAATTTCACAAATAAATATCAAATTTTCCAATGTTTTATTTATAAAATCAATGTAGAAAATTTTCAAATTATTGCATTTACTTTACACTTTAAATTAATTTACATTTCATAAATTAAACTTAATTTCCATTTTATTTTCTTAACTTAACTTTTATCTTTAAACCAGATTTCACATTTCCAAGTCAAGTTATATTTCAAATTACACTTTCAAACATTCATTTACTTAACCATTTTAATTCATAGAAAAATCAATAACACTTTATAAAATCAATTTAAATTCAAATTTAAATCTAATTATCATATGTTATTTACTTAACTCCATTTTTAACAAAATCACAAATTTCAAAATTTAGTTATATTTCAAATTTCAACTTAACCATTCATTTATTTCACATTTTAACTTGTAGAAAAATCATTAATACTTTATAAAAAAATCATTTTTTAATTCAATTTAAATTAAAATATCATAAATTTACATTTTAAAAATACTTTTAAAATTTCTAGAAATATATATATATAATAACCACGGGTCTGTATAATATTTTCTAACCTAGGTCAAGTGATACGGATAATATATCATTTCAATTCGTGATTTACAAAGAAAAATCCGGGTTTTGTCATTTCAAACCCGCAATCCTAAGTCAATAAAAATCGCTCAGGCCTATCATTTCAGCCCATAACGATTTTTTCTTATTCTAAAGTCCATTTGAGTATGTATCATTTCAACCCATAGATTCTATTCTATAGGGAACTTGCAGTGTGAGAAACAAATATAAATGAACAGCATAGCAACATATGGCGGTAACAGATGGCATGACAGGTTTATAAGCAGGTTAACATCAATTGATTCAAATCACAGGCAGGTATAACATGATATAACAATTTCTACACATTCACTTGTTATCAATTCACAAATTATATAAGCATAAATGTCATGAGTGAATACTCACCTTTTCAAGCTGGAGTTAGCAAATCAAAACACACAGAATAGATTCCAGAAAGCACGATACGGCACGACACAACACGACTTGATTCAAGTGAGTGGAGTGAGCCAAGGTATTAATCTTCTAAACAACCAACACAAGACAATATAACATAAATATATTTAACACAAAACACTTTTAAACAAATTGAAATACAAAGCAACAAGGAGAAAGATAGTTAGATCTTGCCTTTACCATTCAAATGCTTGACCATAGGGGTTCAAGTGCTCGGCCATGGCTGTATTAAGCACGAGTTTGGGTCATATAGGTCGGCTAGAAGGAGATGAAGGGGTAGTGGTTGCAACATAGTGAATACGGAAGGAACAAGGCAAGAAAAGGAGTGGTTTGTTCAACATTTTTGGCTCGGCCTAGGTCATGTGGGGCTCGGCTCATGCTTGTACAGGTCAGGCCAGTGGAGAGGAGGCAACCATAGGTGAAGTAGCAGTTGGTGGCGGCGGCTATGGGGTGGCCGAAGTGATTGATGAAGGGATAGGTGAATTTAAGCTCGGCTAGGCAAGGTTTCAAGGAGTTTTTGCATAATTTTTAGGTAATGCTTCATGTGGGGCTCACGGACTAAATTTAGTCAGAGGAGGAAGAGTGGTTGCTGCTGTAGATGGAGGAGGTGATGGTCGGTGGTGATGGTGGAGTAGTGGCCGAGCAAGCAAGAGGAAGAGGAAGGCAAAAATTCAAAGAAAAGGAAAGGAAAAATGAGAAAATAGAAGAAGCCATTAGCAAAATTCTTTGGCCATGAGTTTTGAGGACGAGGAGAAAATTTCTCACGTGAATATTGAAGAGAAATACATAGCAAAAGCTAGGGAGATGTATGGCCAATGATGAAATGAAAAGCCAAAAGAATTTGAATAGACAAGTACATGAAAAGTGACTAGAAAATGAAAGGTCTTTTGTCTCATTATATTTATTTTTCTTTTAAATCAAAATAAACCAAATAAATTTCAGTAAATAAAATAGAAAAAGAAAAGAAAATAAACTAGAAATGAAAACAAATTAATATTATAAGGAAAAATAGAAAATAAATAAGAAATAGCTTAATAATTGAAACTAGAATTTAAAAACTGTAAGCAGTATACAATTAACATTTAAAAATTATAACACCACTTTTAAAAATTTTTAAAAATAAAATAAATACATAAAATATCATTATAGACAAATTATAACATGATATGACAAACAAAAATATTATTTATATAAATTAAAATAAACAATTTTATTAAATAAATCAACTTACACACAATGGTTTAAAAAGCATAACTTTCACAATATAAATCAGATTTCAATGAAACAAAAAGCAGTATCCTTGAAATTTAATTTATTTTCATAATAAAAGATAAAATTAAAAAATTCAAATATTTAAATTTTAAATTTAAAAGTCAAAGTTTGACCATATTGACCAAAATTCACATTTTTGAAAATATTCTATTTATTCATATTTCTAATTATAATTCACACAAAAATCAAATTTTATATTTGAAATAACAAAATTTATTCATTTTACTAAATAAAATAGAGTTTTTAAATCAAGAATTTAATTAAAATATTTAAAATATGCAATTAAAATAATCACAAAATAAAGGGTTGTTACACTCTCCCCGACTCAAATGTTTTCGTCCTCTAAAAGAACGAACAAGGAAAATAAGGAAAAGCAAGATAGACAAAGCAAATAGTAGCTGGAAAAAACAATTCCGGATTCGAAGCATGAATGCTCTCCTCTGTTTCTCAGGTACAATCTTGATCAGTACTCCACTGTACTTTGATCAGACTAATAGATTTCCTTCTTAGATGCTTCGTACCTCTATCGACAATACGAAGTGGCTTACTCTCGACAGTTAGATTAGGCTCAATATTCGAACTATCAAGAGTAGAAGGCTGAACAAAAAGAGATGGGTCATTAAGATACCAGCGAAGATGTGAGACGTGGAATACATCATGCACTCCAGAAAGCTTCTTCTCGGGAAAATCCAAATGATGAGGCAAAGAACCAACTTTTTCCATAATGCGGAAAGGACCCTCAAAGAAGAAGAAGGTAGGAGTATAGAAATAGCTAGAAGGGAAAATAGGTTGAAAGACAAGGATGAACCACTATTTTAAAACCGAATAAATTTTAATTTAATTTTTTTTATAACATTTAAAAATTTTAAAATATGATGAATAGTCATTTGATTCAAATTTGTTAGTTCAAAGTAAACAATATTTAAAACATTTTTTTTCTTCAAAATATCCTTTATATAATAAGTTATAAAAATACTTTTATAACTCGATGTCTTAACAAGTTTACTCTCGTTCCTGCAGACTCTGGCCATGCGTTGATCAAGCGTCTTAGTAGACTTGTTTCAACACCCAGTGAAAATACTGGAAAACTTTTAAAAACAGATATGAAAAGTACAATCAAAACAAAATGACCAAACCAAAACATTATCTAACCATGGATCGCAGATACACAATGGTTACGCATGGATCCCCCGGGAAACATCCGTATCCGTATGTTATCTTAGCCCTGCGAATTACACCATGATGACTAGTAGACTGCAGATACATAATGGTTACGCTTGGATCCCCCAGGAAACATCCGTACCTGTAAGCTATCTTAGCCGGTGAATTTCGCTACTAAAAACGACCTGCATAGATCGCAGATACACAATGGTTAAGCCTGGATCCCCCAGGAAACATCCGTACCCTCAAGCCATCTCAGCCAGGCGAATTACGCTATGCAGTTGCGCTCGTAAGACCATGGAGATCTCCATGGAATTCGATGGACACTCGAGTATCATATCCGGAAAACCCAAATCAGAGAGAATAATATCTATAGAATGAATCCACAATGTGGCCACAAAGCGGATATCAAGCAGAAGGCACTTTCCATATCTTTACTTCGAAAATATGTATCATATAGTACCTTTCAAATCACTTTCAATTATCATACTTATACAAAGTCCATCATATGTAAGATTTTATTTTCAAATCGAATACTTTCCAAATCAATAGTATATCAAATCACACTCATATAGACTTCGATTACATAAGATTCCACTTTCCATATTGAGTACCTTTCCAAAACGATAGTTTTCAAATCAACTTCATACTCATACAAATCAATTTTATATAAGTTCGGTAACTCCCAAATCAAGTATTTAATAAAACAAGATTCTCAATTTTAATTCCTTTCAATAACGTTTCAGTTTCAAAATCATATATGATTTCGCCAAATCATTTCTTCCAAATTACATGTATTCGGTTTCAAAGTTTCTTAAAACAATAGGTTTAGAAAATAGTCCAAATTTCCAAATCAACACAATTTATGTCAAACAAATCCATTTCTAAAGTCGTCATGTAAATACTAGGTTTAAATTTCAATCTACTTTCGAAACCAAATATTTTCCTCAAGAATCACTTATCTCCAAAACGATTGCCAATTCTATAACCCTTCCTTTAAATCCTTTTTATTTATTATTATTATTTTTTGATTTTTTTGATTTGAAAGATCTTCTTTACCTTTGAAAATTATTATTATATATCTAGTTTTGTAAAAGATGTTACTAAGTTAAAATATTCAAACTAAATTTTATTCAAAATATTTTGAAAACTAATTTTTTTATTCAAAATGTTTCAAAACTAAATTTCATATTAGTATAATTCAAAATAGTTTTATTCATTAACTTAACAAAATAGTTTCAAACTTATTTAAATTATATTAAAACATACAAAACTGAACTTATATACTTTATCAAACTATCATATAAAACTAAATTAAATTAACCTTGATTTGGAAGTGCTCGAACTTTAAAAATAGTCGAAGAAACCAAATTTTCCAATCCAAGAGTTGGAATTCAGCGACAAATTAGTAAATCAATTCCAATAGATAAGGTTATACCAAAACAAATCTGAAACTCGAGGACTGAACACCGACTTACTTTAAATCATTTCAAACATATATATACATATATCTTTCGAAAATCAAATCATCCATCAAAATTTTGAAATCAAAATTTGGTTTCACAAAATCACCCGCATAGCAAAGCTACTAAAGTGACCTCTCCCCCACTCTAAAACTCGAAAATTAATGTCGATGAAGCGTGCACTCAACACTGAAATTATTTTCCAACGACACAAGTGAGTTTTGGACTTCTATTTTCTTGAAACTTCGTTGAAATCTCTTCGAAATCATTAGATTTCATTCGAATACATTCAAAACATTTCTTATTTAGTAAATACCTTTAAATCATATTATTATTATATATTTTCCAAAATCTTAAAACCGATTTCAAATTACCAAAATTCGATTCCTAGAAATTCAAATTCAAAACCCTTTGGTTATAAATCATTTGTACATAAATCAAATTTCTTATAAATTTTTCAAAATTTCAAATCATTCCAAAGCTTCAAAGTTTTATTTTTTTAAAGGTATACAATCCTTATCGAAAACATTTCACTTTTATATATAAAATGTGGTCATCCTTATCAAAATAATAATTTCGGTGTATGCACAATTTCAAAATACAACCAAACAAAATTTCCAAGGAATGATTCAAGGATAGATTTCAAACAAACAGAGATTCAAATTTGAAGGAATCTAATCAAATAGAATTATGGTTCGAAGATAAGCTCGAACGATGATGAGATAATTTAATTCCCAAATATAGGATGGATAAGCCTATATAAATCGCGGGCGACCTTAATCGGTCAACCATGACTTCAGGAATATAATTAATGCGAAAATCTAATGCAAATCGACATTCAAACGCCAGAGATAGAATCCAGGTATAGCGGAAGGTAGATAGCATCGTAAACCAGGGATACAGAATCTTCGGTGAATCAATGCAAATTGTAAAAGAGTTTCACCCCTTTACAAATCATTCAAAGATTTGCAGAATTACCAATCCTTATAGAGGTCATTCAAGGTGGAATTATGGAATGCCCCAAAATCAAAAGGATAAAAATAGGGGAGACAAGACTGGATTTCAGAACAAGTGGGGGCGCTCCAAAGTTCAAGGAATCCTAATCGATAAGAATCCAAACCAAGAGATTACTAACAAGGTGGATACAGAAGGGATGAAGTTTAGAAAATCTTGATTTCAAAATAAGAATTTTTTTTATACCAATATAATCTTTGAAAATCCTTTAAAATCATTCAGAAATCATTTTATACTTCGAAAATACGTTCTCTCACAAAGAAATGATTCAGAGATTGATTTCACTCATTCTAGGGTATTTCTACCCTATCTCTAATGAGTTTTTGCTCTGCAGGTTTAGGTTTGCCCAAAACCTCGCTCTGATAGCAACTGTAACAACCCGATATTTTCAGCTATTCACATCCGCACATGTTGGACTTGAATTGCTCAAAATATTGTATTGTTAAAAGATTTGGAGCAAATAAAACCAATCACAGAATCACAGACACAGAAATATCAGAATATCTCGCAGCAGAAATAAAAATACCATAGTAGTTCATGAAGCTACTATAACAAAGTCTCAAAACAAAAAACATAATATCGGTCTGAAAATAAAAACAATAGAGATCCCAAATACAAAGAAGTCTACTAATACAAGAGCTGAAATAGAACAACTGAAACTGGAATAGATAGATAAATAGATAAGCATAATCTCCAACGATTCCTAGCTCCAGAAAGAGAAATCCAAAGCTGTGAATGCTTAGGCTGACCCGAGCGTAAAGTAAATCACAAAACACTCGAGTTAGGACATACATACTTATACAGTATAAACCAACTCAAGTGAACTATAGTAGTAGTGCATAATAACTTAAAGGATGCTTGGGATCGTCCATCCTCTAAGGATCCTTTAAACCATCAATTAAACAGTAATAGACGTTATCATAGAAATTCCTATATTAAAGTATACTATGCAAATAATAGTGCTAATGTGGCTAGGGTAGCTCAGAGCTGCAGCAATCGCTCACCACTAATCAAACTCTCAAATTGAAGGTGTACATCCAAAAATCACAAGGCATTCAGAGAAGTGTATCCGTGGTTAAAATTCCAAAAAGTTAAAATTCCAAAAAGGTTTATAAATTTCGAATTAAAATAATTCATTTAAATAATAAAAAGGTGGAGTCATTATACCTTCAAATCAAATATTAAATTCCCAAAATGTTAGCCTTTTCAGAATTCATTTATTCACTTAAATACATTTAAAATAGTGAAAATTTCAGCTTTTCCAGCACTTAGAAAATTCTACGGTAAGTTACATTTGAAAACAATCAAATTCGGCAAAGACAGCATTTAAAAACTGCTATAATAGGTCAGTTTTAGTTGGAAAATAGTTCAATTCAATAAAGACGGCATTTACAAAACTGCTGTAATAGTTCAGGGTTTAATTATATTCAAAAATCTCATTTCAGCCAACTGCAGCGCTTAACAAGTGCTACTGTAGCCCTTTTGTTAGTTCCTGGTTTTAGTTTAGTTTCTACAACTACAGCACTTACAAACCGCTGTAATATCACTTAGTTAAATTTAGGTTTTTAGTTCACTTTTGCAACTACAGCACTTACAAGGTGCTGCATATTCATTTATTCCTGATTTTAGTTCATTTCAGAAACGATAGCGTTTTTGAAGTGCTACTAAAAGAATTTCCAGATTTACAATAGAATTTCAGCAACGATTAAATTTCAATTTAAACGATTTTAACTTATAAAATTTCATATTTTCCACTTTAAAAATGGTCATTAAATACCCTTTAACTTTTGATTTTTATAAAGTAAATTTCACAAATAAATGTCAAATTTCTCAATGTTTTATTCATAAAATCAATGTACAAATTTTCCAAATTATTGCATTTACTATACATTTAAATTAATTTACCATTTCATAAATTAAAGTTAATTTCCATTTTATTTTCTTAACTTAACTTTTATCTTTAAACCAAATTTCACATTTCCAAGTCAAGTTATATTTCAAATTACACTTTCAAACATTCATTTATTTAACCATTTTAACTCATAGAAAAATCAATAACACTTTATAATATCAATTTAAATTCAAATTTAAATCTAATTATCATATTTTATTTACTTAACTTAACTCCATTTTTAACAAAATCATAAATTTTGAAATTTAGTTATTTTTCAAATTTCAACTTAACCATTCATTTATTTCACATTTTAACTTATAGAAAAATCATTAATACTTTTAAAAAAATCATTTTTTAATTCAATTTAAATTAAAATATCATAAATTTACATTTTAAAAATACTTTTAAAATTTCCAAAAGATATATATATATATATATATATATATATATATATATATATAAAATAACCACGGGTCTGTATAATATTTTCTAACCTAGGTCAAGTGATACGGATAATATATCATTTCAATCTGTAATTTACTGTCATTTCAAACCTGCAATCCCAAGTCAATAAAAATAAATAAAAATCGCTCAGGCCTATTATTTCAGCCCATAACGATTTTTTCTTATTCTAAAGATCGTTTGGGTATGTATCATTTCAACCCATAATGATTCTATTCTACAGGGAACTTGCAGTGTGAGAAAAAAATATAAATGAGCAGCATAGCAACATATGGTAGTAACAGATGGTATGACGGGTTTATAAATAGGTTAGCATCATATGATTCAAATCACAGGCAGGTATAACATGATATAACAATTTCTACACATTCACTTGTTATCAATTCACAAATTATATAAGTAAAAATGTCATGAGTGAATACTCACCTTTTTATGCTGGAGTTAGCAAATCAAAACACACAGAATAGATTCCAGAAAGCACGATACGGCACGACACAACACGACTTGATTCAAGTGAGTGGAGGGAGCCAAGATATTAATCTTGTAAACAACCAACACAAGTCAATATAACATAAATATATTTAACACAAAACACATTTAAACAAATTGAAATACAAAGCAACAAGGAACAAGATAGTTAGACCTTGCCTTTACCAATCAAATGCTTGACCATAGGGGTTCAAGTGCTCGGCCATGGCTATGTTAAGCTCGGATTTGGGTCATATAGGTCAGCTAGAAGGAGAAGAAGGGGTAGTGGTTGCAATATAGTGAATACAAAAGGAACAAGGCAAGAAAAGGAGTGGTTTGTTCAACATTTTTGGCTCGGCCTAGGTCATATGGGGCTCAGCTCATGCTTGTACAGGTCAGGTCAGTGGAGAGGAGGCGGCCATAGGTGAAGTAGCAGCTAGTGGTGGTGGCTATGGGGTGGGCGAAGTGATTTATGAAGGGATAGGTGAAGTTAAGCTCGGCTAGGCAAGGTTTCAAGGAGTTTTTGCAAAAATTTTAGGTGATGCTTCATGTGGGGGTCACGGCCTGAATTTGGTTAGAGGAGGAAGAGTGGTTGCTGCTGTAGATAGAGGAGGTGATGGTCGGTGGTGATGGTGGAGTAGTGGCCGAGCAAGCAAGAGGAAGAGGAAGGCAAAAATTCAAAGAAAAGAAAAGAAAAATGAGAAAATAGAAGAAGCCATTAACAAAATTCTTTGGCAGTGAGTTTTAAGGACGAGGAAAAAATTTCTCACGTGAATATTGAAGAGAAATACACGACAAAAGCTAGGGATACGTACGCCAAAGATGAAATGAAAAGCCAAAAGAATTTGAACAGATAAGTACATGAAAAGTTACTAGAAAATGAAAGGTCTTTTGTCTCTTTGTATTTCTTTTTCTTTTAAATCAAAATAAACCAAATGAATTTCAGTAAATAAAATAGAAAAATAAAATAAAATAAAGTAGACATGAAATTTTTTTTTTAAGGAAAAATAGAAAATAAATAAGAAATAGCTTAATAATTGAAACTAGAATTTAAAATTGTAAATAATATACAATTAACGTTTGAAAATTATAACCACACTTTTAAAATGTTTTAAAAATAAAATAAATACATAACATGTCATTCTACAAAAATTATAACATGATATGACAAACAAAAATATTATTTATATAAATTAAAATAAACAATTTTGTTAAATAAATCAATTTACACACAATGGTTGAAAAAGCATAACTTTCACAATACAAATCAGATTTCAATGAAACGAAAAGCAGTATGCTTGAAATTTAATCTATTTTCATAATAAAATATAAAATTAAAAAATTCAAATATTTAAATTTTAAATTTAAAAGTCAAAGTTTGACCATATTGACCAAAATTCACATTTTTGGAAAATATTCTATTTATTCACGTTTGGAATTATAATTCACACAAAAATCAAAATTTATATTTAAAATAACAAAATTTATTCATTTTACTAAATAAAATAAAGTTTTTAAATCAGGAATTTAATTAAAATAATTAAAATATACAATTAAAATAATCACAAAATACAGGGTTGTTACAATTATTATATATATATATATATATATATTAGTTTATAAATAGTTGATTTTATATATATGTCATACATAAAGGTCTGCATACATATATTGTAAATAATTATATATAGTTTGAAAAAGAAGATTTAGTTTATATAAGATTTTGGATATGATATGTATTTTGATCTTCTAAGGTATATATATTATATATTATAGATATTTTGGTTACCAACTCTTATTTGTTGAAAACTGATTTGAAACCATACTCTGTTATAGGTTTAATATATATATATATATATATATATATATACAGTTAAAAGTATATGTATATAAATTCTTTAAAATATTTACTTTAGTTATGTTAATATCTTGTAAGTATATGTATATAAATTCTTTAAAATCTTTGCTTTAGTTATGTAAATATCTTTAAAGTAGGATGTTGTGATAGCTTTAATTTATGTTCGTACCTGTTAAAATAGATTTCGAATACTAGCCTACATAGTACATCTTTGTTGAAATTAATACTATGTCTACCGCAAATCAAAATATTCCTTTTCAATATATGTTTTGATTTTAAATCAAAATATTATATATAGGTATGCTATTTTAAAATATGTGTTCAAAAATTTAAACATTGATTTGAAATTTTATATATAGATTTTATTTTAAGTATATGTTTCTAAAATTGATTTTTGTAAACATATGTATATAATATAGATATTAATTTCAGTTTATATCAAGCCAATTTGATTGTTCTCATCGATTTCTATTTATCGGCTTTGATCGTCAAATTTGTGCCCATCTTACTTTGCTTTGAAATTCATGCTTGGATTCGTAACCCATTTCATTTTCGAATCTCTCTAGCCTCGAAAGATAAGCAATCACTCACGATTAATGTTCTTATATTTATTAGATTTGATTTCATTTGAAACGACAATTGAAATTTGCCGCTAAATTTAACTGTCAATCTTAGAATTTCTATATATGATATGCTATTATCTGTAACCATTCACCTATGCGATAAGACACCATATCATGTTATTTATATTTTATTTTCACTGATGATATATGCCTGATGTTGATCTGTTATATTATATTCATAACTGTTCTCACTCTGCAAGTTCCCTATTAGAATAGAATCCCCTATGGGTTGAAATGATGCATACCCGAACTATCTTATAGAATAGAAGAAAATCGTTATGAGCTTAAATGATAAACCCAAGCGATTTTTATTGAATCGAATCGGGATAGCGGGTTGACAAGATATATACCTGTAGATAATTAAATTGCGGATTATGATAAATATCCGTATCACCTGATCATAGGATAGAAAATTACATACAAACACGGTTGGTCTATATATATTTTGAAATGATTTCCAAGGTTTAATAAGAAATATATATAGTTTTATATAAAAATTGATTTAAAAATATTATATATATATAAATGTTATTTTATATATGTTTTAAATTCTTGATTTTTAAAATTATATGTTTAGGGAAATTTAAATTTATAAGTTAGTTTTGAAATTATAAATTTTATGATTTTACTTATAATTTTACTATTTTAAAATATATAAAATAAGTTTTAATATAAAATAAATTTAAAAATAAGAATTGATTTAATAAAGTTTAATTTAATTAGTATATAGTAGGTTTAAGTATTTATTTGAAATTATGTTTTAAAAATAGATTTCTATAATAATTTTAATAAATTAAGGTTGAGAAGATAAATTTAAGTTGATTTGAAATAATATTCTTTTACAAATTATATTAAATAAAAATCGATTTGAAACTTATTGAATTTGAGATTTTTAAAGATATGACTAACTTGATTTTTGATTAAGGTAGATTAAATGAATATTTTAAGTTTAAATAAATTTTAGGGGATATTTAGTTTATTTGTAATTTAAGGTTTTGTTTAAAAGATATTGTATTGATTAAGTAAATATTTCAAAACTAAATAATAGTAGAATTGGATTTAAGATAAATGAAATTTCAAATTTAGTTTTGTAAGCGTTTGAATATTTAACGCTTTGAAACATATTGAAACTGAATGGTTTGATTGTAATTCAAATCTATATTTGAAATCAATATAAATTAATGGATTATTGAGATGTTGAATTTTAAATTAATTTTTTAAATTAAGATAGAATTAAATTGAATTTTAATTCGAGTTGATGTGAATCGATTTCTGAACTTTGAGGAAACTATTTTTTATTATATAAAGCATTTTAATACATGTAAAAATATTTTATTTTTTATTTTAACTTATAACTATTTTGATATGCTAATTATTTTATATAAACTATTTTACCTTATAACTATTTGAATATACTAATTATTTTATTATATAAACTATTTTAATATAAACAATTTAATATATACTAATAATTTTAATAATATAAACTATTTTAACTTATAATTAGTTTATTTTATATACTATTTTATATCTAAACTTTTAAATGGGAAGTATTATGATTTCAAAGTGATATGATTTCCAAAGTGTTATGGTTTCAAAGGTTTATAATTTCAAAAGATTTATAATTTTGGAAAGTGTTATGATTTTGCAATGTATATTATTTTAAAGTAAGTAATGATCTCGAATCGATATGTTTTTGAAATGAATATGATATTTTGGTTTTGAAGTATGATATTTTGAAAAGACCATGGTGTTATAATAACGGTTGGTTGTTAAAGAGACCGGGATCGGTTGTTGTCATATTTCCTCCCAATACCGAAAACCACTTTAACAACTGTGTGCGCGGTGGAGATTCCAGAATGAAGTAGGATGGTTGGCGACGATTCTATATTGAGGTATATACGTTGACCTAACTCCCGTGAGTTAGCTTAAGATGGCTTAAACAAAAGCGATTGACGGGCTAAGTGATGTAGCTCCTCCTTTCGGATACACTTCTTCCATACCATTCTATTACTTTGTTATTGATTGGGTGCACCCTTGGATCTTTGAGAGTGTGGATCGAGTTGGGCGGTAGCTGCGGCTATGCGTTACCAACAGACCGAAAGCGTAATTGGTATATCTACCCTGGCATTTCCTAGTTGTGCCATGTCAGCTACCATATCAAGCCCATTACGAGTTTGTTTTGTACCATACCTATGGAGTGCCTTTTGATGACCTCCAGTACGGGGGAGATTACGGTACAATATAAACTATGGGAATATATAAAATGTGTTAAGGGGATATGGGTAACGTCATAACGCTATTTTAATGCTTTTACTTTACTATAGACATATTACAATAACGCATTGTACTACATAGTAGATAGTTCCGCGGATCCTTAGAGGATGGGTATCCCAAACATCCTTTGAGTTACTTGTATTTCAGTTGATATTTCACTTGAGTTGGATTTACTGATGTAAGAATGTTACTCCTGACTCGAGTATTTTGTGTTGTGCTTTATGCTCGTGTCAGACTGAGTGTCACAGCATTTGAGACTCACCTTTGGGATTGAAGCTTGGCTTGGAGATCCATCTATCTATTCAGCTTTCAGTTATTCAGTTGACTCCAGTAATATATTCATATTTTGTTATTTGACTATGTACTGAGACTTCTATGTATTCGAGACTTCTGTTATTTCTTTTTTTAACTTTGTTATTTATATATATTAGTTCATGAACTACTATGCTTTTGTTTCCTCTGCTTATTATTATATTTCTTTGTTTCTGTGATTCAGTGATTGATTGATTTACTGTATATGCTGAGTTTGCCAAATATAAATTAACAATATGATATTTTGAGCAATTCAAGTCCGATATGTGAGGATGCGGATGACATGAAATACGAAGATGTTACATGTGGTATCAGAGCTCTGGTTTTAGGAAAAACTTTGCATATAATTTTAATTTAATTACGTAATTACCTTCGTTCGAGCTTGAATTCCTTCCTCTTTGACTCGGTTTCTTTTGAATTTTGAAACTTCCTCATTCGTTCTGAAATCCATTCTTGTCATCTCTTATTCGTGTTTTCTTGATTCTAGAGCATCCCATAGACCCACTGTATGATTTATAAAGGGATAAAACTCCTTTATAACAGGCATTTATTCACCCGAGATTTCTATATGCACGGTTTACGATGCTGCTATCGCTTGCTATTCCTGAATTCTATCTCCTGCAATTGAATGTCGATTTGCCTCAAAATTCTGTATCGATCTTACTCTTGAAGTCACAGCTGATCTAGCTAAGGCTACCCACGATTAACATTAGTATATCCATATTTTCTTTTTTGCTATTTAATCATCTTATCATCGTCTCGATCCTATTATCTTGGTTAGAAATCACTTCGATTTGGGTCCTCTTTTATTTGAATCTTTATCCTGGTTCTCTATCTATTCTTGTATCATCGAGTGAGGGAGTTTATTTTTTAATTGATATAAAAAAGTTTTATATTGCGTTGTTTGAGTTATTAACGTTGATTTGTGGTTTCAATCGATTCATCTGATCAATGCTATCGATAGAAATTCCAAAACACTTGAACAGAGAAAACTGACATATTATCGTTTTCAAATATGATTTTTAAATGTTAGGGCATATTACTTAAAAGCGTTTTCGAATAGAAATCATTTCCAAAGAATTTTAAAAGTTTTAAATCTATATTGTCCTCTTTTGTAGCTGGAAAATAATTTAGGTGATGACTGCAGCATCATCGACATTCATTTTCGAGTTTCAGAGTAGAGAGACCATTAAATGCTTTGCTACAGTTTTGTTTTGGAAAATAAATTTGATTTGAATTCCTCAAGTATGACTTGATTTATAATATATATAAGCGTATGTTTATAGATTTGACTTGACATATAGGATATATATATATATGTATGTATTTATGTATGTATGTATGTATACATTTCTCTAAATGGTTTGAAGTGAAATCAGAAATTTAACTCTTAAATTTTTGAATAAATATTTTAAAATTGGAATAATTGAATTAGGAAAGTTTTATTTGTCTAATACTCAATTTCATTCCAACATATATAATTTACCTAAATTATTCAGAATTTGAATATGTAATTTAATATTATACTTAATCTATGTGATAAGATATGTTAAGTAAAATAAATTGAATAATTTGGGAAAGAAAGAATTAATTGGTTGAATAAAATATGGTTATAATAAATGTTTAAACACTTAATTTATGATTTATAGAAATGTTAATTGAGATAAATTGAATAACAATAAGAAAATGAATAAATGAATATAATTTAGGAATAGTTAAGATTGAATTATAGGTAAATTAACTTAGGTGAAATCAAATGGATTAAACCAAATTATTGAATATTAATTAATTTATATTTAAATTAATATGGTTTAAAATTAATCATTTTATTTTGTATTTCAATCTATTTTTTGGTTGTTTCTATTCTCCTACTTGTTCCTTTTTCGGGACGAAAAGTTTTGAGTGGGGGAAAGTGTAATGACCCGTAAATTTTTAATGGTTTTTATAATGTAAATAACTGAATTTTTAGGAAATTTTAAACAATTAAATTTTGAATAAAAATTTGATATTTTGAAATGTCTATATAAATATAGTAAATGGTAAATTTTCATCAGATAATATGGAAGTTTATTTTATTATGTAATTTTATTTCAATTTAAATCAGTAAATTTTAGATGACAATAAAATGTTTTCCGAACGCGAATATTTCTGTACAATAAATTTGTAAATCATCATCTGAGTTAGACGTCATATTTTGTTTCGTCAAATTTGGACTGCTATTGCTCAGTGTATCTTATTTTTGGCGTTTTAGCAGCATTTCGGTATCTAATATCGAATTTTGATTAGATGACCGTATTGCTGATATTTGTGTACCATTTTGATCGTCTCGTCGTGCTGATCTTCGCAGTATACTCATTTGTATATTTCGGATTTTGGTACGCCGTGAAATCAGTACAACGATGATCGTTTCGGTACCCGTTTTGGGTGTTTTAAGTTTTGTGTCCGTTAAATTCCCACTGTATAATCCAAAAAGACATATACCATTTATAATTCTGAATTTGAATCGTGCCCGACATTTGCTTTGGCACCATTTCAATTTATATTGCTGTATATTTGTTTTTTTCTTTCGGTTTAGAAACTTCTATCTTCTTCTTTATGTTTCATTTTGAAAAGTAATTATATACTTAAGCTTCTCCTCTCCCATCTTTTTCCAGCCGAAACCCCATAAGGCCTCCACCTGCCTTTTCACCATCTCCCTCCATGTCATTTCCCTGCCTACCAGAGAGAATCCAGACCGATAGCATCCTCTCACCTCTGCCGTGAGCTCCACCTCGCCTACAGCTTTCACGTAACCAACCGAAACCCGCCTCCTATTTCCCAGGACAAGAAACCAGCTCCATCGCCTCCTCCACTTCCCAAGCGCCAAAGTTCCTTGGCCCTCCCACCATTTCCACCAACCTGACCTAGTGCGACCACCCTCCACCACTCCTATGCGTGGATAGCAGCCCACAACCCAAATTTCCATCTACCCCAAACCTGCACCGCCGCATGGCCGACCACCTCCACCACCTGGAGCATCTTCCACCATCAACTACCCAAACCCAGAGCTGAAACTCTCCATGCTTACAAACCCATGCCTCCCACCTTTTCTTCCTTGTTCCACACCCTTCCCAGCATGGCCGAGCCTCCACCTCGTCAATCTTGCTCGCCCCTGACCCGCAGCATTCCTCTCCTGTTCGGCCGGCGTGCCTTTCCTCTTACCTGTAGAAGCTTGCGTGAGTTATATATATGATTATAGGTATGTCTTATACATTTGTTTTATATATAATTTATTGAGACTTTGATTTTATATATGTGTGTTTATAAAGTTATATAGATTTTTATATGTAAATATGTATGTGTTTTGGTATACTAGCTTATAAAAGTAGCATGGTGTGTGTTTAAGATGGATACATATATAATATATCATTGGTTTTCACATGAATATTTGTAGGCAACAGTATGTGTTCGTTTATATAATAAATTAGAGTTTGTTTATATAATGTGTAAGTGCATATACAGATGAGTATATATATGTTTGTCATAATAGATTTGAAGTATAATTATAAATATGTTTAAGGTTTATATATACATTAGTTTACATTTTATGTTTATAAGATTTATAAATATGTATGCAAAATTTAATATGTGTCAATTTATAATAGTGTTGTTTATATAAGTATAAGTTTATATATGAGTTTAGTTTTTATATTATATATATATTAGTTTATAAATAGTTGATTTTATATATATGTCATACACAAAGGTATGCATACATATATATATAAATACACACACATAGTTTGAAAAAGAAAATGTGGTTTATATAAGATTTTGGATATGATATGTATTTTGATCTTGTAAGGTATATATGTTATATATTACAGATATTTTGGTTACCAACTCTTGTTTGTTGAAAACTGATTTGAAACCATACTTTGTTATAGCTTTAATACACACACAGTTAAAAGTATATGTATGTAAGTTCTTTAAAATATTTACTTTAGTTTGTTAATATCTTTAAAGTAGGATGTTGTGATAGCTTTAATTTATGTTCATACCTTTTAAAATAGATTTCGAATACTAGCCTACATAGTACATTGTTTTTGAAATTATATATTGTGTCTGCTACAAATCAAAATATTCCTTTTCGACATAGGTTTTGAATATAAATCAAAATAACATATATATGTATATATATATATATTAAAATATGTGATCAAAAATTTAAACATTAATTTGAAATTTTATATATAGATTTTATTTTAAGTATATGTTTCTTTTTGTAAATATATGTATATAATATAGATATTACTTTCATTTTATATCAAGCCAATTTGATTGTTCTCATCGATTTCTATTTATCAGCTTTGATCGGCAAATTTGTGTCCATCTTGCTTTGCTTTGGAATTCATGCTTGGATTCGTAACACATTTCATTTTCGAATCTTTCTAGCCTCGAAAGGTGAGCAATCACCCATGATTAATGTTCTTCTATTTATTAGATTTGATTTCATTTGAAACGACAATTGAAATATGCTGCTAAATTTAGCTGTTAATTTTAGAACTGCTATATATGATATGATATGATCTGTAACTGTTTACCTGTGAGATATGACACTATATCCTGTTATTTATTTTTTATTATCGCTGATGATATATGCCTGTTGTTGATATGTTATATTATATTCATAACTGTTCTCACTTTGCAAGTTCCCTGTTAGTATAGAATTCCCTATGGGTTGAAATGATACATACCCAAACGACCTTATAGAATAAGAGAAAATCGTTATGAGTTGAAATGATAAACCCATGCGATTTTCATTGAATGGTATTGGGATTGCGGGTTGAAAAGATATATACTCGCAGATAATTAAATTGTGAATTGAAATGATATATATCTGTATCACTTGACCATAGGATAGAAAATTACATGTAAACACCGTTGGCCTATATATATTTTGAAATGATTTCCAAGGTTTAAAAAAGAAACATGTATAGTTTTATATAAATATTGATTTTAAAATATTTTATATATAAATTTATTTTATATATGTATTAAATTCATGATTTTTAAAATTATACGTTTTGGGAAATTTAAATTCATAAGTTAGTTTGGAAATTATAAATTTTAAGATTTTGCTTATAATTTTACTATTTTAAAATATATAAAATAAGTTTTAATATAAAATAAATTTAATAATAAGATTTGATTTAATAAAGTTTGATTTAATTAGTATATAATAGGTTTAAGTATTTATTTGAAATTATATTTTAAAAATAGATTTCTATAATAATTTTAATAAATTGAGGTTGGGAAGATAAATTTAAGTTGATTTGAAATAGTATTCTTTTAAGAATTATATTTAAATAAAAATCGATTTGAAACTTATTGAATTTGAGATTTTTAAAGATATGATTTATAACTTGATTTTTGATTAAGGTAAATTAAATGAATATTTTAAGTTTAAATAAACTGAAGGGGATATTTGGTTTATTTGCAATTTGAGGTTTTATTTGAATGATATTATATTGATTAAGTAAATATTTCGAAACTAAATAATAGTAGAGTTAGATTTGAGATAAATGAAATTTCAAATGTAATTTGTAAGCGTTTGAATATTTAAAGCTTTGAACCCTATTGAAATTAAATGGTTTGATTTGTAGTTCAAATCTATAATTGAAATCAATGTAAATTAATGGCTATTCTTCGCTCTCCCCCCCCTTTTTTTCTCTGATTTAGTGGCTTCTGGTTGCAGGCTATGGCTTTTTAGGTTTGGTTTGGGGTCTGTTCTGTCTTCTACTTTGCTTGGTTTTGGGCGGTCGCTATTCTGGTTTATGTTTCGCCGCTCTCTTGTTCAGATTTTGCTGGATATCTTCCTTTTGTTCGGCTTCCCTTCTGGGAGGAACCTTTGGCTGCTTCCTCCGCCATTTTTGGTTTTTCGACGGCTTCTTCGCCGTTTTTTGGTTTTCGCCTTCTGTTGGCCGCTTTATTAGGTTTTTATTGTTTCTTTTGGTTTTCTCTTGCTCGGCTGTTTCGCCGATTTTGGTTTTATTTTCTGTGGGTTACCTGTCAGGCTTGTTGACAGTTTCTGTTATTTATTTATCTACATTTGTTGGAAAAAAAAAAACTTTCATGTATGCTGCTACAATTCATGAACCATAAAGATCTTACTTCGCATATGAAGATTCCAGATGTTGAACAGGAAACAAGGAGGTAGATGCAGTGGTTGTGGATGAAGAGGCGACTAACCTTGAGCTAAAATACTCAGTGGGGATGGCAACTGATGATGAACTTACCCCATGAAACTTCGGTGAAGAAGAGATGAGACCTCAATCTGGTTTATTAGACTGCTTGGTTCAGGTTCTTAACTCAGCTAGATTATACCGCCCTTCTCAAAAGCTTGCATCACTTGTTTATTTGTACACAACATAGTCATAATGCTTTGATTCCATGTCATTTCGAGAGGGGTGTACACCATTTAAACTTTGATGTGAATAAATGAGCTTGTTATCTTCTAAAAAAAAAAAAAAAAAAAAATTAATGGTTTATTGAGATGTTGAATTTTAAATTGAAATTTGTAAATTAAGATATAACTAAATTGAATTTTAATTCGAGTTGATGTGAATCAATTTCTGAACTTTGGGGAAATTACTTTTATTACATAAAGCATTTTAATATATATAAAAATATTTTATTTCATATTTTAAATTATAACTACTATAATATACTTATTATTTTATATAAACTATTTTACCTTATAACTATTTGAATATACTAATTATTTTATTATATAAACTATTTTAATATAAATTATCTAATATATAATAATAATTTTAATAATATAAACTATTTTAACTTATAACTACTTTATTTTATATACTATTTTATTTTATATACTATTTTATATCTAAACTGTTTAAATGGGAAGTATTATGATTTCAAAGTGTTATGATTTCCAAGTGTTATGATTTCCAAAGTGTTATGATTTTAAAGGTTTATAATTTCAAAAGAGTTTTAATTTTGGAAAGTGTTATGATTTTGAAATGTATATTATTTTAAAGTGAGCAATGATCTCCAACTGATATGGTTTTGAAATGAATATGATATTTTGGTTTTGAAGTATGATATTTTGAAAAGACAACGGTGTTATAATAACGGTTGGTTGTTAAAGAGACCGGGATCAGATATTGTCATACTCTCTGCTAATACCAAAAACCACTTTAGCAACTGTGTACACGGTGGAGATTCCAGAATGAAGTAGGATGGTTGGCGACGATTCTATATTGAGGTATATACATGGACCCACTACACCATTATAAGCTATTAACAACGGGTAAAAACCGTTGTTAAGTCCAAAAGCAACGGGTAAAAACCGTCTTCAACACAGGAGTGGTTGAATTTAGCGACGGGAGAAAACCGTTGCTTTATGTCCAAAAGGCAACGGGTATTAACAGTTGCAAATTGGGCCAAAGGCAACGGGTATAAACCGTTGCAAATTGGCCAAAGGCAACGGGTATAAACCGTTGCTTTGTGGACAATAGGAAACGGGTATAAACCGTTGCAAACTTGGCCAAAGGCAACGGGTATTAACCGTTGCAAATTGGGCCAAAGGCAACGGGTATGAACCGTTGCAAATTGGGCCAAAGGCAACGGGTATAAACCGATGCTTTATGGACAATAGGCAACGGGTATAAACCTTTTCTTAATGTACAAAAGGCAACGGTTACGAACCGTTGCTTAATGGGCAAAAAATCAACGGATATAAACCGTTGCTTTCTGTCCAAAAAGCAACGGGTGCAAGCGTTGCTTGATGGCCAAAAAAGGTTAAAAACCGTTGCTTTATGCCCAAAGTCACACATAAAGCAACGGTTAACACCCGTTGCACATAGTGTTTGCTCCTGCTCCTACAAAATCACATCTGTAACTCACTACTGCGTTACACGCATATCTCAGTATATATACCAGAATATCAATATATATATCAAAATATGCCAGAATATCAAAATATTGGTACACAAGCACTATAAACATATCGCACATATACCATACATATAAAATTATCAAACTTATAATTACACTCATTGTTTTGCAAACAGAATGCTACCGTGCCGGAATATCATACTTATTACACTGCATTGTTTATTACACTACACTACAAAGATTTCATTAATTACACTACATTGTTTTGCAAGCAGTGAAGTCTACATATAATAAACACATTAAAAGGATGCTGAGCAGGTTAGCCGAAGATGATATTTCTTTGGCTCATGCTGTGGTGCATACAGTATTCTATCCAATTCCTGCGCAAAAGTAAAAACAGGTTTTAAACTCAAATCATACAGCGAATGCGGCGAATGTTTCTGCTGGTAATCCAACATTGATTAAACGAGTTAATTATATGCATTCTAACTGTTATAACTTTTAAATCAATTATATGCATTCTAACAACTGTAATTCCTTTTATTGTCTGCTACAAAACCAATCCCCTATCAACTGCACATTCACATCACATCACAAAAACTGTAACAGTCTTCTTCTGACTGCTCCGCAGCCTTCAACTTCCCTTTCATCCACCATTTACATCCCCAAAAACTTAATGAAACATCAACCCTAAAAGATGAAGATAATGATGGAACTCAAATGACAGCTTATATGGTAACACTCAGGGCCGGTTCTATACAATAAGTTGCCCTAGACGAGGAAATTTTTTGTTGCCTTTCACAAAACAATAATAGTAGTAATAACGTTATGAACATCAGTTCATTGATCTCACAAAAATGACAAAACACACTCAAAATACAGATAAAAACAAAAACGTAAACATTAATCCAAAGCTGTTATAGCCTTCAATTGGAACAATCAGTTAACTCTTATAGCCTTATTTACTAAAAAAATTATTTCTTTTAAGCTTTTAAGAGAGTCGGCAACCAAAATTTTGAGATATCAGTATTAGAATCGTTAATTCGTCATTACCTTTGAGCTACAGGCAGCCTTGGAATTGAAACTAAAGGCTGAAGCTGAACTGGTCCGATTGGAGTGGATGTCCAGAGGAGGAGGAGCTGGACTCCAACAACATTTCCATATTTCATATTCAAACCAATCACTACACATTTCATTTCCTCTTCAAACCAAATCACAACCATAACACTGTCAGCATAATTCAACTATCCCGACCAACCTCTCTAACTCCACATTCTGCAATGAACTCCAGCATTACAAACTGCCTCCCACTTCCTATTCACCAACTCTACCACAAACCACCAGTATCAACCACTCCAACCACCAGTAAACACTCCAGTTCCCTACCAAACATTCCAGTCCCCTACCATTTCAGTCCCCTCCCCTACATCATAACCAAATTATTTTACCACCCATTAAACCCAATTAGTACGATACACACATAAATTTTTTTAGCTAATCAATTTTTAGTTTATTGGACCTCCATTCATCGTTCAAGCACATTGATCATGTTTTTTGTTTTTTGATTTTGTCCTTGAATTTTGACTTTACTTCCTAGTATTTGATAAATTGTCGATTATCTTGTAAACAAGACAGACCAGGACAAAATACACATGCATTTGCATATGCAAATTTCATATACAGCAAACAAAAGAAATTCAGCAATATATGCAAAGAACAAGTCAGAAATATCAATACCTCCAACTAAATATGTCGTATCAAACCCTTTTGATGGCTCACATAACCTCCGACTCCAACATCCCCAAAGGTCTCGGTAAATTGTCGACATATTTTGGAGGTTAGCTCATCCGGCAATAAAATTTGGTCCAACAACACTTTTTCATATGTGGGTGGTACTGGTTTTCCATGAATTACTAATGCTGTGGAATATCGGCATATAGTACCTGTTATATAAGCATTTCTGGAGTGAATATATGGAATCACATTTACAGAACTAACAAGCTCCCAAACATTTAAGACCATTGTGCAGAGCTACACAAGTCCTAGACCCATTGTGTATGCGATATTCGATCTTTAAAATCATGCAAGATTGGAATGGAAGGTGTAAACTTTTATGATCTTTCTATATCCTTTTTTGTTTTGGAGTTTACTGATTTATTTTTGGACATAATGGCTATTGTGAGTGTCAATGAAAATTGAAACCAAAAAAGATATAAGATAAAGACTACGATGAGTATAAGTATACAAACTAGATCGCTATTGACAATGAATTCCTTCTCATCTCTGTCATTCATTCGCTGTCTCAAACTCCAGCTCTGCAATAGCATTTTGAACTTTTACGTGATTCTTCATCATTTCTTGCTATCTCTCACTGTTTCTCAAATCTAATCATGAACACAACCTTTTTTTAAATAACACTGTACTTTCAGCCAAGCAAGAATTTAGTGAAGGTTGTGCCCACCAGAACTTATCCATGTGATCATTGTTATTGATTTGCTAAAACTACTTAAAACTGCTTAATTTGCTCTATCCTATGGTTATAGCATTATAAATATTGCTAAATATTCTCTTATATCTTATGATTATGTTAATTTGGATTTGAAAATGTCATATACACCTCTTGTGAACCTAATTATGACGTACATGTCAAACGTGAACCTTTGTTGCCTAACCTCTTTTTCTATAACAAAAGATAATTTGGAATCTATAATTACACATGCACTAATACTCATTAATTTGTTTATATGCACAATAACAGAGAGCAGTAAACTCGGTTGAAGCACAAAAAGACTGATTGGTTGATTAAAATAGTACCTGTTGCAATTACTTCGTCCTTGAAGTTCAGGATTTCACATCTTTGGTCGATTAACTGATTGTTCGGAGTGGCAAACTGAGAAGATGCGATTTCACTGCCTACTTGACGATTATCTTGGGCTATGCTGAGAAGACGCTCCAGTTTATCATCCATATTGTCCAGCTTTATCAATTTTTACTCCACATTTTGCAGTCGCTGCTCATATACTCCTTGGGCTTGTTTGAGCCGTTTGCATGGAATGGCAGCACTCTTAACTTGGTTAGGAACTATATTGGTCCCAATACTTCGGCTCCTGCCCTTTACATCTTTACCAAACACTGATATAAAGACGGCTTCATCACCACCACTCGTTGTAACGTCCCGCCTTTTCGCGCGCATTAAATCGACACACGTGCCAATTCAAATCATACAAAAGGGCGGATTGTTATGGGGTAAATAAGAAAAACAGAGAAGAGAGAAAAAAAATAAACAGAATCTCACAACGGAAGGATAAAATATAATAATAATTATACAGTTCATGAAATTGTTTACAAAACATTTGATTCTTCTTTATACAATAAATATCAGAGTTCACATACCAATAAATCTCAATGCAACGGAATACAGTATAGTGGAACCATATAATATATAATAATAATAGTAATGAAATCTTCGTCTTCTTCCTCCAGAAAAATCTTCAAATCCTGAAACGCTCAGACTGACCCGAGCGAATTTGAAAAGACAAAACACTCGAGTCGGAACTAAAAGATCTTATGTAAGTTAAATTAACAGAAATGAATATGAGTGCAGTAACCTAAGAGATGCTCGGGATTTACATCTCCTAAGGATCCGTTAAACTATTTACTATGTAGTAGATTTCGCTATTATAATAGTGTCTAATTGTAAAATAAACTTACTTTTAAATAGCGTTAAGGCTTTACATTTTCCACCTTAACACATAATATATTCCCATAGTCTATACAGTACCGTAATCTCCCCCGTACTGGGCGTCGTCAGAGGGCACTCCATAGGTATGGTACAAAACCAAAATCGTATAAGGCGCGATAGGGTAGGTGACATGGCACAACTAGGCAATGCCAGGGTAGATATACCAATTACGCATTCGGGCTGGTGGTAACGCATAGCCGCAGCTACCGCCCACCTCGAACAAACTCCCCCTAAAATCAAAAGTAAAGGTGGCCACCGAATCAATCCAAAGTCAGAGTATAGTATCAAAGAGGAGTGTCTGATAAAGGGCGCTAACCCCCTTGGCCCGAGAATTGCTCCTGTTTTAGCCACCTTATGCCAACTCACGGGAGTCGGGTCCACGTATTTACCTTAAAGGAAACGCCGCCACCAACCTACTTCATTCTGAAATCTCCACCGCGTACACGGTTGTTAAGGTGGTTTTCGAAGTTGGCAGAGAGTATGACAACTTCCGATCCCGGTCTCCTCAACAACCAAACGTTATTATAACACCGCGGTCATTTAAAAGTAGTTATATTTTTAAAACCAGAATATAATTATCCATTTCAAAGCCCATAAATACGATATCATTTCCTTTTAAAACCCAAATAAATATGATATCATTTTATTTCAAATATATTTCTTTTCCAAAATCATGCCACTTTTAAGATTTATAATACCTCGAAACCAATATTTGAAATTTAACTTTCAACATAATACTTCGAAATCCATAGTTTTAAAACCATAACTTTCAAAACTTAAATGGTTTGGATATTCAACAGTATATAAAATAAAACAGTTGAATTTAAAATTTCTTTATAAAGTAAATAATTTCCATGCCTTTACAATTTTATTTACTTTATATTCAGTCTAAACCCATAACCTTTAAATTCACTTTCAGTTTGAATAAAAACACTTCGATTTCAATATTTTCAAACTTTGAGTATTTAATAACTTTCAAAACTAAGGTTGGGAATTTCTATTCAACAATTCATTGTCCTATTATTTAGTTTTGAAACGTTTACATAATAGATCCATAACCATTTAAAATAACCCAATTTATTAACACTAAATATTTTCTTCCATTTATTTATACTAGAATTATTCATTTAATTTACCTTGAATAAAAATCCAGTTATAAATATCATACCTTTAAAATTTCCAAGATTAATAAGTTTACACCAACTTGTGGAGTTTAATTTTTAAATAAGCTCAATTCTAAATAAATTTCCAATTAAATTTCCATTCTTAATTGATTTGAACTATTTAAAACTCTATATATCCACAATATCTTAAACCTGTACTTAATCATAAATATAAATTATCAAACTCCATTTTTCAACTTATTTATTTCCATTCAACCAATTCATACATAGCTTAAATTCAATAATTTAACCATATATGTATATATAAAATAAGATTTTATATAAGATCAAAATTAATATTTATTTAACTGCATCCTATCCAAACTATAGAAATCATTTCAAAAATAATTATATATATATATATCGTGGTACCTGTATATAATTTTCTATCCTATGGTCAAGTGATACGGATATTTATCATTTCAATCCGCAATTTAGAAATAAAAAACGCGGTTGTGTATCATTTCAAACTGCAATCCCGAATGAAATGAGAATGCATAATAACTTGCAGTTTGTGCAATGTAAATACAGCATCCATTCATCCATCATATCAATCATAAACATTTATCAATTTATCATCCAATTCAAACAATCACATCAATAAATAATAATTAATTACTGACGGTTAATTTTTCAAAAATGAATTCAATAACTGTTCAACTGTAGTTTATATGCAACAATAAATAAATTTGACTAGCATTTTTAATGGCAGTTTAAATGCAATAAATAAATAAATTAACAATTAACTGGCAGTTTTAAATGCAAAAATGAACTAAATAACGCGTAAATTAACTGAATGCAATTTAACCGAGAAATGATGAAATATATGCCAAACAACTATAAATAAAATTTTAAACACATCATACATCAATTTAACAAACATAAGAAATTTTAAAATTGTGAGTGGGTTAAAACACTCACCTTTTGAATTTAAATTGAATTTAAATCCAATTTAAACCCAAAAATTTGACCGTCTCCAAATTCGCCCAAACTAGCGTCAAAGTGTCTGGGATCTCAATACGAACCTAGCGGAGAAAACCGCACGTGAAACGGAGTTTGTATGTATGAGTTATGATTATTAGAACTAATTGAAATCGAGATTTACAAAAATAAATTAAACAAAAATAAAGTACCGTTCCACATCCACTCTTCCCACGTGAAAAACGCGTATGCTTCTTCTTGATTGCGAGCTTTGTTCCATAATTTTTCTTTTATTTCGATTTACTTTAATTTTCCTCCTTGTTATATGAACGTATGTATTTTTAAAAGGTTTGGAAAAAAAGACTTGAAAAAGAAGATTTGAAAAAGAAGAATTGAAAACGAAAAGGATTAAAATAAGAACTGAAAATGAAAGAGAAGATCTAGATTTGAAAAGAAAGAAGAAAGTTTGAAATAGAAGAAAATTTGAAGAAGAAGAATATTTGAAGAGGAAGGAAAAATTAAAATGAGATATAATAAGGAGATTTGAAGAAAAAAAGAAAAAAAGAAGAAGGAGGAGATTTGAATGGAGGCTAGGGTTTCATTTGCATCATATCGTATTTATAAGGTTAGAGTTAGGTTTAGGGACAAAGAGATTTGAAAGGAGAGGCTGCTATTAATTAGAAATAAAGTAAATATGAACAACTTGGTATTGAAATATAGTAAATATGAACAAGCCTTTTTTTTAGAAGTAGCAGGTATTAAAAAGAGGTAATTATTAATTAGAAAGGGAATGAATATGGAGGGACAAAAATAAATGACACGTTTCGTTAGTTTGATTCTAAATTAATTAAGTGCTAGATACAGAGAAGTTTGAATACATCATATATATTCATACTTTAACTGTGTGTCAAAATTGCTAAGCATATATCAAGTACGATTAATTAGTGACAATATATAGGAATAAACAAGAATAAATGTAAATGCAATCACATAAGGATCTAATAGGGAAGGAGATAAAAAGTAACAACGTTGATTAATTCCACTTTCCCCCTTTAGCCAATTTATTAATACGACATTTAATTATCATACAAGTTGTATTATGACTAGAAAACATAAACAACAAACAATAAATTAATATGTATATAATATTACCTCATTTTTAAATTGTTTGACAAAAAATAATAATTTAAATCATGCTTTAGCAATTTGAAATTAAAATATTAAATGTTTATATGTATGCACATGCACACAAACACACATACATGTGTGTATAAAGATTAAACCAAAGCTTATTAATTAATTCAAAGCATACTTCCATACCACATTAAATTGTCTAATGCATTTGTAAACTTATGTATACTTGAAGTCAAAAATACATATATACATATATATTAAACCTTTTTACCTTAATGAAATTTATTCAAATTTTTAACAAAACAAAACTGGAACACGACAAATTAAGCAATATAGTAATAAACCTTTAAGATCCTTAAATAAGGACATTTGAGATAATAAATTAGGTAACAAATTTAAATATTGTTGTAATCAAAATCAAAGCTTAGATTTATTATCGAAAAATTGTTAAGCATATGTAAACTTCTATTATAATTTATTAGATTAAGAACAAATAATTTATTCAACAAAGTATTCAAATTTCATGATATATTCAATTCAAGATAAAGTGACAATATGTGTATACAATATTTCTGTTTCAAGACAAATGCAAATTATATGTATATAAACTTTCAGATCTAAAAAAAAAGGCAATTTGGTTTAAGAGTTTAAAACATGGATCTATAATTAAACATTCTTTTAATATATATAAAAAAATTGTTTTGATTTATCAAATTAAAAGTCAAATTAATTCATTCAACAAAAAAATAAAATAAATAAATAAATGTTGATTCCCATTCTTAAATTCACTATTGATCATATTACCATCTTGGGTACCATTTATTTTAAACCTAAAATTTGCACTTCATCATCTTGTATTAATGTCATCCAATTTCTACTTATTATTATTTCTTAATTTACATTCTATAACTTACTTTGTATACTTTTTCTTATTAATTTCTTAATTATCAAAACTAAAGCTTTATTTCCCAAAACCACAAATTATTACTTAACATAAATCTACTCTTTTATTACTTTACGTCCACACTTCCGTTACTATCAAATTAATCACCAGTTACGTTATCATCAAACCAACATAAATTAATATTTTAAATGCTTACATTTATTTCTCTTATATGGTTATTATTTATCCACTTGTGCTAACTTTTATTACCTAAATTTTCCATTATTATAAGCCTTTAATATTTCCATTTAAATTAAATATAAATTTCAATTCAATCCATCCTTTATTACATCAACTGTTACTTTAATTTACATTAACCAACGTACAATTAAGATTTAATTGTAATCGATCACCAAATTTTATTTTAACTTATTAAATAAACAAGCAACCTAAAAATTGCAACTTATGTGCTTTTAATTGCATTGACATTTAAACTTATTAGCTTATATCAACACTATTATCATTAATTGCAAACGGATTACCAATTTTAGTCATTACCCCAAATAACTAACGTATATTAATCTACATTATTCCCAAGTTACAAATTTTGAATTAATTACTATTTATTATTATCGTTTCACTGATTAATTTAACATTTGCATTGGTTTTTCTTATAATAAATTTATTGCCCAATACTCCTATATTCATCTTAGATTTGTTCAAATGGCTATATTTCAATTTATAACCAAAATTTTCTATTGATTTCCCATTTTAATTTATTAGACTCCACTAACGTAATAGTTAAATATTAATTTCACTTATTTGTAATAAATCCACAAATTGAATTTCAAATATATTCATAAATCTTGGTTTTTCACTTCTTAAATCACCCAATCGTCATATTATAAATAAAGTTAACATTGATTGCATCTTCTAGAATTAACAAACTTCAATGCCAATCAAAACGACCTTAACTGCACAAATTGGGTCAAAAGTTTTCAATTGTTTTCGCATTAAAGTTTATTAACTACCCAAATAGGTATCTTATCAATTGTAATTATTTAACTTTAATTACCTTTAAGCTTATTTCAATTATTCTCATTTATTCCCTACCAATATTCGTTATCATTTATAAATGTCATGTCAGTTTCTTCTTTTATTGCAATGTATTCATTCATTCATTCATTATTGCATAACTTCATTTATATTTTATTTATTCATTTATAGTATTTGTGCTTAATCCAATTTCTTAGCAACTCAATTGTTTACTAAATTTTATACCCAGTTATTTATACTTTCCTTTATTACTTACAAATCTTATTTCATTCATAAATGCCATCATTTAACAATTTATTGCATAAACTTCATTCATTAATATTCGTGCTATTCATGTTTAATTCAATACCTTTGCACATTAATTCATTTACTAAAGTTTACGATCATTTATTTATATTACTTACCTTCTTATTATATTAAATTAGTAGAATTTCAATTTTTACTTAAGTTTATATTTCCAACCAATTGCTAAAATATCTTACATAATATTGAATTCATTCAACTACCTCTGATTATAACATTTCATTAGTTAATTCAATATTCTTGTTTGTTTCCTAAATTAAACTTATAACCAAGTATGACAAATTTCATAAATTTAATTAATTTCTATTTCATTTTTTTTGAATTTGTAAATCTTAATTTCAATCGCTACATTAAATTTCTAACATTTGCTTCGTTATAACTACTAGAATTTTTATTTCTTCCTAAATTAAATTGCAAAATTTAAATCAAAGTAACAAATCTATTAATCAAAATTTACGGGTCGTTACACTCTCCCCCACTCAAAACTTTTCGTCCCCGAAAAGTAAAAGAAGGGAAAGAGGAACTTATAAATTAATATCTATTATGTAAATCATTATATAATCATAACTTTAATTGGATTATATAAAATGAAATATTAAAAATGGTTTCAACCACAAACATCCAATTCAATACAAACAACCATAAATAAACAAAATCAATACAACATCAAAGACTTGCAACAAGGCATACGACCGTAAAAACAATCATTCATTCATATCAAACACAACAAATAGTTGTTCAGGTTTAGACACTTTAAATTATACAGATACTTAACTCATCATTTTCTTAACAGTCTTAGATGAAACTAAATATATTATTTATTTATCCAAACAATTTTAAATTTCCTTACCCAAGCTACCATAAACCAAAACAACAACAACGATTAGTTTATTCTTATAAATTGTATTCATTTTCATTTATTGCCTACAATTATTCATTTCATTATTTCAAATTTCTACTTGTATAATATTCTATTACAATCTCTTATTAAACATTTCAACTTTTAATATTTGGTAAGTTATATATATGTTATTTAAGGGTGTAATTTGAAAGTTATACAAGTTTGTTCCATTTCCTTTAATTAATTCGTTGTTCAATAAATTTTTACCTTTTTCTTATAAGTTACAATTTCAACTTCCTTTTTATTTCCTTTATAACTTAGCCTTAAATCTCTTACCTAAATTAGAGGTTTCAATTATTAATTACTTACCTTTCATTTCAATACAATAATTGAAACAATTAATTAATGGAAATTTAAGAATTTAATACCGGGTTAAAATTTCAATTTATTTTAAAACAATAGTTAAATATATTCTTACAACTTATATATCTCTAATTATATTTTCCAAGAATGAATCTGCAGTAAAACTACTACAGTGGCTTTCCCTATTCGAAACTCGAAAATGAAAATCGATGATGCGGCCGCCATCACCGAAATTATTTTCCAGCGACAGAGAGGAAAGTACAAAACTTATTTTCTCCAAAATCTTCTTTAAAACAATTCTTTTGAATTATATTCAAATATTTATATCATAAAATACTTATAAACAATATTATTATATTCCAAAATTTATTCGAAAGAAATTTCAAAACCCCGGATCTTTAGTTCTAAATTTCCAAATTTCATTGATTTTATTTTCAATCTTATTTCTATTATTATTTATGCACTTAAATACCTACAACCAATCTATTGCAGCCAAATATAGATATCATTTGAAAAAAAATTATTTTATACATAGAAAATATAATAGGCAAAATTATTTCATTCACATACATTAAAACAAATATTATGTCGGTCTGTCCTATTAAGTGTTTAGAAATCCCTATTGATGTCAAAGCGTCCCATGCACCAACCAGAATTTATAAATACAAAACAGAACAGATTAACACAATATTAAAACCTTTTTATAACACTAACAAATACGCTCTCTCATATATATACACTCAGTGACTCCCATAGGGTATTACTACCCTATTACTAAAGAGTCAAACCCCACAAAGCTAAGGTTTATCGCTAAACCAAAGCTCTGATACCAGATGTAACGTCCCGCCTTTTCGCACGCTTTAAATCGACACACGTGTCAATTCAAACCATACAAAAAGGCGGATTGTTATGGGGTAAATAAGAAAAACAGAGAAGAGAGAAAAAAAATAAACAGAATCTCACATCGGAAGAATAAAATATAATAATAATTATACAGTTCATGAAACTGTTTACAAAACATTTGATTCTTCTTTATACAATAAATATCAGAGTTCACATACCAATAAATCTCAATGCAGCGGAATACAATATAGTGGAACCATATAATATATAATAATAATAGTAATGAAATCTTCGTCTTCTTCCTCCAGAAAAATCTTCAAATCCTGAAACGCTCAGACTGACCCGAGCGAATTTGAAAAGACAAAACACTCGAGTCGGAACTAAAAGATCTTATGTAAGTTAAATTAACAGAAATGAATATGAGTGCAGTAATTCAAGAGATGCTCGGGATATACATCTCCTAAGGATCCAAACTATTTACTATGTAGTATATTTCGCTATTATAATAGTGTCTAATTGTAAAATAAACTTACTTTTAAATAGCGTTAAGGCTTTACATTTTCCACCTTAACACATAATATATTCCCATAGTCTATACAGTACCGTAATCTCCCCCGTATTGGGCGTCGTCAGAGGGCACTCCATAGGTATGGTACAAAACCAAAATCGAATGAGGCGCGATAGGGTAGGTGACAAGGCACAACTAGGCAATGCCAGGGTAGATATACCAATTACGCATCCGGGCTGGTGGTAATGCATAGCCGCAGCTACCGCCCACCTCGAACAAACTCCACCTAAAATCAAAAGTAAAGGTGGCCACCGAATCAATCCAAAGTCAGAGTATAGTATCGAAGAGGAGTGTCCGATAAAGGGCGCTAACCCCCTTGGCCCGAGAATCGCTCCTGTTTTAGCCACCTTATGCCAACTCACGGGAGTCGGGTCCACGTATTTACCTTAAAGGAAACGCCGCCACCAACCTACTTCATTCTGGAATCTCCACCACATACACGGTTGTTAAAGTGGTTTTCGAAGTTGGCAGAGAGTATGAAAACTTCCGATCCCGGTCTCTTCAACAACCAAACGTTATTATAACACCGCGGTCATTTAAAAATAATTATACTTTTAAAACCAGAATATAATTATCCATTTCAAAACCCATAAATACGATATCATTTCCTTTTAAAACCCAAATAAATATGATATCATTTTATTTCAAATATATTTCTTTTCTAAAATCATGCCACTTTTAAGATTTATAATACCTCGAAACCAAATATTTGAAATTTAACTTTCAACATAATACTTCGAAATCCATAGTTTTAAAAACATAACTTTCAAAACTTAAATGGTTTGGATATTCAACAATATATAAAATAAAACAGTTGAATTTAAAATTTCTTTATAAAGTAAATACTTTCCACGCTTTTACAATTTTATTTACTTTATATTCAGTCTAAACCCATAACCTTTAAATTCACTTTTAGTTTGAATAAAAACATTTCGATTTCAATATTTTCAAACTTTGAGTATTTAATAACTTTCAAAACTAAGGTTGGGAATTTCTATTCAATAATTCATTGTCCTATTATTTAGTTTTGAAACGTTTACATAATAGATCCATAACTATTTAAAATAAAACCCAATTTATTAACACTAAATATTTTCTTCCATTTATTTATACTAGAATTATTCATTTAATTTATCTTGAATAAAAATCCAGTTATAAATATCATACCTTTAAAATTTCCAAGATTAATAAGTTTACACCAACTTGTGGAGTTTAATTTTTAAATAAGCTCAATTCCAAATAAATTTCCAATTAAATTTCCAATCTTAATTGATTTGAACCATTTAAAACTCTACATATATACAATATCTTAAACCTGTACTTAATCATAAATATAAATTATCAAACTCCATTTTTCAACTTATTTATTTCCATTCAACCAATTCATACATAGCTTAAATTCAATAATTTAACAATATATGTATACATAAAATAAGATTTTATATAATATAAAATAAGATTTTATATAATATAAAATAAGATTTTATATAAGATCAAAATTAATATTTATTTAACTGCATCATATCCAAACCATAGAAATCATTTCAAAAATAATTATATATATATCGCGGTGCCTGTATATAATTTTCTATCCTATGGTCAAGTGATACGGATATTTATCATTTCAATCCGCAATTTAAAAATAAAAAATGCGGTTGTATATCATTTCAAACCGCAATACCGAATGAAATGGGAATGCATAATAACTTGTAGTTTATACAATGTAAATACATCATCCATTCATCCATCATATCAATCATCAACATTTATCAATTTATCATCCAATTCAAACAATCACATCAATAAATAATAATTAATTACTGACAGTTAATTTTTCAAAAATGAATTAAATAACTGTTCAACATGTAGTTTATATGCAATAATAAATAAATTTGACTTGCATTTTTAATGGCAGTTTGAATGCAATAAATAAATAAATTAACAATTAACTGGCAGTTTTAAATGAAAAATTGAATTAAATAACGCGTAAATTAACTGAATGCAATTTAACTGAGAAAATGATGAAATATATGCCAAACAACTATAAATAAAATTTTAAACACATCATACATCAATTTAACAAACATAAGAAATTTTAAAATTGTGAGTGGGTTAAAACACTCACCTTTTGAATTTAAATTCAATTTAAATCCAATTTAAACCCAAAAATTTGACCGTCTCCAAATTCGCCCAAACTAGCGTCAAAATGTCTGGGATCTCAATACGAACTTAGAGGAGAAAACCGCACGTGAAATGGAGTTCGTATGTATGAGTTATGATTATTAGAACTAATTGAAATCGAGATTTACAAAAATAAATTAAACAAAAATAAAATACTGTTCCACATCCACTCTTCCCATGTGAAAAACGCGTGTGCTTCTTCTTGATTGCGAGCTTTGTTCCATAATTTTTCTTTTATTTCGATTTACTTTAATTTTCCTCCTTGTTATATGAATGTATGTATTTTTAAAAGGTTTGGAAAAAAAAATTTGAAAAAGAAGATTTGAAAAAGAAGAATTGAAAAAGAAAAGGATTAAAATAAGAACTGAAAATGGAAGAGAAGATCTAGATTTGAAAAGAAAGAAGAAAGTTTGAAATAGAAGAAAATTTGAAGAAGAAGAATATTTTAAGAGGAAGGAAAAATTAAAATGAGATATAATAAAGAGATTTGAAGAAAAAAAGAAAAAAAGAAGAAGAAGGAGATTTGAATAGAGGCTAGGGTTTCATTTGCATCATATCGTATTTATAAGGTTAGAGTTAGGTTTAGGGACAAAGAGATTTGAAAGGAGAGGCTGCTATTAATTAGAAATAAAGTAAATATGAACAACTTGGTATTGAAATATAGTAAATATGAACAACCCTTTTTTTTAAAAGTAGCAGGTATTAAAAAAGAGGTAATTGTTAATTAGAAAGGGAATGAATATGGAGGGAAAAAAATAAATGACACGTTTCGTTAGTTTGATTCTAAATTAATTAAGTGCTAGATACAGAAAAGTTTGAATACATCATATATATTCATACTTTAACTGTCTGTCAAAATTGCTAAATATATATCAAGTACGATTAATTGGTGACAATATATAGGAATAAACAAGAATAAATGTAGATGCAATCACATAAGGATCTAATAGGGAAGGAGATAAAAAGTAACGACGATGATTTATTCCACTTTCCCACTTTAGCCAATTTATTAATACGACATTTAATTATCATGCAAGTTGTATTATGACTAGAAAACATAAACAACAAACAATAAATTAATATGTATATAATATTACCTCACTTTTAAATTGTTTGACAAAAAATAATAATTTAAATCTTGCTTTAGCAATTTGATATTAAAATATTAAATGTTTATATGTATACACATGCACACAAACACACATACATGTGTGTATAAAGATTAAACCAAAGCTTATTAATTAATTCAAAGCATACTTCCATACCACATTAAATTGTCTAATGCATTTGTAAACTTATGTATACTTGAAGTCAAAAATACATAAATACATATAAATTAAACCTTTTTACCTTAATGAAATTTATTTAAATTTTTAACAAAACAAAACTGGAACACGACAAATTAAGCAATATAGTAATAAACCTTTAAGATCCTTAAATAAGGACATTTGAGATAATAAATTAGGTAACAAATTTAAATATTGTTGTAATCAAAATCAAAGCTTAGATTTATTATCGAAAAATTGTTAAGCATATGTAAACTTCTATTATAATTTATTAGATTAAGAATAAATAATTTATTCAACAAAGTATTCAAATTTCATGATATATTCAATTCAAGATAAAATGACAATATGTGTATACAATATTTCTGTTTCAACACAAATGCAAATTTTATGTATATAAACTTTCAGATCTAAAAAAAAATGCAATTTGGTTTAAGAGTTTAAAACATGGATCTATAATTAAACATTCTTTTAATATATATATAAAAAATTGTTTTGATTTATCAAATTAAAAGTCAAATTAATTCATTCAACAAAAAAATTAAAATAAATAAATAAATGTTGATTCCCATTCTTAAATTCACTATTGATCATATTACCATCCTGGGTACCATTTATTTTAAAACTAAAATTTGCACTACATCATCTTGTATTAATGTCATCCAATTTCTACTTATTATTATTTCTTAATTTACATTCTATAACTTACTTTGTATACTTTTTCTTATTAATTTCTTAATTATCAAAACTTAAAATTTATTCCCCAAAACCACAAATTATTACTTAACATAAATCTACTCTTTTATTACTTTACGTCCACACTTCCGTTACTATCAAATTAATCACCAGTTACGTTATCATCAAACCAACATAAATTAATATTTTAAATGCTTACATTTATTTCTCTTATATGATTATTATTTATCCACTTGTGCTAACTTTTATTACCTACATTTTCCATTATTATAAGCCTTTAATATTTCCATTTAAATTAAATATAAATTTCAATTCAATCCATCCTTTATTACATCAACTGTTACTTTAATTTACATTAACCAAAGTACAATTAAGATTTATTTGTAATCGATCACCAAATTTTATTTTAACTTATTAAATAAACAAGAAACCTAAAAATTTCAACTTATGTGCTTTTAATTACATTGACATTTAAACTTATTAGCTTATATCAACACTATTATCATTAATTGCAAACGGATTACCAATTTTAGTCATTACCCCAAATAACTAACGTATATTAATCTACATTATTCCCATGTTACAAATTTTGAATTAATCACTATTTATTATTATCGTTTCACTGATTAATTTAACATTTGCATTGGTTTTTCTTATAATAAATTTATTGCCCAATACTCCTATATTCATCTTAGATTTGTTCAAATGGCTATATTTCAATATATAACCAAAATTTTCTATTGATTTCCCATTTTAATTTATTAGACTCCACTAACGTAATAGTTAAATATTAATTTCACTTATTTGTAATAAATCCACATGTTGAATTTCAAATATATTCATAAATCTTGGTTTTCACTTCTTAAATCACCCAATCGTCATATTGTAAATAAAATTAACATTGATTGCATCTTCTAGAATTAACAAACTTCAATGCCAATCAAAACTACCTTAACTACACAAATTGGGTCAAAAGTTTTCAATTGTTTTCGCATTAAAGTTTATTAACTACCCAAATAGGTATCTTATCAATTGTAATTATTTAACTTTAATTACCTTTAAGCTTATTTCAATTATTCTCATTTATTCCCTACCAATATTCGTTATCATTTATAAATGTCATGTCAGTTTCTTCTTTTATTGCAATGTATTCATTCATTCATTCATTCATTATTGCATAACTTCATTTATATTTTATTTATTCATTTATAGTATTTGTGCTTAATCCAATTTCTTAGCAACTCAATTGTTTACTAAAGTTTATACCCAGTTATTTATACTTTCCTTTATTATTTACAAATCTTATTTCATTCATAAATGCCATCATTTAACAATTTATTGCATAAACTTCATTCATTAATATTCGTGCTATTCATGTTTAATTCAATACCTATGCACACTAATTCATTTACTAAAGTTTACGATCATTTATTTATATTACTTACCTTCTTATTATATTAAATTAGTAGCATTTCAATTTTTACTTAAGTTTATATTTCCAACCAATTACTAAAATATCTTACATAATATTGATTTCATTCAACTACCTCTGATTATAACATTTCATTAGTTAATTCAATATTCTTGTTTGTTTCCTAAATTAAACTTATAACCAAGTATGACAAATTTCATAAATTTAATTAATTTCTATTTCATTTTTTTTGAATTTGTAAATCTTAATTTCAATCGCTACATTAAATTTCTAACATTTGCTTCGTTATAACTACTAGAATTTTTATTTCTTCCTAAATTAAATTGCAAAATTTAAATCAAACTAACAAATCTATTAATCAAAGTTTACGGGTCGTTACACTCGTCGTTTCCTTTTCTTTTTCAATTTTGTCCTAAATGTAAATACATATATATAAATAATGAAAATTTAATTTAGAGGCGTTATTATTTGTTTAACTTACAAAGTAGGAAGATGTCGCATCTGACGTGCTGCCATCTTTTTTCTTATGCGTTTTCTCCCATATTAGAAGACGTGATACTTCTGTTCCCGGACTACTTGAATCTACCTGCATACAATGACCTAAAATTATATTAGGAACTAATGGTATATGCAATGTGATGCACCAATTCAATGACACATACCATTTCTTGAGTAATCATAGCGTGACTCTTACGTCCCGAATGATGACCATATTCGAGCATTGGTCTATTTTGTTTGCCTCGCTTCCTTTTTTCTTTCGCCTCGGGTTTTGATTCGTTTCTTATGAACTCATCCCAATCATCTTGAGCAATTTTCGGTGGACAATTTCTCATTCTTTCTTCGTCAGTGATGAAATGGTCATAATGATTCTTACGCAAATCATTCTTGTGTCTCCTAAAAGCCTCAGACATTTTTTTCATAATAAGGTCCTTTGATAGAGGATCGAGCTCATAATATTTCTGCATAACAAAAAATGCATGTAAACCATTTTTTATTTATGTATTGAAAGCATTATAAATGAATTTAAACCATCTAAGTTCATGTACACGGTTTACATTTCAAAGTATATGGATTTTTACATTTCAATGTATATAGTTTCATCAGTCTCTATGAATAAAGTGATCAATCTAAATATCCTATAAATATCATAAAAGAATATATCTTGAAACAGAAACAGTACATAAATATGGTCTCATATGAACCCTCGCTCATTCAGGCCTATTTTACAATCAGAAACAGAAACAGTACAGAAATAGTACATAAAAAGGGTGCATATTACAATCAGACGACTATATTTTACAAACAGAAACAGTACATAAAAATGGTTATGAGATTGGAGAACTTACCTCCAATTGATTCCACACGTCTTCCTTGTAATTTGGCGGAACTTTTTTCCAACTTGGATATGAGATTGGCACATGATTTCTTACTAGTTTACCAATCTTCGTAGCGACCTTTGAACCATTTTTTCCGACTAGAGAACCGTAGTTGTCTATATCAATTTTCTCCCGTTTTAAAGTGGATGATTGTGTAGTTGTATCAATTGACGGTGGTGTGGCATCTTGTGACATTATGTCCTGCAAAGTCTAAAATCCTAAAATAATCCCAACAACATTATAACGTACATTTCTTCCCCTTCCAACCCATCCATGTGATGCCCGATTGCTGTCGGCCAAATTATTGCAAGGAGTCCCCTCCATAACAAGATCAAACGCCTTATATGTCTTAATAAAATTTGCTCCATGCGATCACTGTTAAGCTGCTGTACATCTGATATATGAACCAACGTCCCCTTATTGATTTGTCTGATCCCACCAACTTCTCACCACATTACGATTTTTGTCATTCCGACTGACAATAATCGTAATGTGATGAGAAACTGGTGGGATCAGACAAATCAGAAGGGGACGTTGTTTACTATATCAGATGTACAGCGGCTTACAAGTAATCGCTTGGAGCAATTTTATTAAGTCATATAATGCATTTGATCTTGTTATGGAGGGGAATCCGTGCAATAATTTGGCTAACAACAATCGGGCATCACAGGGATGGGCGGGAAGGGGAACATTCACTTTTATGCGGCAGTGATAAAGTCTTCCTGCATCACCAGAATTTTAAACTTAAGCGGATTCAAAACAGTATCTAAAATACTGACTGAAATAAAGGATGCAAATACAAAAATATATTACCTTAGCACTGCTGAACTAAAGGGTGCAAATACAATATCTTGAACTGCTGGTCTACCTACAAACACAAAGAAAGAAAGAATAGTCAAGCTGATCATATGTATGTATGTGTACATGTGTGTGTATGTGATCATATGTAAGTACCTACAACTACAAACACAAAATGAACTCTTGCAATATATCCATCCTTATGGATCCATCAGGATATTATAATGGCACTAATAAAAAAATATAATGCATCTATTACTATCATATAACACACCATTTTACATTTTACACCATTTTAAATAAATATTTTGTTAAGGTACAATAACTGCTCTGAAATACAAAGTTAACATATGCATTTGATAAGATCTTCTAATTTTTCATTGTCTTCAAAAGCTGATTGATAAACGGTGGGAAACTCAGTGTCATCCACATTTATGGTCAACCATTTTGGTGTATGCAAAACCACAAACCATCCGTTATTTTTTAAATCTTTTGAGTAGAACACTTGACTTGCTTCCGATGCAAGAATAAATGGCTCATCATTCACGCTATCTTTATTCTTCAATTTTCCCAAGTTAACTGTGATCAAGCTTGAAACATAATCTATTTTACAACCATTGATCTTATCTTCGACCTTTACCCAATCACAATAAAAAATTGTTTGTTTGAAGTCAATGTAATCCAACTCAATTATCTGTTGAATGACTCTGTAATAAGTTGTTTCTGCTTCCTTAAAATTTTTATCCTTCCCACTTGCTCTAAATTGTGTAATTGCTCTCATGCATACACCACTATCCTGTGTTAGCTTTCGCTCTTCATAACTCTTCGGAGAAAATAAAAACCCTTTCACTTGGTACTTCATATAACTACGGGCATCAAACTTCGGCCCGTTAACTAACCGCCAAAGAGTTGAGTCAACATCGACGGTCTTCAACAACTACAACAAACACAATAAGTAAAAAAACATTGTCAAGGAGGTGTATGGTCAACTTGAAAATACGTTAAATATTTAATACATATACCTCCTCACGTAACCAAAAAGTTAAATTTTTAATAGCTTCCCCAGATGTACCCCTGCCTCGAGTTTGATATTTGGTGCTTTGAACATAGGAGTTATACCTCCTACGAAAAACACACAATAAATACTATATATATGAATTGATTTACAATAATAAGAATTCAGAACAAATTCATGAATTTACTTCTTCCATTCATCCAATCCGTCGTACTTATCAAGGACCCATTTACACACTTGTTGAAATTGCACTTGAGTTAACGTTATATCTTTACCATTATCTAGTGCTATTTCATCAGCAAACTCATCATCCTCATCTAAAAACGCTTCACGGGTATGTTTATGAGTGCCAGCACCTCCTTTTGGCATATACTCCATGCAGTAAAGACTAACTTCTTGTACAATATATCCTTCTGCAATACACCCTTCAATATATCTTTTGTTGCGCACATATCCTTTATATGTTTTCATCAACCTATGAAGATGAATAATTGTAAAATGTAGATATCAATAGCTATTTAAATCGAATAATTATGTACATAACTAAAATTAGTAATTTACCGTTCAAATGGGTACATCCACCTATATCTAACAGGACCAGAAATCAATGCTTCATCGGCTAAATGAACCATAAGGTGAATACTGATATCAAAAAATGCAGGCGGAAAATGTTTTTCAATAACACACATTGCTTCTACCAAACTAGCCTTTGCTTTTAGAAGATGTTCCCTGTTGATCACCTTTGAGCACAAAATGTTATAAAAGAGACTAATGCGGTGAATAGCATTCCGTAGATCCTTATGTTGCGGAAAACAATGCTGAAGCAATACCGGAAGTAAATGTTGCATTATGATGTGGTAACCATGTGACTTCATATTTTTTAGTTCAGGAGGGTTGATGCTCACATTGTTATGGAAGTTTGAAGAGAATTTGCTCGGCACTTTCAAATTTTTCAAAACGGTGCAAAATCGTATCTTTTCTTCTTTGCTCAAAGTGAAAGTCGCATTTGGTATGGTTACTTTACTTGTTTTAGGATCTTCTATCACCCACAACTTTTGTTTTATACCCATGATTTTCAAATCCTTCCGTGCATTGATCCCATCTTTTGACATGTCTTTATGGTTCATAATTGTGTTGATCGAATGTTTCGTGACATTCGTCTCCATATGCATAACATCAATATTATGTTGGGTCAAATTTGTTTTCCAATATGGCAAATCAAAGAACTTCGACCTCCTATACCATGCAGGAACTTCTTCATCGATTGTCTTTTTCCGTTTTCGACCAATTTCGGGTATGTTTTTACCAACTTTCATTTTTATATTCGCTACCTTTTTTTCAACTTGATAACCCGTTAGTGGTTTTGGAGGACGATTAAGTTCTTGCTCGTTGTTGAAATTTGTCTTATCGTATCGAAACTTGTGTCCGGACGGAAGAAATCTACGATGTCCCATGTAACAAATCTTCTTACTTTTAGGGAGATAAACAGATGTAGTTTCTTCTCCACAAATAGGACATGCAAAGTAGCCGTGAGTTGTACATCCCGATAAAGTCCCAAGAGCGGGATGATCATGGATTGCCCACAACACTCTAGCTCTCATTATGAACTCAGATTTCTTAAATGAATCAAATGTAATGACTCCTTCCCATAACTTCTTTAACTCGTCTATCAAAGGTTCTAAATAAACATCAATATCCTTCCCCGGTTGTTTTGGCCCAGAAATCAACAGTGTTAACATTGAGAACTCTCTTTTCATGCACAAAGACGGAGGAAGGTTATATGGTACTACAGTTACTGGCCAACAGCTGTAAGGGTTAGTTAAAGAAGCATTCGGACAAAAACCATCTGTTGCTATTCCAAGCGTGATATTTCGTGGTTCAGCAGCAAACGAAGAATCAAAAGAATCTGTAGTTTTCCATTGAGGAGTATCACGCGGATGACGCATTACGGTTGTACCGGACTTGGCACGACCATGCCAGGTCATCGCTTCTGCTATCCATGGTACAGTATACAGTCTTCTCAATCTAGAAATTAAAGGAAAATGTCTTAAGGTCTTTTGAGGTACTGTGGTAGCTTTTCTCTCGTCGTCGAATGATGTCTTATATCTTGGTGCGTTGCAATTTGTACATGAAACTTTGTTCGCATTATCTTTCCAGTACAAGATGCAGTCATTAATGCATGCATCATAAGTTATGTAATTCATCCCAACTTGCTTAATGATCTTCTTCACGTCGGGGTACTTTGACGGTAGCGTGTTACCTTCGGGGAGTAACTCCTTTATGAATTCGAGTAGTGCAGTCACACCATTGTCTGAAAAGCCGTATTGGGTCTTCAAGCTATTCAGTTTCACAATGGCATACAACTTTGTAATCTCTTTTGGACAAGAAGGATACAATGGCTCTGTTGCAGTTGCACTATCAAAAAATGATTTATCCGTAAACCGCTCACCAATATTAGCATTATCATGCAACTGACTTGTAGGTTGAAAATGATGGAATCTATCTGCATCATTGATCAAATCCTCCATCCTAATATGTTCGGACTCATCAGTATTTGTGGCATGACTAACCGGTTGTTGTTTTGGCTTCTCCGGTATTCTTTCCCTGTGAAAACACCACACGATATATGATTGAACAATACCATATCTAAGCAAATGAAAATGAATGTCATTTAATTTGAATGTATCTTCATTTTTGCACCGCGTGCAAGGGAACGAATACTTTTCCTTATTGCCACCGTTTTCAGCAACAAATTTAACGAAATTTCTAACACCTTCCACATATTCTGTATTTCTTCGATTAGATTGATTCATCCATTGTTTGTCTATACTAAAAGACATACTGAAAGAAAATAACAAGAGCTAATAAGAAATCATGGGTAACAATATCTTATGGCTTTCCACCAAGTTCAACTCTGATATTAACTAAACATATGTATATTCTTCTGATTTCACTTGAAATTTAACATTAGCGTCAAACTGTTTCCAAAAAATTTGCCATTACAACGGCGCCATTTTGTAGCACCAGAGTAATGTCTATGCATTACCCCTCTCCTGATACTTGGCTTGCGCCATTAACAACAATTTTATCCACTTACTAAATATGGTCTCATATTTAGTAAAACAAAATTCATTGCATCAACTTATACCCTAGCAGTCACTATAAGCAGCTATGTCTAACTAGCATGCAGTACAGTACAACATTTAGGCTTTAGTAAATATGAGAATGCACACTACAACACTACTTCTCTTCTATGTTGCAATGTTTGGCTGATGATACACCACACGTACGGGGACGTGTTAGATTATCTCACATTGTACAATTTGTAAAACAAGTCATATATAAATGTAAAAAGATCATCCTTTGCATAACCAATTGTTTCTTGGTTCTCTAACACTGTACACTTAAAACATCAAATATGTATTCTGATGGTTCAGATTAGAAGGTGCATCTCTACTTTGGCAAACTGTTAAAGAGTAGTAGATATTGACTATAATCAATCCCCAAAAACTTAATGAAACATCAATCCTAAAAGATGAAGATAATGATGGAACTCAAATGACAGCTTATATGGTAACACTCAGGGCCGGTTCTATACAATAAGTTGCCCTAGACGAGGAAATTTTTTGTTGCCTTTCACAAAACAATAATAGTAGTAATAACGTTATGAACATCAGTTCATTAATCTCACAAAAATGACAAAACACACTCAAAATACAGATAAAAACAAAAACATAAACATTAATCCAAAGATGTTATAGCCTTCAATTGGAACAATCAGTTAACTCTTATAGTCTTATTTACTAAAAATTTTTATTTCTTTTAAGCTTTTAAGAGAGTCGGCAACCAAAATTTTGAGATATCAGTATTAGAATCGTTAATTCGTCATTACCTTTGAGCTAGAGGCCATCCTTGGAATTGGAACTAAAGGCTGAAGCTGAACTGGTCCGATTGGAGTGGATGTCCAGAGGAGGAGGAGCTGTGAAGCGCCGTTGCCGTGGATGGGGTGCGGCCATGCGGAGGCAACGGAGGCGGTCAGGTGGGTTAGCGTAGGGTTTTTTTGTTCGGTCGTTAGTGAGTGTTGCAATATCTCTGTGCGCGATTGTGAAATTTGAACTAGGGTTTTTTATGGTTGCCCCCCACAGGGTGGGTTGCCCTATTCCGTAGCCTAGCCCACTTAGCCCAATAACCGGGCCTGGTAATTCTTTTTGGCTCCTAGCGAATATTTGGCAAAAAATTAGCGCCATTATTTGCCACAACATTTACGAGTGTTACAAACCGTTGCTAATTAGCCACGGTTGAAAACCGTTGCTAGCTGGAACGAAGCGCGCCAAAAAATATGGCGCGAAAGGATGAAATTCACCGCCATCATTTGTCTCTAAAGAAGCTACGGTTAATAACCGTTCCCAATTAGCAACGATAAAAAACCGTTGCTAACTGAACCAAGACGGTGATTAACCGTTTCTAAATGGCAAGGGTTAATAACCGTTGCCAAATGCGCGGATGGTTAGTTGCAAATCTCAGTATTTGGTGTAGTGTTACCTGACTCCTATGAGTTAGCTTAAGGTGGCTAAAACAAGAGCAATTGATGGGCCAAGTGAGGTAGCTCCTCTGATCAGACACACTTCTTCAATACCATTTTATTACTTTGTGATTGATTGGGTGCACCCTCGGATTTTTAGGAGTGTGGATCGAGTTGGGCGGTAGGTGCGGCTATGCGTTACCAACAGCCCGGAAGAGTAATTAGGATATCTACCTTGGCATTGCCTAGTTGTGTTGTGTCAGCTACTATATTAAGCCCACAACAAGTTTGTTTTGTACCATACCTATGGAGTGGCCTTTGACGACCTGCAGCACGGGGGAGATTACGGTACTGTATAGAGTATGGGAACATATAAAACATGTTAAGGGGGATATGGGTAACGCCTTAACGCTATTTTAATACTTTTACTTTACTATAGACATATTACAATAGCGTATTGTACTACATAGTAGATAGTTCCATGGATTCTTAAAGGATGGGTATCCCAAACATCCTTTGAGTTACCTGTATTTCAGTAGATATTTCACTTGAGTTGGATTTATGACATAAGAATGTTAATCCTGACTTGAGTATCTTTTGTTTTGCTTTGTGCTCCGGTCAGACTGAGTGTCACAACAATTGAAACTCACCTTTGGGGTTGAAGCTTCACTTGGAGATCCATCTATCTATTCAGCTTTCAGTTATTCAATTGACTCCAGTAATATATTCAGATTTTGTTATTTGACTATGTATTGAGACTTCTATGTATTCGAGACTTCTGTTGTATCTTTTTTTAACTTTGTTATATATACACAGTAGCTTCATGAACTACTATTCTTTTGTTTCCGCTGCTTATTGTTATATTGTTTTGTTTCTGTGATTGATTTATTTACTGTATATGCTGAGTTTGCCAAATATAAATTAACAATCTGATATTTTGAGCAATTCAAGTCTGATATGTGTAGATGCAAATGGCATAAAATGCCAGGATGTTACAACTTTCAATCTGCTATTTAGTTTGGCTATACATAAATACTATATGATGATTAATACATCCAAACTAGGATATTTTTGACCTTATCTACTGTAGGGTGTTAAAGTAGAATAAGGTCATTCATGTGTAGCCAAGGGTGTAAGAGTCATGTCTTTTGATGTGTTCTCTTTCGGTTATACAGTTCAGATCTTATCTGTTTCCATAAGAGGTCGTTTTCCATTTATACCCATATAATTTTCTGCATTTAGTAATTGGTGTCTTATACACAGTTCAGCTTGAAGAATTTCACCTTCACTAAATTATATGTTTATGTAGGACGTAAATTGTTATTTTTGAGGTTACGAAGATGAGTACCTACCTTTAAAGCTGTAAAAGGATTTTAAGACAAAACTATGACACTAGATGTTGGTAAGTACAATCAAGTACATCATATTTGTGAATGCATGAACACATATGGCTCTATTAATGTTTAAGTTAAACTCAACTTCGAATTTTTCGCAGTGTGGTAGTAGTAACAAAAGTAAACATGATTTACCAATGATCATGTTAATAAAACATTAATTGTATCATAATCTATATTTTTTTTGCAAAATCCTTAGTAGTTACCTACGAACAAGAATTCCACGCTCTAAATAATTCTCTGATTAAAACCATGGGAATAACCAACATGGGAAGTGCATCCAATCTTTTATAGGCCTAAAAATACATTGATAAATACTGATGGAAACAATGTCAGATTAAGTCACGACCAGTTTCATTGCTTTAGAATTTACCATTTGGATATTTCATAAACATTTGTAGTCATAAAAACTGACAATGACACCGATGGAATCTTAAGTGATGCATCCCAAACTGGGCATAATAATAATTTATTGGAAGCTACCTTTCAAATTTAAAAATATAAACATGGTCGTATATCAGGATCACTTTTCAACTTTGAAATTTCGAAAAGCCACGTTGTAAATTCTATTAGTTGAATTCTCGCTATTGACAAAAGAGATGAAGCCATGCTGTGAAGTAATGATATATTTAGATACATTTTTATTCACAGTCCACATTAGCTAAATGAGCATACGCATGTATAAGTACAAATATTATTTTCATTTCCAGTGATATAAAATAAACTAAAACAAAAGAAATGAACGATAAAACTTTAGTATTATAAAAAAATTAACGTGCATATATACTCATGTGTACATATATATATATATATATATATATATATAGACACACACACACGTGTGTGTGTGTATGCATGAAATATTAATTTCAACCATATATGTATAATTCAAATAATTTATGATTTTAAAATATACAATTTAATGTGTGTGTGTGTGTGTGTATATGCTAATATATATTCCCAAAATTTCAATTAATATATGAACAATATTAAATGTGGAAGGTAATTTAAATAACCAAATACATAATGACTATTAGTTATATGCTATTATAATTATTTGAAGGGGGTGTGTGTGTGTAACTAATGCAACTTTCATTTACGTACTACTTTAACTATATGGAATGTTTATCTTTATAGAAGATGGTCATATATTCATATCCTAATTAAATTACATTAAATTCTAAAGTTAGAATAAATATATGCTAATATATATATATATATATATATATTATAAATTTCTAATATATGTATATATGCTAATATATGTTTATTCCAACTAGTTGCAATATAACACATACATAATTGATTCAATCAACTTGTTATAAATTTATAAAATAATAACTAAGAATAATTTTATTAAAATCATTAAAATTCTAAATTTTATAATAACATTTTAAATGAATCATAATATGATTGTTTAATATATATATATATATATACACTAATTAAGTTATAGGTTAAAAACAATAATTTTATATTCATATTTACATAATATATATTTCATTTATGCATAAAATATTTAAAATATTTACATAAAATAACTTAAAATTAAAATAATTTTTAATGGCCAAAATAATATGATATAATATTAAGGAAATGTTCAAATAGATATAAAATAAAATGGTTACTTTTGGTTTGCCTACTTGTCACACATTACCAAATTATCCATTATTAGAAATCCATAATTTCGAAAAATAGGAGTTGCAATATCCTAATTATTTAACCTAAATTAGTGCTTATGAATTCTAGGAGAGAAGATATTTTGTTAGAGAAAAAGTATGATTATTTAGACAAAATTTGTCCATGAATAAATAGATTACTTTCCTTTGTTCTCCCTAAACAGCAATTGATTCTCCTTAATTAAATATTATTTCACAATCAATCAAAGCTTTTCTCCTTCTTTCCCTTATGTATGGTGGCCATTATGTACATAATAATAAAAATTTTTTTTTACCTAATATTAAGGTAAGCTTTCTAAAATTAAATAAACACGCACACACAAACACATACATACATATATATATATATATATTTAATTTTTAATTTTTTTTATAAAGGCTACCATAATTATTATAAGCAATCGCTACAATTAACTTAACATTTATATTAAGAATTTAAGTTAATTAATAACATTTATAAATTAATTAAATTAAGTCTCATTTTAGTGTCTACTCAGACTCGGTTGTGCGAATCAGATGTAAATTTGGTTAGCATTAATATTGAACATTTTGAATATTAAAGTTCACGCATTACCTTAATTGATACTATGACACTATAGCAAAATTCATTGCTTATGGACTTTCAGGGTAAACATATTTTAGTTCTTTCAGGCAATGCCTTTAAGCAATGATGTTATGCTCACAAAGTCACATCACATCCTTTTCATCATCAGTATATCGCCTTAGACATCTAGTGCTTGGTCAAGGTTAAAACTCTAATAATACCGCATACAACTACAGAGTCCAACTATAAAACCCTTAGTTCAATAATAACATTTATTATCGATCGATCTACTCTATCCATATATTTTGACTTTGATTTGACCACAGCTGCTCATGATATTATTCCTTTTATAATAGAGGAGATGAATTCTATATTGAATATTGTTTCAGTTCAAATGTTTCAACTTAGACCCAACTATAGTTGTATCATCAACGTTTTGTCTTGATTTAACTATAGTCAAAATGGAGTCTGTATGTTTAAGTTTCACAATATTCTCCAGTCAAAAGAACATCGTATATATACACACACATGATGTTCTTTTGGGTGTGCAGTTCTTGTGTAGAGGATGTTTTCGGGTTTTATGAGGCAGTGGATGCTCTTCACGTCTAAGTCTTATTGCAGGTATGCTAAACCTTTGGCTATGCCCAACGCCAAGTTGTACCTATGAGAAAACATAATAGCTAACTGTGATTAGCTAAAGGAATCACACCTTTATGCCCATGCGCACAACTTAGAATTCTATTCAACTGAAAAAATATCCATGTAATTTATGTCAGCTTGTTACCGATTCATATGTTATTACTTTAGTGTTTTTCTCATGGTTCATAATTCCGATTGAATTCCGGTGATTCCATTCTGCTCTCAACCGGAACAAAATCCGGTTAAAATTCCGGTTCCTGTTGATATTCCAAAATTTTCATTCAAGTAATAAAAAATGTAAAAAATAGCAAAAAAAACAATAAACATATAAAAAATTTAAAAAGAGAACGAATTTAATAAGATAACAAATACATTAACAAGATAAGAATTGATATACTTTTGTTAATTTACACAAGGATCATAACAAAAAAAATTAAAATTTTCAAAATTGATTGAAATTTTGAAAATCTAGGGTGGAAAAACAGAATCTCAAACCAGATTTTGTCTTTAAAACATATATTTCGAACGTAATGTAAAGAATGTAATATAAATTTATGATAGTATTGGACATTTGTTAGCGTATTTAGCAGTTTTAATAAACAGAAATTAAAATGGAACTTCCAAAATATCCAGAATAGAACCGAAAATTTTAAAATTACCAACGACCGAAATGGAAATGGAAAATGGAATTTCGAATCTTGGTTTTTCTGTGTTTTCCTCTCCACATGGATATTGATTGTGGAATCAAAAGATAATTATAGAGACAAGAGATCTCATATTGGTAAAGTAAATCCATAAGAGATCAACTATAGACGTCACTTCGCTGCCACAGTCTGCTCACTTCATCATAATTATATACTGAATCCAAGTTTGATTCCAAATTGCAAATATTGGATTAATACAAATCCATTCCACAAGCAACTAAAAATCAAATAAAACCACTAGATATTGGATGATAAAGGCCAAATATCGTATCCTTGTATGATGTAGTATCTTGCCTTAATAATGAACGCAATCCAGTCAAGCAATACATCATATGCCAAATTTATCCTGTGTCTTCTACTCAAAAAGCTTATGCAGGTCAATCTATTTTTCATATAATGTGAAGCGGTATTAAGGAGTAAGAAGATAAGTGACAGTTTTGTTTCAATAGATAAGGATGAAACATGTCTTGCATTTTATGTAGAGAAAGTGGAGAAATTAAGGATCTTAAAGTAGTGGTGATTTTCATTTATGCATAAAAGGTTTATTATTTTTTCGTTCATTTCAAACTTAAAAACTCACATGGACCACCATTTTAGCCATTGGATTTTTAAGAAAAAAAATTCTCAACCATTAATTCATAGGTATTTAATCATCGATCGAAGACCAAAATCCGGTTTTAAAATAGTCTTAAGCCATACAAACCGATTAGAAACTAGTTCTCAGTTTTAATATTAAAAGTTAAAGATTAAAATTCTACATTACTTCTCTATCTTGAATTACAGACCGAAATAAATTAGTCTTAGATTTCTAGTGTTGAATTGCTTGCTTTTTTGTAGTGTATCATTAGGTTGAGATATCCAATTTGGCCTAGTTATAATTCACCAATCAGAAATCGCTCAGTTGAGCCATTCTTTGGTTATCGAATAGCTACGTGTATATATCTAATTGGTGCCTCCGAAAAATCATGAGTGATACACCATAAAACTTTGGGAAAGCATTAAGTACATTGATCTCAACAAATATATTGATATTTATTTCTCGAAACATATTGACCGGGAATCATTTAAAACAAAATATTAATCAATTAATTTACGATTCAACGCTCATGGTTACAACATTCGCAACAACAATTGTATAATATTTATTTAAGGATTTTCTACTTATATGTGTTTAATGGTTTTAGTCATTATTTATATCATATATAACAAGATATGTAACAGAAAACAAAACGAGAAGAAAGCTTCATTTCAAACAATATTGATCAAAGTTAGGTTATGTAACAAATCACATACTTGCCTCTTAACAAGCACCACTGTTCCAGTGATTAGGGCTTCGACATTGATGCAAGAGGTCAGAAGTTCAAAACTTCCATGATGTAATTTGAACTACTTGACTTATATGGACATGTAGTATGCCATGCCTTAAACTTGTGGTAATAATATATACTACCGTCCAATTTAATATTATTTTTTACATAATTGGTCTCTAGGGCATACCTATTGAATTTTAAGAGTGGTTTAGAGGGTCGTTCCCCTACGGTCACTATCAATATTTTTTTTCATGTGGCTTGCTTTTATGTAAAGTACAATGTTTGACTTCCCTTTAAACCACCATTAAAGCGTCTCTACCTCACTTTTGCAAAATAAAATGAATATGAATTTTTAGATTTTTTAATGGTTGAAAGACTTAATCACTCTACACGTAGGGGGTTGTGGACCTCATTTTATTGTACTAAGAAGTTGACATGGATTAATGATATGAAAAAATAACTAGTCCAATGCTCGATACATATTATAATTTTGTAAGGGAGCTGTTCACGTGGATTGATGACATGGTCGAAGTAGATTTATGATGATGCAATATTAAGCTCATACAAATTGTTGAAGTATACGATCCAAGTATATTGATGCCACATGGATGGATATAATTACTTGAACATGGTTTATTGATGTTTAAGTATGATGGACCTTAGTATATCACTTATATATTGCCTTGAAATGACTAGGTAGTTTACGTGGATTGGCCGTATTCTTTTAGAACGGAGCTGTGTATCTTGTGAGAAGCTTTTCTATCATGTAATTGCAATATGAAATTGAATGTGAGATGATAGAAAATGGCTAGTAGCCCTTGTGACATTTGTATTTTAATATTGAACCTATTAGCCTTCTATTCTTATCACTAGTATCTTCTAGGAAATGTCTTCTCACATAATTTATAGTAGTATATAGTATTCAAGTCATGGTGGATAAATCTGTGGTTCCTGTGTGTCCTTGAGATGATATATATCTTCTTGCATACTCACTTTGTTTGGCGTTGTAACTGGGCATTTAGAATTGGATTTATATGAGTAGGTTATTAATTTTCCAGGCTAGTGAACTTTTGTTTTGATTTTCATTTGTTAAAATTTTGGAAGTGGATTTAGGGTATTAAACCATGATTCTCTTTTCATTGATACTTCTGTTTATATGGACCTAGTAAAGTGCTCCTAGGAAAATAGTTTTCCTTTTTAAGGACTATACATTTCATATGACGGGCAACCAGTTCATCTGTCTTTGTACTTGTGTGCCCTCGGTCCCATGAGATCTACATCATTAACATAAACATGAGTAGCATAATTTATTTATTTTTTTTACAAATAATGAATGGAGGAGACCTTGTACGGTACATGGAGAGACAGAAATTGAGGACAGAGAAATTGATCTACTATGGTAGATACTCTTCAATTCTTTTTCAATTTCAAGAAGGAAGACAGCCTATAGAAGGAAGATATTCTTCTTTCCTGTGAATCCTTATTTTAAACATTATTCTTTACACGTAATCAATATATATCATTCATAAGAAAATTATGTTAATGCTGAAAATAGTGTATTAATCGAATGTTGTATAAAAAGTCATTTCAAATTAACGATTAAAAAAGTTAAATAAAGAAGATACACTGAGAAAAATGATAGTAGGAGGGGTGTATGTATCAAATTTACAATGATTATGAGAGAAGGATGGATAAGAATTCGATTACCACTTATGTTACAAAAATTTATCTAATGATACTTCTGCACTGCCACCAGAATAGAGCAATACAAAATAATCTAACCACAAACACTGTTGTGTTTTTCAACAATATTGGTATGAATTGTAAACAAGTAAGAGCACACCTTATATTGGTTTTTTTTTAGTTAAAAATATATTAAACAAATGCACCCAAATGTGGTTTTTTTTATATGAAAAAACTGATTACGAGTGCTCATCGTGGTCTATAAATCAGTATAAAAGACGGGTTACTACAATGGCATAGATATCACCGTTTTAATACTGCATTAAAATGACAAATCTTTTTTTCATTTTACTGTAGTATGCATTAACAAGACAATCGCTTTGGTTTTATGGTTGATTTGTGTGTTTTAGGATGTAAAAGTTCTTTTATTTGGTTTTCCAAAACAAATGGAAAGAAGTAAACAAAACAGAGGTTGGAAATGATCTAACAGATAGAAATATATATTTGAACCTAAAAAAGACTAAGAAAACCATAACATGTCAAATAGCTTACACTTCAACTACAAACAAAACACAACTTATTGATAAATTTGCATCAATAATGAAAACCCATCAACATTCATCATCTCCTCCTCCTCGAACCAAATCCGATTCATCTTCGAAACCCTCCTCCTTACCATAACCAAAGCTGTAATAGCCCGATATTATTAACCATTTGCATCCGCACATGTTGGATTTGAATTGCTCAAAATATCAGATTGTTAATTTATAGTAGCAAAACTCAGCATATGCAGTAAATAAATAAATCATAGAATCACAGACACAGAGTAATATAACAATAAGAAGCGGAAACAATGAATAGTAGTTCATGAATCTACTATATATATATATATATATATGACAGAGTTAAACAATATACAACAGAAGTCTCGAATACATAGAAGTCTCAATACAATAATCAAGTATAAATTTTGTAACGACCCATATTTTTGGATGGTTTAAATTGACAAATAACCATACATATCTAATTCTAACCATTCAAAAGGGAGGATTTTCAATGGGGTAAATAAGAAAATAAAAAAAAGAAGGAAAAAAATAAAAACACAGAATCTCGCAGCAGAATGGCAAAATATAATAATCAAATAAATGTTCATGAAGCTGTTTTACAAATAACATGTGACTACACCTTTTCAATTCAAATCAAAGTTATACATACAGCAGGAATAAACAAATAATGTAGCGAAATACATGATGTAGTGGAATAATTATAATAAATAGTAATAATATACTAAATCTTTATCTTCGTCCTCCAGAAAGTAGTCTTTAATACACTAAAAAGCTCAGACAGACACGAGGTAATGAAAACAAAACTCTCGAGTCAGAACTAAAAGATCTTATGTATGTCAAACTAATCAAAAATAAAATGTGAGTGCAATGGCTTTAGAGCTGTTATGAGATTTTCCATCTCATATCATGTGTATAACATGAATATAATTATTAAAAGATTTCAAAAAATTCAAGGTATCAATTTTAACCACTTTAGTAAAAAAAAATCAAAGTTTAACTTAAACCTTTTAGATAATTCAATTCCAATACATAATCCAAATTCAAGAAATTGTATGGATATATATATATATATATATATATATCATTTCAACCAGTATCTGTTACATGGTTGCTTGACCTTTCTACATGACGATAGTCTCAGAGGTTCTTGATTTGGTTGGAACCAGACTCAGGCTAGTAAGGGGTCAAGAGTCGTATGGATCGGGTCCAAACTGTGTGGGTCGACCTGTATGCATGGCTCGGCCTATGGGCATGGTTCGATCGAGGGAAGAGAGGTGTGTGTTGCATGGTCTTATGAAATAGTGTATGACGCTCGGCCAAAGAGAGATTTTAGAAACAATGTATATATATCTCTTAGCTTCGGGAAGAAGTACATCACTCGTTCTTAAAGAGAGGTTCATCGTTCGACCAAGATAAGAATAACAAAGCAGCTCGGCTAAGATGGGTTTGACCTCAGTCGCTCAGTATAGGTGAGGCTAATTTTGGTGGTTCGGTTGGTCGTGGACCGGCCTTAGAAGAACTATAGCACATGTCGCTCGGTCAAGATAGTTCGATGTGCATCGAATGGTCAAAAGGGTTTAAGGCTGATACACTTCCTTGCTTCGGGTCGTACTTCCGCCTGCTTCGAGCCCTTTCAAAATCTACTTCGTGTAAATGCTAAGACTCCCACTGGATCGGCCGAGAAGGATCGGCAATCTCCGTTAGGCATTTATGGCTAGGTGAGTAGAAGTCACTTTCTATAGGCCGAGATACCATGATCTTGGGTCCCGTGAGGGAAGTCCAGCCTATCTTCGCCTATAAATAGAGGGGCAAGGGCGCAGTGAAGAGGGACCTTTTTTAGAGAACACTGGGAAGACTCTGCCGTTTCCAAGATTTATTCTTTTTCAGTTAGAACTTGTATTCAAGTTGTTGGTGTACAGATTGTATCTGTATTCAATTATTTGAAAAAGCAATAAAGATTAAACTCAAAGTAGACGTCGACAGTTACGCCGAACCACTATAAATATGGTGTTCTATTTTTTGCAATTAATTCTGCATATACTCCTCTATTTTAATTTCCTATCTTCGTTAATCTCTCTACACAAATCTCTCTTTGGGTGTTAGTGACCAATTTAGGTGCTAACATTTTGATGCTTTCACTTAGAGCCGCATTCTCTGGTTATTAGGATCTACTTTGTAGCTACTAGATTGAAGAAATCCCCCGAAGAAGATCCAAGCCATTCACAGGAAGTCCGTTGATTCTACTCAGAGTTCTTACCAGTAATTCTATAATAGGAAGACCATGTACCAGATCAGCCTCACACAATGCGGACGTCAACGAGACTGCTAGCGTCCAGCAAGTAGGACCCAATAATCAACAAGTTAATCTGGGCGCAAGGACTGTCGCCGCCTAAAACCAAATGGAAGTTGTCACTAGAACGGAGTTCGACAACCTAATAAGAGAACTCATGGAAAGCAGTAGACAACGTAACGAACAGATTCAAGCTAACACCAACCTCATGACCCAACTTACTCACCAACAGCATCAGAATGCTGGAGGTATCCCCGCTCCTTACTCCTCATCTGACAGCTCGACTTCCTTCGATGAACCCCCTAGGCGTAGATGCCGTTGAACTGAAACAACACAAGCAGGTGTTGCTGATCGATCAACTAGGGATGGTCCGGGTTCCCTACTTGGAGCCATGGCACCTCACTTACGTCAAGGAAATCATGCCTAAGATGGAGCAAGAAACTTAGGATCTGGAGCACGAGTTGAAATTGGACGGCTGGCTCACCAAGGTCCTAATGATGCTAGTCCCTAGGATACAAGTTTGGTAGATCGCCAACAGAGGAGACACCAACCAAAACGGTCTCGTAGGACAGATCCTAACCTACCATCTTCCATACAAACCCCAGACCTATCGGTTATGGTCAGATAGCTGATGAGAGAAAATCAAGGCTTGACTAATGATGATTGGGGGATATCCAAGAGTCATATTCCATTCGCAAATACTATTCTACAGGCCGAGTACCCCAGGAATTTTAACATGCCAACTATTCTAGCCTATGAAGGGAAGACTGATCCCCGACAACACGTAATGAGATATGAATGGATGATAGATTCAGCTAGAGCAAATGATGCAACTAAATGTAGATGCTTCCCAATAACTTTATTCGAAATTGCTACCATGTGGTTCACCTGACTTCCTTCGCTATCTATCTTCAACTTTGATGAATTAGCGACGAAATTTATGGAATAGTTCGGAATTCATGCCACTCATCCCAAGGACGTGATGTCCTTGTACAGCCTGATTCAGGCTCCAGGGGAGTCGCTTAAGAAGTACTTACAAAGATTTCATGTTGCAGCTACTAAAGTTAGCAACCCAAATGACCATGCCATTCTGATGGCTATCATACGAAGGGTAGATCCGGATTCGAAGTTTGGCGATTGGCTGGTAAGAAAGCCTCCAACTACACTAGAACATTTCTATTCTAATGCGCATCAATTCATAAGAAGAGAGGAAGCTAGGTGGACAAGGCGAGACAACGCACCAGGGCCTGGCAAAGAAACTATGAGGAGCAATATTGCTGTAAAACAATCGGTGATAACTCGGGAAAGATCCAGTCAATGTCCAGAACAAGCCAGGGAATTCTAAAGGGTCCGGACGAGGAAATCCTCGAAAGAAAAGGGAAGTAGGAAAATGAAAACCAAGGATTCCGACCTACAACGAATACACTCCTCTGAATGCATCTTTGGAAAAAATTTACCTATCGACTTGTAATACTTTTCAATACCGAAAGCTATGCCCAAAAAAGTCCATAGAGGAACAAAAGTGGACTGGGAAGTATTGTCGCTTCCATGAGACTTGCGGGCACAATACCGAGGAGTGAAGACACCTCCACGATGCCATAGAAAAGCTGATTTGACAGAAGAAGCTACAGGAATTTGTCAAGAACCCGCAGGAAGATAGAGAAGGAACATCAGACCCCGGTCACTGGCAAGCTCCACGCCATCTAGAGGAACCTGCTCGAACTGTAGGTAGACTAGTCATAAATACAACAGTCGGTGGACCTCACCCTACAGACAAGAATTGTCATGAAATGGAGCGGTATGTTAATTCACTAAGGCATGCAGATTTTGAATGTTGTTCAAATACGGAGGATTGATCAGCTAAGCAGCAGCGAACGATGATGGACGATATAGTATTTAGGAGCAGAGATGCTGATCAGGTGGAAGCTCCTACTGTCGACTCGATGGTCATCTCTACGATAATTGGGCCAGCATTTGTGAAAATAATTTTGATTGATTGTGGAAAATCTGTTAACATCATCTTCAAAAAATCGTATAATCAAATGAAGATGGAGACAAAGGATTTAAAATCATCTAATGCCCGTATCCATGGCTTTAATGGTGCAGATATTGATAGAGTGAGTTTTGTTGAATTCCCAGTTGAACTTGGGCATGGTGAACGTAGGAGGGTGCGAATCCTGCCTTTCATCGTTTTGGATTTCGATTCTCCATACAATGTGTTTCTAGGTTGATCGTCCCCGGCAGAGTTTAGGGCAGCTTTGGCCATTTGGTGTTTAACTTTGAAATTTTTGACAGACAAAGGAGTTGGTGTTGTGCATGACGTTCAGGCGACCGGTCGTGCATGTTATGTGGCTGAGCTGAGAGAGGCCCAGTGAAGAGAGAAAGGAAAGGTTGCGAACAGCTCCGTTCGCACCCGATTCACTGAAAATTGACAAGTAGTGCTCGAGCCCTGGTTCGGGCAACATGATCGGATCTATAGAGACATAGATCCGAGAGATGATGATGAGGAACCCAAGGAAGCAAAAGCAGCACCGGATGAACCTATGATTGACATTCCAGTCAGCATAGATGACCCATCGCGAGTGCTTAAGATTTTGGATCACGACTCAAGCCCTCGATGACCGAGGATCTCACTGATTTCCTCCAAGCAAATTTGGATGTTTTCGCTTGGAAATATTCCGATATGTGCAGGATTTCTCCCGCCATTGTGAGTCATATGTTGAACATAGACCTGAAGTATGTACCAGTAAAGCAGAAAAGGAGAGGCAGGAGCCGGAGAGGTCCATTGCTCTCAGAGAGGAGGTGGACAAACTCAAAGCCAATGGGTCCGTTCACGACACCCTCTACCCTGAATGGGTGTCTAACCCCATGCTAGTGAGAAAAGTAAACGAAAAATGGAGAATCTACGTAGATTACTCTTATCTGAACATAGCATGCCCTAAGGATAGTTTCCCTTTACCCAGAATTGACCAGCTGGTCGACTGAACGGTAGGACACGAGTTATTGTCATTCGTGGATGCGTACTCGAGATATAATCAAATCCCGATGCACATTCTAGACCAAGAGCACACTAGTTTTTCACATACATTGGGCTATATTGCTATGTAGTAATTCCTTTCAGATCGAAAATGCGGGACAAACTTATTAACGTCTGGTGAATCGGATGTTTAAGGACTAAATTGGTAGAACAATGGAAGCCTATGTGGATGACATGCTTATGAAGTCACGGCAGTCAAACGAAAAAATTTGAGACTTAATCTTAGTGGAAATGTTCGATATACTTAGATATTATGGAATGAAAATCAATCCTCTGAAGTGTTCCTTTGGCGTTGCATCAGAGAAGTTTTCGGGTTTCGTTATTAATGAGCGGGGAATTGAAGCTAACCCAAAAAAGATTCAGGTTATTCGAGACATACAAGTGCCCAGAACTATAAAGCATGCACAAAGCCTGAACGGAAAAGTGGTCGCACTGAGTCAAATCATATCCAGAGCCACAGATAAATGTATTTCCTTCTTTGATGTAATAAAGAAAGTAAACAGAAATTTTGAATGGATGCCCAACTGTGAGGATGCATTCCGAGCTATGATAAGGCATTTTGAAAGTCCCCCGGTACTGTCAAAGCTAGTAGACCATGAAGTGTTGTACATATACTTGGCCGTATCCAATGCGCTATCTGTATGGCTTTGGTCTACAAGGAGGACCATGTTCAAAAGTCGGTGTACTATGTCAGTAAACATTTAACGGGGATAGAAAGAAATTATTCTAAAATTGAGAAGCTAGCCTACTGCTTGGTGATTGTATCATGCAAGCTTCGCCTGTACTTTCAGGCTCACTCGATCAGTGTTTATACCGATCAACCCTTACAGCAGGTACTCCAACGACCAGAGACCTCTGGAAGGATGTTAAAATGTAATATCGAGCTGAGTCAGTTCGATATTGCCTACCTGTCACGAAGGGCCATACAAGGACAAGCGCTAGAGGACTTCATTGCTGAATTTACTGCATCAGATGAACCAAATAGTGATGATGTTATTCCCTCCATTCGATGGAAACAATACACCAATGGGGCATCCAACGACCGTTGTTCTAGGTTGGTATAATTCTTGTGTCTCCCGAAAATCAATCAATTTGTTATGCTTCGAAGCTCAATTTCCCAGCTACAAATAACGAAGCTGAGTATGAAGCATTGATTGCTGGCTTGAAACTTATCATGGAACTTGGAGTAAAATCGGTTGAAATCTTTTGTGTCTCACAATTGGTGATATACCATGTATGGGGGACTATCAAGCAAAGGGGAAGAGACTTGCCCCATACCTTGCTCGAGTTTAAGAGCTGTTAGAAGATCTAGAATATTATGATATTTTGCATGTCCCACGTGAACAAAATAGAGAAGCCAATTCATTGGCCAAATTTGCAAGCTCTGGCGATGCACAACAAATAGGATTGGTTCCCGTTGAAACCTTACATGCTCCAAGTATAAATGTGATGGAGGTAGATTTCGTGTTAGAAACAGAAATCGAGAAGGATTCATGGATAACCCCATTCAAGCAATACTTACTACACAGGGTCTTTCCTGAAAGAAAGAGCAAGAGATGACAAGTCATTTGTAAAGCTTCGTGATATGCAATGCAGGAAGGAATAATGTATCTTAAGGGATTCTCGGTTCCCTTACTTCGGTGCATCTGCCACGAGGAGATAAAGCGAGTCTTGAAGGAAGTTCATGAAGGAGAATGTGGTGACCATACTAGGGGGAAGACACTAGCAACGAAGATCCTCCACTATGGATATTATTGGCCAACTGTAAATCGTGATGTTGCAGCCTACGTAAGGAGATGTGACAAATGTCAAAAGTATGCAAAAATCCCGAGAGCTCTGCCAACATAACTCACACTAGTGGTTAGTCCTTGGCCATTTGCAATATAGGGAATCGATATAATTGGTTCCTTACCTATCTTCAAAGGTGGTGCAAAATATGCAATAGTTGCGGTCGATTACTTTGCCAAGTGGGCGGAAGCAGAGGCCATAGCTACAATCACCACCAAAAAGGTCATTAATTTCATTGTACGAAACATCATATTCCATTTTGGTCTCCCTTAAACTATCATCATGGACAACGAAACTCAGTTTGAGAGTAGGGAGTTCAAAGAATTTTGTCAAAAGTATGAGATTGAGAAAAGGTTTGCAGTAGTTTCTCATCCAAAAGCCAATGGGCAAGTAGAAGCCGTGAACAAAATAACCAAATCTATATTGAAAAAACATTTGCAAAAGGCTGGAGGCAAGTGGGTGGATGAGCTTCTAACAGCAATTTGGGCTTACAGAATCACCTACAAGTCCACGACTTTCCACACTCCATTCACATTGGCATATGGTACGGAAGACGTTATACCCATGGAACTTGAAGGTCCTTTACATCGGGTAACTCATTATGACCTTGAGACGAATTGGGATCCCCTACCGGAATCACTGGACTTCGTTGAGGAAAAACGTAAAGAAGCTGATTTAAGGACAGTTGCGTATAAGCACCGAGTCACTCGATATTATAATGAAAAAGTCCGACCGAGAATCTTTGATGTGGGCGATCTCATTTTGAAGCGAGTTTTTTCGGTTCCGTCGCATATGAATCCCATATGGGAAGGTCTATATGTCATTGAACGGAAGCTGGAAAAGAGAACTTTCAAGCTAGCGACTGTTGATGGCATGACACTCCCCTGAGCATGGAATAGCGAGCACCTACATCGTTATTATACTTAGTCTATTTCTTTCGCATTTTATTTGTAATTATTTCTAGTATATTTTTATTTGTTGATTCTTAGTTTTCGGCATATAATAAGACAATTCAGTTTGTTTTCATTAATAAAGGCTTGAAACCATCTTTTTCATGAATTATTGATGTTTTCATGTGTGATAATTCTATGGCAAAAATTAAAGTTACATTATTCTATATGGCGTATGAATGCGCACAAAAATTAAAGTCTCCAAGTCCCCAGAGTGCGGACTAGAGTACTCTAAGTCCCCAGAGTGCGGACTAGAGTATAAACGACACAAAAATCTCCTAGTCTCCAAAGTGCGGACTAGAGTACTCTAAGTCCCGAAAAGTGCAGACAAGAGTAAAAATGACATAAAATCTCTAAGTCTCCAGAGTGCGGATTGGAGTACTCTAAGTCCCCAGAGTGCGGACTAGACTATAAATGACTTAAAACCTCCAAGTCCCCAAAGTGCGGACTGGAGTACTCTTAGTCCCCAGAGTGCGGACTAGAGTATAAACGACTTAAAATCACCAAGTCCCTAGAGTGCAAAATGAGGTACTCTGAGTCCCCAGAGTGCGGACTAGAGTATAAACGACTTAAAATCTCCAAGTCCCCAAAGTGCAGACTAGAGTACTCTGAGTCCCCAGAGTGCGGACTAGAGTATAAACGACTTAAAATCTCTAAGTCCCCAAAGTGCGTACTGGAGTACTCTTTACCCTAGAGTGGGAACTTGACTATAAATGACTTAAAATCTCCAAATCCCCAGAGTGCGGACTGGAGTATTCTAAGTCCCCATAGTGCGGACTAGACTATAAACGAATTAAAATCACCAAATTCCCAAAGTGCGGACTGGAGTACTCTGAGTCCCTAAAATGCATACTAGAGTATAAACGACTTAAAATCTCCAAATCTCCAAAGTGCAGACTGGAGTACTCCGAGTCCCCAGAGTGTTGACTAGAGTATAAACGACTTAAAATCTCCAAGTCCCCAGAGTGTGGACTAGAGTATTCTGAGTCCCTAGAGTGCGGACTAGAGTATAAACCACTCAAAATCTCTAAGTCCCCACTATGTAGACTGAAGTACTCCAAGTCCCCATAGTGCAGAATAGAGTATAAACAACTCGAAAATCTTTTGAGTCCCTAAAGTGCGGACCAAAAGTATTCTAAATACCCAAAGCGTGGAATCGGGTATCAACGATTGTCAAAAAATACTCGAGTCACATGGAGATGAACTGGAGCTTGTGTGACTCATCAAATGTCGAGTTATGGTAACAAGTTAGACAATAAGTTAAAAGATGAAAGTCATCGAAAAACAATGAAACTAAGTTTTATTCACAAATCCCAAAACTAGGTTCCACTACAATCCCTCCTAAACTCGGAATCAAAAGTCTATTTATATCGACTATGGAAATAAACATAAATAATTACATAACTTAAGCTTATTCTCGTTGAGCGAGGAATGATAGCTACTTCTTTGATTTCTTCTCCCTCCTTGGTTTCTCAGACGACTCCTCTTCCACGCATTTTTGCTTGGGCACTTTGCTTGCAAGGGAGGTAGTGTCCAAGGAAGGAAGAGGAACTTCCAGTGGCCTGGTCCCACCGGGAAGGATGACCTTCAAAGGCTTGTTCAAGAGATCATCTAGTTCCACTACTTGGGGCTCGGCCTTGATTTTGGCTTTCTTCTTCTTCTCTTCCGTTAGTTTCTCACCCATGCTCAATTTTGAAGTATGTTTAGAGGTGCCTGTAATTTCAAACTCGTCATATTCTTCGACGGACGATGGATTTTCAGATTTGCCTTCGTCAAGCGCCTCAATTACTTGAGCATCAGGTCCGAGAGTCTCTTTCATTTGAATTGTGTCCCCCGTAATCTCCTCCTTCTCCATGGCGACATCGCTCCTTGAAGTTGGCTTGCGATCAGAACGGCCTGCACGAAATCATAAGAGACAGATGTTAGAATACATTAAATACTCATCGAAAACGACGGCCCTTTGAACTTTGAGAAGAAAAGTCGTGTACCGGTTTCTGGCTGACTCTCAACTGTTCGGGGAGTATCACCCTCTGGAATGTGCTGGTCGAAGGGGTCAAGTGATGGGAGACTAGTCGGTTGAGCAGGGGAAGAACTGGAGACTCGGTTCCGGATGGGCCGACAATGTCATTCTTTCCCTTCGACGAGGGGGAGTCTCTGCTATAAAGAGCCTTCGTTGCAGATAAGTCAGAAGGCTCATTCCCTCGAAAAATTCCTTCACTAAAGCTTCTTCGTCAACCTCTTCAGTGCCCGACTCAACCTTTTTGATCTTTATCAATGTTTCCCATGCTTCGGCCAAAAATTCGAGGTAACCCTCGCCAAGGAATGTTACGTCACGATGCATGAGAACTCGAGCATTGTACTCGGCAATGAACGGATCAAACATGCACTTAATATCCTCCCTACCAGCCTCAGTAACCGTGTCAAGGCAAGAATCAATCTCCATGTACGCTATTATTTCGGCCTCATCACGGGCTTCATCCTTCAGTGTCTCAGCCTTGGAGAGTTCTTCATCGAGCTTTATTTTCAGGATTCATGTAGCAACAATCTCATCACAGTATCATTGTGACTCCTCCTAAGCAGCAGTCTTTTCTTTCTTCTCTTTGAGAAGTAGCTCTTCCAACTCTTTGACTTGTTGAGTGAACGCATCTCTCTCCTTTTGAACGGAGTCTTTCTCTAAAGCTAAGGCGCCGCAGCATTGAACCGCTTCATTGATCTCTTTCTCATGCGTGGCCTCTAGACAGTTAACTGCCTCAGCTATGTCTTTAGCATTTTTTTAGCAATTTCAAGTTAAGACTTGTATGAGGAAAGCTCTTTATCTTGGGCTTTGATAATGTCTTTGTCATGGATGGCTTCGAGTTTCAGACGACCAGTTTCATGTTGGCATTCGATAGAAACTTCTGAATTTTTTTCTGCCAAATGAACAAATGCATTATGTTGAACATAGACAACATTGTTGCAAGAAGTGGCACTTTGTTTAACGTGCCTCAAAATGTGATAAATCGCTGAAGAAAGTTCAAATCGTCGGAATATATTTTTGGGAAGGTGTCCTTAAGCTCGGCTAGCTTTTTTGCTATCGACGGATCATGTCCGAGAGCATAGGAAGTTTGTCTAGAGACTACGGGTTTTTTGTGAAGTCCCCGGGATTGCCTGGTGCTAGGTGAACCAGCGTGTTGGTCGTGGTGAGTATCAGACTGGGACCACTTATGACCAGATTTCTTCCTTCCTTGCTCTGGTTGAGAGGAAGGATCATGAAGGTATGAAGACTGATGGTAAGTTTTCCTCCAAGATGATGAATCCCGAGACTCTGTCTCAGCATTTGCCGGAGCACGAATCCCAGACGGAATGGTGAAAAATAGGGGACCCGCGAAGGCGGTCGAATCCATGACAGCGTCCCATATCACTTGCATAGGAATTATGTGTACATGAGTTAGCAGGAGTAACATGATGGCCGATGTTTAAGTGTAAGGTGAAGTGTAAGTGTTATTGTGTGTGTCCTAGTGTTTCCCCCCGACGGACCAGTTTCTTTAGCTTTACTTATCGGAGTTTTTTCTCCTTGATTATGGGCTTGAACACCTTCATCGCCTCTCGCGGGCGAATGGAGTTTTAGGGCTTGTGGATCGATGAAGCCATAATTGACCAAGTCATCGGGAATAGTGAGGTCTTAAACCTTTCAGTGAACTGTCTAAGTGTTGTAGAGACGGTTCTTTCTCCGTTGGAGTAATTGTGACCTTTGAGGTTCCTCTTACTGTCTTTTTCCTTCGTTTGTAAGCTAGCTTCTTTTTTCCCTTTGAAGGGGGAGGCGGTTCATCAGTGCCGTGTGCCTCAACCACCGGTTTTGGAGCAAGACTTGCATTCTCACCCGGTGCTTCTGACACCCCAGTTTCTCTAATTTCATCTTCCTTAGATACATCCAGGGTCTTTCTTGTCGAGGTCATCGAAGTGCCAGCTTGCCTTTTTCCTTTATCCAAGGGCGGTCCGGTTGTAGTGACGCTATGGGGGAGACTTATTTGGTGACCTTCCTCCAAGTGCCCAAATCTTGAGAGCGTTCCATTGGAGATGATGGATTTGATGTCCCGGTCTCTCATAGGAACATCTCGAATAGCTTCAATGGCTTCAGAGTATTTGAAACATTCGCGACGGGGACTGATACCTGTAAGGATCGAGAAAATGCTTTGAAAGAGCACACTTCCTGCCGCATACAAATATTAATCCAGAAAAGAAACCTACTCCCTTCTATCCATCTCCTTGCAAAGCCAGGGGCAGCGCACGTAAAACCATTCTTGCTTATATTGGGAGAATTTGCTCCATGCCTCAGTCAGGATTTGGCATTTAGAATGTGGCTCTAGGAGTATAAATGATGGGCTGTCGGATTGTCTCTTGAAATGGTAGATATAGCAAATATCACCTAGAGTGGGAAGCCTGAATAGAATGGTTAGAAAAAGGATACACGTGCCGTAAAGGAATGCGTGACTATTGGGATGTAACTGCGTTGGGGCGATCTCAATGTACTGCAACACGTCGTGGAGGAAGGAGTTGAATAGTGGCATGCTACCACCCTAGCACATGAATTTGTTGTAGGCAGTATATCCAGCTGGAGGCAAGTGAGGACGATCTTATCCCGATGGAACCAATACATCATCAAATGGAATTCTATGACTTGAGCATAGTCAACGAAGAGCATTTTCATTGATTCTTGAAGCTTGAAAATCAGCTGGATTGTCTAGGATGAATGCTCCATCTATGGCATCAGGAGCCAAGTTAATAGGCGCATTCGTTGGACTTGGGATGTTTTGTGCAGGAGTTGTCGATGGATTAGAAGTTCCCACTACTTCCTGTTGAGAACTTGGCTCAGGTTTATCTGAGACTATGGCAAAGCTTGACTTTCTAGACATCTTCGATGAGCGTCAAATTTGGATAAACACATGTTTGAATTATACTTGAAAGCAATCAATATTAGACATAATGACGAAAGTGTTCCCCCCGTGTAATGTGTGGACTAGTGCGATCGTTCAAGCATGAGTATAAAAGAATTAATGATCTAAAGATTGATGAAGTATGAATGAGCATTAAATTCTCATCTTCGAAGACCATCATCACTGACCGTATACGAGAACTAGCCCTATGTTCGATGGTATAGGCCTCGGAATCGGACATTGGAATTGTGTATTAAAGGTCGTTTTTTGCTTTTGTTAAGTCTATGTTTATAATCTCTAACACTATGAAGTCATTAGTCAGAATCAATCCCATATGCATATGTGCTTGGAGTCTTATCATTATTCATTGTTTTGCGACCAAGTGTGGAACATGTATATTTGGCATGGGTAAAGTTCGAATTAGGGTGACTTTGATTATCAATGCCGAACCCACGGCCCGAAACCGGTCGACACCCTAAACCATAAGCGCCGGTCCACCTGCTCTTCTCCCTCCTACTTCTTTAACTCACCTAACCATTCTCCTTGGTACCCAGCGACCAACACTATCCCTTAAAACCAAACGGCCATAATTCTAAACATATGATGACCGACCCACTCCACCAAACTCTGACCGACCTACAATGACAGACGGAGTTGGAAAAACACACTCAAACTCCCTTAAGGTGGCCGAACCGCTCTCTTACTCTCAGTACTAAGCTGGTCCCGCTCTGTAATACTGAACCTTACCTCCAACCAGGGTTTATCGACCAAGCCCTGCTCCAAAGACTTGCCGTCTAGACTCCCTAACTCTTCGCAACATCAACCTCAAGACTAATGTTGTCCAACTTCTTTTAATAGCCCCTAAACAAGCGCCAGCCCTAGAACGTGACTTCCACTATGGTTTTCTACCTAGCCTAAACCTGTGAACTCAAACTCAGAATGAGATTCTAGATCTAGAGAAGTGGACATGATGAGAAACTCGTACCTATCTGAGAAGCGTGAGACTTGTAACGGTTGTGAAGCTAAGAGATAGGTATTGTTCGAGATAATCGAATACTAGAGTTTCGATGTTAGAGGTTTGAATTTGAAAAAGGAAGGATGGATTAATTGGTAAGCAGCGATTGGGAGAGAAAAGGTTGGCTGGCTTGTGAGAGAAGAATGAGAGTAGGAAGAGGAAAAATGAGTAGAGGGCGGGGGATTTTATATGATGAGCGAGGAGGACGAATAGGCCTTTAACCGGTAGAACCGGTCAATTCGACTAAGTAGGCCAAAGAAGGAGAGCGTGATTCAGATGAACACATGGTTCGGTATCGATATGTCGAGCTGCACCTTGCCTTGCAATAACAACGGACCAATAAAGATGGACGTATACTTATATACATATACACATGTTCACATATTCGTACGATGTTCCCAATGTCCTCGAAGATACAGTCTTTTAAAAAAAAATCGATTCACCCAGTTTTTGAAAAATTAAAAACGAGGATTAAATGTATTCCATACTGGATGGTTATCGCTTCGAACGAGTTGACACCTGAGAGTGAAGACTGGCCACAAATTCAAAGCGCATCACGTTGGTCCACGTTATGCACTTTGGGGGGTAGATGTTACATGGTTGCTTGGCTTGGCTACGCTACATGAGGACAGTCCTAGAGGTTCTTGATTTGGTTGGAACCAGACTCAGGATAGTAAGGGGTCAGAGTTGTATGAACCAAGCCCAAACTATGTAGGTCGGCCTGTATGCATGGCTTGGCCGATGGGCTTGGTTCAGCCGAGGGAAGAGAGGTGTGTGTTGCATGATCTTATGAAATAGTGTATGCCGCTCGGCCAAAGAGAGATTTTAGGAACAATGTACATGTATCTCTTAGCTTAGGGAAGAAGTACGTCGCTCGGTCTTGGGGATAGGTTCATTGCTCGGCCAAGATAGGACTAGCGAAGTGGCTCGGCTAAGATGGGTTCGGCCTCAGTCGCTCAGTATAGGTGAGGCTAATTTTGGTGGTTTGGCTGGTCATGGACAGGCCTCAGAAGAACTGCGGCACATGCTGCTCGATCAAGATAGTTCGAAGGGCATCGAACGGTCAAAAGAGTTTGGGGCTGATACACTTCCCTGCTCCAGGTCGTACTGCCGCCTGCTTCGAGCCCATTCACAATCTACTTCGTGTAAATTGTGAGACTCCCACTGGACCGGCCGAGGAGGCTAGGCAATCGCGTTCGGCATGCTTGGCTCGGTGTGCAGAAGTCACTTTCTAAGGGTCGAGATACCTTATTCTTGGGCCTATGAGAGAAGTCCGACCAGCCTTCGCCTATAAATAGAGGGGCATAGGCGCAGTGAAGAGGGACCTTTTTTCGAGAACATTGGGGAGACTCTGCCATTTCCAAGATGTATTCTTTTTCAGTAGAACTTGTATTCAAGTTGTTGGCGTATGGATTGTATCTTTATTCAATTATTTGAAAAAGCAATAAGGATTAAACTTAAAGTGGACGTAGGCAGTTACGCCGAACCACTATAAATCTGGTATTCTAGTTCTTGCAATTAACTTTACATATATTCCTCTATTTTAATTTTCTATCTTCAATAATCTCTCTACACAAATCTCTCTCTGGGTGTTAGTGACCAATTTAGGTGCTAACATTTATTATTTCTTTTTTAATAAAAAACATTTATTATTCCTTATTAACATTTGTTACTCCAATCAATTGGAAATTTACATTCAAACAATTGTTAATATCATTCAAACCAATTTTATTAAAATACACACTAACATTTGTAATCATCCTTTTATTATTGCAAACATATGTCATTAACAGAAATTTTAATTACGCTCATAACTTGCATTGTAATTTAAGTTTTATCAATAAAATCTTAATTTTTTTATTCCTAACAATTTGATTCAAAAACTTATTTAATTCAATACTTTTAAATGTTTAAAAATACGGGCCGTTATAATCCCCCTACTCAAAACTTTTCGTCCCCAAAAAAACAAGAAGGAATCCAAAAATCTGTTATATTTTATGAAACTGTCAATTTATTAACAATAAAACCAACATATTTTAGTTTAACTAAGTTTGAAAATAACTCAAATTCTAAAAAAAATTCTAAATCTTAAATTTTTGAAAAATTTCGGTAAAGTCTCCTTCGCGCGGATACGTCCGGACAATAGTGATATCAATAATTACAATATATATATATATATAATATTTCAATAATAAAACATTCCAAACCATGAAAAAACAATATGATATCTCGATAAAACCACAACCCGAGAACGTACCTATTTTTCGAGCAAACAACGTTTAATTTATGAAACCAAAAGCAGTAGCTATTGCTTCCATAAACCTGTATTTTACTTATATAATCCAAAATAGTGAGAATTTTATTCAAGAGAAATATTTAAGTTGTTGCAATCAATAGCAAAACAGGCCAACGCAACATAACAATAGTTACCTGCAAACAAAACCATACAATCATCATATGCAACCAAGGTAATCAATTATCCATACACAGCAACCAAAACCAATGGTTTGTTTAGTTTAGAAACCTTTAATCATGCAAGGTGATAAATAAACTATCAAGTGTACCCTACGCTCAATAGCCTTAGATAAATACTTAATAGATTATCCATACAACCTTAAACAATTAGAAGTATCCATTTCCAAACATCCCATAAGCCAAAACTACTAAGAATTTCAAATATTATTTACGTTTATTCAATTGGTTTTTTTCTTATCATTTACCTTTCCATTCATTTATTTATATAAAGATCAATCACTTACGTAATTTGTTTTCCATTAAAGATTTAAGTCATTAATGAATCATTTCATAAAATATTACTTAAGCTCCTACTAACTTACCTAAGTTTATAACTTAATTCTATTATAGAATAAAAATTTAAGCTTTTGGTATTCTCTCTTGAGGAGAAAAGAAATATTTCATTATATCTAATAATTCAATTAAAACATTTAACCTCATCCACTTAGTAAGAATATAAGATATATTTAAAACATCCTCATAGCATTTTGTAAGGATTTTCCCAAAAAGTTTAAACAATGTTCGAAGTTTATATCAAAACATTACGATAAGCTTTTAAAAAAATAGAGTTCCTTAAATTCAATAATTTCTTTGACTTGTTATTTTAAAATAAGTATAAACTCTAGGTTATTAAACTGATACTAATAGTATACTCAAATCTTACATTAAGTATCTAAATCAAAGCATAAAATTTCATATATTCATAATTAATTTTACACATTTGTTTTAAAATGAATATTCAAATCATGGAAAAACATTTATTATGGTTTAACACAAAAATCAAGTAGTAAATAAACCTATAAATTTACTATTAGTACTTCGAAATCAAGTAAATATTTCAAACCATACTTCCAAAATAGAGACACAATTTTTTTTTCAAGTATATTACTATAAATACACTTCGCAAATCATTTTTTAACATTAATATAATATCTTTAAATTATACATCCAAAAAAACTTAAATAAATTTTACTTGAAATATTCATTTGAAAACTTCATTTGCATATCAATCATTTTTAATACTTTAATACATTACGGAAAAATTTCATCTGTAAAAGTTCTTGCTTCATTTATAAATTCCACAAAAATAATAATTTAAATAACATCTTTAAAAATATACGTAAACTATATGAAAAAATTTATTCACATCATTACTTATATTTAAAAAGAAGTTACTGAAAACCTTAAATCCATAATTTATAAATTTTATTAGTTTTAAATCTCAGAATACTTTTAACATCATTAATAAATCAATAATCATTAACTTTAAATATGTTTTATTTAATTAATAACTTCTCAAGATATTTACAACACTAATAATTTACCATTAAACCATGTTGTATATAAATAAACAATATTTTAAACATTTTAAAGTATTTAGAAATGACAAAAATAACCAAAATATCTTTTATATAACACTTTATCAAAATACTTCTATATTTCAAGTTTTTAATAAGTTTATCCTCGTTCTTGCAGACTCTGGTCGTACGTTGATTAAGCTTAAGACTAGAAATCTCCAAGTACTTGGTAGACCTATTTCAACACTCAGTGAAAAATACTTAAAAACAGGTATGAGAAGTACCACTCAAAATCTTATGTCAAACAACGATCTTACGATAGTAGTGGCCCGCTGCTGATCTAGTATTTACGCAATGGACATAAGACTTTCCAGAAAATCCTTCTACCTTCCGAATTCAGAAACAATATCGTAGCCATTTCTGAAACAACGGACCATTGACCCCTACTGCAAGGGTAACTGTTGATTCAATGATTTACGCAATGGATGCATTTCCTTTCCGGAAGATCCATAAACAACAGATCCCAGGATCCAAAGTGCCTCCACTGGGTAAACTAAAGAACCATCTACCCAAAAACAATCGAGGAACTAATGAGTTTAAGTCCGGACAACCATATCGGTTCGAATCCATTTTTAAATTCACCCAAGTATATTTGGGTTTATCAGTCGTATGAATTCCTGGATTTCCCAACTCCATCAGGGTCGAAGCATATCATACTATACTTTTTCGAAGAGGGTACTTCCTCATACCTCTTATGTAATGACCCACTATTTTGTACCATTCAAATTCGATAATAAATTAAAACTTGTCAAACTTGAATAGTTTAAAACAATAGATTGTAAATAAATTTGGAGCAAATGAAATAAAATCACAAAATCACAGACATAGAAATCAGAATACTCGCAGCGGAATTTAAAAATAACTTGTGGTTCATGAAGCCACTATCAAAATAATTATAAAGTACATAGTCTTAAACCAAATATGGTTTGAAATCTCCACAGAACTCTCAATATTAAATTGTCATGATTACAACGGCTAAAATAAGGACTGAACAAAAACTTGACGGTAGCTTGAAAAGAGGTGATCTGCTGAAGTCCTAGCTCCAGAGGTGAAGTCTGAACTGAAATTCAGGCTGACCCGAGCGTAAGAAATAAACACAAACACTCGAGTCAGGACATACATACTTATACAGTGTAAGCTAATTCAAGTGAACTGTAATATAAAGCAAGTTACTTAAAGGATGCTTGAGACCGTCCATCCTCTAAGGATCCGTTAAACTATTTACTATGTAGTAGTACTTCATTATTATAATAGCGTCTATTAGTAAAATAAACTTACTTTTAAATAGCGTTAAGGCTTTACATTTTCCACCTTAACACATAATATATTCCCATAGTCTATACAGTACCGTAATCTCCCCCGGGACGGGCGTCGTTAGAGGGCACTCCATAGGTATGGTACAAAACCAAAATCGTATATGGCTCGCTATGGTAGGTGACACGGCACAACTAGGCAATGCCAGGGTAGATATACCAATTACGCATCCGGACCGGTGGAAACGCGTAGCTGCTACTACCGCCCACCTCGAACAACACTCCCAATATCAAAGGTGTGCACCAAACAATCACAAAGTAATAGAATGGCATACGAAGAAGTGCGTTCGATCAAAGGTGCTACCTCATTAATCCGAGAATCGCTCCTGTTTTAGCCACCTTATGACAACTCACGGGAGTCGGGTCCACGTATTTACCTCAAAGGAAACGTCACCACCATCCTACTTCATTCTGGAATCTTCACCGCGTACACGGTTGTCAAAGTGGTTTTGATATCGATGAAGAGTATGCCCATATCTGATCCCGGTCTCTTTAACAACCAATGTTATTATTACCCGTGGTTATAAAGAATCCAAAATAGTTTATATTTAAATCAAATACTTCCCTTTTTTAAAAAACTGTTAAAAGTAAAGTTATTATTCTTCCAAAATCAAATATAAAAATCCCAAAGGTTTAGACTTAGTCCATTTGTATTAACTACAGCACTTGCAAAGTGCGGTAATAGATTGGAGTAAATTAAATTTTTAGACTTCAGTATACTTTCTGCAAATTTAAACCTTTATTTAAACAAATTTAACTTATAAAAATCATAATTTCCACCTTTAATAGTCATTTAAATTACTCAATAATTTATGATTTTTATAAAGTAAATTATTCAAATATATATCTAACTTTTTTTTAATAAAAATCAAGTGCTAGATTTCCTATGAATTTGCTTAACAATTAAGTTAATTACCATTTCAAAAAAAAAATCCCATTTAGTTTCTTAACTTACCTTTAATTCAAAACCAACCTCCCATTTCTAAATCAAGTTATATTTCAACTTCCATATCTTTCCACTAATTTACCTATTTTATTCATAGAAAACTTATCCTTTATTAATTCACTTTATATTCAAGTTATACCAATTTCATATTTTATTTCTTAACTTAAATTCCATTGGTTTTTTTACAAATCCAAATTTTCAAGGTAAATTTATACTTTAAATTCCTAACATTTATTCACATATTTAACTAGTATAATATCAATATAGATATAAAAATCATTTTTAATCCAATCTCAAACAAAGAATCATAACATTAAAATATTTAATATTCCCAAAAATTATATATATATATATATCCACGGGTCTGTATAGTATTTTCTAACCTAGGTCAAGTGATACAGATGATATATCATTTCAATTTATAATTTACAAAGAAAACCGGGTTCTATCATTTCAAACCCGCAATCCTAAGTTAAATAAATAACTGAATAAATAAATAAATAAATAAATATCGTTCAGGCCTATCATTTCAGCCCGAAACGATTCTATTTTACAGGGATCTGGCAGTGTGATAAACAGTAAATAAATAGATAGTGTAACAGCAGAAATAAAACAATATATAATATAACTGATGATGTGTAGGTTAAATAACAGGATTTTTAACATCATCAATTTATATCACAGTCAAATAAAAATGAAATAAAAATCATTCTACAATTACACTTGTTATTAATTTACAGATATATAAGCATGTTTTGTCAGGTGAGAATACTCACCTTTACGAAGCTGAAAATTTTGATTCGAAACTACGGTAACCATGACAGAACAGCGTACAAAAGGCACGATCAATGATTGGAAGATGAGCCAATTCGATTCAGATCTTGAACAAGATAAACAAATAACTAATTACGCGAAATTCAAAACGATCAAAATTTTAAATAACAATTGGAACGAGATTAAAATAAAAGGATGATTGCCACAGTTTCTCGACCACTCCACCCAAGACTTGACCCCATTCTCAAAGCTTGGCCCAAATTTCTATTTGAACTATATGAATGCTGAAGAGTGAACAGTGGGAAATTTAGTTATAAAGTCTGTGATCAAAAAGTGGTGCACGCACACTTATTTTTTCCAATAATGCAAAAGGTGATGAAACTTTGGTTTAAAATTTTGAACACGCAACTACTATTCTCGGCCATTTATGCATGTTATTATTATTTTTCTTTCTTAAATTAAAACCAAATATTATAACGTGCTAGATAAAAAAAAGAAACAATAAGCTAAACTTAGGTGGCTCAAGCCTATATCCTATTTACATGCAACGTATTCATGTTGAAAATTTACGAAATCCAGCCTATAACCCACCTACATTTTTCACCGTGCTTATGCATATTGATTTCCTTTTTTTTATATGCACGCATGTTTACACACTAAGATACTGTTAGGCATAAAGTTTGCAAAAGGTGGTGCACGCATAATTTTTTTTCTTTTAGAAAGCCTGAAACGCAAGTATTTGGAACCATTTAAGGCAAGGTTAAACTCAAGGTGGCGTATGCCTATCTTCATGCATGTACTCAAATCCATGCAGAGGAAATCTAGTTATATAGGCTGAGATATCAAAAGGTGACGCATGCATTGTCTTCCTCTTTTTTTTGACAGAATGCATGCACGCAAATCGACACAGGGACACACGATCATTCACAGGTGGTAAAAAGTTTAAAATATCAAGGCTCGGCTACTACAAGTCACGGTCAAGCATTGATATGTCAGACAGTGGTTTCCTTAGGCATATAGGCTGAGTCTTTCCAATTGCAAAGGTGGAAAATGAAAATGGAATTTCAAAGCTTCAGGTGGAGAAGCCGAGTGAAGTAAAAGAATACAAAAAAAAAGAAAAAGAAAATAAAAGGAAGAAGAAAGAAAATAACTGCTATTACCCGAAGCTCCACACACGCTAGGAGACGAAGTCCAAAAGATGAGGTAAAGAAAAAGTGTTCGTGACTGGTACTTATCAATGAGCTATGCGTTGATTTAGGTAAGAAATAAAGTTTTAGGCAAGAAGTTTCATTCGTTCAAAAATCAAATGCAGGAAAACGGCAAGTGAATTCGAATTTTAGAATGTTAAGGAAATAAATGATTTCGTTGCATTATTACAGGGTGCGTGGGTTTTAGATGGAGGAAATTGTGTTGATCAAAGGGAAGAAAAGAGGCAAGAGATAAATGAACTTTTGAACGTGCTCTAATAAATAAAATCTTGCGCTGATTTAAGGTGAAAATAGGCAAACAATTAATTGATTTCGTTAATTATAAAAGAAACGACAAGAATTTATATTGGCAAAGATTTTAGAACGGCTCTGAACAAAGATTTTATACCAAATTTAAAACAAATTTTGAACGCGTTTTGTAAATAAAGCTTGCATTGATTTTTGGGGACTGTGGCAAGTTTCTATTAAATCAGAAGAGCAAAAGGAAAGTGAATATATTTAGAATGCATACAACAGCCGTAATAATTTATTCCCAAAGTATAACGAAAATATTGTATTTAAATTTTATACGTTTTTTTCCTTTTTTCCTATTTATTGGTACTCATATCCAGAAAAATACGTTTAAAACATATCTATTAAATACGTACCATTCATACGTGTAATTTAAACAGCTCATTTACCCTATGTTATACAATTTAGAAGTTTATTTGTTTCTATATATTATTCAATCCAAAATTTATTTATTTATTGTTAAACTAAGAAACAATGTGTATTCGTAAAAAGTACATTTTATTTACAGAATATTAATTACTTACACTAAAGGTATATAACCAATTTTTTAAAAGGATAAAAGTAAAGTAAAAATGTTGTTACAAATACTTCAGTTAAATTAAAAGAATTGGAGATTAGAGTTTAAAATATTAAAATTTTAGAATTATAAAATTTCCAATTAGAGTAAATCTTTAACCAAAGTCAAAGTTTCAGAAATCTTATCTTTAATTTAAAAATTTGGGCAATGATTTAATCAATTAAAAATTTATTTTTATATAACAATCCCCAAAGTTTTATAAATAAAAGTGAAAAATACTTGTTAAAAATTTGGGTTGTTACACTCTCCCCCACTCAGAACTTTTCGTCCTCGAAAAGGAACAAAGGAAGGAAAACAAAGGAAGATAAAATAAAAGGGCAAAGTACCTTAAACGAATAATTCTAGATTCGAAGCACGAATGCTCTCCTCCGTCTCCCAAGTGTAATCCCGTTCATTAGTGCTCCACTGCACTTTGACCAGGCGGACAGATTTTCTTTTTAGCTGTTTCGTACCTCGATCGACGATACGAAGCGGCTTCCTTTCAATAGTTAGGTCAGGCTCGATGTCCAAACTATCAAGAGCAGAATGCTAGATAATAAGAGATGGATCATGTAGATAGCGACGAAGGTAGGATACATGGAATACATTGTGTATTCCAGCGAATTTCTCAGGCAACTCCAATCGATAAGCAAGAGCCCCAATCCTTTCCAAGATGCGGAATGGACCGATGAACCTAGGAGCAAGCTTCCCTCTACGCCCAAACCGAACCACACTTCTTAAGGGAGAGACCTTAAGAAAAACCAAATCTCCGACTGCGAACTCCAATCTTCTTCTACGACGATCCGCGTACTTCTTCTGTCTATCCTGAGCAATCCTTAACCTTCTCTTAATCTCCTCAACTTTCTCCGAAGCTTCCAAAATCATTTCGGGACCAAGAACTAAGCGATTACCAGATTCAATCCAGCAGAATGGAGATCTATAGGGTCGCCCGTAAAGAGCAGCAAACGAGGACATCTTAAGACTAGCCTGAAAAAAGATAGAATGAGATAGATAGGGAATTAAGATAAGATAAGAATAGAGGATTGGAATTTATACTTGATAACTATTGTTATAGGTGAATTCCACAAGATGGAGATGGTCTTCCCAAGATCCTCCATAATCCAAAATACAGGCACGAAGAAGATCCTCTAGAATCTGATTCACCCTTTCTGTTTGGCCGTCGGTCTGTGGGTGGTAAGCAGTGTTCAGATTAAGACGAGTACCCAAGGATTCCTGGAAAGCTTTCCAAAATTTGCTGGTGAAGATAGGGTCTCGATCATAAACTATGTTAAGGGGAACACCAAGGAGGCGAACAATCTCCCTCATATAAATCTCAGATAAGCTTGAAGCCGTACAAGTAGCCTTGATCGGAATAAAATGAGCGGACTTAGTCAGTCTATCCATAATAACCCAGATGCTCTCATTTCCCTTCCTAGATCTCGTTAAAGCATCGATGAAATCCATAGAAACTTGTTCCCACTTCCAATTTGGAATCTCCAGAGGCTGCAACAAACTCGGTGTCTTCTGATGATCCGCCTTGACTTGCTGACAAGTCGCACACCTACTCACAAAGATAGAGACATTGCGCTTCATACCCTTCCACCAATAAAGTGTCTTCAAATCCCGATACATGTTCGCTACACCAGGATGAATGAAAAGTCTGGATTGATGATGTTCCCGAAGTAACTCCTGTCTTAAACCACCAACATTCGAGACACAAATCCGATTATTAATCCTTAAAATTCCCCTATCATCAAACTGAGCTCTGCTACCATCTAGACTACTACCACCAACCCTGCTGCGAACATTCTCCTTAATCAATCTGACGATCCTATCCTCATCCTGCTTAGCCTTGATACGATCCATGAGAGGAGAAGAAATAATAAGCTGGCACAACAAAGATTTCTTCCTACTCAATGCATCTGCCACCACATTTGCTTTCCCAGGAGTATAGTTGATGTCGAGGTCATAAGAAGCAAGAAACTCGATCCACCGAACTTGTCTCTGATTCAAATCCTTCTGGGTGAAGATATATTTCAAAGACTGATGATCGATGAAGAGGTCAAATTTAGCACCCAAAAGATGGTGTCTCCAAAGCTTCAAAGCAAAGACAACAGCCAGCAATTCCAAGTCATGAGCAGCATAATTAGCCTCATGGGTCTTCAACTGATGACTAGCATATGCAATTACCTTCCCATCTTGCATTAATACTGCTCCCAAACCCTCTCGACAAGCATCGGTGAATACAGTTAATCTCTCATTTCCATTCGGAACAGTAAGCACTGGTGCGGAGGTAAGTTCATTCTTTAACTCTTGGAATGCCGCTTTACACTTATCGCTCCATATGAACTTAGCATTCTTTTGAGTTAGAGCCGTGAGTGGTGCAGAAATCCGAGCAAAGTTCTCAATGAACCTCCGATAGTAACCGGCAAGGCCCAGAAAACTGCGAATATCAGTTGGAGTCTTAGGTTCTTCCCAATCATTGATCGTAGCGATCTTGACTGGATCAATAGAAACTCCTTCACTAGAGACAATATGTCCGAGGAATTGGACTTCCTCTTCCTAGAAATGGCATTTCGAGAATTTGGCTTTTAATTGATGACTTATTAGGGTCCCCAACACAAAGCTCAAGTGGGATTTATGCTCTTCCTCAGACTTGGAGAACACAAGGATATCATCAATAAAAACTAGAAAAAATTTATGGAGCACATCGCGAAAGACACGATTCATCAAGTCGACGAAGAAGGCAGGGGCGTTAGTCAAACCAAAAGGCATAACTAGCCATTTAAAGAAGTCGTTCTCAGTATGGAAAGCAGTTTTGGGAATGCTCTCCTCAGCAACCCTAAGCTAGTGGAAACCTGTGGTTGAATCAAGCTGAGAGAAAACAGTCGCTCCATAGAGTTGATCGAACATATCATTGATGCGGGGCATAAGATATCTGTTTTTCATAGCGAGCTTGTTCAACTCCCTATAATCAACACACATTCGGAGGGAACCATCCGATTTGGTGACGAAAACTACAGCTGCTCCCCATTCCGAGAAGCTAGGTCTGATCAGACCTTTAGAGGACAAGTCTTGAATTTGATTCCTTAATTCGATCCTCTCTCGGGGTGCCATTCTTCTGGGTGGAAGAACTACAGGTCGTGCTCCAGGAATGAGATCGATCCGGAAGTCAATTTACCGCTTCGGAGGTAGAGAAGTGACTTCACCAAATACGTCGAGAAATAGTCTAACCACAGGGGTGGACTCAATATCACCATGGAAAGTATCGAGAGAATAAATGAATCTACCATCTAACTCCTGAGGCAAATTACACTGGATCTCTAGTGGGTTTCCAAAGTCGTCTTTAAGGGCAACAGTTCGAGAACTACAAGAGCGTGCATCATGCCTATCTAACCAATAATCCCCAAGCAGAAGATCGAAAGCGCCAAACCCCAAAACATAGAAATCACCAGTAAAACGGTGATCGAGATATATAAGCCTCACTTGCTTACAAATCCTACTAAGATTTGCAGGGCCACCGATGGGATTCGAAACACACAAAGGCACCGAAGCAAATTCAGGCAAAAGACGATGCTCGAATTTATTACAAAGATCCAAAGAAATAAAGCTGTGTGAAGCTCCGGTATCGAATAAAACATGAACAGGTGATTTAAATAAAGTAAAGGAACCTGAAGTGCACCTTGAGAATCGCTAGGAGCGGGAGCGGGAGAAGGTGCAGGCTGCGGGGCTGGGGAGGATGCAGAAGTCACCGCAAAAATCCCTGATTCCATGCCCTTCTTCTGAGTAGGGCAGTCCTTCTTGAAGTGTCCCGGCTGAAGGCAGATGTGGTAGAGGTCTCGTCTAGCCAACTGAGAAGGAGGTGGAATAGCAGCACCCAAAGTAGGACATCGATTTGCGTAGTGTCCCTTCTGGTGGCATCTATGGAAAGTGATGGTAGAAAGGTCTACCGGCTGCCTCTGGGATGCAGAAGACGAAGATCCTAGCCTCTGAGTCCTATTCTTCTTATGACGGTAGAAGTTGGACTTCCTTTTCTTAGAATTTCTAAAAGACTGAGATGGTGCAGACTGGGTAGCTGGAGGGGCCATGGAGGTAGGGTTCTCGTACCTGATAGCCATGTCCATCAGAGTAGTGAACGTCCCATGCACGTGGGTAATGAGTCAATCGTAATACTCGGGTCGTGCTCCAGTAATAAATTTCTCGTTCTTCTTCAATGGGGTGTCTATCAGATTTAGGCCATACTGCGAGAGCTCATTAAATTTCCTCTCGTATTCGGTAAAGGACATATCGCCTTGCTTCAAATCCATAAAGTATCTGTATAGCTGAGACTTACCCGCTTCGGGCATCCATTTTACCATAAAGGCCTCCCTAAAGCACGATAAGAGATATAAGACAGATTTCAAAATGGAGGAAATTGAACCTAAATTGGGACAACCGAAGAAGATACCTAAATTGCTCCCAGGTGATGTCAACCTCATCGGTTTGAGCAGTAACAGACATCCACCAATTTAAAGCGGCTCCTTTCATCTGCTAGGCCGCCAATTGCCGCTGCTGGGCATTAGTGATTTCGAGATAGGAGAGGTTCTCTCCAAGTCTCTCAACCACTGTTGAGCTTCTATTATGGTTTCGGACCCCGTGAACTTGGTGCCACCAAGCTCGGTGTAATCTTTGCATAGCTTAGTAAATCTAACTGGGGCAGCGGGTGGAGGAGCCGGGGCATCAGCTCATCCTCTACCTCTGGTATTTCCTCGATTCATCCTGAGAAATCAAGTATGAATTTAAGGACAGAGGAAAATATAGAGGTCAAGATTAGATAAGATAAAGTTTATTAGAAATGTATTCAACAAAGGACCTAATTATAAAATATGGAGAAAGGAATAGAAGTAGTTGTAAAATTTTACTTCAAAACAAGAAAATTTTTATATCAAAAATACTTCTTCGAAAATCCGTTTGAAAATCATTTTATACTATTTTTTAAAAAATACGTTCTCCCACAAAGGAAGGGTTCTAATACTTGACTTCACTCATTCTAGGGTATTTCTACCCTATCTCTAATGAGTCTTTTGCTCCTTAGGCTATGGTTAACCAAAGCTCTGATACCAACTGTAACGACCCACTATTTTGTACCATTCAAATTCGACAATAAATTAAAACTTGTCAAACTTGAATAGTTAAAAACAATAGATTGTAAATAAATTTGGAGCAAATGAAATCAAATCAAAGAATCACAGAATCACAGACACAGAAATCAGAATACTCGCAGCGGAATTTAAAAATAACTTAGTGGTTCATGAAGCCACTATCAAAATAAATATAAAGTACATAGTCTTAAACCAAATATGGTTTGAAATCTCCACAGAAACTCTCAATATTAAATTGTCATGATTACAACGGCTAAAACAAGGACTGAACAAAAACTTGACGGTAGCTTGAAAAGAGATGATCTGCTGAAGTCCTAGCCACGGAGGTGAAGTCTGAACTAAAACTCAGGCTGACCCGAGCGTAAGAAATAAACAAAAACACTCAAGTCAGGACATACATACCTATACAGTGTAAGCTAATTCAAGTGAACTGTAATATAAAGCAAGTAACTTAAAGGATGCTTGGGACCGTCCATCCTCTAAGGATTCGTTAAACTATTTACTATGTAGTAATACTTCGCTATTATAATAGTGTCTATTAGTAAAATAAACTTACTTTTAAATAGCGTTAAGGCTTTACATTTTCCACGTTAACAAATAATATGTTCCCATAGTCTATGCAGTTCCGTAATCTCCCCCGGAATGGGCGTCGTCAGAGGGCACTCCATAGGTATGGTACAAAACCAAAATCGTATATGGCTCGCTATGGTAGGTGACACGGCACAACTAGGCAATGCCAGGCTAGATATACCAATTATGCATCCGGACTGGTGGAAACGCGTAGCTGCTACTACCGTCCACCTCGAACAACACTCCCAATATCAAAGGTGCACACCAAACAATCTCAAAGTATTAGAATGGCATACGAAGAAGTGCGTTCGATCAAAGGTGCTACCTCATTAATCCGAAAATCGCTTCTGTTTTAGCCACCTTATGCCAACTCATGGGAGTCAGGTCCACGTATTTACCTCAAAGGAAACATCACCAGCATACTACTTCATTTTGGAATCTCCACCGCGTACACGGTTGTCAAAGTGGTTTCGGTATCGACAGAGAGTATGCCCATATCTGATCCCGGTCTCTTTAACAACCAACGTTATTATTACCCGTGGTTTTAAAGAATCCAAAATAGTTTATATTTAAATCAAATACTTCCCTTTTTTTAAAACTATTAAAAGTGAAGTTATTATTCTTCCAAAATCAAATATAAAAATCCCAAAGGTTTAGCCTTAGTCCATTTGTATTAACTACAGCACTTGCAAAGTGCGGTAATAGATTGGAGTAAATTAAATTTTTCGACTTCAATATACTTTCTGCACAATTTAAACCTTTATTTGAACAAATTTAACTTATAAAAATCATAATTTCCACCTTTAATAGTCATTTAAATTACTCAATAATTTATGATTTTTACAAAGTAAATTCTTCAAATATATATCTAACTTTTTTTTATAAAAAACAAATGCTAGATTTCCTATGAATTTGCTTAATAATTAAGTTAATTACCATTTCAAAAATAATAATTTTATTTCCCATTTAATTTCTTAACTTACCTTTAATTCAAAACCAACCTCCCATTTCTAAAATCAAGTTATATTTCAACTTCCATATTTTTCCACTAATTTGCCTATTTTATTCATAGAAAACTTATCCTTTATTAATTCGCTTTATATTCAAGTTATACCAATTTCATATTTTATTTCTTAACTTGAATTCCAATGGTTTTTTTTTACAAATCCAAATTTTCAAGGTAAATTTTTACATTAAATTCCTAACATTTATTCACATATTTAACTAGTATAATATCACTATACATATAAAAAATCATTTTTAATCCAATCTCAAACAAAGAATCATAATATTAAAATATTTAATATTTCCAAAAATTATATATACATATATATCCACGGGTCTGTATAGTATTTTCTAACCTAGGTCAAGTGATACGAATGATATATCATTTCAATCAGTAATTTACAAAGAAAACCGGGTTCTATCATTTCAAACCCGCAATCCCAAGTTAAACAAATAACTAAATAAATAAATAAACAAATATCGCTCAGGCCTATCATTTCAGCCCGAAACGATTCTATTTTACAGGGAACTAGCAGTGTGATAAACAGTAAATAAATAGATAGTGTAATAGCAGAAATAAAACAGTATATAATATAACTGATGATGTGTAGGTTAAATAACAGGATTTTTAACATCATCAATTTATATCACAATCAGATAAAAATGAAATAAAAATCATTCTACAATTACACTTGTTATTAATTTACAGATATATAGGCATGTTTTGTCAGGTGAGAATACTTACCTTTACGAAGCTGAAGATTTTGATTCGAAACTACGATAACCACGACAGAACAGCGTACAGAAGACACGATCAATGATTGGAAGATGAGCCAATTCGATTCAGATCTTGAACAAGATAAACGAATAACTAATTACGCGAAAATTCAAAGCGATCAAAATTTTAAATAACAACTGGAACGAGATTAAAATAAAAGGACGATTGCCACAGTTTCTCAACCACTCCACCCAAGACTTGACCCCATTCTCAAAGCTCGGCCCAAATTTCTATTTGAATTATATGAATGCTAAAGAGTGAACAGTGGGAAATTTAGTTATAAAGTCTGTGATCAAAAAGTGGTGCACGCACACTTATTTTTTCCAACAATGCAAAAGGTGATGAAACTTTGGTTTAAAATTTTGAACACGCAACTACTATTCTCGGCCTTTTATGCACGTTATTATTATTTTTCTTTCTTAAATTAAAACCAAATATTATAATGTGCTAGATAAAAAAAAACAATAAGCTAAACTTAGGTGGCTCAAGCCTATATCCTATTTACATGCAACGTATTCATGTTGAAAATTTACGAAATCCAGCCTACAACCCACCTACATTTTTCACCGTGCTTATGCAAATTGATTTCCTTTTTTTTATTACTTTTTTTTATATGCACGTGAGTTTACACAGTAAGATACTGTTAGGCATAAAGTTTGCAAAAGGTGGTGCACGCATAAATTTTTCTTTCTTTCAGAAAGCCTGAAACGCAAATATTTGGAACCATTTAAGGCAGGGTTAAACTTAAGGTGGCATATGCCTATCTTTGTGCATGTACTCAAATCCAAGCAGAGGAAATCTAGTTATATAGGCTGAGATATCCAAAGGTGGCGCATGCGTTGTCTTCCTCTTTTTTTTTTTTGACAGAACGCATGCACGCAAATTGACACAGGGACACACGATCATTCACAGGTAGTAAAAAGTTTAAAATATCAAGGCTCGACTACTACAAGTCACGGTCAAGCATTGATATGTCAGGAAATTGTGTTGATCAAAGGGAAGAAAAGAGGAAAGAGATAAATGAACTTTTGAACGTGCTCTAATAAATAAAATCTTGCGCTGATTTAAGGTGAAAATAAGCAAACAATTAATTAATTTCGTTGATTATAAAAAAAAGGTAAGAATTTACATTGGCAAAGATTTTGGAACGGCTCTGAACAAAGATTTTATACCAAATTTAAAATAAATTTTGAACGCGTTTTGTAAGTAAAGCTTGCATTAATTTTTGGGAACTATGGTACGTTTCTATTAAATCAGAAGAACAAAAGGAAAGTGAATATATTTAGAATGGGTACAAAAGGCGCATAATTTATGCCCAAAGTATAACGCAAAATAACGTATTTAAATTTTATACTTTTTTTCCTTTTTTATATTTATTTGCTACTCATATCCAGAAAAATACGTTTAAAGAATATCTATTAAATACGTACCATTCATACGTGTAATTTAAACAGCTCATTTGCCATATGTTATACAATTTAGAAGTTTATTTGTTTCTATATATTATTCAATCCAAAATTTATTTATTTATTATTAAACTAAGAAAAGAGGCAAGAGATAAATGAACTTTTGAACGTGCTCTAATAAATAAAATCTTGCGCTGATTTAAGGTGAAAATAGGTAAACAATTAATTGATTTCGTTGATTATAAAAAAAGGCAAGAATTTATATTGGCAAAGATTTTGGAACGGCTCTGAACAAAGATTTTATACCAAATTTAAAACAAATTTTGAACGCGTTTTGTAAGTAAAGCTTGCATTGATTTTTGGGAACTATGGTACGTTTCTATTAAATCAGAAGAACAAAAGGAAAGTGAATATATTTAGAATGGGTACAAAAGGCGCATAATTTATGCCCAAAGTATAACGCAAAATAACGTATTTAAATTTTATACTTTTTTTCCTTTTTTCTATTTATTTGCTACTCATATCCAGAAAAATACGTTTAAAGAATATCTATTAAATACGTACCATTCATACGTGTAATTTAAACAGCTCATTTACCCTATGTTATACAATTTAGAAGTTTATTTGTTTCTATATATTATTCAATCCAAAATTTATTTATTTATTATTAAACTAAGAAACAATGTGTATTCGTAAAAAGTATATTTTATTTATAGAATATTAATTACTTATACTAAAGGTATATAACCAATTTTTTAAAAGGATAAAAGTAAAGTAAAAATGTTGTTACAATAATTCAGTTACATTAAAAGAATTGGAGATTAGAGTTTAAAAGATTAAAATTTTAGAATTATAAAATTTCCAATTAGAGTAAATCTTTAACCAAAGTCAAAGTTTCAGAAATCTTATCTATTATTTAAAAATTTGGGCAATGATTTAATCAATTAAAAATTTATTTTTATATAATAATCCCCAAAGTTTTATAAATAAAAGTGAAAAATACTTGTTAAAAATTTGGGTTGTTACATCTTACTTCAATATATAGTACCCTTTCAAAATCATTGCTTCAAATATCTCACTTTATATAAATTCCATTATATATAAGATTTCATTTTCAAATAGAATACTTTCCAAAATGAATAATCTCGAATATATCAAATCATTCTTATATAAATTCCGTTTTATATAAGATTTATCTCCTCAGATTGAACACCTTCCACAATCAACAATTTTCAAAGTCACCTTATACTTATATAAAGTCCGTCTTATACAAGAATCAAAAATCTTCCAAAATCAATTTCACTGTATGGAAAACCATATGGGATTGAACATCTTTGCTTTATAGAAGGTTTTTGAATTTAGAATAGTTTTGTATATCAAACCATTTTGTGAAATGGTTTTGTATATAAAATAGTTGTTTAAAATAGTTTGCAAATAAAGTAGTTTGTAAAATAGTTTTGTAAATAAAATAGTTTGTAAAACACTTTTGTAAATATAATAATATGTATAATAGTTTTGAAAATGAAATAGAATAAGGTAGTTTGTATAGGAAAAATAAAAGAAAATGGTTTTGTAAAATGGTTTTAAATTAATAGTAGTTTTGCATGCAAGAAAAATTCCAATTTAAATTACAAAGTTATCCAACCCAACATCTTTCAATTTCAGCATCAAAGCATATCAATAATGTTAGAACACAAGATGCACATATGTCATCATTTCACAAAATCACATTCGATCGCTCGCTCGATTACACAAGTTCGCTTTCGAACTAGTATTTTTTATTTGACTTCCATAATGCAGACTTCGATAAGGTTTCTTGACTAGAAATCATCATCTCCTAGCATGGCCATATACTATGATAGAGAATTTTAGAACTAAAACAAAAATCCATATCAAATATTCGCCATCAAGAATCGAATGAAAAATCCTAACACGAAGTGGTGTAATTCACATAGAACTTGTGTACTCAAATCTGCATCAAATTAATTTTGTGAATAAAATAATATACATACAACTTACGTAATTATTCCAATTTGTTTCATCACACTTACATTTAAATTAAATTCATTTTTAATCTCATTGATTAACACAAATATCACTTCATACTTTAATATTTGTTGCACATAATTTCTCCATTTAATGTAAAATATTAATATATTCATTCTCATAATATTGCTTATATTTCTCTTCAATTTAAATAACATTCATTTGACATGTAATATTTCTCATTCAATACTACATTTATTTGCAAACTATTTCATAATGAATTTACTTCAGTTTATAACCAATTTATAAAAGCTTAATTCTTTTTTGTACGACATTGTTTGAGTTTAAAGTTATCACAACTTTATTTATAACCATTTATTGCAAGATCTATTTCATACCAATTTACATGTCTTTATTTATAATCATTTTACTTTCAATTCTTATTTTCTTATCCCATTTAGTTTCACCTTTACCTTTCAATTTATTCATAACACATTTCATAAATGTTAATTAAGTTGATAAACATATTTTTCCTATTTAATCTCAATTACAACATTTCCTTAATCACAATTTCAAATTAAAAATCCCAAGACTTAAAGTTCACACTTGTATATCATTACATTACATGCCAAGAATGTATACCACAATTCTATTCATTTACTAAACATAGATAAAACAAATTAAACCTTGTTTCACTTGCTTTCAAATTAAGGTTATCAAATTCAACTGTATAATTCAACACAATTTCTAAGTTTGAACTCATATATTAATTCAAAAGGTTTCGATTATCCAAAATATCCAAATATTCCTTTTTATTTCAATAGTTGAAACTGCCGGTCAACAATCAACAAAATTTACAACTATATTTCAATTTCATAAACAAATATCCTAATTATTCATTTTATTCTCTTTTATACACCATTATTAAACTAGTATTTAGTCTATTAATTCAATCAACAGTAATTAGCCAATGCTTATAAACTGTAAAAACTCAACTAATCAACAATAAATGTGTAACGACCCGATATTTTCAACCATTCGTATCCGCACATGTCAGACTTGAATTGTTCAAAATACCGCGTTGTAAATAAAATTTGGCAAATCTCGGAATATACAGTAAATAAATAATCACAGGATCACAGATACAGATATCAGAAAACTCGCAGCAGAATTTAAAATACTTAGTGGTTCATGAAGCCACTATAAATAGTCTCAATCAAATAAAAATTACATAGTCTTTAATCCAAATATAGTTTTAAATCATCAGTAGAACAATCCAAATGTCCACTAGTCTTGATTTCAAAAATTTAGATAAAGAACTGGAAGGGAAGTTTGCCAGCAGCTTGAAAGTGATCTACAGAAATCCTAGCTCCGGGATGAAACTGAACTGCAACTCAGGCTGACCCGAGCGTAAAATAAAACAGAAACACTCGAGTCAGGACATACATACTTATACAGTGTAAGCAAATTCAAGTGTACTGTAATATAGAGCAAATAACTTAAAGAATGCTTGGGACTGCCCATTCTCTAAGGATCCGTTAAGCTATTTACTATGTATTAATATTTCACTATTATAATAATATCTATTAGTAAAATAAACTTACTTTTAAATAACGTTAAGGGGTTACCCATATAGCCCTTAACACAAATAATGCCAATAGTCTATACAGTACCGTAATACCTCCTGATCGGGAGGCTACCAGAGGATACTCCATAGGTACGACACAAATAGAAACTCGTAGAAGGCGCGCTAGGATTGGTGACACGGCACAACTAGGCAACGCCAGGGTAGATATACCAATTACGCTTCCGGACCGATGGAAACGCGCAGCGCGCAGCTGCCGCCCACCTCGAACAACACTCCCAAATCAAAGGTGCGCACCAAACAATCACAAAAGCAATAGAATGGCATACGAAGAAGTGCGTCCGATCAGAGGTGCTACCTCATTAATACGTCAATCGCTCCTGTTTTAGCCACCTTATGCCAACTCACGGGAGTCGGGTCCACGTATTTACCTCAAAGAAAATGTCACCACCATCCTACTTCATTCTGGAATCTCCACCGCGTACACGGTTGTCAAAGTGGTTTTCGGTATCGACAAAGAGTATGCCCATATCCGATCCCGATCTCTTTAACAACCAAACGTTATTATAACCCGTGGTTACAACTTTTAAAAAAATGGTATTTATACATTAAAAATCAAAATAAATTTCAAATACATTTCAATATCATAATATCATTTCAAACATCATTTATTTAAACATCAGTCATTTTATTTAATATAAAATATCATTTAAATCTATTCAGTTTATTTAGGAATTAATTGCCTTTCAACTCACATTTAAAAGTTAAATTCTTCCATTTAAAACCATTTAAAGTCAATTCCTATTTTTATTAATTACATATTAAATTCCAAAATTTAAGCCTTTTTCCCAAAGATTATTAATTTTATTAAAACAATCAAAAATTCAGTTTCCGTAGCACTTATAAAACGCTACCTAAAGTTATAGATTAAACAGTTCATTTACAAAAGACATCATTTAAGTGTTGTAATAGATTTCTTTATTTCCAACTAAACTTTAGTTATCTTTATCAACTATAGCACTTAAAAAAATGCTATAATAGCTTTTAGTTCAAATTAGCCTTTAAGTTCATTTAAATTTAACTACACATTCACAAATGCTGTAATATCCTTTATATTTAAAATTTCAAGGTTTAACTATAATTTCATAACTAAGTAAATTTTTATTTCAATCATATTTAACTTACAAATCATATATTTTCACATTATAAAGTCATAATTTCAATACTCATATTTTTATGAATTTATAAATAAATTTTCATACAAAAAATCAAATTTTATTATGAATTTCTTATTTAAATCCAAGTATTAAATTCCCATTTCTTTAATTAGATTATTAACTTAACAATTAAGTTTTAAATTCCCAGAGTATAACTTATTATCAATTATTTTACTTTACTAAAATCTCACTTTTAACAAAAATTCAGAATTTCCCAAAATAAGTTATATTTCAAAATTTTGCTTAAACATTCATTTATTTAACATTTGACTCATTCAAAAATCATTATAAATTTTATAAAAATCATTTAAATACATTTTAAACCATAATATTATAAATTTTCCATTTAATTTTTTTTTAAAACATTTCAGAAAAATATTATATAAACCACGGGTCTGTATATAGTTTTCTAGCCTAGGTCAAGTGATAGGGATATATATCATTTCAATCTGCATTTTACAAAGAAAACCCGGGTTCTATCATTTCAAACCCGTAATCCTAAGTTAAATAAATCACTAAATAAATAAATGAATGCATAAATAAGTAAGTATCGTTCAGGCCTATCATTTCAGCCTGTAATGATCTCTCTTTTTTTCCAGGGAACTTGCAGTGTGATTTTTAAACAGTAAATAATAAAAAATTGTATAACTGCAAAATATAACAATAGATAATAAAACTGATGATGATTCAATTAAATAATGGGATTTAACAACATAAGTTAATATCACAGGCAGATAAAATTAAGTAAAATAAGTTTACAATTACACTTGTGATTAATTCACAAAAATACAAGTATGTTTGTCTGGTGAGGAATACTCACCTTTAACAGCTAGAATTGAAATTCAAACGCAAATCTAAACTCCGCAAAGCACGAAAAGTCACGACAAAGCACAACTATATTCTTTTGAGTGGATGAAGAGTCAGATCTAAATCTTGTATACAAACAATTATACAAACATAAGTGTATAATTCAACATACAAGATTATGAATAAAACTATGAACAATATGAATCAAGGGAAATAACCTTTTGATAAAACAAGGCAAGATGCAAACTTGAGTGAAAAGAGAGCCAAGATCCACATCTTGTACATAACAAAATAAAGAAAACAAATATCACGACATAAGAACATGATTCAATACAAAGGAATATAGATAAAACAATGAAAGATAGGGATTAAAATGACATAACCTTGATAAATCAACGCAAGGTGATCAATACATGGCTTGGTTAGGGTTTGTATTAACTTTTGACAATGTATGGCCACTAGGTGGTCATGGCCATACGGTGGAGGAAGTGAGGAGGTTATGGAGGTGGTCATGGTGGTAGAGGCCGAGCAATAGCCTGAAGAACAAAAGCAAAAACAAGATGGAAGAAGGGGAAGAAAGTGGAAGAAGCCATGAGATTAGAGCTTCCTATTTTTTTTCATGCCAATGAAATATGTGAGGTGAGAACTTTTCACATGAAATAATAATAAAAGTGGCGGCTAGGGTTATGGAAAATGAATGGCTACAAGAATGGCAAGAAATAAAGAAGCTAGAATTGAAAAGGTCATGAGTTAAGGTAAAAGAAACATATATATTTAATCTTATATGCAAATGAAAAAAGGAATGAGATAAGGAGAAGATTTTGGAGTGATTAGGAAGAGTAATACATAACTAAAGTATGGTAATTAAATAGACAGGTAAATAAAAAGGTAAGAAATAAATAATTTAGCATATGCATAATTTAAAATAAAGTAACGTATGTATAATTGAATTTTTTTTTCAAGCTATTAAATAAAAGATACACATAAGAAATATTTAATAGATAAAATAAAGTCTAGACAAATAAATAAAGAAATAAATGTCAAGAGATAGCCATAGGAAAATAATACAGAGACTAGGCAAATAAAAATGAGAAGTGGGAAATAAATCTTTTTATTTGAATGGCAAAAAGAAATACACAGTTATCAATGAGGTGGAGGGCTAAGGTAAGAAAGAAAGAGGGTATAAACGAATAACTTGATGTATTAAATTTTCTTTCTTTCTAGAATTGCATGAGAGATGAGAATGATTAGCTTTGTACGTGAATAGCAAGTACAATACACGATCAAAAGAAAATGAACAGCTAAAAGAAATAAAGAGTAGGCAATTAAAAAGGCAAGCAATTAAGACAATATAACGCATACCCTTTTAGTTTCTTCCAAGCCATAAATAAAACATATAAACAAGCAACAATCCAATAAATAAACATGACTGTCTAGACAAAATAAAAATAGAAAGATAAAATAGAGGTGGATATAAGAAAATAATATATATATATATATATATATATAATATAATAAAAGTAGAAAATTTTATTGCGTGTAAAACGCTGTATTTTATCAAAAAAAAGTATAAGTTTTAAATTCCCAATAAATCCATATATTTGATTTCTCAATCATGATATTGAATCGACTATTAACTTATCCTCTTATGGGTAATATTAAAATTGGTTTATATACTAATACATAAAAAAAAATTCCAATTCATCCAAATTTCAATTAATTACTTTCCAATAACTACCATGCTTTAATCCTACTCTTTTATTAAATCTTTTATCACTCTATAAACCTAGTTATTATTTGTTTATCTTTCCTTACAAAAATATATATTCCAATTTTCATCTTTCTTTTGTAATAACTTGTTATTTTCAATTATATTGGATTTTCCAAATATATACATTTATCATAAATAAAATCTAAATCAATTTATTCAACTTGGTTTCATTCCTTTATTTCATCTTATGAATAAAATATAAATTTCCATTTATGTCATTTCATTTACATTCACACATTACAGTTACGGTCCTATCTCACATTAATGAACATTTACCTACATTTAAACGTAATTGACTTCCTACTCTGAATTTAGCAGCCCTAAATAAAAAGGTGACTTGCATAAATATTGTCACTAACTTTTTATCACACTCAAGTTTATTATTTCCAATAATTATCAAAATTGCTTATATAATGTTGAATCCACTCCATTACCATACGTTTATTTGCATATATTCAATTTAATACCCAAACGTAACGGTTATAACTACATTAATAGGATATTAAATAGTAACTTACAACCGTTACTATATCCTTTTTATTTTTATTGTCCAAATGTATTCTATAGTAAATTATGAAAGTGCAATATTAGATTGTGTACAAAGGTGATGTTTCCTTCATATATATCTTTATTGGTCATAGTATTATTAAAAACATATACGTGTGTATATATATATATATATATATATATATATATATATAATAGACTTATACATATAAATGTGTTAAAATTAAGTTTCACTATTTTATGAGCCTAAAATTAAGGACAACAATTTTGAACCTAATCTCTAGATTAAAAGGGTTTAAGCTAAAAAAGTTATGACTTTGCATACAAGTCCATCTTATAAACCTTAAGCCAAATTAACGCCCATACATATGTATATACAAATCATTGTAAATAATGTCTTAAACTTAATACAACATCTTTATGTTAAAATTTATAACTTAGTAAATTCTTTAATATTAAGCAATAAATTAAGGTCTAACGTTAATTTAAAAGGAAATAAAAGGAATTGTGATATTTTGTAATATATTCAAGTTATTTTTATAAAGAAGCCCTTTTTTTAACTTTAAACAAAAGTATGCAAAAACCAAAAGATGGGATTTAAATAATGAACACATGCAACCATTAATAAACTACATATGTTTTCTATTTGAATCAATAACAGAAATATTACATTAAATAAGGCTTAAATTTAAATTACAATAAGTTTTTTTCCTCTTTTACCAAAACTTATTAACTTAAAAATTAAATTATTGAAAATTTTACTTTAAAAAAACAACGTTTTCAAGTAAAACTTAATTAAAATATTTACAAAATTATAGGTTGTTACAAAACGATAATAACTAAATATTGCCATTTCATAAATCAAACACATTACAAATAACTATATTAGCTATAATTTATATATCATATAATATTAGAAAAAATAATTTCATTTCAAAACTTATATAAAATATTTTTATAACATTGACAAATACACGCTCTCCTATATACACTCAGACAACTCATTTTAGGATATTACTACCCTATCTCTAATGAGTTAACCCCAACAGGCTAAGGTATGTCTAAACCAAAGCTCTGATACCAACTGTAACGACCCACATTTTCGAACAATTTAAATCGACAATTAACCAAACATGTCTAATTCAAACCATTCAAAAGGGAGGATTGTTAATGGGGTAAATAAGAAAAAAAAAGGAAAAAAATAAAACACAGAATCTCGCAGTGGAATGACAAAATATAGTAATCAAATAACCAGTTCATGACGCTGTTTTACAAATAATATGCGATTACACTTTTACAATTCAAATCAAAGTTATACATACAGCAGGAATAAACAAATAATGCAGCGGAATACATGACGTAGTTGAATAATTATAATAAATAGTAATAATATACCGAATCTTCGTCTTCATCCTCCAAAAAATAGTCCTCAATACACTAAAAAGCTTAGACTGACCCAAGCGTAATGAAAACAAAACACTCGAGTTAGAACTGAAAGATCTAATATAAGTCAAATTAATCAAAAATAAAATGTGAGTGCAATGGCTTCAGGGATGTTATCGAATTTTCCATCTCGTATCAAGTGTACAACATGAATATAATTATTAACAGATTTCAAATAATTCAAGGTACAATATTAACCACTTTAATTAAAAAAGGTTCAACTTAAACCTTTTAAATAATTTAATTCCAATATATAATCCAAATTCAAGAAATTGTATGGATATATATATCATTTCAACCAGTATCTAAAATTAAAATTTTCAAATCAATGAAAACCGCTGGGGTTTATCATTTCAACCGAAAATGATTTCCCTAAACTATAAGATCATTCAGGTATGTATCATTTCAACCCATAGTGATAACGGAGATATAGGCATAAATAAATATCCAATCATCAAATTAATAACATTCATCACAATCAACATCCAAATTAGCAAATAAATCATAATAATTAATTGGTTATTTTATTAGATGTTTAACTAGAAATTATATTCAATATCAATTACATGGAAATAAATTTCAATATTAATTCATGTTAAATCTAAATGATAAATTAAAATACCAAACAACAATTAATAAACTTCTAATCTCGTCGTAAATCTAATTCAACCAACATAAGATAATTTAGTAGTTGTAAGTGAGTTAAAACACTCACCTTTGATTTGTCGACGATTAAAAATCCAATTAAATGCTCAAATTTGAACAGCCGAAAAACCAGAAACTAGGTCATTTTAAGAAAATATACGGACCAGCATATTACTGAATCTATAAAAGTGACTAACTAGAAAGTTGTTGCAAATTCTTTTCTCTCCATTTTCATATAAAGAATCACTTCAAAAGCTTCTGTCTTGAGGAAGTTATGGTCAAAACAAATGGAGGTGTTTTCTGAGTTAAAAATCTAAGTTCAAATATACTTTGAAAAGATTTGAGTTTTTGGCATAGAAAATTAAGGAATTTAAAGAACTAATCTAAACAAAAGTTGAAGCCACTAGAAAAATAAATGGTTCCATAAAAAGAGTCACACAATTTTAATTGTTCCATAAGGAGATATGATTGATACAATATGGGGTATTTTTGTCCAAAACAGGACCTGAGAAAGGACATGAAAATTGGAGTTTTTGATATGGAAATATTCGAAGTGGGAGGAGGGTTTCAACAAAAAAGTTGTTTCCATTGAAATTATACATGTTTCTAAAAAATATATTTAATTTGGAGTATTTTAGTGGGATATATAAGCCATGGAAATAAGGGGAAGGGGTAAGTCTAAGGGAAGGGGAAAAAAATGGAAAAAAGAGAAAGAAGAGAAGAGGAAACGTGGGGCTTTGGTCATGGGTTACTGTCGTTGGTTGTGAGTGGTGATGGAGGTGGATGGCGGTAAAAGGAGAGAGGTAGGCTTGGCTTTTGAAGGAGGAAGGGTGGAATTTGACTTGGAGATTCTGTAGATTTGAGAAAATAAAGAAGAAGAAGAAGAAGAAGAAGAGTACGTAGAAAGTTTCTCAAATGAGAAATTTTCGTACCTACTTGGTTTTAGTCAGATAGGAAAATAGAAGGTCACTGTGTGAGAAAATGAAGGATCCAAAGTCTCTTAGGGTTCCTAGGGCCTCTTAGTTTACTAAGGAGCCCATTAGTCTAAAGCAAACCCAGCAGGACTTAGCCAAAGAAAAGAACACAAATATACACTGCAAATGAATGAAATAAGTTGTAGGTTATTTAATAATTAGGAAATTAAGGTGGAGAGACAAAAATAATTGTCACGTTTTATTTTGAACGCTTCAGGCATTAATAATGCATAAGAAATGTACGTAGAAATGGAAAAGTTTGCAAACCACAGGAAAGTGGAATTTTATATACGCGAAAATGAGGTGGCAAGAATTAAATACAACCTAAATGTTTAGGCTCAGGTATTAAATAGATAGAGAAATGAACTGATCAATTATTAATAATGATATAACTATTTTAAAACATACATGCAACAATCAATAATAAAAGAAATGAAGGGAACATGTACATCACACAACCTTTTTAAATTTCGATTTGTGAAACGTAACCAAATTAACTTCATTAACTCAAATAATATTCAAATTTGTACGCATTTAATTTTTTTACTTATGCATAATAAATAAAAGTACTTACCCTAAAATGAAAACGTTCAATTTGGTTTTCCAAAATGGTCTTTTATTTCCATTAAAACATCTTTTCTATTTAACACAAAAGGTGCATTTCTTTTATTAACTCTATTAAATGCAATCAACGTTTTCTTCCCTTCTAATTGAAATATTTCAATTACATCGATTGCAATTACTTACAAAGTTAAATTTCAAAGTAGACAACTAAAATGGATGAAAAATAGAATAATTGTTTCCTTTAGTCATTTAAACTATTTATAAATTTGTTCAAACATACATTGGAGTAATAAATAACTTACTTAAATAAATTATTTGTATACTCTTGTAATTCATCTAAATGTTAAAACACAGTTCAAATATACATATATTTCTTCCTTTAAATCAATCATTCTATTCTTTATTTTAATGAAATTAAATCTACATTCACAAATGAAACATTCATTTTATTTGATATAAATATTCTTTACATTAAACCAACTTTCCCTATATTTTCACAAAACATAAGCTATGTTTAATTACACCTATTAATTTACAATTTGATGTCCTCTCCATCATTAATTGAAATTAAACAATTACATTAATTTCAGTTGTTTACAAATGTGAATTTCAAAATGGGCAAAATAAATGTAATAAGAAATAGAATAATTATTTCCTATCAAATAGTGATTTAAACATATTTATGCACTATTGGATACAAACAGGAATTATAAATTTCTTACCAAATAATAGTTTCTTATCTTTGCATTCAATCTTTCAGCTACCAAACATTTCAAATAAATAAATATATAATTTCTTTTTTAAAAAAGAAATATTTATTATTCCTTATTAACATTTATTATTCCAATCAATTGGAAATTCGCATTCATAAAATTGTTAATATCATTTAAACTAATGTTATTAAAATACACACTAACATTTGTTATCATCCTTATATTATTGCAAACATATCATGAATAGAATTTTTAATTATCCTCATAACTTGTATTATAATTTAATTTGTATTAATAAAATCTTAATTTTTTATTCCTAACAATTTTATTCAAAAATTTATTTAATTTAATACTTTTAAATGTTTAAAAATATGGGTCATTACAAATCTGAATATATCACCGGAGTCAACTGAATAACTAAAAGCGAAATAGATAGCTGTCTCCAAACGAAGCTCCAACTCCAAAGGTGAGTCTCAAATGTTGTGACACTCAGTCTGACCCGAGCGTAAAGTAAAAACACAAAACACTCGAATCAGGATTAACATTCTGATATAAATAAATCCAACTCAAGTGAAATATCAACTGAAATACAAGTACCTTAAATGATGTTTAGGATAACCATCCTCTAAGGATCCGTGGAACTATCTACTATGTGGTATTATACGCTATTATAATAATGTCTATAGTAAAGTAAACTATTAAAATAGCGTTAAGGCATTACCCATATTCCCTTTAACACATTTTATAGTGCCATAGTCTATACAGTATTGTAATACCTCCTGATCGGGAGGCTACCAAAAGGCACACCATAAGTATGACACACAAAAAACTCGTATTGGTCTCGATATGGTAGGTGACACAGCACAACTAGGCAACGCCAGGGTAGATATACTAATTACACTTTCAGGCTGGTGGTAACGCATAGCAGTTACTATCGCCCACCTCGGAACACACTCCCAAATCAAAATCAAGGGTGGCCAGCAAATCAGTCACAAAATCATAATATAGTTTTGAAGAAATGTGCCATGTGGCGCCCACCTCTATACTCATGCTTGCCTAGGACACTACGAGGTAATGCCGTCGACTAGCACGAAGAATAAGGCTGTTGAGGAATGACCATCTATGTAACTGTTTTGTGCGAGTACCGATATGCCAGATAGTATTACATGCATTTTTTTCAAGAGGAAATCTGGCACATCAATTATAAACTCAAAGCTACTACATAGTGGCTATGTGATCTTTGGAAACAAATATAAACTAAGCATAACATAAATCAATCACAGATATTCATATCACTAAGGCGGAAACAGATATGAATATAACACATAAAAGTGTACATTAAAGTAGTGGTCATATAAGATCCACTACACCATAAAAGAATAGGCACAAGTGCTATAAACAGAATATGTATACATCAAGGAGTCCCTATCTCGAATGTATAATAACAAAAACTATCAAGCTAAAGTAGTTAGCCCAAAAGTCAAATGAAGGATCACGATAAGAAGTCAAGCAGAAGCACTTGAAATACCTCGGTTTGACCCGAATATTATTTAAGAAGAAAGTAATAAACGGATCAGTCTGGCTATAAATATCATATAAAATAAGATAGGATAAGTGATATGACTAAAATTTATGATACTAATAATGCCATAATGTGTCAAGTACACATTTAACAACAAACAAAAATCATACAATATCTCAAGAATCTCATACACCAAAAAGAATGTCATATTCCTTATTTTATTCACCAAACCACAAACATTGAAAAAATTATCAATGGAAATCACAAAAATTGGTAAACACAAATTCTATAAATCATCAACTAGAAATCCAAAAATCACAAAAAAGGGAAGGCCTATCACAAACAGGAGCATGAAAACTCACCAACACGTGTATCACAAAAGGAATGATATTCCGTAGGTCGCCGACCCATAAAAATACGGGGTACAGTCCCCCACGCGGACTAATTCGGGGAACATCGAAGCACCCTAAAGATATGCCTTATGGGCAACTCGTCGTGGTGCAGTCCCCCACGCGGACGAATGAGCCGAACATCGACGCACCCTAAAAGATACGCCTCATGGACAGACTCTGTCGTGTTACAGTACCCCACACGGATGAATAAGCCAAACATCGATGCACCCTAAAAAATACGCCTCATGCGCAGACTCTATCGTGGTACAGTCCCCCACACGGACGAATAAGCCGTACATCGAGGCACCCTAAAAGATATGCCTCATGCACAAATTCTATCGTGGTACAGTCCCCTATGCGGACAAATGAGCCGATTGCTCCACGAACGGTCAAAAGACCATGGGTCGCTACCCTACAAAATTGAGCCGAAACTCCACCGAATGATCATCATAGATCAATAAGTGTAAATTACACTAAGCTAGTAAATAAATGAGTTATGCGTCGTGTCTCAAAACCACAGGCTTAACTTAATTATTTAGGAACAAATTGTAGACTTCCACTCAAAAATAAGTGTAAATTACACTAAGCTAGTAAATATATGAGTTTAGCTAACCACTGGCTTAAATAAATATTTACGAACAGATTGTAGATTTTCGCTCGAAAATTGTCATGAGATTTCAATCGAACAAGTCCAAGAATTAACCGACGAAGTAAATGTAAGCATTTCATACCACTTTTTTGCTAAGTCGTTTAATTAGATTTCTCATACGAATGAGGTAAAGGTTTGTATATACTAATAGATTTAGAAACAGCTTTGAAAACGAGCTTTGTATTAAAAGTAACTTTGAAACCATTTTTGTGAAAAAGTTTGAATATTTACTACTAGTATAGAAACCTTTGTATTTTAAAGTGATAAATCACAGAAATGATTATAAAAACAATCAATCACTAAAAATTCACATACGATGACGTGAATCAAAACCATAGAAATCGATATCAAATCCATCAAATGGATATTTCAAAAAATCCAGAAAAAGAAGTCATCAAAGTCAATAATAAATGATAACAACTAAACGAATCAACAAAAATCGATTAAAATTGGAAATCCACTCAAAAACATCCAAAATGGGCAACTTAAACAGTTCCAGACATCTGAAATTACCAATGAGACGTCTGAACCTAGGTTCTGAAAAAATATATGCTTTTTCTCCTTTCTCTTTTTAATTCTAGAACTATTTCAAACGTGTGGATTTTTCAACCAGACATCTGCATTGTGTTCCAAACGTCTGGATTTTGTTCCAGACGTCTGGATTTTAGCTCTGGCCTTTCCAGGGACCCTTTTTAGACGTCGAGATTTTTCAACTAGACGTCTGGATTTTGTTCCAGACTTATGAATTTTTATGCTAGGCAAAAAAATAACCTAGCTCAAAAGGAGCAATCCAAACCGAAATGCGATTGAACGATGGATGCTAGGGATTTGTGCCAATTGACAACACAGTCTTATAGGCTCTTCGATACACCCCAAATAACAAGTTTCCAAGATAGAAATTTTAAATATTTTGACTTCAAAACACCAAAATTGGAAAATTGACCAAAACAATTCAAATAAAAAGCAAATGAACATGAATAGATGTTAGGAATTCATACCTAACAATAATTGATATTATAGACATAGATGTGAGTTCAAGAACTCACCTTTAAAACTCAAAGGTAATGAATGAGAGGCTTTAAAACAAAGTAAGACTAATTCCACTTCAATAAACCTCTAGAATCTTCAATCTATTATCAAAGGTGAAGTTTTTCCTAAGTTAGGTTATAGGAATTTCTGGAAATTGAAGAGAGAATGAGATGGAGAAGATGAAGAGGATGCTTACCTAAGCTTCTCTTTGGTTTCTAGAAGTTGAATTTCAATTTCCTTGTAAACTAGGGCTTAGGAATTTTAATTTCCCTTTCTTTCCCCCATTTTCCTTTAGCTTGAGAGTGTTAGAAAATGGAAATAAAATGGATGAAGAGTAGAGGAGTTAGGGTTCTCTTGTTGGGTTAGTGGGCTGAAACCCAAACCCAAAGCTCCAAAAGAAAATATCAAAATTTTAATCATCTCAATACATATTGATGTCTATACTAAAAAAGGTTGCAAACATCATTTTGAACTCAATGGAAGTGGTCTCGAGTCCTAATTCGTCCATTTATGAAAAGTCGCATTTCAGACTTTAAATTCAACTAACGATGCTATATTTAAATAAAACATTTAAATATACGTTCGTAAAATATGCGGGTTGTTACATGCCCGATCGAAGGAATGACCTCACTTGGCCCCTCGATTGCTCTTGTTTTTGCCATCTTAAGCTAATTCATGGGGGTCAGGTACACGTATATACCTCATATAGGATCATCGTCACCATCCTACTTCATTCTGGAATATCTACCGCGTACACGGTTGTAAAAGTGGTTTCGGTATTGGGAGAGAGTATGATAATATCTGATCCCGGTCTTTTTCACAACCAAACGTTATTATAACACCGCGATCTTTTCAAAATAGTTTATACTTCAAAACCAAAATATCATTTCCATTTCAAAACCATATCAATATGATGTCATTTCATTTCCAAAACTAAATCCGATATCATTTCCATTTCAAAACAATATCAATACGATGTCATTTCCATTTCAAATATATCCATTTCCAAAAATCATAGAACTTCAAAGTTATAACACTTTAGAAATTATAAAGCTTAGAAATTAACACTTTGGAAATCATAACACTTGATAACATAATACTTTGAAAATCATAACTTTGAGATCATAACTTCCCACTAGAACAGTTTAGATATTAATAGTAGTATATATAATAAAATAGTTTATAAAATAAAATAGTTCATATAAAAATAGTTGTAAGTTAAAATAGTTTATATTAAAATAATTGGCATATTAAAATAATTTATATATAAAAAATAGTTTATATTAAAAAATGATTTATATTAAAATAGTTTATGATAAAATAATTTATAAAGTAAAATATAGAAATAATTTTAAATATAATTTTAAATACTTTATATAATAAATAGCTTCCTCAATTTCACCAATTGATTCCAATTTACTCGAATTCCAAAAATTCAACTTTAATTCAATCTCAATTCAAAAATTTCAACTCAACTCAGTTTCTCAATAAACCATTTCAAAATTTTCAATTTAGAATACAGATTTGAACCATAAAATAAACCATTTCGATTTTAATATATTTCAAAGCTTTAAATATTCAACATTTTCAAAACTAAATTTGATAATTTCATATATATCTTAATTTAACTTCATTATAATTTAGTTTAGAAATATTCACTTAATTAATCCAATATCATTTAAATAGACCCCAAATTACAAATAAACTACATATTTCCTTCAATTTATTTGAACTTGAAATATTCATTTATTCACCTTAAACCAAAATCAAGTTATAAAATCTTATCCTTTAAAAATCTCAAATTCAGTAAGTTTCAAATCGATTTAATTAAACAAAATTCTTAATTTATTACAATTTCAAATAAATTCAAATTTATTTTCCCAACCTTAGCTTATAAAAATCATTATAAATAAATGTTTTTTAAGTGTAGACAACAAGTATTTTTACTGGAGGAAAGAAATTACAGTGAAAATCAAAGCAAGGCATAAAATAAATTGTTTAAATCTCAGGTTTTACTTATAACATCAAACTTGATTTTGAAAACTATGATTTTTAATCCTAATTTGAAGATTTTTAAGTTTGAAATTGGGGAGATTTTGCGAGTTGATCGTGATTTGATATTTCGTTGATTTCCAGCGATCTAGTCATGTTTGGGAATCAGTGCCTTCAATCGATGGCAGCTGGTTGATCGGGTATCCTAGGAAAAATGATGGCATGATTTGTAGGCCATCGTGAAGGTGAGGCGAGGCCATAGTTGGGTTTAGGGTTGGTTCAGGTCATTGATGTTTGTATGGATAGTGCGATATTGAGGCGACCTCGAGTTGGGCTGGGGCAGGTGGAAATGGAAGAGGAAGGATCGGCGCATCTCCAGGCATAGCGACGAGGTTACCGGTGGGTCAACGGAGGCAGCGCAAGGTGTTATGAGTGATGTCTATTTTCTGGGTTTGGATAGGTTAGCTTGATTTTGATTTTAGGGACGGCGAGGGGTTCTAGGTAGCTAGGAGGGTTGGGGAAATCGACGGCGACTTGGGGTTGTCATTGAAGTTGGTCGATGTTGCTTCGCCGTCATGTGCACGTGCACGGTGCACTAGAGTATCGATGGGTTTTGGTTGTTGCTATAGGACCAGAGAAGTAGGAAAGAAGGGAGAAGAAGGAGAGAGGATCAGGGTTTTTCTCGGGTTGTTGTTCGTATGTTTTTGTTGTTGGCTCGGGGTCACGCTCGAGAAGCTGAGGTGTGGTCTCGAGTGTTGGATCGGGTAGTTTTATTCTTGGCTCGGGTTTCTCTGTTATTTAACCTGGTTTTAAAATTAAAAAGAAAAAGAAAATGTAAAACAAGTTTCAAGCTAGGTATTGACAAGTTTTAACCTAGTTTCTAGTAATAATTTGTAAATTTTAAAAACATAAGCAATTTAATTAACAAGTTTTAAGGGTATAAGTTAGTTAACAAGTTTCAAAACAAAATATTTAAATAAGTTTTCAAAGAAAGTGTTTTTCAAGTTTTTCAAAAACAAGTTTTATATAAAGTCAAATGTTTTGAAATTTAACTTGTTTTGATTTGAATAATTTTGTATTAGGTTATCTCTAAGTGTTACAAATGTAATTAATTAAGGATAGTTAAATAAATTGATTAATTAAGGATAATTACTTAAGGTAATTAATTAGAGGATCATTAATTAATGTAAGTAATTAAAGGTTAATTATTTAATATGAATGATTATATGATTAAAGAATTAATTTCAATAATTAATTAAAGGGTTAATTAATGATAGTTAAGAAGGATTTAAAGATAATTAACTTATTTTGTGATAATTAAATTAATTAAAAATGGACTAATTAATCTTGCTTATGAATGATAAACCAGAATTGAATGCCTTGGTATGTTTAATTTCTCTGTTATGTAATTTGTGGTGTACTGTGATATGATATGTTTGGGTTGAATTGTGCTAATGTTGGTAATCTATCGATGATGAATTGCTATGCAAATGCGACTGCCTGTGTTTTAAATTAATTGTTTTCACTTAAACAACTTGGATTAAAGATGACATTAGATTCGAAGAGACCGGGGTCGGGTATCAACAAATACCCAAAACCACTTCGATCTGTAATCTATAATAATTCTCTATAGATCTGAGTTTAGAATCAAATATGCTGGACTAAAATAAATTATGTAACTGGACCATTTGAACTAAGTTATGGTACTTAAATATTGACTTATGAAATAAGAGGTTGGCTATAACAAGTTAAGAACTCGTAGTGACGTGCGAGTTACCCTGGTTTTCCATAAAGTTTTATAACTTAGTGATTCAATTATAAGGATTTACTCACGCTGGTTTCTTGCCTAACCCGGGTGTTACTTTATTGTAATGCTCGGGTCAGACTGAGTACTACAGCTTTTCAGGTTAGGACGTTCTAGAGCTCAGGAGGCGAGTTGGATGGCAGGGAAGTATGGAGAATATTCCTTTGTGAGTTTGAGAGTTGTATTGATTATTCTAGGACAAGTTCTTACAACTGTCCAGTTTGATGAACTCTGATGTATTGTATGTAAATTGGCAGATACAGGTTTTCTTTGTATAAATGCTATTATTTGATATTATATTTTGATCCGCTGCGAATGTGAGATTTTATGTTTTGTTTTTTGTTTCTTCTCCTACCTCTTTTCTACTTTACCCTAACCATCTTGAATTTCCGACGTTCGATTGCTCGCATTTATACAGTGAATGTATTAGTGTCGAATTTTTGAAGTCGAAAATTTCGGGTCCTTACAGTTGGTACCTGAGCTGAAGGTTAAGGGAGAACCTTGGCTCTAGTGGGTTTACACATTAAGGATATGGTCGGTAGTACCCTAGAATGAGTTGAGTGCAATATATACGAGAATGTTTTTGTTATTTTCTTATATAAAGTTTTTAAACAGTATTAATGTAACAACCCGCATATTTATCGATTTTTATATTTAAATATTTTATCATTCGTCGGATTTTAGTCCCAAAAATTCACATTTTTGCAAACAGTCGAATTGGGACTCGAGACCCCTCCCATTGAGTTCAAAATGTCATTTGCAACCTTTTTGAGTATAAACATTGATATGTTTGGATCTAGTCAAAAATTTGATCATTTTCACTTTGGGTTTGGGTTTGGGTTTAGCCCTATGTTTAACTTATACTCAAAACTGAACCACTCCTCCCCATTCACTCTCACTTCCTCCTCTTTTCAGTTCTAAAGCATCAATGGTGGGAGAGATGAGAAATTAAAACTCCAAAACCCTAGTCTTCATTAGCAAATCCAACTTCTAGCTCCAAATTCAAGAGAACCCATTGGTAAACTTCTCTTTATTTTCTCCAACTCATTCTCTTAATCGATTTCAGAAATTCCTAAACCTAATTTTGGGAATGTTCTTCTTTTAAGCTTAGATTCAAGCTTCTTGTGTTGAGATTGAAGTGTGGTTGATCTTCCCTTGTCTTCAAGCATCTCATTCATTTGTTTTGGGTTCAAAGGTGAGATTTTTATCTCACATCTATGACTATAATGATATTTGGTTGTTGGATATGAATTCCTAACACTTCTTCATGTGCATTTGCTCTTGATTTGGATTGGTTTTGTGAATATTTCAATTTTTGGGTCTTTAAGTCAATTTGTGTGAAAATCCTTTTATAGATGTTTGATCATGCATTTGGTAATGCATCGAGGAGCATATAGGGCCGGGTTGTCGATTGGCATAAACCCTTAGAGCCAATGTTCGTCCGGTTGCATTTTGGAAGAGTTTTCTCTTCATTTGAATAAGGCTGAAAAACAGCTCAGGCATGATTCAGTCGACTGAAATCTCTGTTCAGTCGACTGAATCTGGAACCCGAAAGTTTCCAGGCATGGTTTAGTCGACTGAATTCTCTGTTCAGTCGACTGAACCTGGAAACAGAAAGTTTCCAGGCAGGGTTCAGTCGACTGAATTCTCTATTCAGTCGACTGAACCTGGAAACAGAAAGTTTCCAGGCAGAATTCAGTCAACTGAAAATCTCTGTTTAGTCAACTGAATTTGCCATTTCAGCCAACTTTTCCTTTTAGGATTGAATTTCCAATTTGAATCGATTCGTGATGATCCTATTTGTTGTTATCATTTATTATGACATTGATGACTCCTTTTTAGCGATTTTTGAATATCTATTTCGATGGATTCTTTATCGGTTTCTTTGGATTTTATTCACGTCTTCGAATGTGAATTTTATGATTGATTGTTTCTACAATCACTTCTATGATTTGTCACTTTAAAATATAAAGGTTTTCTATACTAGTAGTAAATATCAAAACTCTTTCTTCAAATGATTTCCACACTATTTTATTACAAAGATCGTTTTCCCAAACTGATTTCCAATCTACTAGTATATACAAACCTTTACCTCACTCGTATGAGAAATCTAATTAAACGACTTAGTAAAATGAGTGGTATGAAACGCTTGCGTTTACTTCGCCGATTAATTCTTAGACTTGTTCGATTGAATCTCTTGTGACAATTTTCTAGTGGAGCTCAACAATTTGTTCGTAAAAATTTAAGTTAAGCTAGTGGTTATGGGACATGAAGTCAAACTCATATATTTACTAGCTTAGTGTAATTGACACTTCTTGATGATCAATGACGATCATTTTTGTGATTTAGACTAGCAATGTGCGATGTCTCTTTGTCTACTAGGGAGACTAAACCCCGTTTTGTGGAGTTTCGACTCAAATTGGTGGGGTAGCAACCCATGGTCTTCGGGCCGTTTGTGGAGCTTCGGCTCAATTTGTGATGGTTAGCAACCATGGAATTAGCGTTCCGTTTGTGATACACGTGTAGGGAGTTTTTACGCTTCCGTTTGTGATAGGCCTTCCCCCATCTTTTTGTGATATCTGGATTTCTTGAGATGATTTCTAGAATTTGTGTTCCACCAATTTTGTGATTTACATTGATAAGCTTTATCAATATTTGTGTATTGGTGAATTTGTGTGTCATCAACATTTTGTGAATTGGCATTGATTCAATTGCCAATATTTATGGTTTGGTGAATAAAAATATAGAGTATGACATTCATTTTATCTTTGAGAAGATTCTTGTGATATCGACTAACCTTTGGTTGATTTTAGTTATATACTTATTATAGTATGGCCTTGTGGTTATCATACCTTTATTTCCATCATATCTCTTATTCTATATCATTTTACCTGATATTTATAGTAAAACTGATCCGTTTACTATTTTCTTATTAAATAATACTCGGGTCAGACCGAGATGTTACAGGTTCTTCTGCTTGACTTCTCATCTTGGATTATTATTCTGACTTTTGGCTAACTACTTAGATTGTAGTTTATTTTGTTGTATACATTCGAGATATAAACTCTATGATGTATACTTATTCTTTTGTGAAACACTTGTAGCTATTCTTTTGTGATATTGTGAATCTTGTTTGACCACTATTCTGATATACACTTTTATGTGTAATATTCATATCGGTTTTCGCCTTTGTGATATGAATTATCTGTGATTGATTTATGCTATGCTTATTTCTATATTTGTTTCCGAAGATATGATAGCCACTGTGTAGTAGCTTTGAGTTTGTATCAGTATGTCGGATTTCCTCTCGAAATGAATTGCATGTTATTCTATCTGACATATCGGTGCTCGCACAAAGAATTACATGGATGGTCGCTCCTCAACAGCCTTATTCTCCATGCTAGTTGACGGCATTACACCGTAGTGTCCTTGGTTAGCGTGGGTATAGAGGTGGGGCTTCACAGCTTGGTATCAGAGCAAAACTTCGAAACAATGTAGTATAACTTAATAAGGATCATCGTCCTAAGTCCATCTTAGGAGTCGTGCATTAGGATTTAATTCGTGTCTTCGTACCGTTCTATCCTATTTTCTTTTGCGATTCCTTGTTTTATCAATCATCATTGTTTGATATTCATTTGGTGAATAACCTTTTTCTTCTTATTTATTTCTTTCTAAAAGAAGAGAAATGGTTAGACCAGGCCGCCACAGCGCCGGTCAATCTAGTGCTACTCCCCAGGATGGAGTATTTATGTCTGCCCAACAACTTCTTAATCTTGTGAAGAATGCTCAAGCGGACGGACCTATTCCAGAGCCTACTCACCCTAAATCTGGATTTGCACGCCTGTGCCACGACTACACTAATTTTGGTGGGAAGCCATTCAAAGGTTCTGAAACTATTATCGAGGTCCACGCTTGGTTAAGGACATGCGATCGAATCTTCTCTCGCATGAACCTTGTTGATCTTCACCGAGTTCAGGTGGCCTCCAGTATGCTCCAAGAGAGAGCATTGGACTGGTACGAACTTCTTATTTTCGAGATTAATGAAGCGGATCTCACCTGGGAGCAATTCTAGGAACTCTTCGAGTTGAAATTTGTAACAGAAGCAGAGAAAGTGACATTGGCTCGACGATTTATAGACCTTGTTCAAGATGAGTCCTCCATAACTGATTATGTCCCCTCCTTCGAGTCGCTTTCCAAATATGGGGTTGAATACATCAACACCCCATTGAAGAAGAACCAGAGGTTCATCTATGGCTTAAACAAAAATCTCAAGAGGCCATTACTTCTAAAATTAGAGGTTCCTTTCGACCAACTCATTGATATCGATCTTCGTCTTGAAGAGGCTGATAGTGAAAGTGATGTTGAAGTGGTGGCTTCCAAACCAAACATCAACAACAAGGAAAGGCCTAACAAATTCAAAGGCCCTCATCCCAACAAAAAGGGTAGCAAGCATCTACGGCAGCAAAGACTCCTACCTTTAGTCGTGGAGAATGCTGTAATTGTGGTTCAAAGGACCATTATTCAAATAAGTGTTCGAAGCCCCTCACTTGTCGCTACTGCAAAAGTTCCGGTCATGTTATACCTTCATGCCCCAAACTTCAAAACAAGAAGGAGGGAAAGCTTAATGTTGCTCAAGCCCTTGGCAACACATCTCGTGGTCAAGGTATTCCTCATACTATCCTTGATGGCATTATTGTGTTTCATGATCATCCTATTCGTGTTCTTTTTGATACGGGTGCATCCCATTCTTTTATTTCAAAAGAACTTGTTGATACTTTTTCTTTGGATGTTATGTGCTTAATGACTTCTTTGAGAAATGCGAATCCGGTTGGTGGATCCGCAACACTCAGTTTATTGTGTAAAGATGTCGAGATTATTTTATGTTATTTTTCTTTCCTAGCCGATTTGCATGTCATGCGTTATTTAGGCTTCGGAATGATTTTGGGTATGGATTGGCTTAACCGTTATGAAGCTCAAATCCTATGTCCTGAGCGGACTATTCATCTTCGACATCCTCAAAATGTTAAGCAGATTTCTATTAATCTTAAAGATTTGAATTCCAGTTTGGTTGCATCTTTATACTCTTTAAATCCTCATGATGACGATAATGATGATGAGGAAGATATTATTTCTCTTATTCACGTTGTTCATGAATTTTCCGTCATATTTGAGCCCGTTTTAGGATTACCACATAAGCGAGCAATTGAGTTCAGAATTAATCTCATTCCTGGAGCTCAACCTATCACTCGTCCTCCTTATCGTATGTCCAATAAAGAAAATGAGGAGATGCGTAAACAATTATCCGAATTGGAGATGAAGCAATTTATTCGCTCTAGTTCCTCGCCTTGGGGAGCTTCAGCTATTTTTGTGAAGAAATCCGATGGTACACTTAGGCTTTGCGTTGACTACCGCAAGCTTAATAATCTTACTATTAAGAATAAATATCCTTTACCTCGGATTGATGATTTATTTGACCAACTTAGTGGTGCTAGAGTCTTTTCACAATTGGACTAGGCTACCGGTTTTCATCAGCTTCGTATTGCAGAGGATAGCATTCCTTTGACATCGTTCCATACTCGGTATGGATCTTATGAATGGCTTGTTATGCCATTTGGGTTAACGAATGCCCCGGCTTATTTCGTTGACTTAATGAATCGAGTTTTTAAAGACTACCTCGATCGATTTGTTCTCATCTTTATTGATGATATTCTTGTGTATTCAAAAACCGAGGAGGAGCATGAAAAGCATCTTCGAATTGTGTTGGAAACTCTTAGGAGTAATCAATTAAAAGCAAAATTTTCTAAATGCCATTTTTGGCAATCTCGTGTGAAGTTTCTAGGCCATATTATTTCTGAATCCGGAATATCAGTGGATCCTTCAAAGATTGAAGCGATTCAAAATTGAAAGAGACCGGAGAGTGTGATGGAAATCCGTAGCTTTCTGGGATTAGCGGGCTATTACCGTCGTTTCATCAAAAACTTTTCTAAAATTGTCGTGCCTCTCACTAGCTTAACAAAGAAAGGCGTTAAATACATTTGGTCAGACAAATGTGAAGCTTCTTTCCAGAAATTAAAAGAACTCCTTTCCGATGCTCCTATCCTTGTAATTCCCGATGGAAACCAATATTTTATTGTTTATACCGATGCTAGTCGCATTGGTTTGGGTGCCGTTCTTATGCAAAAAGAACGTGTTATTGCTTATGCTTCTAGGCAATTGAAGCCTGCTGAGACTAGATATGCCACTCATGATTTAGAACTCGCGGCTGTTGTTTTCGCTCTTCGGATTTGGCATCATTATCTTTTAGGAGAGAAATTTGTTCTTTATACCGATCATAAGTCTTTGAAGTATTTATTCTCTCAAAAGGAACTTAATTTGCGTCAACAACGTTGGCTCGAGTTCGTTGCACCTTATGATCTTGATATCCTTTATACTCCCGAAAAGGGAAATCGTGTTGCCGATGCACTTAGTCGCAAGCAACAAGCGGTTGTTTCCATGATGATATCCGAATGGAATGATCTCGAGATTTTATCCACTTGTGAGATTCAAGATCGTGTTTCTGATTTATGTCCTTCTCTTGTTTTATGTAGCCTTAAGGCACATCCTTCTCTTTTAGACCGCATTCTTGAAGCTCAAAGGCTAAATCCCGACTTGGCTCTTCTTGGCCAAAATTTTAAGGATAAAATTGATATTGAAGGTTTGAAAGACTTTGATATTGATTCTCGTGGCGGCATTCGAAAATTTGTAGACTTATCGTGCCAAATATTAGTGATCTTCGCAAAGATATTTTAGAAGATTCCCATCGTTCTAAATTCACCATTCATCCCGGTAGTAGCAAAATGTATGCGGATATGAAGCGAATTTATTATTGGGAGGGAATGAAACTTGACATCGCTAACTTCGTTAAGCATTGTATGACTTGCCAACTCGTTAAGGCCGAACATCAAAGGCCCGGCGGGCTGTTGCAACCTTTAGAAATTCCAATTTGGAAGTGGGACCAAATTTACATGGATTTTATAGATGGCCTTCCCCGTTCTCTTTCGGGTCATGATAGCTTATGGGTGATTGTTGCTAGACTCACTAAATCCGCCCATTTTATTCCCGTTCGGTCCAATCGAACCGTTCCTCTTTTGGCCAAACTCTTTATCAGAGAAATTGTTAAATTGCATGGAGTTCCTACTTCTATTGTTAGCGATCGTGATCCATTGTTTACTAGTGGATTTTGGAAGAGTCTTCAAAAAGATTTGGGAACGAAGCTTAATTTTAGCACCGCTTATCACCCCCAGTCCGATGGACAAACTGAGCGTGTGAATCAAACACTTGAAGATCTTCTTCGTGCTTGTGTGCTTGATTTCGGTGGAAGTTGGGAAGATCATATTTCACTTGTTGAATTTTCCTATAATAATAGCTTCCAATCTAGTATTGGTATGACACCTTTTGAGGCACTCTATGGAAGGCCATGCCGATCTCCTTCTTGTTGGCTCGAGGCCGGTGAGAAGCTAGTTTTAGGTCCAGATTTTATTCGTGATTCCACAGAAAAGATTGATCTTATTCGCCTTAGGATGAAAGAAGCCCAAAGTAGACAAAATCCTATGTCGATAACCGAAGAAGGAAATTAGAATTTTCTATGGGAGATTTGGTGTTTATTCGGGTTTCACATATGAAAGGTGTTGTGCGGTTCAGTCGATCGGGAAAATTAGCATCCCGTTACATTGGTCCATTTCCCATCGCTGAACGCATTGGTTCCATGGCTTATCGCCTCTTATTACTGGCTCAATTTTCTGCTATCCATGACGTGTTTCATGTTTCTCAACTTCGAAAATGTCTTCGAGATTTCGATTCTATTCTTGAGCCCGATGTTGTGGAAGAAATTGAAGTTTCGTCGAATTTAACTTATGAGCAACATCCTGTTCGTATTATTGCTTCGGAGGTCAAACGACTTCGAAATAAAAATGTTTCTCTTGTCAAAGTTCAATGGTCCTCAAATCCTAAGGATTATTCTTGGGAATCTAGAGAATTCATTGAGCGAACACATCCGGAATTACGCTCTCGTGCTCTTTAAGGTGAACGTCTTATTTCGAATTTCTTCTTTTGTGTTGATATGCTTCTATGGTTGTTACTGTTAGTTCATTTATTCCTTATGATTGCGTGGATGCAATTTCTTTAAGGAGGGGAGTCTGTAACAACCCGCATATTTATCAATTTTTATATTTAAATATTTTATCATTCGTCGGATTTTAGTCCCAAAAAGTCACATTTTTGCAAACAGTCGAATTAGGACTCGAGACCCCTCCCATTGAGTTCAAAATGTCGTTAGCAACCTTTTTGAGTATAAACATTGATATGTTTGGAGCTAGTCAAAAATTTGATCATTTTCACTTTGGGTTTGGGTTTGGGTTCAGCCTATGTTTAACTTATACTCAAAACTGAACCACTCCTCCCCATTCACTCTCACTTCCTCCTCTTTTCAGTTCTAAAGCATCAATGGTGGGAGAGATGGGAAATTAAAACTCCAAAACCCTAGTCTTCATTAGCAAATCCAACTTCTAGCTCCAAATTCAAGAGAAGCCATTGGTAAGCTTCTCTTTATTTTCTCCAACTCATTCTCTTAATCAATTTCAAAAATTCCTAAACCTAATTTTGGGAATGTTCTTCTTTTAAGCTTAGATTCAAGCTTCTTGTTTTGAGATTGAAGTGTGGTTGATCTTCCCTTGTCTTCAAGCATCTCATTCATTTGTTTTGGGTTCAAAGGTGAGATTTTTATCTCACATCTATGACTATAATGATCTTTGGTTGTTGGGTATGAATTCCTAACACTTCTTCATGTGCATTTGCTCTTGATTTGGATTGGTTTTGTGAATATTTTAATTTTTGGGTCTTTAAGTCAATTTGTGTGAAAATCCTTTTATAGATGTTTGATCATGCTTTTGGTAATGCATCGAGGAGCATATAGGGCCGGGTTGTCGATTGGCATAAACCCTTAGAGCCAATATTCGTCCGGTTGCATTTTGGAAGAGTTTGCTCTTCATTTGAATAAGGCTGAAAAACAGCCCAGGCATGATTCAGTCGACTGAAATCTCTGTTCAGTCGACTGAATCTGGAACCCGAAAGTTTCTAGGCATGGTTTAGTCGACTGAATTTTCTGTTCAGTCGACTGAACCTGGAAACAGAAAGTTTCCAGGCAGGGTTCAGTCGACTGAATTCTCTGTTCAGTCGACTGAACCTGGAAGTTTCCAGGCAGGGTTCAGTCGACTGAATTCTCTGTTCAGTCGACTGAACCTGGAAACAGAAAGTTTCCAGGCAGAATTCAGTCAACTGAAAATCTCTGTTTACTCAACTGAATTTGCTATTTCAGCCAACTTTGCCTTTTAGGATTGAATTTACAATTTGAATCGATTCGTGATGATCCTATTTGTTGTTATCATTTATTATGACTTTGATGACTCCTTTTTAGGGATTTTTGAATATCTATTTCGATGGATTCTTTATCGGTTTCTTTGGATTTTATTCATGTCTTCGAATGTGAATTTTATGATTGATTGTTTCTACAATCACTTCTATGATTTGTCACTTTAAAATATAAAAGTTTTCTATAGTAGTAGTAAATATCAAAACTCTTTCTTCAAATGATTTCTACACTATTTTACTACAAAGCTCGTTTTCTCAAACTGATTTCCAATCTACTAGTATATACAAACCTTTACCTCACTCGTATGAGAAATCTAATTAAACGACTTAGTAAAACGAGTGGTATGAAACGCTTGCGTTTACTTCGCCAATTAATTCTTAGACTTGTTCGATTGAATCTCTTGTGACAATTTTCTAGTGGAGATCAACAATTTGTTTGTAAATATTTAAGTTGACATGAAGCTAAACTCATATATTTACTAGCTTAGTGTAATTGACACTTCTTGATGATCAATGACGATCATTTTTGTGATTTAGACTAGCAATGTGCGATGTCTCTTTGTCTGCGAGGGAGACTAAACCCCGTTTTGTGGAGTTTCGACTCAAATTGGTGGGGTAGCAACCCATGGTCTTCGGGCCGTTTGTGGAGCTTCGGCTCAATATTTGATGGCTAGCAACCATGGAATTAGCGTTCCGTTTGTGATACACGTGTAGGTAGTTTTTACGCTTCCGTTTGGGATAGGCCTTCCCCCCACTTTTTGTGATATCTGGATTTCTTGAGATGATTTCTATAATTTGTGTTCCACCAATTTTGTGATTTACATTGATAAGCTTTATCAATATTTGTGTATTGGTGAATTTGTGTGTCATCAACATTTTGTGAATTGGCATTGATTCAATTGCCAATATTTATGGTTTGGTGAATAAAAATATAGAGTATGACGCTCATTTTATCTTTGAGAAGATTCTTGTGATATCGACTAACCTTTGGTTGATTTTTGTTATATACTTATTATAGTATGGCCTTGTGGTTATCATACCTTTATTTCCGTCATATCTCTTATTCTATATCATTTTACCTGATATTTATAGTAAGACTGATCCGTTTATTATTTTCTTATTAAATAATACTCGGGTCAAACCGAGATGTTACAGGTGCTTCTGCTTGACTTCTCATCTTGGATTATTATTCTGACTTTTGGCTAACTACTTAGATTGTAGTTTATTTTGTTGTATACATTCGAGATATAAACTCTATGATGTATACTTATTCTTTTGTGAAACACTTGTAGCTATTCTTTTGTGATATTGTGAATCTTGTTGGACCACTATTCTAATATACACTTTTATGTGTAATATTCATATCGATTTCCGCCTTTGTGATATGAATTATCTGTGACTGATTTATGCAATGCTTATTTCTATATTTGTTTCCGAAGATATTATAGCCACTGTGTAGTAGCTTTGAGTTTGTATCGGTATGTCGGATTTCCTCTCGAAATGAATTGCATGTTATTCTATCTGACATATCGGTGCTCGCACAAAGCAATTACACGGATGGTCGCTCCTCAACAGCCTTATTCTCCGTGCTAGTTGACGGCATTACACCGTAATGTCCTTGGTTAGCGTGGGTATATAGGTGGGGCGTCACAATTAAAATTAGTTTTTATAAAAACTAATATTTTGATATGATGCAACGGTTTTTCTAATTATTATATATACTAAGATAGTTGGTTGTTGATTATTTGAATTAAGTGTAATAATAAGAATTAAATGGTAGTAAAAATGCAACCCAATAAGAATCGGATAATCTAAACTATACAAATAAGATAAGCCAAAAATGGATTCAAACTGAAATTAAATCTTGAAATATGTAGAAGTGTTTTCAGAATGAGATAACAATGAATTGATTTCCAGATATGATAATCTTGGTTATTATTATAAAATGGTTGTTGTGTCTAATAATGGGATGTTTGTTCCTAATAATAAATGATGATAAAGCAAAATGGAAAGTTTTAAGGAAGTAACAATTTAGTTAAATATGACTTGTAAATTGAAGGGATTTAAATCGTGAAGTTTTAAATCTAAATTCAGAAAATTCAAATTGTTTTAAAGTATTAAAAGTTATAATAAATAGTATTTTTAAATGTAGAAATCTTATCTTAAAACAAGAGTTGTTTTAATTTTTTTAAAGGAAATTGTTTTGAAATTAAAAACCGAGAAATTGTTTAAAATTTAAAATATGACTTGGTGTACAAATGAAATATATATGTATATATAAATAGATATACATAACATCAAGATCATTTGAAAAAAGACTCTATGTGTTGAGCTTTGAATTTTCCCTGAAACGTAATTTAAAACCTTAAGACAAATAAGTTTTGGAACTTATAAGTAGGAAAGGATATTGATAAGAAGTTTAAAATTTTGAAATGAAGAATTTAAATTTAGTAAGATTGACTGGATTAAATGAATTGAATTTAAATTAGAGAAGTTAAATGGTTGGTTTGAATGGGAGTTATGTGTGATCTCAAAGCAAGTTTGAATTCAGGAAATTGGTAATGGATGCTATTGATGAATGTTTTAAATAATTTGGATGTTTATTTACTTTGACTCAACATGATATCATCCTGTTGTTATTAATAATTCCTGAAACTGAGAATTAGATTATTTTAATTGAATTAAGAAGTAAAATGAGATTATATATATATATATATATATATATATCCATTGCTTAAATTAAATGGAAATAAAAGTATAATTTGAAATTATTCGCATGATTTTGGTTTTTAGAAATGAAATTATAATTATGGAATGGAATCATTTTGAACTTAAGATTCAAATGTTAAAAATGAACTTGTAAATCAAAATTGTTTAAGAATCGGTTTCAAAGTCTGAAGTTAAAATTGGGTAATAAATTGGATTCTAAAGATTAAATTGTTTTTGAACTCTTATTTGAACTTTGAAATAAGTTAAGTAAAGGTAATTTAAAATGTAATTTTGAAATTTGGACTCAAAATTAAATTGTTTAAAAATTTAGGATGTTAATAAGCAAAGTTTAATTTGATTTAAGGGATTAAAGCAACATTTAAAATTTAACTCGAATTTATATAATTCAAAATGATTTAAAGTTGAGATTGAAATTGAGATTAGTTTAAATTGAATTTGATTTGAATTAATTGGAAGTGAGATTGAATTGAATAAGTTTGAAGTCAAATGGAAGTTGATTTGAGTTTGGGAAAGGAATTGAAGTTAATTCAAATTAAATTGAAATTGAATCAATTTAGATAAAGAAGTAATTGAAAATTTATTGGAAATGGTGTTTGGGAAATTGAACAGTTTGACTCTGAAACTATTTTCAAATAGATTGTTTTAATATAAACCGTTTTAAATCTATTTTCCTAGCTATTTACTATACAACTATTCTTTTCAAAAACCCAAACTATTTTATACTTATTTTAAAACTATTTTGAAACTAATTACTATTTTCAACAATTTTACATCTGTTTACAAATTAATTTCTATTTTACAACTATTTTGCAAATATCTAACTATTCTACAACTATTTAATTATTTTACAACTATTTTATAATTACTTAAATATTTTTCAGCTATTTTACAACTAATAACTATTTTACAACTACTTATCTATTTTAAAAAAATTCAAGCTATTTTCTAAATTCAAGTTGGTTAGAGTGCAAACTGTTTATAATTGAAGTGCTAACCTAAATAGAAATGGAAGCAATTGTGAACAAGTGAATAAAAATCAAAATGAATGTGTAGTAGAAAATTTGATTTAGCTGATAATCAATGAAGGTAAATACATAGGATGTATATATTTTATTCTGATTTGATCCAGATTCGAGCACAGAGTTTTAAGATAGTATATCGGTCCGAGTTGGGATTTTTCGCTCGATTTTCGACGGTGAACCCTGGATATGGATTTTTGATTGGTTTTGGAGATTCTCTATCATAGTAATGGCTATGCAAGGAGAATGACGGTTTCTGATCAAGAAACCAAATCCGAGTCCGCATTAGGAAGTCGGGTGGGCGATACTAGTTCGAAAGTGAAATTGTGTGATCGAGTGAGCGTTCAGATTATAAATTGCGTACGGATGGTATATGTACATCGTACGTGCTTAAATGAAATAGATATTTTGAAAAGAATGTATAAATGATTTTTTGAAAGGAAAAGTATATTATGAGTAATATATATGAATAAAAGTGGAAGTGGATATTTCTATCATTAAAATTCACTTTTTGAAAGTAAGAAATATGGTAAATAACTTTATAAAGGAAACCAAATTTGAACATTTAATTTGGCATAAATAAAGCTATATTTTTTGTCATACGATAAACTTCCCCTTATTGAATCTATAGCCAGCAGAAAAGATTTTTATTTAGAGTATAAAAAGGAAATTTTTGTAAGCATGAAGTGATCCAAAGATTTTTCAAGGATATATATATATATATATATATATATATAAATATAAATGGTTTTATGAGAATGATTTTGGAAATAAGGTTTTTGGAACCCATGGATTTTGAAAGGCTTTTGATTTTTGGGAAAATTAATTATGAGAGTTTGGAATGCCAAGTTTGGAACTATCGATTTGAGATATCGATTTTGTATAAATGAGATTTTTATGTGAATCATAACGGGTATGATTTGAAGATATTATATGTAAAATATTTTGAGATTGGCTCTGGGGAAATAGGCGCTCCCATGAAATGAACTTCATAGGAGATCCACGGGATAGTTCTGCCTTGAGGATTGTGTGTGGGTAGCGAAAGTTGAGGGCGTTGAGGCCTACACAGACATTTGGGTTATGCTGTGACGACAGTGTAACTCGATGTCACTGCAATCTACTGCATACCATAGCGGAAGTCATGTGGCAGTGAGTGCCAACGATCTACGTTTGATTTTTCCGTAATGGCGGCGTACCATTGGTAGACTGTAATCTACGAAGACATAGCGAAAGTCGCGTGGCAGTGAGTGCCTAAGGCTACATTAGGACTCGACTGATGTAGTCTGCGATCTATGTAGGAGTGGTGAAGTTTCATTTGGCAGTGAAATTCGAGGGCTCTGATGCCTACAATTACATGGGTATTTTCTATGATGGCGATGTAAAACATGGAGTAGCTGCGATATGTGACAGGTTCCATGGCGTAATCGAGGGGCACAGAGTGCCTACAATTATCTATGGTTTTGTCGGAATGGCGAAGTAATCATCGGGTAAACTGCGACCATGGAGGGGGTGATGATTTCCAGAGCGTTATCACCAAAAATGTTATATTATCAAAAATTGTTTTCTATATTTTCAAAAAAAAATTCTAAGTATTTTCACTAGGTGTTGAAAATGGGTTTACCAAGTACTTATAGATTTTCAGTCCTACGCCTAATCAACGTACGACCGAAATTCTGTAAGAACGAGGATGGACTTGTTGAGACATCAAGTTATAAAAAGTATTTTTATAAAACTATTCTGGTAATATTATATAGATTTTAAAGTGTTAAAAAATTCTTAATAAGAGAGTTTATAGTTGAAAATGATCAAAGAGTAATTTAACTGATAATTAGCATTTTAATAAATTCTGGCTTCGTTCCTTTTCGAGCACGAAAAGATTCAAAGGGGGAAAGAATGTGATAACCTAGATTTTTGGACATCTGATAATTGGAGATTTAACTGGATTTTACATTTGAGATACTAATTTATTTAGTTAAATAAATAAAATCCAAACAACTAAAAATATCTGGATGTATATAAATGAATTTGAAACCATAATAAGTGTTGATTATAAAATGATAAACCTATATGAAATTAATGAATTTATATAAATAGATATACGCAAAACTTTATAATAATGGAAATTATAAGTATATACATATCTTATATATAAAGCAAATACATCCCTAGCGAAGCCTTTTTCGGATTGACGAAACTGCCCTTGATTTAATGAGAAGGAAGTAAAAATGTAGCACATAGTCACTGGGTACGGTGTATCTTCCTGACCCATGCTCGCTAATAATCGCAATACCAATTTATTCTTAATTGTTTCACCACTCCCTGACCATCGTTTTTCTTTTGATTCCATGGCAATTACAACAAAATGAGGGTATTATTGTCTTTCTCATGTCCACCATAATCCCAATTCGGTTGCCACGATCCATTTCATCACCACCTCGCAGAGGAAACCATTTCTTCCTCACGAATCTTGAAAACCGAAAGAAAAAATTTGTTCAACTTTAAATCAGCTTACATTTTTAGAGAGTGATAAATCAGTGAATTTCCTAGGATGGTCACAACTTCAAAATCTATTTTGAGAATGGTAGCTTGGAGATGTCTGATTGATTTATAGCAGAAAAGGATTTGTCTAAATCTTTCGGTAATGCGATTGACTTTCTATGGTCTATTCTTAAAACATCGATCAGAAAGTTATACTTTTTACCTATTTTAATTTACGATTTTTTTTCTAAATGTTAACCTCGGTATGAACACCGAACATGAAACAGTGAAAGAAATGGCGGTGCGGCCAGTGTTGATTTGATGTAATCACGTGCGGTACTCATAAATTAAAGTCGGATCTGCGAAAAGCTTAATAAATGAATTCTAAGGTCGGTAAAGATGTTACCTTTATCATATTCTTAGTTTTGGGAATGTAATTTTATACCTTCAAAGTTAATTTGTGATATTAGTTTGTTTCAGGGTGCAAATTCACCAGTATCTTTCTGGAAAATTTGAACTTGAATTGATAAAAAGTGAAGAAGAAAGGCAAATTCTTTTGATTGTGATGAGATGCTTTGGACCAAGGTAGCGAATTATTATGAAAGGAGGGGTTGTTTCAGAAGGCGAGATGTGCTGAAAGAGGTATTATCGTTTGTTATGGACTGTGTGCGTAAACTCAACTTTTCCTTTCACTCTTTGCTTGCTACCAATTTGCAGATCAAATCAATCTTTCTCTTTCATTGTCTCCTTCAATATACACTATGAGTAAACGCAAATTTTCATATTACTTCTACATTGCTAATAGTAATTAGTTATAGAATTGAGCCTACAGTATTTCTTAGTTTTCATTTACTCTCAGGCTTTCTCAAGCAAAGTTCAGGTTGTTGTCTTTGAATCAAAATGACAGTTTATATTAGAATACCTTAAGTAGTTTTCAAATGAAACCGCCTTCATGTGTTGCGTTTTCTAAATAGCACACAATTAAAAACTCATAAAAAACCTACATGAAGAAGCTGTAATGATCAGCATACACAATATTAAGATAATAACACCATCATAAGTTTCATATTTATAGATAATGGTGTTGTATATGAACGACAATATAAAAAATCATGTTTACTTAGTTACCGTAAGAATTCTTTTCAATTGCTTAACAAAATATGTGCAAAGAGTTACCAACTTCATCCTCATGTCACTACCCCCAACTCCATTTCTTAACATAGCGATTTTAAACGGTAATGGTGGTTGGATATTTTTGGTTCACAAACTAAACAGAGGTATTTGACTGACTTTCTCCTACGTTTATTCGCTATCTCTGATGTCAACTGTTTATACTTGATTTTTTTAGTCGTTTTAGTTTTGGTAGGTAAATGCTAAATTGATCGACTTTCTCTATTTTTTTTCCTTTTGTCCCAATTGAAAACAATCAATAACAATTACAGTTTTACAGCCAAGATTAATCAAAAAAGGCCATTTGTATGTAGTTAGTCGTATAGAGTGTAAGAAAGTCACCGGTGATATTAAGCGAAGTTGTAATTCAGCAGGTACAATTTCATTTATCAACTCATACTATTTTAGTATCGATTTTAAACTACGTGGATAGTTGGCCTTATTTAAAAATGTAAACTATATCATTGTAGTTTAATGCAGTCACTAGACATTTACTCATCATTTTTTTAATAGATCGGTTATTAGTTCTTTTAGCCTTATTCCCCTCAGTTTTGTTGCAATTGAACTTTTTTTTCTTCTACTAGCTTTGTAGCTGTTATTCACCATTTGTTTTAGATGAGGTGCAAAATTGATTGTGCATACATGCTCTTACAAAATAGGAGTTTACTAAATACAACTGGATACCACCCATAAGACTTTGAGTGATGGTTTGATGTGTAGATTTTAGTCGTTTTACTTGATAATTGTGTTTGTGGTGAGAGTGGATGAATGCAATTTGTTTCCTGATAACCTGTTTATTCATTATTTGGTAATTGAAATGCTTTAGAGTTGCCCTTTGTCAACTGTTAATGGGTTATGTTAAATATAATTAAATCACCTATTTTACAGTGTTTTCATGTCTATGTTATCCGTGATATTCTACCATGATGTTCATACTACCTAATACAACAATCAATTACAAACTATATTACTTCCATTTCATTTTAGTTTCGTATCAACTGTCATGTAATTATCCGATAAATATGCTATTTCATGGTAGTGGTGCAGATGTTTTAATTTTTTATCTTGCTTTTTTTTCTAGCTTTTTAACTTTGATTTACATTAACGAATATATTTTCCCTTATTTGTTTAGCAAATTAGATCAATTTTTAAGGCAAAAAGGCATATATTTATGTATGTGTATATTAATGCACATACACACATTTTCCTATGAATATGTGCAGTTAAATGACATTTTTCTACTAAGTTATATTCTATTTCAAATCATCATCTATTTTTATTGCTCTCTACTAAGTTATACTCTACATGTAGGCAGTGAGGATTAGGTTTACGCACACTGAAATGAAAGCATGAGAATCTAATTGCCATGATGAAGCAATAGCTGAAGGACATCACTATTGCATGTATCAATGTGTATACATGTTAAACTCAGAAGCAGCATACTATTTGGCCAGAAGTTGCATGAAAACTGAGGCAGTACCAAAAGCAGAAATGAAGTAAAGTGCAGTAAACTGCATTTGAATACCAACTTTATGGAGTAGAGGAAACAATTTGTAGCATAAATATGAAGTTTAATTTCTAAGACTGTGGCCATAAGGAAAGAGGCGGAACATAGATAATATGGGTAGTGATTGGATCGACATAATGTGTACTTTGTGAATGTTTGTAGAATAAAGCTGCGGATAGCATGGTTACCGATAATGGTTAAGCAAAAATATGGAAGTGACGAAAATGTGTGTAGTGTGTGAATGGAAAAAGATTTACAGATATGCTTATTAATACACTACTATAAGGTTAGGAATGTGCGCCAATCAACATTATAGCTATGAAAACATGCAATCCTCCTAAAATGTTGCAGAGAGGTAAGAGGTGTGCTAACTCAGAAGACATGCAAATGAAAGCACATTGAAACTGTGAAGTAGTTGGTACCGAAGGATCTATCAAGGGATTCAGAGTAGCAATTTGTACTTCCCATGAATGTCACTGTACAGAACAGTAATATAAACTTAACTATACTGATGGTAAATGAAAACTGATTTATTTGTAATAATCCCACATTGCCGGTATGAAATAATATTGTAACTATTTAACACTATTAGTGTTTCGACAAACGATTGATTTGTGAATGTATATATATAAAATCAAAAAAAGCTTACAAATGGTGGCTTTCAATGCCAGTTTTACCTATGCACTCTTATTTGTTTATATTGAATTGGATTTTAACTCATTATATTACAGTGAATTGGATTTGACATTTTAGCAACTACTTGACTATGTAATCAACAATATAATCACTATCTAAAGGTAAGCTTAATACAACTTAAGTCTATTGATTCAAATTTGTGAAAGTACATTAATAGTTACTTTCATAATCAAGTGATGTGTTGGGGGCAAGAACCTAACCAAAATGTTCAATAAATGGTTCATTAGTTTGTTTATTTTTTAGCTTTTAGTTGCACTTTTAACATTTACATAAAGAAGTTAGTCATAAGACTTACGACCAAAATAAAATATTTTTATTTTTACTGATAACATAGTGAATAGTTTAGAAATAAAATAGTATCGAATATTATAAAATTATAGTTTCCCACAAGCGACGACGTTTAGTAAAGGTTGTAGAGCAATTATATGGATATGTATTTTTGAATTAATGAAAGTTTGTTAAGTTTTTTTTATTTGTAGGCTATAATTTATATGATGTATATGAACAGTATAACACTCCTGTTAGAACATAGCATTTATAGTTGCCACATTGTTATATCTTTATATATGTAAGTTCAAAACTTAACATAACAGCGCACCAATATCCACTTCTTGGACAACCCCATTCTGCAGCATGTCACTGATATGATTTTTATGGTAACTTTCTAATAGATAGACTCTTAAAGCCGCTATGTACATGTCGTGGCTATGACTCCGTTATGCATTTAGCTTTTTCTAAGCCACTATCACTTTTTTTGCACAAAACTACGTTGGTGACACAAGGAGGTCGGAGCGATACATGGACCTGCTAATATTTTTGTTTATTATGTCTCCGGGGTGAGCTTTTGACTATGTTAACATGTTTGAATTTCTGTAGAAAGGTGGTAAGATAGATAAATAGATCCTTTTGTATGACTAGATATTCCTTTTTCTATGTTTAGGCTGATGGGAAACATGCTGGACATGGATGGTGGGAACGTATGGAGATCTTGCACTAGGTTGGCTATGGAATACTGGATTCCATCTGTACCAAATTCATCCACTTGCTCTTAATTATAACTCAAAATTTTTATTCTGAATTTTACGTATGTATGACACAGTTTATGTGCAGCGAAATGAAAATTTTATAGAGATTCATATGGCTTGCAAAATAATTCCTTTCCACCAACACAAGAAATGCTTCACTCAAATAGAAAAATGGTAAACAATGCCATATCATGTTATATATATTTAAATAAGTACATACTTCTATATTCGGTGACTAGGGTTTAAACTAAACTAAATTTGCAAAAACCAACATTTATTCATACACATCATTTTGATTAATTTTCCTATAACATGTACGGTACTCAATTATATATATAATAACAGCAAAAGCTACATGAAGCATCATTTTCTTTGCAATTATGCTATTTATATATCCATTAATCCGACTTTTATATTGGAATAAAATACCTAACACCCATAACTTACGTACACTAACAATATGGTTTCACCTAGGATGCAATGACCAAAACTAATACAACAACTAACAGTTTAAAACTCATTTCCAGCTTTGTCAAAATTATCAATGTGCACGCCCATTGGGCGTGCATGCATACTTGTATAGATTTATAAGTGTGTATATGTGTGTGTGTGTGTGTATGCCATGAGGAGTTGAATATATGAATGTTTGTAAAAGTGTGGATATATATAATATCAAAATTTACATGAGATGTTTCTAATTATAATATATGTGTGTGCATATATTATTGTGATGTGAAAGCTATAGTTTGGATTTGATATATTCTCAAAGAGACATTAAATTATAAACTATATATTTTTCAAACACTTAAGATATAATATTTAAAAAATTTAATAAATTTTAATAAAAAGGTTTAAATATACTTTCTTTTTAAAACATACATATACTGAATGTGGTTTATACATAAATTTATAATAAAACATTACACATAAAAATAAATACAAAGACATGTAGTAATAATAAAAAACATATTTCCTAATTTATAAACATAAGTAATTAATAGAATAAGAGTTTAAACACTTGTAAGATAATAATACATACATTTAACATTTGTAAAATAATGAATTCATGCAAAATACATGTGTAAGCTTAGGATATTGCAATTAAACAAGTGGCAAGCAATTTTATTTTAAAATTTTAATTATATTAGTAACTGTTTAGAGAAAAACCAGGCTATACATAATTTCTCAAACCCTTTCTTTCTTCTTCAACATAAAAATTATGCTAAAAAGAAAATCAAAACTACAACACTTTAAAACTTCAGTTTTCAACTTGAGAAGATTCAAGATCAACTTCAACTATTTTCAAATCTACAAGCTGACCAAATAAAAAGATGACTTAATTTAAAGATCAGCTTTAGATCATTTCAAATTCAGCAGTTCCAGTCAAGCATAGAAACTGTTCTCTGTTTTTCATAAAACTGTGAGTACACTTCATCTTTTAAAGCTTAATCTTCTTTATATTCTGTTGCATATGATAAATCATAGTAGTAATGATTGTGAAAATGTTTTGCATGGATTTATAAATGTGTTATGACTGATATATATTCATCTGCATGTCTGTGTTTAGTTGTATGTACTTCTGCTTTGTTTCAACGGACCAAAACTCACTCAAAATTTAATTCCCTTTCATATAAACAATTATAGGCTATGATGTTTAAAGATAATATGTTCGAAGTAACTAAATTCTACTTTTAGAAAATGTTTTTAAGTGTAGATAGCAAGTAGTTTTACTGGGGGAAAGAAATTACAGTGAAAATCAAAGCAAGGCAAAAAATAAATTGTTTAAATCTGGGGTTTTACTTATATCATCGGACTTGATTTTGGAAACTATGATTTTTAATGCTAATTTCAAGATTTTTAAGTTTGAAATAGGGGAGATTTTGCAAGTTGATCGTGATTTGATATTTCGTTGATTTCCGGTGATCTAGTCATGTTTGGGAATCGGTGCTTCAATCGATGGTAGCCGGTTGATCGGGTAGCTTAGGAAAAATGGTGGCATGATTTGTAGGCCATCGTGGCGACGAGGCGAGGCCATAGTAGGGTTTGGGGTTGGTTTAGGTCGTCGATGTTTGTATGGCTAGTGCGACAACGAGGCAGCGTCGAGTTGGGCTAGGGTAGGGGAAATGGAAGAGGAAGGACTGGAGCATCTCCAGGCATGGCGACGAGGTTACCGGTGGGTCAACGGAGTCGGCACGAGGTGTTGTGGGTGATGTCTGTTTTTTGGGTTTGGATAGGTTAGCTTGATTTTGATTTTAGGTACGGCGAGGGGTTCTGGGTTGCTAGGAGGGTCGGGGAAATCGGCGGTCTTGGCGATATCGTTCAAGTTGGTCGATGCTGCTTCGCCGCCGTGTGCACGTGCACAGTGCACTAGAGTATCGATGGGTTTTGGTTGTTTCCGTAGGACCAGAGAAGTAGGAAAGAAGGGAGAAGAAGGAGAGAGGATTGGGGTTTTTCTCGGGTTGTTGTTCATGTGTTTTTTTATTGGCCCGGGGTCGCGCTCGAGAAGTTGAGGGGTGGTCTCGAGTGTTGGATCGAGTAGTTTTATTCTTGGCTCGGGTTTCTCTGTTATTTAACCTGGTTTCAAAATTAAAAAGAAAACGAAAATTTAAAGTTTCAAGCCAGGTATTGACAATTTTTAACCTAGTTTCTAGTAATAATTTGTAAGGTTTAAAAACATAAGCAATTTAATTAACAAGTTTTAAGGGTATAAGTTAGTAACAAGTTTCAAAAAATATATTTAAATAAGTTTTCAAAGAAAGTGTTTATCAAGTTTTTCAGAAACAAATTTTATATAAAGTCAAATGTTTTGAAATTTAACTTGTTTTGATTTGAATAATTTTATATTAGGTTATCTCTAAGTGTTACAAATGTAATTAATTAAGGATAGTTAATTAAAGTGATTAATTAAGGGTAATTACTTAAGGTAATTAATTAGAGGATCATTAATTAATGTCAGTAATTAAAAATTAATTATTTAATGTGAATGATTATACGATTAAAGAATTTATTTCAATAATTAATCAAAGGGTTAATTAATAATAATTAAGCAGGATTTAAAGATAATTAATTTACTTTGTGATTATTAAATTAGCTAAAAATGGACTAATTAATCTTGCTTATGAATGATAAACCGGAATTGAATGCCTTGGTTTATTTGATATCTCTGTTATGTAATTTATGATGGACTGTGATATGATATGTTTGGGTTGAACTATGCTAATGTGGGTACTCTATCGATGATAAATTATTGGGTAAATGTGACGGCCTTTGTTTTAAATTAATTGTTTTCACTTAAAAAAATTAAATTAAAGATGACATTGGATTTGAAGAGACCGGGGTCGGGTATCAGCAAATACCTAAACCACTTCGATTTTTGGTCTACAATAATTCTCTATATATCCGAGTTTAGAATCAAATAGGCTGGATGAAAATAAATTATGTAACTGGACCATTTGAACTAACTTATGTACTTAAATATTGATTTGTGAAATAAGTGGTTGACTATAACAAGTTAAGAACTCATAATGATGTGCGAGCTACCCTCGTTTTCAATGAAATTTATTACTTAGTACTTCAATTATATGGATTTACTCATGCTATTTTCCAGCTTGACCTGGTGTTACTTTATTGTAATGCTCGGGTCAGACCGAGTATTACAACTTTTCAGGTTAGGACTTTTTAGAGCTCAGGAGGCAAGCTGGATGGCAGAGACGCATGGAGAATATTCCGCTGTGTGTTTGAGATTCGCATTGATTATTCTAGGGCAAGTTGTTACAACTATCCAGTTTTGATGAACTTTGATGTATTTTATGTAAATTGACAGATATAGCTTTTCTTTATATAAATGCTATTATTTGATAATATTTTGATCCGCTGCGAAAGTGAGATTCTGTATTTTGTTTTCTGTTTCTTCTCCTACCCATTTTCTTCTTTACCCTAACCATCTGGAATTTCCAGCTTTTGGTTGTTCGGCACTTCTATAGTGAACGTATTAGTGTCGAACTTTCGGGGTCGAAAATTTTGGGTCGTCAAAATATTATATATTAATTAAATCAAACTTTATTATTAAATTTATTTTACATTAAAAATAATTTATACATATCTTAAAATAGTAAAATTATAATTAAATTCTTAAAATTTATAATTCCAAAACTAACTTATAATTTTAAAATTTTCAAAACATATAATTTTTAAAACAAGAATTTAAACATATATAAAATAACATTTATATATTTAAAATCAGTATCTATATATAAACCATATATATTTCCGTTAAACCTTGGAAATCATTTCAAAATATGTATATAGACCAACGGTGTATGTATATAATTTTCTATCCTATATTTAAGTGATACAGATATTTATCATTTCAATCCATAACTTAAATATATATAAGTATATATCTTTTCAACCCGCAATCCTAAATTCAATGTAAATAAAAGTCGCTTGGATTTAGCATTTCAACCAATAACAATTTTCTCCTATTCTACAAGATCGTTCGGGTACGTATTATTTCAACCCTTAGGAAATTCTATACTAACAAGGAACTTGCAGAGTGATAACATATACGATAATAATATAACATTCATATATCATCAATATAAATAACAGACAATGGTGTCAGATGTCACAGGTGAACAGATACAAATAAAGGCATATATATAGTAATATGAATAACTAACAACGCATATTTCTGTTGGGTCATAGATTTTGGTTGCTGACATGAAACAACAACTCATGAATCTACGACTATGATTACGACAACATCCGGACTCAATGACTCAAAGTATGATTCATATAGTTTTATATTTTTTAAGAAGAGTCATCAAATATGTATATGAAGTCTAGTTTAGTGCTTTGTTAAAATCTCTCCTCAAGAATCATCATTCACATTCAAATAAACTTGCATGCATATTATAAAATCAAGTTTTCAAAAAATGCATGGAGCGGGGTTTGAACCCTGGTCACTAATTTAGAAGGAAAGTGCTCTAACCAAATGAGCTATGGTGATTTTTGATTATCAATACAATTCAGTCAATTGAACAAGTTATTCAGTCGACTGAATATCTATAAACAGCCTACTAAACTTGTGTAAACTGTGCATATTATACAGATTTTACCAGGTCAGTCGACTGACCCAGAGGCTCAGTCGACTGACCTAGAAAACTCTGTGCAACATGCACAGGTGCACAGAAATATGTTTTTAAATTTTAAATTAGTTTGAATATTCATTCGACTGACCCTAAAGCCCAGTAGACTGAATTTCTATAACAGCCATATTCTTGAAAGGGCACGACTTTTGTGAATAGTTGCAAACCTTTAACGAAAAGATTCAGATGCAACACTTCGATCGAACCTCTTCACCAACAGTCATAGCTTTCTAACTATTATAAATACAAACTCCAAACTCATTTCAACTCACTGAATTACAATCGATTTCTCTTATTCTCTGATCTAACTTTCTGAAATCTATTTGCTATCATACTCTCAATTATTCTACATAAAAGCAATACTATACCTTTCTATTCTTCATATACCTCAAATACAAACATTTATACTCGAGGAGAAGACTATAGGAAGGGTGTAATACAAGTGACAAATCCATGTTATCAGAACACATAAGTCAAAACTATTTTCTGTAATTGTTGAAGTCATGTTCTGCTGCTCAGGCAAGTGAGTCCTCTTCGGCTGTTGAGGCGAAATCCTGTTCTGCTACTCAGGTCCCCGTTCGGCTGCTCAGGGGTGTATAAACCTGTTCATCCGGGTTAAGTGAGGGTTGTTGGTTTAGTGAAATTCCAGAAGGAGTCTGGGACTGGACGGTGCTCCGAACCAGTATAAAAATCTCTGGTGTCATTTTACTATACTGCGTTTTATTTCGCACTATTTACATTATGATTATCATCATTATACTCTGTATTATCATATATCCATATTACACGATCCACACTGCACTTTCGTTTGTTATCAGAGCAAGGTCGTCATATAACTGTAACACAGTTATCTGATAATCTAAAACCCTGGAATTCTATTAATCGTCACAACATCATAGAATAATGACTAGAAAACGATCCAGTCAAAATACAACAGGCAAAATCCCTGTCAAAGCCATCAGTGAGGACTACAAAGAGGTACTTTTTGATTTACAAATTTCAGGAAAAGATAATAATGAATTATTTAGTATAAGCAATAAGATTTCAAAGCTTAATTTTATTATTTTAGAAAAGATGAAATCTGTTGAACTTGAAAATAAGAAATTGAAAAATGAGAAGTTAGATTTAGAAAATCAACTTTGTGTTTTAAAGAACAATTTTGAGGCTCTTAAAGATTTTTTAGATGAACAAAACACCATATTTGAAAAAAAAAGAAAAATTTTCAAAAGAAATTTTTGATTTGAAAAGACAAAATGATTTATTAAAATCCTCTTTCGATAATTCAGAATCTCAAAATTTTCTTCTCATAAATGAGAACTGTGCATTAAAAAATGAGAATTCTGAATTAAACAAGCAGATTGATATTTTGAAAAACAGTAATATTTCTTTTAAAAATAATAATTGTGACTTTAAAGCTAAATTTGATAAACTTAACACTGAAGTCACAAAATTTATTAAAGGTCAAAACGATTTAAACATGATTTTATCTAGTTCTAGACCTTTACATGATAAAAGTGTTTTAGAATATAATAAAACAGATCGTACAAATAGCGTACTTTCATTTGCTGATCGTAGAAATAGCACTAGATATGCTTTCATGTATAGTAAAAATATTAGTGCTACTACTAAATTTCGAGTAAAATCGAAATCCAATTGTTATAGTAATTTAAATACTACTATGACCAATAATGTTTCTTATTCCTTTAGAAGTACAATGTCATTGACGGGAAATATGAATAAAAATTATCTAAGTATTTGGGTCCCTGTTAATTGGAAAAATAGAGAAAAATACATTGATGACTATTTTGATATGGTAGCTAATAATGAAAATTATATTTATAAAGGTTCAACCACACCCAAATGGGTATGGTTTCCTAAAAATTAGGAAATTATAACAACCTTGTGTATCGCATGCTTTAAATGTTAAATTTTTTTTTGTGATACCTTACATTATAAGTAGTAGTTGTTTTGTTTTATGTTAAACACTTATATAGAATATAATTTATGTCATCATATAAACTCTCCTTTTTGTCGATGACAAAGGGGGAGAAAGATATTGCTCTAACGCTATTTGCAAGAATAAAGGATGCAAGCACAGATTAAGGGGGAGAAAAGATTAATTATTTACAGGAATATATAGCATAGATTCAGGGGGAGAAATAAGTCAATAAAGCTTGTCGAAGATTCGTCCGTAACAAATGGAGTTGTCATCATCAAAAAGGAGGAGAATGTTGGATCATAGGTTTTGATTGCTGACATGAAACAATAATTCACGAATCTACGACTACGACAGCATCCGGACTCAACGACTCAAAGTATGATTCATATAGTTTTATATTTTTAAAAAGAGTCATCAAATATGCATATAAAGTCTAGTTTAGTGCTTTGTTAAAATCTCTCCTCAAGAATCATCATTCACATTCAAATAAACTTGTACGCATATTTTAAAATCAAGTTTTCAAAAAATGCATGAAGCAGGGCTAGAACCCGGGTCACTAGTTTAGAAGGCAAATGCTCTAACAAAATGAGCTATGGTGATTTTTGATTATCAACAGGATTCAGTCGACTGAACAAGTTATTCAGTCGACTGAATATCTATAAACAGCCTACTAAACTTGTGTAAACTGTGCATATTACACATATTTTACCAGGTCAGTCGACTGATTCAGAAAACTCTGTGCAACATGCACAGGCACACACAAATATGTTTTTACATTTTAAATTAGTTTGAATATTCAGTCGACTGACCCTGAAGCCCAGTCGAATGAATTTCTATAACAGCCATATTTTTGAAAGGACACGACTTTTGTGAAGAGTTGCAATCCTTTAACGAAAAGATTCGGATACAGTACTTCAATCGAACCTCTTCACCAACAGTCGTAGCTTTCTAACTATTATAAATACAAACTCCAAGCTCATTTCAACTCACTGAATTACAATCGATTTCTCTTATTCTCTGATCTAACTTTTTGAAATCTATTTTCAATCATACTCTCAATTATTCTGCATAGAAGCAATACTTTACCTTTCTATTCTTCATATACTTCAAATACAAACATTTATACTCGTGGAGAAGATTATACGAAGGGTGTACTACAAGTGACTAATCCGTGTTATCAGAACACATAAGTCAAAACTATTTTCTATAATTGTTGAAGTCCTGTTTTGCTGCTCAGGCAAGTGAAGTCTTCTTCGGCTGTTCAGGCAAAATCCTGTTCTACTGCTCAGGTCCCCGTTCGGCTGATTAGGGGTGTATAAACCTGTTCCTTTGGGTTAAGTGAGGGTTGTTGTTTTAGTGAAATACTAGAAGGAGTCTGGGACTGGACGTAGGATGGTGCTCCGAACCAGTATAAAAATCTCTGGTGTCATTTTACTATACTGCGTTTTATTTCGCACTATTTACAGTATTATTATCATCATTATACTCTGTATTATTATATATCCATATTACATGATCCACACTGCGCTTTCAATTTCAATTGTTGTTTCAATTGAAATCAAATTTAATAAATATAAAAACGTTAATCGTGAGTGATCGCTCACCTTTCGAGGTTAGAGATGAACTAGAATGAGATGAGTTATGAATCCAAGCACGAATTCCAAAGCAAAACAAGATTGAACGTGAATTGTACGAACAAGGCTGATAATTAAGAATTGTTGAACTAAATCAGAATCAGTTTGATATATACAGAAATATATACATTATTTGTTAAAAATCAATATCCATTTAAAGCATAATAAAACAAAATATATTATATTTTAAAGCCTCATATATTCGAAGTCGAAGTATATATAAAATCAATAATAAAATAAAAATGCAAACCATTAAATATATATGCATAACTAAACTCATAAATATATATATAATCAGAGAACTAAATATGCAGACAACTATATATGCTAGCCATTCAAATTATTGTATATGCAGACCATAACTCATATATGCAAACTGAATTTTATATTCATATGCAATTATACGCAACATATGTATAACTATATATATAGCATTTACAAATAATATATAATACTATAACACTGTTATATAATATATATGCTAACATACATGCTTATTCAAAGGAACAGACTTATATATATTATATTCAAATTCATGTTGACAATATACAAATGTACAATGCCCCAGCATATAACAGTTATTACCACATATTTAAATTTAGAAAAGGTTATGAACAAATTCAAACAATATTTCCAAACCGGTATACCAAATCACTTATACAATTAAAACCATCACTTGTATATTTCTGTAAAACTGATGAGAACTTGTATATGCAAAAAACATATTATAAAATTCATATATGCTGACATACGAAATCTATATATACAAATATCATACATACAACTTCATATGCTGAGATATACTATATATATATATCTGAAATTAAGTATACTTATGTAAGCTAATAATATATATAAAATTCTAGAAATATATTATTTTGTTAACAAATTTGCCGACCAAAACCAAAATAAAATAAACTTTTATAACTATATATACTTTAAAATATATAAAATGTATAAACTAAAATCAATAGCTTGATATATATATGAACTATACAACTTAAGTAACTGACAGAGGATAACTAAAGTAAGCTAATACGTATAAAATCTATATACTCTAACATATATAACTCTCAAATAAAAAGTTTATATACCAACTATAATATATATAAACTTTTATGTATAAAAGAACATTCAAATATATACCCCACAAGAATGGATGCTCGGCCGATCATAGGAGGAGGGGTTGCTGCATGGGTTGCCAATGTGGGTTGCGTGGCTTCTTTTTACGGCATTAGATGTTGACATGGCGAATGAAAGAAGAGAACGGCCGCACAGTGGTGGCCTCGGCAGTGGGTGGAGGATGCAGCCATGGATGGGGAGGAAGTTGCGTGCTCGAATTGCTCGAGTGGGTGGAAGATAGAAGGCATGGGTTAGTTGTGTGTGTAGTGAGAAGGAGAGGATACGACTGAGAAAATGGAAGGATTGCGGGTGGAGATATGATCTGGCAAATGGTTGGATAATATACGAGTCGCATATTTATGTTTCTTTTGAAATGAAAAAGCCGAACAAATCAATATTAAAATTTCAATGAACGAAAACAGTGAAGTTAAAAAGTCCAACAATAAATTTTCTAGAAATACTAATAGTTACAGACCATTGGTTATCTCAGAAAACAAACGAATGGACAAGGAAACCAAAAAGGTAAAATCGGGTACCGATACGATTATTATTTTATTGATTTCATAGTGTATCGGACGTCGAAACACACAACCGAATATACTATGAAGATCAGCAGACAAGATGATCAAATGGTACCCAGATATCTATGGTACGATCATCCTATCAAAAGGCGATAATCGGTATGCAAAAATGCTGCTAAAACGTTGGAATTAAGATTAACAGAGCATTAGCAGTCCAAGTTTGAAGAAATGAAATATGACATCTCACTTAGAAGATGATTTAGAAATTTATTGTATAAAATATCCAGGTTTGGAAAGCATTTTATCATCATCAAATATTAACCGACTTGAATTTAAATAAAATTGCATAAGAAAATAAAGTTCTATATTATCAGATGAAAATTTACCATTCGCTATCTTTAATTATACGTATTCAAAATATCAAATTTTTATTTCAAAATTTTATTGTTTAAATTTCACAAAATTTCAATTAAATATATAAATAAAACCACTAAAATTTATAAATCATTACACTCTCCCCCACTCAAAACATTTTGTCCTCAAAAAGGAACGAGGTAGAAGAATAGAAACAACTAGAAAAATATAGATTGAAAACAAGATAAAGCAATTAAGTTAAAACCACATATATTTCGATTTAAATTAATTAGTATTCAATAACTGATTTTAAATTCAAAGTATTTCAATAAGTTGATTTAATTTCAATTTATAAATTCCTTTAACTTTATTTTATATTGTATACTATTCAAATTCAAATTCAACGTCTGAATAATTTAGGTAAGTTATACATATTGGGATGAAATTAAGTATTATATAAGAAAAATTTATCAATTCAATAATTTCAAATTTAAAACATTTCGAAAAATTTGGCTTCATTTTATAATTGAAAATATTCTTTAATAAAATTTATTTTGATTTACTTCAAACCATTTAGAGATAAATATATATATTCAAATTAAATCTAAAATCACACACACACACACATATATATATATATCAACTCATACTTCAGAAATTCAATTAAAATCCAAATTTTTCAAAACTAAGCGTAGCAAAGCTACAGAATGGTCTTTCCACTCTAAAACTCAAAAATGAATGTCGATGATGGTGCAGTCATCATCGAAATTATTTTCCAGCGACAAAATAGGAGAATATTGATTGAAAACTTTAAAATTCTTTAGAAACAAATTTCTATTTGAAAATACTTTAAATAATATGCATTTTAAAACTTTAAAACCAAAGTTTGAAATCACCAGAATTAAATTCTCAAATTCTTGATATAAATTCATTTCATATTACAATCAATATGTAAACCATGTTTTATAACTTTATTTGTTTATCTCATGTGGCAATAGTCTGTAACGACCCGACTTTCTCTTCATAGAAATTCACATCATCTTTAAGAAAGAAAGGGATAGAAAAGAGAAAGATAGAAAAGAACGAAAGAAACAACATCAGAATCTCAACAGCGGAACGAATAAATTATATTAATCATATAAAATAGAACATAGTATACAATATCTTCTAAGTTACACAGCTTATACAACACATACTAGATAGTTATAAACACCTGTCTAGTTATTACAACACAAGATATGACTCAAACAAACAACTCAGAGATCACACAGCGGAACACTATATTTATCTACAAACGCTGAAGCCTCCTGCTCCATTGCTCCTTCAGAATTCGTCAAAACTAACCTGAATCCCTTGGCTACTCGTAAAAAATTTGAGTACCCAAGAGTTTAAGAAAACAAAAGATAAACTCCGGGTCAGACATGGGTCTGGTGTGAGTAATAGGTTAAAGTTGCTTAACTTTGAAAAATCTTTGAAAGAAAAGTTATCACATAAGACTTCCCACACATAAACATGGGTAAATTTTTACCTTACATTAACCAAAACATTTGATCGGAAATCCAGTGACATTATAATAGGGTCTAGGGTTTTCATGTAAATAGGAAATAGCTGAAATTGTTACATGATTAAATTCCAGCATACTAGCCACAAAGTGGGTAATACAATCAAAATCATAAAGGCACGTAGGAAGAATGGGTTTCCATCAATGGCAGGGCTACTGGAGTACCGCCCGTCACAGTACGGGGCCTAGATCACCGTACCGAGGATTACTCTCAATCCCCTGCAACACAAGGCCAGAACCATCCCTTACTGGATAGTCCCGAACAAGACAACCCCGCAGTGGGTGCGCAATTCCAACTGCCCACACAACCGAATATAAAGGGACTTCTAGACAGGGGAAAATCTCGTCCTACTTGGGTGCTACCCACTTAGCCTTGCTGCAACTCCCCTGTTTTAGCCATTCCTGGTTGATGAGGCTTGAGGCAACGATTACCTTTATAGAATACATCTATCATAGAATGCTCATCGTCTACCTGACGATGTGCTGAAAGCATTCAATCCATACAAGTTCGTTCCAAGTTCGAACGAAACCGAAGGCATTATATCGTTACACTCATTTTGGAATCGCCCTCAGAGTTAACGACGATAATCCTTGCACTCTGAATCTCCATCTCGAACCCGAAAGCACTATTTTCGTTATACTCGTATTGGAATCACCCTCAAAGTTTTAACAACAAATAGTTCTAACACTTCGAGTCTTCAAGCTTGATCTTCACTTGAATTCACGACCTATCGTTAATTTGGATTGATGTGGTTTTCAGATATCCAATTCTGGAAACCCGATCCCGGTCTCATCGAAATCCAAAATGCCATCTTTTAGGTCCAAGTTGTTTTAAAATTTAAAACAATTCAATTCATTATCTATATATACACAGATAGATAATTCACATCATCACACAAGTACATAGTTCATATTATCATCACAAATAGACAATTCACATTATCATCATATTTTAACCAAAGCATCCATATCACACAGCATCACTTATCTCATATATGAGATTCTCAAACCATTCAAGGAAATCAATATATCCATCTATACATAAGCAATGATCTATACCATCTCTAATTAATTTAAAGTGAATTAAATTAATTACTTCATCTCTAATTAATTTAAAATAAATTAAATTAATTACTTCATTCTATAGATCCTGCTTACTTAACCATTAATTAATTGCAAATCGATTAATTAAACATCCTTTAAGTATTCATTTCAATTAATCACTCTTGATTAATTATTTTCTAATTACTTTAAGTAATTAGTCTTTAATTAATTTCACAAATTAATTATCCTTAACCATTTATAGTAATTAACCTTTAATTACTGTCATTAATTAATTAATTATAATTAATTACATTAAACCTTGATTAATTACATTAATTAATTACTCTATAATTACTTATTACTGATTAATTAATCTTAATTAATCAACCCTTAATTACATCAATAATTATATTAAATTAGTGATCCTTAATTACTTTATTAATTAATTATTAATCATATTTATAATTAATCTTTAATTAATTATTCATTAATCAGCCTTGATTAATCACATTAGTAATTAATTACCCTTGATTAATTACATCACTTAATTATCTTCAAATAACTTTATTAATCAATTCTTAAATTAATTACATTAAGTAATTAATTCTTAATTACTTCCTCTAAGTAATTATCCTTCTTATTAATTACACAAGGCAATTAAACCCAAAACTACTTCCATTCTCCAATCAATTACATCCAATAATCACCCATCTTAATTACCTCACTAAGTAATTACACTTCATTAATTACATTAAGTAATTAAACTTATCAAATATTAAGTGATTATCGTAATTAATAAAACTTAATTGATTAACTTAAACTAATCACATTAAACTTAATTAATTACACTGAGTAATTAATTCCTTAATTACTTTCATTAAGTAATTATGCTTAAACAATTCTATAAATGATTATCTTTAATTAATTAATCTAATTAATTATTAAAAATTAATCACATTAATTAATTATTTAATAATCACTAGATAATGATCTTCATTAACTATTAACAATTCCTTAATTACTTTCCTATGTAACTAAACTTTAATTAACCATTATTAATTACAATTAATTAATTAATTCTTAATCACCAATTTAATTAATCTTTAATTATTTAATTAATTAAGTGCTTAACTGTCACTTAATTAATCGCTAATTACTTTAATTACTAGATTAATTAATCTCTAATCATTAATTTAAAATCTTAACTTATCTACTTCATGATCTTTATTTACAAATTAAATAACCTTAATTAATTAACTAACAATCCTTAATTAATTAATTCTAACCATATTAATTAAATTAATTAAGTACTCTTAAATTACTTTATTAATTTAATTAATTTCAAATCATTATATCTTAATTAATTTTAAGATAAAATATTTTCTTATTTATGACTAAATTGTCATTAACAAAAGCATTTGGAAACATTTAACTTTTAAATTTACTTTTAAAATTTCATTTCAAATTAAGATTTAAAATGAATGCAAATTAACTTCAACAAAATTTAAATCAAATTTACAAAACCTTTTTAAATCCAAATGTTAAAGAAACACTTATCATTTATAAAAGAAATTTATAAGAGTTTTTAAAACAATTCATTTAAATTCAAATCATTTTAAAATATACCTTAAACATTCAAAGTTGTTTTAAACATTTTAAAATTTTAAAAACTTATTTATTTCAAAACTAGGGTACAAATTCAACTTGAATACACACTTTAAACTGATTTAAAACTTTGCTTAAAACTTTTTTTAAATTTTAAAATCCATTTTAAAATTTTAAAAGCAGACAGGTTAAAAACCTGTAACTTAATTTACTCACGAATCAACCGGAGGTGTTACTCGAGTCTAATCCCTATAATCCCGAATCCTACTTTGAGACACAACAACTACCCAAAGTTCCTGATACAATAACATAGCTGTGCACATTGACCATCGATGCAGCCAATTCTGATCATCAACGATGATCTACACAAGTCGGCGATCACCCTCACTCTTAATTCGATCTTCAGATCATTGATACAAACTCGAAATCAAATTCGAGTATTAAATCCAAACCTGGAACCAAAAGAGCAAAGCCTGGAACCACCATTAAAACTTGAAACCGCCTCGTACTCGAGTCTCCGACCACCGGAGTGCCCACACTTCCGGTCACACAATCACCATTATCTAAGCTTCCATTCACTTAAATCTAGTGGCATTCGATCCACTCAAGATGCCGTGGCAGATACAATTTCGACCGAGCTCCAAACTAGGTTTACATACTCCAATGATCAACCACCATCACCACCGTGCCAGGATCACCTTCCTGGCATTTTCCCCTAAGTCTCTGACCACTCTTCTTCCTCCAAAAAGAACCCTGACCTCCCCGACCATCGAGATCATCAGAAACCCTCTAAAACCCAATTTCTAGTCAAACCAGAACTGCACCCTCAATCTAACACTAAAAATTGTGATCTTACTTCTAAAAATCATCATTTTGTATGAGGGTTCAGATCATATGCCTGAATCCATGAACTAAGAAGTTCGGATTTTCACTTATATTTAAACTTGCTCGGTTATTTTGATTTCCAGAGACATTTCATTATTTCTTTAACTTAGATATAATTTTAAACTAAAATTTGTGATGAAACAAACAAATTTTATTTGAAACTAAAGTTTTAACAGAGACTAAATCAAGAGATATTGAATTTAAATCAAAACATGAACCTGGAAACTATAAACAGAGAGGATTCAGATGGAAACAAACATGCATACCATATATTCATATGTACATAGCAGATTGCATTTATGTATATACACACACTATATACTTATTAAGAGATTAACAGGCAACAAATTCCTACTTAAGCTTTTTTTTAAAAGAGTGTTACTCACAGGATTTGAGGATGAAGAACAGAGCATCCAATTTTGAAAAAGAAATTGAAAATTGTAAAACTTGATTTGCTGAAATGCCTTTGATTTAAAACTTGGGTTGCTTGTCTCTGGTTTGCATGCTGGCTTGTTCATCTCAGATTTGAATTAAGAAGCAGGCTCTAGATTTTTAAATTGAATTACAGGCTTTGTTCTTGATTTAGTTTGAAACTCAGGTTGAAGAAGAAGCTTTGCAGACTTGATTTTTTTTTTTTTATTATTGGAAAACGCTTCACTGATTTTGTTTTGGTTTGGAAAGATTGATTATAGATTTTGATTTTGATAAATTTGCAAGCTGAAGTTTTGATTTCATATTTTATTCTTAGCTTTTGAAAAAGAATGGAAAAAGGAATGGAAGAAAGAAAACAAGTTTTTATATGCTGAAATTTGATTTAATAAAAATAAAAGAAAACTAAAATTTAAAAAATGCCACTTGTTAATTATCTTAACATTTGTCATTTGAGTTGATTATAAATTTACACTTGTTATATAGACTTAGGAAAATAACACTTGTCTTTTAAGTAATTAGTATTTATTTTTAAAGGTTAACATAAGCTTATACTTAATTAATTAGTTTATAAGTACTTATTTATATATAGATAATTTTAAAGAAATAAAATCAATTATATTCATAAATAAAAGCTTATACATAATTTTTTTAAATCCAAAACATTTTATATATCTATCTTCTGAATTTTAAATTAAATTCAAAATTCAAATTCAAATTAAATTTTAAAAATCCAATTTAAAAATCAAGTTATATATATATATATATATATAACTACACAAATTCAATTTGTAATAACAATTCTATTTTTATTAAAATTTATTTGTATCTATATATAAAAATAATACATTATTAATATTCGAAAATAAAATTTACCAATTTTAAATAATTTATAAATGAGATTATAAATTACTTCTATTACTTAAATGAATTAATGTTTCATATGTACATTGTATTTTAAACTTAAGCTAAAATTATATTTAAACAATCGACATTTATTTTAAGTATTTTAAAACTATATAATTATGTATGCGAATAATCTTTGAAAAGTTTTATATTAAATTAAATCAAATTTCCAAATTACTAAAAATATATAATAATTTGAAAACATAATTTCATTTGTTCAATTCAAACCAAAGCTTATCTATTTACAATATATACAAATATATATACACATTATAAATAGAAAACATTTTATTTGCTCTAAAAAGATAAAATTCACCAATTAAATATTTATAAAAAGAAGATTACTAAATTAATTCAAATTTTATTAACCAAGATTATCAAATTAATTAAAATTTTAATGCAGATTATTAAATTGACATTTCTCAAAATTCCGGGTCATCACATTCCTTCCCCCTTAAAAGAATTTCGTCCCCGAAATTTTAAAGCAAGGATAATTTAATAACCCATCAATAATTTTAAAACACAAGCATATATTATCAACTATATGCTAACAATCATAGCAACCAATTCACTCAATCAAAAAAATTTAACTATTTAGACAAAATTCTGGATAGAACTTCTTAGAGTTTCCCAGGTATAAATACCGGGATACTTGCCATACTAAATCCAAAAATTCCAGCTACTATGCTATAGAGCTCTTACTCAACTAGATCTACTAAACTGAACAGGACATCAGACCACAGACAAGTCCTGCTCAACTACCAAATCCTCCTGAACTGCTGGCTCTACAAGAAGAGGTGGATCACACACATACTCCCTCAGAGATACGTGAAACTCACTGAATTCCAGTCTTTCAAACTGGTAATTCAATCCCAATAGACCAAAACACTTATCCTAAACTGAACATAGAAGAGATCCAAAATATCTTGGAGCTGACTTCCCAGTCTTACCAAATCTTATAGCTTCTTTGATCGGGGAAAACTTATCCAAAATTAAATCTCCATCTTCGAAATTCAAATTCCTCCATCTCTTATCCTCAAAACTCTTCTGGCGATTCTGGGCTGTCTTCATCCTTCCAGATCAACTCAACCTTCGCTGATGCCTCTTAAAAACAAATTGGACCAAAAACAACCCAAGAGAATGATCCTCTCAAGATCAATCCAAAATCAAGAACATACCTCCACTTCACAATCATCAGAAGACTACAGACTTACTTTTCCTATCCAAAAAAGACAAAACAAAAACACTCACCAATCTTGCCTTCAGATCCCAAAAAAAACTTCCTGTAGAAACTCTCTAATCCAAAACATTGCAACTTCCCTGTTGCTTCCATTCTAGATCAGCTGCTACCTTGCTTCCGCTGCACAACTCTGATTTGGAGCAGATGAGAATGCTGATGATGGTCACGGCACCGACTAGACAACACGTCCTAGAAATATGTTTCAACAGATCCATAAAAGGAAACTCAGATGTTTTACCAAAACCTGGGCTGCTTCACCAAACTCTCTCTAGGAGCCATCCTTCAACTAGCTGAACCACCGGTATCACTTCTGGAATCCTATTTGATAAGAAAACTCAATCTCCTGATGCTATGGCAAACCTTTACTTCCTCGAAGACATCTGGAAAATTCTTTGATAACTCAAGAGAACATTCAACTATCGCAAATCACTTTTGCGATCAACCCAGCATAATTTCCAAAGAAACTGTTCCCTATTTACCAGTCAGAATAGCTTATGCTTAACTAGCCAATCCATCGAAGAAACGGATTCACTCAACTGCTTCAGAACTTCACCTTTAGAAAACTGCTTAGCTAGATAACCTTACAGCCGGCACACAGAACACTCCGAGCTGCACTGCTGACACAGATGCCAAAGAATTGTTAAACCATATGCTCCTCGAGAAACTCGGGCCTCAAAGCCAAACACAATCACCCTGTTGAACCTAGCCTCAACACCGATGAAGACACACTTCCTTAAACTTGTTCCAAAGAAACATCTTCGGAGATATCCTTAGTCACCACGTCTCATCACACAGCTACTACTTCTTGAGGTTGCCCAGATTCTATAACTCGCTTCTGCTATCTGACAGATCCAAACTCAACCAACTTCAAAGATGGACTCCGAAACTTAAAAAGGTTTCCTTCAGAGATCGATGAAATCCTTACACCACTGCAAAGCTCACTCGAGACGGTATTGGGTCTACAGTCTCGACAGATATACTTCCAACCTCAACACTCGAACTCCTTCCATTGGTAGTCGTGTTACACACACCACTACCTTTACTACCTTTATAACTTATATTGGAAAACCCGAACAGGTATTCCAACAAATAGGTAGAAATAAATATATATAAATATATGTATATATAAATACAAATAGGCTCTCTCAAGAAGAAATCGCTCCAAAGCCTAGGTATTCACTCAACCTAGCACTCTGATACCACTGTAACGACCCGACTTTCTCTCCACAGAAAGTCGCATCATCTTTAAGAAAGAAAGGGATAGAAAAGAGAAAGATAGAGAAGAACGAAAGAAACAACATCAGAATCTCATTAGCGGAACGAATAAATTATGTTAATCACATAAAATAGTACATAGTATACAACATCTATCTAAGTTACACAGCTTATACAACACATACTAGACAGTTATAAACACCTGTCTAGTTATTACAACACAAGATACAACTCAAACAAACAACTCAGAGATTACACAACGGAACACTATATTTATCTATAAATGCTAAAGCCTCCTACTCCATTGCTCCTCCAAAATTCGTCAAAGCTAACCCGAATCCCTTGGCTACACGTAAAAAATCCGAGTACCCAAGTGTTTAAGAGGACAAAAGATAAACTCTGGGTTAGACATGGGTCTGGTGTGAGTAATAGGTTAAAGTTGCTTAACTTTGGAAAACCTTTAAAAGAAAAGGTATCACTTAAGACTTCCCACACATAAACACAGGTAAGTTTTTACCTTACGTTAACCAAAACATTTGATAGGAAATCCAGTGATATTATAATAGGGTCTAAGGTTTTCAAGTAAATAAGAAATAGCTGAAATTGTTACATGATTAAATTCCAGCATACTAGCCACAAAGTGGGTAATACAATCAAAACCGTAAAGGCACGTAGGAAGAATGGGTTTCCATCAATGGCAGGGCTACTGGGGTACCACCCATCACAGTACGGGGCCCAGATCACCGTACCGAGGATTACTCCAAATCCCCTACAACACAAGGCCGAAACCATCCCTTACTGGATAGTCCCGAACAAGACAACCCCGTAGTTGGTGTGCAATTCCAACTGCCCACACAACCGAATATAAAGGGACTTCTAGACAGGGGAAAATCCCGTCCTACTTGGGTGCTACCCACTTAGCCTTGCTGCACCTCCCCTATTTTAGCCATTCCCGGTTAATGAGGCTTGAGGCAACGATTACTTTTATAGAACACATCTATCTTAGAATGCTCATCGTCCACCTGACGATGTGCTAAAAGCATTAAATCCATACAAGTTCGTTCTGGGTTCAAACGAAACCGAAGGCATTATCTCGTTACACTCATTTTGGAATCACCCTCAGAGCTAACGACGATAACCCTTGCACTCTGAATCTCCATCTCGAACCTGAAGGTACTATTTCCGTTATACTCGTATTGGAATCACCCTCAAAGTTTTAACGACAAATAGTTCTGACATTTCGAGTCTTTATGCTTGATCTTCACTTGAATTCATGACCTATCGTTAATTTGGATCGACGTGGTTTTCGGATATCCAATTCTGGAAACCCGATCCCGGTCTCATCGAAATCTAAAACGCCATCTTTTAGGTCCAAGTTGTTTTAAAATTTAAAACAATTCAATTCATTATCTATATACACACAGATAGATAATTCACATCATCACGCAAGTGCATAATCCATATTATCATCACAAATAGATAATTCACATTATCATCATATTTTAACCAAAGCATCCATATCACACAGCATTACTTATCTCATATATGAGATTCTCAAACAATTCAAGGAAATCAATACATCCATCTATACATAAGCAATTATCTATACCATCTCTAATTAATTTAAAGTGGATTAAATTAATTACTTCATCTCTAATTTATTTAAAATAAATTAAATTAATTACTTCATTCTATAAATCCTGCTAACTTAACCATTAATTAATTGCAAATCAATTAATTAAACATCCTTTAAGTATTCAATTAATCACTCTTGATTAATTATTTTCTAATTACTTTAAGTAATTAGGCTTTAATTAATTTCACAAATTAATTATGCTTAACCATGTACGGTAATTAACCTTTAATTATTGTCATTAATTAATTAATTATAATTAGTACGTTAATCCTTAATAATTACATCAATTAATTACTCTATAATCACTTATTACTGATTAATTAATCTTAATTAATTCACCCTTAATTACATCATTAATTATATTAAATTAATGATCCTTAATTACTTCTTTAATTAATTATAATCATATTTAATAATTAATCTTTAATTAATTATTCATTAATCAGCTTCGATTAATCACATTAGTAATTAATTATCCTTCATTAATTACGTCACTTAATTATCTTCAAATAACTTTATTAATAAATTCTTAAATTAGTTACACTTAGTAATTAATTCTTAATTACATCCTCCAAGTAATTATCCTTCTTATTAATTACACAAGGTAATTAAACCCAAAACTACTTCCATTCTCCAATTAATTACATCCAATAATTACCCATCTTAATTACTTCACTAAGTATTTACACTTCATTAATAACATTAAGCAATTAAACTTATCAAATCATCAAGTGATTATCTTAATTAATTTAGCGAAGCTAAGCGGGTTTGACTGGCCCTAACCAGTTTATTGCAAACACAATAAAGAAAAGCTGCACCAAAACAAATCTATGGAGCAACCGGAAAGAAAAAATAGAAAAGATAACAAGTAAGCAAACAAAACTATGTCAACAAAAAACACAGTTAGTCCCAAATACTAATGAAACTGCTAGCAAACTCAAACGTGCAATTTCGCACACCATCTTTGATAGAGCCCATCAACTGATTCCATAATTCAATTTCGGTTTTGATCTTGCCATTGAAAATTCTTTCGTTTCTTTCTCTCCATATAACTCCAATGAATTTTTTAAGCACAAGAAGCAACAATGTTCCAGAATCATTCTTCCATCTAGTGGCGCTAAAGAGAAAACACCACTCACTATTGCTATCCCTGGATCTGTTTCCATGACCTAGTAAAGCCGATAACCTGTTCCACAACCTATGAATAACATTGCGGCTGAAGAAAAGATGAATGTTCGTCTCATCTTCATCATCACAAAAAACGCAGGTTGCTTCAGAGACCGTGCCAATGCGTTGGAGTTTATCTTTGAAATTCATGGCATTTCGAAGAACCTTCCAAAGAAGAAAGTTGTCATTTTCTTTACAGTGACGGTCCCAAACCCTTTTTTCCCAAGCAAACCAGGGCGTGGACGTAGCGTGGGAAACGCAGTCATATAACTTAGAGATGGAGTGTTCGACAAGATCAGGCGACCACATCACTCTGTCTCAAGTGATAACAGGGTACTGTTGCCTGCTGATCTCTTGCCACAGTTGACGTGTGAATTGGTTGCTAGAGAACGGCATTGAGATGACACCATTGCATATAAAGTTCTTTGCCTTGGCATCCATTGGTATACCAGTTTGAAGAATTTGGTTGTATGTCATTGCTTTGCTAAGTATGAGGCCATGCCTAGCCCAGGGATCATTCCAGAAACTCACAGTGCTACAGGGAGATGCGATGTGCTTAATATGTGGTAGCAATACAGACCGAAGATTAAGGATGGATCTCCAAGTTCAAGTGCTGCCATGCGCGATGTCCATGCACCAAAAATTCTTGCTTCTGAGATGATGCTTTTTCGTCCACGCCACCCAAATATTGTTTTTAGAATTAAGAAGATTATCAAAATGCGTACTAAAAGCAGTAGAATTCCAGTTTCGTATGTTAATGATTCCAAGGCCACCCATGTTTTTCTTGGTTTCAACCTTACAAAAGTTTATTGGCTTGAGACTGTTAGAGTGAATGCTTCCAAACCAGAGAAAGTTACACATCGACTTCCTAATCATGTGAATGAGCCTTTTGGGGAGAATGGAGGTTCTGGACCAGTATGTAGTGAATGAGAAAATGACAGATTTTATAAGGGTGAGTCTTCCCGCCTGTGATAGAAACCTATTAGCCCAAGCTTTCATGGTATGTGTAATCTTGTCATAGAGTTTCATGCACTGAGAAGTAGAGACTTTGGTGGAGCTCATAGGGATCCCCAGGTAAGATATATTTTCAAATTCAAGGGGCAGGTGACACACATTAGTAAGGGACAGGATTGCAGAAGCATCAATTCCAGCAATTTTAATTAGGGACTTGTCAAGATTAATAGCAAGCCCACTGAACTTGTGAAAAGCAGTAAGACTTTCCATTAAGTTGCTAATAGATTTAATAGTAGGCTTAGTGAAAACAATAAGATCATCAGCAAACATGAGCGAGGAAATAATGGGATCTTTGCACTTGGGGTGGGTAAGAATTCTTTTGCACGAGATTTCATGATTAATCATCGCAGTGAGCACTTCCATGACCAGTATGAATATGTAAGAGGACATAGGGCGACCCTGTCTGATTCCTTGTTTACTCTTGAAGTAGCCAACAGTGTTACCATTGAGATTCAATGAGAAATGCGCTATTGAGATGCATGTGTAAATCCATGAGGCAAAGTGGGGGGGGGGATTTCATTTTGGCAAGGGTTCTGGAGATAGTGGTCCATTGAAGAGTATCATAAGCTTTCTTTATGTCAAGTTTCAACATAGCTCTTGGACTTGCCGTGGACTTGTTGTAATCTTTTAGTAGTTCATTAGTCAACAGCACATTGTCGAGAATACTTCTCCCTTGAATGAAAGCAGCTTGGTTGGGGGAGATAAGATGGTTAAGAACAAATTTCAGTCTAGAACCAATTATTTTGGATAGACACTTGTAAGTGGTATTACAACATGAGATTGGTCTGAAATCAGTGACATTGATAGGATGCTCAGTCTTGGGTATTAAGGCGATATTGGTTGCATTTATTCCAGATAGCATTTTACTATGATTGAAGAAACTGTTCACAGCCTTGACAAAATCAACTTTAATGATGTCCCAACAGCTAATGAAGAAATTGGCATTAAAACCATCAGGGCCTCCGCACGATTCCTTATTCATATCGAAGATGCTTTGCTTAATTTCATTTTCAGTTACTAAGGTAGAAAGAAAGGCTACACGGTCAGGGCTAAGAAAAGGAAGTTTCAGATCATCAATGATTGAGAGATCAGGTTGGAAATCAACATCATTACCAAGAAGGTTGGAAAAGTATTCAAGGAAGGCATTGTCAACATCAAGAGGAGTGGTACAGGTCTTACCTGAACGATCGATGATACAATGAATATTGGTTTTGGAATGCTTCACTTTAAGGCTTTCATGAAAGAATTTTGTGTTCCTATCACCAGAATTTGTCCATTTGAATCTGAGTTTCTGTTTTCTCATATCGTTCTCTGCCTCAAGTGCTTTACTGTATTGATCTTGTAAATTGTATTCAGCATTGGCTAATTCAACATTGTTCGGATTTTGCATAGCTTGGGATCTGGCATCAGCAAGAGTGATTGCTATCATGGTAGATAGAAGGTCGCCAGTGCCAAACCTACTTCTAGCCCATTTCCCAAGAGCTCTTTTCGCATTCTTCATTTTTTGCTGCAAAACAAACATAGGTGTGCCAAAATAGTTAATACACCAGGCCTTATTAACAATACTTAAAAAATCAGACTCTTTTGTCCATATGTTAAAAAAATAAAAGAGGACTTTCTTAATGTGCAACCATTTTCCATTTGGATGATTTGGAGGGAGTGATCAGAGAGAAGTGGAGGAGGGAGGAAAATGGATAACTTTGGCCATGTGGTATACGACTCAATGTTGCAAAAAGTGTAATCAATTTTGGTATAGATTCTTCTACCAGACCTACTCCTGTTGTCCCAAGTAAATCTGGAACCAGCGAAGGGAACATGAAGGAGATCAGAAGAATTTATAGAGGAGTTAAGGGGAGAAATGTCATTCAAGTGACAGCATTCCCACCGATGCGATCATTGATGGACAAGAGGCAGTTAAAGTCCTCTGAAACAATCCAGGGATGGGAGTTTTGGGCTAAGTGTGGAAGGTAATTATGGAGGGAAAGCCTGCTGCTGGCACAATTATCGGCGTACACAATAGTAAGATATAAGGATTTGGACGTGGCCTTGTGAGTGAGGTGTGAATGGATGAATTGTTTGTGAGATAGGATCGGGGTTAGATTGTACATGATCGGGTCATATAATATCAATATTCTGCCATAAGGAGCTTCGATTAGGTTATGACATGATTTCCACAGCGGGTTAATGAATTGCACAGCTTTAATGCTAAGGTCAAGGTTTAGTTTTGTTTCAAGAATGGCAATGAGACCGAGTTTAAACTTGGATATGATGCTTTTAACTTGGATTAATTTGGTTTGAAGGTGTGCTCCTCTAATATTCCATACAGCAAAAGTTTGTGTCATTGATGGAATTTGTTTAAAGAGGAGTTTTGGTTAGTCTTGCTTCTGGTTGCAGAAGATGGGTTATCACTTGTTTCAAGGAGTATTCTTGTTGTTGTGGTTATATTGGGATTATTAAGGTCGATGTTGGGTATAATGGCACGGTGGTTGCTTCCTCTAAATTTAAGTTTGTTTTTTTTGTGATGTTGTGGCTTGTGGTCGGGGATGATGGTTTGTTGGATAAGGTTATCAAGTCAGTGAAACCAGGAGGAGCTATAATGTTGGAATAAGGTTCAGGGGAGGAAGATAAAACATTGATTATAATGTCATCGTTGCCATTGTGAATCGGGATGGTGGATGACTGCATAGGAAGTGTATTGGGAATGGGTATAGATGTGGTTAGCTTGCTTGATTGATGAGTGATGTTGGGTTCACGTGGCAAGTCCATGCACGTATCACCTGTGCATGAAATGTTAGTATCACAAAAATTCGCTGTGGCCTCTATATATGTTTCTTCCTCATCAGCAACATTCTCTTCCAAGGCAGATAACACCGAGAAACTATTTAACCCTGTATGGCCATCCAAACAGAATCAACAACAACGTTGGAGTTGTTGGCAGTATCAAAATTTTGTATGATTGAAGTTACCACCTCTGCATGGCATTGCATCAACTGATCAGCTGATTTGCTTCGGGGAATTGTCGTGATTTCCATGTTTTTACTTGGGACATTTGCTTTGTTCTCTGTTGTTTTTCGTGGGTGCTCACAACCATTACTTTCTTTCATATTTCTGCTCTGTGTTCCAGTCATCACATTTTTACTCAGAAGTTCACTATTCTTGAACGTTTGCTTTCTTTTTGCAATCTTCTTCCAAACATATTTTCCTGCACTAATTTCATTTTTCTGAATTTTTTTTCCCTGCACAATGTTTTCCTGCTCTTGGATCGGTTTACCCACTTGCTCTTACATCACATTGTTGTCACACACAACAGATAAGTGACCAAACATCTTGCAGTGAACACAAATCTCAGGTTTCCACAGATAGTTTACATGCACAAATTGCTCACTTCCATCCAAAAGCATAACTGGAAATTTCTCAATTAATTCATTTTCTGGTGTAACCTCAACTAAACACCTAGCATAGTTAATTCTTTCAAGTTTTTCAGTAGATTCATCAGGACATATCAACTTACCAATACGATTCGCCAGCCAATTTATTCCAAGATGTGACCAAGCATAGATTGGGATGTTGGTTAGTTGTAGCCACACTGGAACAGCTTTTATTTTGCCTCTGACATTGCCAAGTTCAGGGGACCATTGTTGGATAATGAAGATCTTGTTTCTTATAAAGATTGGATCACCTCTCAAAATCCTGATTTTATCCTCTTCACACGTCAGATGAAAAAGGAAGAGAGCACCATCATATTTAACTTTGACAGATCCTTTCAGTTTCCATGCTTTTTTGAGAAATTCGACAACAGTAGTGAATGACAGAGGTTTATCAAGAAAGAATCCGACAATGTAGTCTTGCCATATTGCCATACCTGCTGCCAGTACGTCTTCAGGGGGAATCATGGCTTCACCACTGAAATCAAGGTTTATGTTAATCGGCGAGTAGGCACCGGCGTTGCGTGGTTTGGTTTTGAATAGGTTAGTCCAGGAAGGATGTGGAGTGGGTGGTTGGACAAGCTGTGGGATATGCATGGGGGGTTCATTTGGATGGATGGTGGAGCTGATGGTGGGTAACGTTGGTGGGGCGGTTGTAGAATCTGACACATGGATAAGAGAAACAGGAGAGGACGGTAAGGGGAAGTCAGGGGGTACGGGTTTGTTTGTAAGCATGGTGATGGAAAGGGTCAGAAGGAAGGGTACGAAGGAAGAACGGCTGCCATTAAAAAAGAAATTTATTAAAAATAAATAAATAATTAATTAAACTTAGTTAATTAACTTAAACTAATCACATTAAACTTAATTAATTACAGTGAGTAATTAATTCCTTAATTACTTTCATTAAGTAATTATACTTAAAGAATTCCACAAATAATCATCTTTAATTAATTAAGCTAAATAATTATTAAAAATTAATCACATTAATTAATTATTTAATAATCCCTGGTTAATGATCTTCATTAACTATTAACAATTCCTTAATTACTTTCCTAAGTAATTAAACTTTAACTAACCATTATTAATTACAATTAATTAATTCTTAATTACCAATTTAATTAATCTTTAATTATTTAATTAATTATGTGCTTAATTGTCACTTAATTAATCTCCAATTACTTTAATTACTAGATTAATTAATCTTTAATCATTAAATTAAAATCTTAACTTATCTACTTAATGATCTTTATTTACAAATTAAATAACATTAATTAATTAACTAATAATCCTTAATTAATTAATTCTAACCATAAATTAATTAAATTAATTAATTACTCTTAAATTACTTTATTAATTTAATTAATTTCAAATCATTATATCTTAATTAATTTTAAGATGAAATATTTTCTAATTTATGACTAAATTGTCATTAACAAAAGAATTTGGAAACATTTAACTTTTAAATTTACTTTTAAAATTTCATTTCAAATTAAGATTTAAAATGAATACAAATTAACTTCAACAAAATTTAAATCAAATTTACAAACTTTTTAAATCCAAATGTTAAAGAAAAACTTATCATTTATAAAAGAAATTTATAAGAGTTTTTAAACCAATTCATTTAAATTCAAATCATTTTAAAATATACCTTAAACATTCAAAGTTGTTTTAAACATTTTAAAATTTTAAAAACTTATTTATTTCAAAACTAGGGTACAAATTCAACTTGAATCCACACTTTAAACTGATTTAAAACTTTTCTTAAATGATGTTTTAAATTTTAAAATCCATTTTAAAATTTTAAAAGCAGATAGGTTAAAAACCTATAACTTAATCTACTCGCGAATCAACCCAAGGTGTTACTCGAGTCTAAGCCCTATAATCCTGAATCCTACTTCGAGACACAATAACAACCCAAAGTTCCTGATACAAAAACATAGTTGTGCACATGCACCATCGACGAACCAATTTCATTCATCAACGATGATCAACACAAGTCAACGATCACCCTCACACCTAATTCCGATCTTCAGATCATTGATACAAACTTGAAATTGAATTCGAGTATTAAACCCAAACTTGGAACCAAAAGTGCAAAGCCTGGAGCCACCATCAAAACTTGAAACCGCCTCGTACTCAAGTCTCCAACCATCGAAGTGCTTACACTTTCGGCCACACAATCGCCATTATCTAAGCTTCCATTCACTTGAATCTGGTGGCACTCGATACACCCAAGATGCCGTGGTGGATCCAATTTCGACCGAGCTCCAAACTAGGTTTACAGACTCCATTGATCAACCACCATCGCCACAGTGCCTGGATCACCTTCTTGGCATTTTCCCTAAGTCTCTGACAACTCTTCTTCCTCCAGAAAGAACCCTAACCTCCCCGACCATCGAGATCATCAGAAACCCTCCAAAACCCAATTTCTAGTCAAACCAGAATTGCACCCTCAATCTAACACTAAAAATTGTGATCTTACTTCTAAATATCATCATTTTGCATAAGGGTTCAGATCATATGCCTGAATCCATGAACTAAGAAGTTTATTTTCACTTATATTTAAACTTGCTCAGTTATTTTGATTTCCAGAGACATTTCAATATTTCTTTAACTTAAGTATAATTTTAAACTAAAATTTGTGATGAAACAAATAAGTTTTATTTGAAACTTAAGTTTTAACAGAGACTAAATCCAGAGATATTGAATTTAAATCAAAACATGAACCTGGAAACTATAAACAGAGAGATTCAGATGGAAACAAACATGCATACCATACATTCATATGTACACAGCAGATTCCATTTATATATAGACACACTACATACTTATTCAGAGATTAACATGCAACAAATTCCTACTTAAGCTTTTTTTCAAAAGAGTGTTACTCACAAGATTTGAGGATGAAGAACAGAGCCTTCAATTTTGAAAAAGAACTTGAAAATTGTAAAACTTGATTTGCTAAAATGCCTTAGATTTAAAATTTGAGTTGCTTGTCTTAGGTTTGAATTAAGAAGCAGGCTCTTGATTTTTAAATTGAATTACAGGCTTTGTTCTTGATTTAATTTGAAACTCAGGTTGAAGAAGAAGCTTTGCAGACTTGATTTTTTATTTATTTTTTTATTGAAAAATGCTTCACAGATTTTGTTTTTGGTTTGGAAAGATTGATTATAGATTTTGATTTTGAGAAATTTGCAGGCTGAAGTTTTAATTTCAGATTTTATTCTTAGCTTTTGAAAAAGAATGGAAAAAGGTATGGAAAAAAGAAAACATGTTTATATAGGCTGAAATTTGATTTAATAAAAATAAAAGAAAACTAAATTTTAAAAAATGCCACTTGTTAATCATCTTAACATTTGTCATTTGAGTTGATTATAAATTTACACTTGTCATATGAAGCCTTAGGAAAATAACACTTGTCTTTTAAGTAATTAGTATTTATTTTTAAAGGTTAACATAAGCTTATACTTAATTAATTAGTTTATAAGTACTTATTTATATATAGATATTTTTAAAGAAATAAAATCAATTATATTCATAAATAAAAGCTTATACATATTTTTTTTAAATCCAAAACATTTTAAATATCTATCTTTTGAATTTTAAATTAAATTCCAAATTCAAATTCAAATTAAATTTTAAAAATCCAATTTAAAAACCAAGTTATATATATACATATATAACTACACAAATTCAATTTGAAATAACTACTTTTATTAAAATTTATTTGTATCTACATATAAAAATAATGCATTATTAGTATTTGAAAATAAAAATTTACCAATGTTAAATAATTTATAAAAGAGATTTTAAGTTACTTCTATTACTTAAAAACAATAAACGAAAATAAAATATTGTCTTTTTCAACAACAAATTTACTTAACAAGTTAATTTCAGAAAGTTATACTTATATAATATAATCATACAAAATTATTAAATTTTGAAAGCAATTGTGTCAGTTTGCTCGGTTCAGGTGTTTTGGAATTCCTATCTATAGCGTTGGCCAGACGAATCGATCGAAACCCAAATCAACCTTAACAACTCAAACAACACCCTATAAACCAATTTAATTTTAATTAAAAATACACTCCCTCACTCGATAATTCCAGAATGGATTTCAATTCAAGGATAGAGATTCAAATACAAGGGGATGCTGTTCAAAGTGAATTTTAACTAGAAGTTAGGCTCAAAACGAAGATAGGATGATTAAATAACAGAATAGGAAGATGGATATACCAACATTAATCGCGGGTGACCTTAATTGGGTCAACCGAGACTTCAAGAATAAGATCGATGCAGAATTCTGATGCAAATCGACATCAGCTCACAAGAGAATAATTCGAATATAACAAGAGATAGCAGCATCATAAACCGAGGATACGTAAATCTCCGATGAATCAACGCCAATTGTAAAGAAGTTCCACCCTGTTACAATTCATTCAGTGGAGCTATGTGATACTCCAGAATCAAGAAGAATTTGGATAGGGGAAGACAAGAATGGATTTCAGATCGAATGGGAGAGTTCCAAAATTCAAAGGAAATTCAAATCAAAGAGAAAGAGATTCAAGCTCGAATGAAAGCAATTCTATAATCGAATTTACTCTATATGCTAAGTTTGCCTAAAATCAAAGCTCTGATACCAACTACAACAGCCTGATATTTCCAACCATTCACATCCGCACATGTCGGATTTGAATTGCTCAAAATATCAGATCGTTAATTTATAATGCAAAACTCAACATATACAGTAAATAAATAATCATAGAGTCACAGACACAAAGTAATATAACAATAAGCAGCGGAAAAAATGAATAATAGTTCATGAAGCTACTATATATATATATATATATATACATATATATAACAGAGTTAAACAAGATACGACAGAAGTCTCCAATACATAGAAGCCTCAATACAATAATCGAGTACAAATCTGAATATATCACTGGACTCAACTGAATAACTAAAAGCAAAATATATAGCTGGATCTTCAAGAGAAACTCCAACTCTAAAGGTGAGTCTTGAATGATGTGGCACTCAGTCTGATCCGAGTGTAAAGTATAAACACAAAACACTCGAGTCAGGATTAACATTCTTATAACGATAAATCCAACTCAAGTGAAATGTCAACTGAAATACAAGTAACTTAAAGGATGTCTGGGATAACTATCCTCTAAGGATCCGTGGAACTATCAACTATGTAGTAACATACGCTATTATAATAATGTCCATAGTAAAGTAAACTATTAAAATAGCGTTAAGGCATTACCCATATCCACCTTAACATATTTTATAGTGCCATAGTCTATACAATACCATAATACCTCCTGACCGGGAGGCTACCAGAAGGCATTGCATAGGTACGACACAAAACAAACTAGTAGTCGTCTCGATATGGTAGGTGACACAGCACAACTAGGTAATGCCAAGGAAGATATACCAATTACATTTCCGGGCCAGTGGTAACGCATAGTGTAATGACTCGAATTTTTCGACATTGGATTTGTAATATATAAATGGGTTTAAATATTGAATTTGAATTATAAATTGATTTTTAGTATGAAAAGTTTGATTTTGAAAATAAATGCGGAATTTAAGTATAGCGGGTTATTGGATAATTGAATTTAATAACGGAAAATTAGTTAAAATATTTAATCTTGAGTTTTAAGCTTATCAAAAATATTTTAAAGGCTTGTAAAATTTATATTGATAGTAATAAAGGTAATAAAAGTTTTAAAGTTGAAATTGAAGGTGATTTGTTCAGTTTTAAAAATATTTCTTTTAAATTGACAATTAAAAATAGCCCTCCTATGCCCAGTCTCGGAATTCGACGAAGCTAGTTCCCTTGGATCCGTAATAGTGACTTATTATCAGATTTCAAATTTAGTAGTTTTCGGAATTATCGTGTGACCGTACAATATATAAACGTGCTGAAATCTATATCGATAATTCAACATAATAATAGGGTCCAAAAAGCTATTTTCTCCATACGATCGAGTTATGATTCGAAACCTTTTCCATTGTTTTCGGAATAGGGGTATAGCATTATAAATGCCTAGCGGCACGCCTTGATAGGAGGTCAAGATTTTAAGTTACGATTTCGAGACGTTTAAAAATTTAAATATGTATACATATATTTTTGACTGGTCAAAATTTCCTTCACATCGGAACCTTTTCAAATCACTGTAGACTAACCCATTCAAACACGCAAACATCAATGTCTCTTCCTTTCAAATCATGTACACCTTCTCCAATACGATGATCCTTTCTTTTCTAGAGTACGCTGCCTCATTACGATTAAAAAGCCGTGACTCCCACTCCTCTTCTTCATTTTCAAAATGAAGTCGAAATCAAAATCGTGATTTTTTTCCCCTTTCCCACTCTTCATTTTTTACGAACGAAACCAAATCGAAAAAAGAGCTTCGTTCTTCCTTATTCTAAATAATAACCTAGAGTTTTCTTCGTTTGAATCAAAATCGAATGAATACGAAAAAGGAAAGAGTGTCGCATTCGCTTGAGGAACGACCCGGCCTTGAGGCGCAAGCATGAAGCAAGGTTGAGCGGCAGTGGGGATTTGAGAGGCTTAAGGCTAGGGCATGAAGGCGATATTCGCACGCGAGTAAGTGGTGGTCTCGAGGTCCATCACATAAGCTTGGCCGTAGGTGGAGGTGAGGTTTTCGCGTTCTGGTGGAGGTTCGGTGGTCTTTAGGGGTGAGCGTGCCTGGGGTGGAGGTCATAGTGATGAGTAAAGGCGGTGAGGTATATAGCCGATTTTAATTATATTTAATTTAATAAATATATACATATAGGTTAGAAAAAAATAAAAAGAATAAGTTTATAAAAAAATTATTTTCTTCAACATATATATGTGTGTGTGTGTGTGTGTGTGCGCGCGCGCATGCGTGCGTGTGCGTGTACACGTATACAGTAAAGTAAATTACTGTTGTTATTTACAGAAAAAGAAAATAAATTTTTACACAGACATATTTTAATATATATAGGAATACATAAAATTATTTTGTATAGAAAAAATTGGAATTTTAAAATGTTGAAAGTTTATAAAAAATTAGATTTTTGGAATCTATAATTTATTTTTATAATCATATATTAAGTTTCAAAAATAAAATAAATATACATATACGCATTTTAAATATACTAATTTATTTTAAAATAATGTGTTATGGAGATTAATTTGTTAAACTAACTTGTTCAATTAATTTAGTTACTAAAAATAATTTACAAAGGGAAAGGTAGTTTAAATTAAATTATTAGTAAATTAAATTATTAAATGGTAATTAATTGTCCGATTATTCAAAATGTTAATAAACCGTATAATGTTTATACAAGGTCAAAAACTGTGAAATCAAGTCGAGATTGAAGTGGGTTGCAAAACAAAAGGAAAGGTGAGAATTTACTCACTCATTTGGATTTCCTTAATTAAATTTAAATGTTAAATTTAAATAATTGGATTCTTGGATGAGTTGAATAATTATTGTCTTCTGAATGTTATATATATATATATATATATATATATATATATATATATTGGAGTGATTGATATTCCCACATTATATTGCTGATGAGACCCTATGCGCCCCGCATAATAGCGAATGACCCTATTTACCGCGATATCCCCCTCGAAGTGGGATTGGTATTTCATTTGTTGACTAACATCCGTGGATGCAGGGAAAAACATATTGGAGTGATCCAACTAGATTCATCAAAAATATTTATTGTTTTCATATATATGTATATATATATTGATATATGATAGGATGAATAATTTGAAACGGATTGTGTGTGAATTGAATTATTAAATGTAAATAGCTTGGGAATTGAATTTGGTATTTTCAAATATCATAAACAATTAAATTGAAGGAATTTAAAAGGGAAATTGGAAAATAAATTATTTATACTGAGAATTGGATTTTATTTCTAAAAGGTATTAAGTAGAATAAAAATATATTAAATAACTTGGGTTATACTTGATTATTTGTAAATTGGTTTAAGTAGAGTTTTGAAATAAATTATATATTAAGGGCTTAAAAAGAATTAGAATCGATAATTAAAATAGATTTGAGATAAAATGGAATTTTACTAAGGGAAGAACTATAAATGGAATTTGTTTTTATAAATAGATTAAAAGCTCGAAGGAGTTCATAAAATTGTAAACGAGGTTTGTAAATAAGATAAAATAATATCAGTGGATATGTTAAAATATAAGTTAATGGTGTGAACTTATATAGATTTATAGGAACTGTTTTGAAAAGAAATAATGGAAAATATTTCGAATGTGGAGAAATGGTGATAACTTTAGACATAGTCGAAGTGTTACGAATCAAGAGGAATTTATGAGTTGAAATGTGAATATTAGATTTTCTTAAAAAAATTATTTTTGTTGAATAAATGGAATTTGTTTTAAATGAAACTTTAAAATCTACTATACTATATAATTTAAACTATTATTTGAATTTAGAATGTTCCAAAAGTCGGTTATTATAACACTTAATATTTATTGAAATAAGTTCTAGTTTTCTAAATTAACTTTGCGAGCTATTTGTAATTGAATATGATCTATTAATGCCATGTTCTAGATTTACCTAAAACTATATTTTGAAAATAAAAAATTATTCTTATTTTATAAGTATATACTTTTAAATGTTTTAAAATTCATTATAAATCCTTTTGAGATGGGAAGTGAAGTTTATTCAAAACAGATAAGATTTTAGAAGAAGATCTTATAGTGATATTATGGGAACTTAAATAAATTTCTAAAGCATAAGATAAGTGAAGGTGAAATAAGCTCACAAGGGAAGTAGAACTGAAACTGGAATTTTAAATAAGCGTAAACGGCTTTGAAAATATTAAAGGACATTAAACTAAGAAATTATGGGGTTTATAGAATTCGTGTTAAACAAGTTGGTAATTTACAAATAAAATTGTAAATGATTTTGAGAAAAGAAAAATAGGAAATAAGTGAATATTTTCCAAGTGTTGAGTTACTAATGAAGTGGGAAAAATATCTAAGTGTCGGGAAAGGGTAGAAATTTGTTTCGTGAAAATAAAAAGGGATTTGAATAACTATTTTCAAAGTGTTGAAGTATGGAAATAGTATCTTCGGCGGATATTTTGAAATAAATATTTTGGAAAATTATTGAAGGACCGATTTTGCATGTGGATGTTATTTGATAGTTAAATAACCGATTATCAATATTGGCTAATACGCTGATCGTTTTGAAGAGACCAGGATCGGATTTAATTATCCAAAACCCACTTAATCCTGTTTGAACGTAGCGAATGAAGAACGTGAAGATGATGAAGACGGTGATTCGGTTTGTCCAGACCCAGGGCAACGTGTATGGACGAATGCTATCAGACCATCGTTATTGGAGGACGATGAGCATTCTAAGTGAATGTGTTCTTAAAAGGTAACGCTTAGCTCATGCCTCATCAATCGGGAATGGTTAAAACAGGGGAGGTGCGGCAAGGCTAAATGGGTAGTACCCAATTAGGGTAAGATTTCCCCTGTCTAGATGTCTCTTTATTTGTCTGTGTAGGCAATTGCTGATCCCAACCACGGGGTGATCTTATTCGGACTATCCAATAAGGGGTAGCTCTTGTCTTGTGTTACAGGGGATCGGGAGTGGTCCTCGGTACGCTGATCTAGACCAGGTACTGTGCGGGCAGTACCCCAATAGCCCTGCCATTGTATGGAATCCATTTTCCAATAAGCGCCCGTAAGGTGTTGATTGTGCCCAACTATGCTGGAACGTGAGATGCAAGCATTTTAGCTAAATTCTATTTTAATTTCTATAGACCCTACCATAATATCAGACGGATTTGATAAAAATGTTTTGGTTATCGTAAGTTTAATACCCGACATATTTTTTTGTGACATGGTCTTACGAGATACCCTTATTTTCAAAGGATTTTCAAAAATATAATAATCCAATTGAGTGTGTTTTTCTCATGTAGATTTTCCAGACTGACTCGATTATTGTTTATTATGATGCTCAGGTCAACCAAGTTGAACAGATCCAGGATAATAAGCTATGGTGCTCAAGGAGCGAGCTGGATGACAAAGACATACTTTTGTACTTGATTAATATTCCGTTGTGTAAGGGAAAGTTATTAAACTGTCTAGATTCGATGTATTGGACAGTTGTATTCTGATAATGGTATGTATATTTAACAGTACAAGTTTCTTTGTATGTAAAAGCTATTATTATATATTATGCTTTATTCAGCTGCGATTGTGAGATTCTGATGTTGTGTTTATCTTCTTTTACCTCTTTCTTCTTTAACCCTAATGACGTGGTATTTCCGGCACTTGAATACTCGGCACTCGATACAGTGGACGTATAAATTTCGATTTTCGAGAGTCGAAAATCCCCAACCGTTATACTTGTTACCAAAGCAGAAGGTTAAGCGAGAACCTTAGTTTTGGTGGGGATTACTCATTAAAGATAGAGTTAGTAGTAGTTTAGAATGAGTTTGAGTGTACTAATAGATATGAGCGCGTATTTGTTAGTGAATATAAATGGTTTTAATATTGTGTTGACTTATTGGTTGGGTGGTGTATGTATTCTGATCGAGTAGCAGCGCAGCTAATTCGATAAGAGTTTATAAACACTTGAACACGATGAACGGACACGATATATGTTTTAAAAGTGTGTAAATGAAATAATTTTACCCGAAAATATATTTTGATATAATGGAAATAATTTTCCGAAATTATTATATATATAGGAGAGTTTGGATGATAATATTATAGTCAAACAAGATTTAAAATTTAAAATAGTTTATATAACTAATATGAGAATTTGTATAAGTATAAGTTGCACAAATGAATTAAAATTTGATTGAAATTGAAAGTTGGAAGTTTAAATTCCGAGGAGTTTGAAAAAAAGAAAATTCTGAAATCCTTATTTAATAATTTAAAAATCATCAGGGAATAAGATATAAGCTTACAAATTGAAATGATTTTTAAAATAAGAAAGGAAAGTATGATATTTGAATTTTGAGATTAAAAATAAAAACAAGGAGATTAAAATAAAGTTTAACTTAGATTAATTTGAAGAAATCAAATTGTGAAAATTCATTGATTGTGGTTTGACTGAAATAAATTAGTGAAGTAGATTAGTAAGATGGAAAATGATTCTAAATAAGAAATGAAAATAATGAAATTGAGCTTTGGAAATAAATTATAACTCGAGTGAATTTAAAAGAAATGAATTTTAGCTAAAGTAAAAGCAAATTGAAATAAATAAAATAAATTGAATTTGACTCATGATGTTGAATAAATTGAACCGGTGGAGAAATTTTTTTGAATTCAACGTAAGCAAAGTGAATGAAATCAATACAAGAAGTAATTAAAATAATGGGATCTTAACCTAAGTGAGTTGGATTAAATGATATGAATAAAAATTTAACTTTGACTAGTTAAATAAAATCTAGTTGAATTTGAATTAAATTGAAATAGAATCAAACTGAAATGATATTGAACTGAGTTCGAAAATTAAAATTGAAGAGGATTAAATGAATGAAACTAATTGAATTAGTTATTAAGTGGAATAAGAGAAAAAACTAATTGAATAAATTAGTAAGTGGATGAAACTTGATTGAATAAAAAGTCAAATCAGTATTTGAATTGGAAATTTTTACTGGAAAAATAAACTTAAGTATGGAGTTACAATGATTTAAGAAAATAAAAATTAACTTAATAAATATTTGTATGGAAGCTCGGCTTAAGTGAATATGTGAAATAATTCTTTAATATATAAGTATGAAATGTTTTCGAGCTTAATAAAATGGTTTCAAATGAAATGTATGCAGATATGAAATAAAATGCAATGAATGGATTGTAATAAGTTAGAATGGAATGAAATTAAATATAAATGGAGTTGGAATCAATTTAAAAGAGCCATAAGCTTAAGTGATTATTTATTGGAATGAATATCTTCGAAATTGCATAGGAAAATGGGTTGTTCGATGTAAGTAGAGGTAAATAAAATTTTGTTAATTAATAGAAGTAAATAAAATTGATTTCGAAATCAATTGTAATGAATATGAGTTTGTTTGGTTTAAAAATAAATTGAATGTAACCAAATGGGTTGTAGACCATTCAGATTGAATGTAATGATATGTGATTTGGTTGGAAGCAATTAAAATTAAAGTTGGAATCTTAAAACTACTTATGAATATTGTTTAGTGTGCACTGCTTATAGAATCCATGTGTTGTATTTGTTTAATAAAGAGAAATGTTATGAATTCCATATATTTCGTGCTTACGTTTTTAAATTGAGTAAGTACAGGTACCTGGAGGCCGACTGATTAGATTTTGGTCGCGCTAGTTGCTAAATAGGGGTACGCTTACGTAATTAAAAGAATAAAATTATAAAATATTGTTATATTTTTGTTTTTCCGACCATGTGGGTCGATGTATATATATTTGTCTCTCTCATTAAATTGCAAAGCTCCTCCGTACAAGGGAGACGCTGCCAAAATTTTTCGAAAATTTTGGGAGTTAGAAAAATTTTGTAAAGTTTTGAAATTTTTTTGCTAACGACAAAACGATTTCAAATTGGAATTTAAATACAAGATTTTTGGAATTGAAACTGAAATTAATTGTTAGTTTGGAACCAAAGGATTCGAGAAGTGAAGTATGGACTTTCACTAAGTGAGTTTTAGTAAGTTAGTGGGTTTGGAGCGTTCTTTCTGCCTTAGAAATTCTGGGGATGAAATTCTTTAATTGGGGAGGAATGTAACGATCTGGATTTTTTGACACTGGATTTGTAATATAAATGGGTTTAAATATTGAATTTGAATTAAAAGTTGATTTTATTATGAAAAGTTTGATTTTTAAAACAAATGCAGAATTTGAATATAGCGGGTTATTGGATAATTGAATTTAATAACGGAAAATTAGTTAAAATATTTAATCTTCAGTTTTAAACTTGTCAAAAAAATTTAAAGGCTTGTAAAATGTATATTGATAGTAATAAAGGTAATAAAATCTTTAAAGTTGAAATTGAAGGTGATTTGTTCAGTTTTAAAAATATATCATTTGAATTGACAATTAAAAATAGCCCTCCGAGGCGCAGTCTTGGAATTCAACGAAACTAGTTCCATTGGATCTGTAATAGTGTTTTATTATCGAATTTCAAATTTCATAGTTTTTGGAATTATCGTATGGCCGTACATATATAAATGCGCTGAAATCTATACTGATAATTCAATATAAGAACTGGTCCAAAAAGCTATCTTTTCCATACGATCGAGTTAGGACTCAAAACTTTTTCCATTGTGTTCGGAATAGGGGTATAACATTATAGATGCCTAGCGACACGCTATGATAGGAGGTCAGGATTTTAAGTTACGATTTCGAGACGTTTAAAAATTTAAATATGTATGTGTGTGTATATTTGTTGACTGGTCAAAATTTCCTTCACATCATAACTTTTTCAAATCGTTGTAGACCAAGCCATTCAAACATGCCAACATCAATGTCTCTTCCTTTTCAAATCACATATAACTTCTCCAATACGATGTTCCTTTCCTTCCAGAGTACGTTGCCTCTTTAACATCAAGAAGCCATGACTCCCTTTCCTCTTCTTCATTTTCAAATCGAAATCAAATCGTGATTTTTTTCCCTTTCCCACTCTTCAGTTCTTACGAAAAAAACCAAATAAAAAAAAACGTTTCGTTCTCCCTCATTCTAAATATTAACCTAGAGTATGTCTTCGTTCGAATCAAAATCGAAGAATATGAAAAAGGATAGATTGTCGCGGTCGCTCGAGGAACGACTCGGCCTTGAGGCACGAGCATGAAGTAAGGTCGAGCGGCGGTGGGGATTCGAGAGGCTTAAGCCTAGGGCATGGATGCGATGTTCGCACGCGAGTAAGTGGTGTTCTCGAGGTCAACATCGCATGAGCTTGCCGTAAGTGGAGGGGAGGTATTCACGTTCTGGTGGAGGTTCGGTGGTCTCTAGGGCTAAGCGTGCCTAGGGTCGAGGTCACGGTGATGGGTAAAGGCGGTGAGGTATATAGCCAATTTTAATTTTATTTAATTTAATAAATATACATATATAGGTTAAGAAAATAATAACCATAAGTTTATAAAACAATTTATTTTCCTCAATTTATATATATATATATATATATATGCATATATACACAGTAAAGTAAATTACTGTTGTTATTTATAGAAAAAGAAAACAAATTTTTACACACACATACTTTAATATATATAGGAAAACAGAAAATTATTTTATATAGATAAAGTTGGAAAAAATAGGAATTTTAAAATGTTGAAAATTTATAAAAAAATTAGATTTTTGAAATCTATAATTTATTTTTATAAGCATATATGTAGTTTCAAAAAATAAATAAATATACATATACACATTTTAAATCTACTAGTTTATTTTAAAATAATGTGTTATGGAGATTAATTTGTTAAATTAACTTGTTCGATTATTTTAGTATGAAAAATAATTTATTAAAGGAAAGGTGGTTTAAATTAAATTATTAGTACATTAAATTATTAAACGGTAATTAATTGTTGGATTATTCAAAATTTTAATAAAACGTATAATGTTTATACAAGGTAAAAACCGTGAAATCAAGTCGAGATTGAAGTGGGTTGCAAAACAAAAGGAAACATGAGAATTCTCTCACTCATTTGGATTTCCTTAATTAAATTTAAATGTTAAATTTAAATAATTGGATGCTTGGTTGAGTTAAATAATTATTGTCTGCTGAATGTTATACACACACACACACACACATATATATTGGAGTGATTGATATTTCTGCATTATATAGTGGATGAGACCCTATACGCCCCGAATAATAGAGGATGACCCTATATACCGCGATATCCCTCTCGAAGTGGGATTGGTATTTTATTTCTTGACTAACATCTGTGGATGCAGGGAAAAACAGGTTGGAGGGATCCAACTGGATTCTCAAAAATATTTATTATTTTCATATATATATATATATATATATATATATATATATATATATATTGATATATGGTATGATGGATAATTTGATACGGATTGTGTGTGAATTGAATTATTAAATGCAAATAGGCTGGGAACTGAATTTGGTATTTTTAAATATCATAAATAATTAAATTAGAGGAATTTAAAAGGGAAATTGGAAAAGAAATTATTTATACTAAGAATTGGATTTTATTTCTAAAAGGAATTAAGTAGAATAAAAATATATTAACTAACTTGGGTTATAGTTGATTATTTGTAAATTGGTTTAAGTAGAGATTTGAAATTAATTATATATTAAGGTCTTAAAAAGAATTGGAATCAATAATTAAAATGGATTTGAAATAAAATGGAATTTGACTAAGGGAAGAATTATAGATGGAATTTGTTTTTATAAATAGATGAAAAGCTTAAAGGAGTTTATAAATTTATAAACGAGGTTTATAAATAAGATAAAATAATAACAGTGGATATGTTAAAATATAAGTTAATAGTGCGAACTTATATAGATTTATGGGAACTGTTTTGAAAAGAAATAGTGGGAAATATTTCGAATGTGGAGAAATGGTGATAAATCTAGACATAGTCGATGTGTTACAAATTAAGAGGAATTTATGAGTTGAAATGTAAATATTAGATTTTCTTTAAAAAAATATTTTTGTTGAATAAATCGAATTTGTTTTAAATGGAACTTTATAATCTACTATACTTTATAATTTAGACTATTTTTCCAAAATTTAGTTATTATAATACTTAATATTTACTGAAATAAGTTTTAATGTTATAAATTAACTTTGTGAATTATTTTTAATTGGATATGTATTATTAATGCCATGTTCTAGATTTTCCTAAAACTATATTTTGAAAATAAACCATTATTCTTATTTTATAAGTATATGCTTTTAAATGTTTTAAATTCATTATAAATCCTCTTGAGACGGGAAGCGAAGCTTATTCAAAACAGATAAGATTTTAGAAGAAGATCTCATAGTGATATTACGAGAACTTAAATAAATTTCTAAACCATAAGATAAATGAAGGTTAAATAAACTCATAAGGGAAGTAGAAGTGAAATTGCAATTTTAGATAAGTGTAAATGGCTTTCGAAATATTAAAGGAAATTAAACTAAGAAATTCTAGGGTTTATAGAATTCATGTGAAACGAGTTGGGAATTTGCAAATAAAATTGTGAATGATTTTGAGAAAAGAAAAATAGAAAATAAGTGAATATTTTCCAAGTGTTGAGTAACTAATGAAGTGGGAAAAATATCTAAGTGTCGGGCAAGGGTAGAAATTTGATCCGTGAAAATAAAAAGGGATTTGAAAAACTATTTTCAAAGTGTTGAAGTATGGAAATAATATATTGGGTGGATGTTTTGAAATAAATAATTTGGATAATTAAAGGACTGATGTTGCTTGTGGATGTTATTTGATAATTAAATAACCGATTATCAATATTGGCCAATACGTTGATCATTTCGAAGAGACTGAGATCGGATTTAATTGTCCGAAAACCACTTCGATCCGGTTTGAACGTAGTAGATGAAGACCATAAAGATGATGAAGACGGTGATCCGATTTGTCCAGACCGAGGGCAACTTGTATGGACGAATGCTATCAGACCATCGTCAATGGAGGATGACGTGCATTCTAAGTAAACGTGTTCTAAAAAGGTAACGCATAGTCTCAAGCCTCATCAACCAAGAATGGCTAAAACAAGGAAGGTGCAGCAAGGCTAAGTTGGTAGCATCCCATTAAGGTAAGATTTCCCCTGTCAAGATGTCCCTTTATTGGGCTGTGTGGGAGGTTGTTGATCCCAACTGCAGGGTGATCTTATTCGGACTATCCAGTAAGGGGTAGCTCCGGTCTTGTGCTGTAGGGGATCGGGAGTGGTCCTTGGTACACTGATCTAGACTAGGTATTGTGACCGGTGGTACCCCAGTAGCCCTGCCATTGTATGGAATTCTGTCTCCAATAAGCCCACGTACGGTTTTGATTGTGCCAAACTATGCTAGAACATGAGATGCAAGCATTTCAGCTAGATTCTATTTTACTCTCTATAGACAGTATTATAATATCATACGGATTTGATAAAAATGTTTTGGTTATTATAAGGTAAAAAACTGATATATTTGTTTATGGCGTGGTCTTACAAGATACATTTATTTTCAAAGGATTCTCAAAAATATAATAATCCAATTGAGTGTGTTTTCTCACGCTGGTTTTCCTGACTGACTCGGGTGTTGTTTTATTATGATGCTCGGGTCGGACCGAGTTGAACATATCCAAGATAATATGCTATGGAGCTCAGGGGCGAGATGGATGACAGAGACGGACTTCCATATTTTAATATTATTCCGCTATGTAAGGACAAGTTATTAAACTGTCCAGATTCGATGTATTGGACTGTTGTACTCTTCTAATGGTATGTATATATAATAGTACAGGTTTCTTTGTATTTAAAAGCTGTTATTATATATTTTATTTTATTTTGCTGCGACTGTGAGACTCTGATGTTGTTTTTATCTTCTTCTTCTACCTCATTCTTCTTTAACCCTAATGACCTGGTATTTCCGGCACTTGCATACTCAGCATTTAATATAGTGAGCATATAAATTTCGATTTTCGAGAGTCGAAAATCCTCAGTCGTTATACATAGCAGCCACTATCGCCCACCTCGGTACACACTCCCAAATCAAAATCAAGGATGGCCACCAAATCAATCACAAAGTCAGAATATAGTATCGAAGGAATGTGCCCGATCGAAGGAATGACCTAACTTGGCCCGTCGATCGCTCTTGTTTTTGCCACCTTAAGCTAACTCATGGGAGTCAGGTCCACGTATATACCTCATATAAGATCGTCGTCACCATCCTACTTCATTCTGGAATCTCCACCGCGTATACGGTTATAAAAGTGGTTTTCAATATTGGTAGAGAGTATGACAATATCCGATCTCGGTCTCTTTAACAACCAAATATTATTATGACACCGCGGTCTTTTCAAAATAGTTTATACGTTAAAACCAAAATATCATTTCCAATTCAAAACCATATCAATACGATATCATTTTCATTTGAAAACCAAATACGATATGATTTCCAATTCAAAATCATATCAATACGATATCATTTCCAAAAATCAAAGCACTTCAAAGTTATAACACTTTCGAAATTATAATGCTTAGAAATTAACAATTTGGAAATCATAACACTTGATAACATAATACTTTGAAAATCATAACTTCCCACTTGAAAAGTTTAGGCATTAATAATAGTATATATAATAAAATAGTTTATAAAATAAAATAGTTTGTATAAAAATAGTTATAAGTTAAAATAGTTTATATTAAAATAATTGGCATACTAAAATAATTTATACAAAAAAATAGTTTATATTAACAAAATGATTTATATTAAAATAATTTATGTTAAAATATTTATAAAGTAAAATATAGCAATAATTTTAAATACAATTTAAAATACTTTATATTATAAAATAGCTTCCTCAATTTCACAAATTGATTCCAATTTACTCGAACTCCAAAAATTCAAATTTAGTTCAATCTCAATTCAAAAATTTCAACTCAATTCAGTTTTCCAATAAACCATTTGAAAATTTTCAATTTCGAATACAGATTTGAATCACAAAATAAACCATTTCAATTTCAATATATTTCAATGCTTTAAATGTTCAATATTTTCAAAACTAAATATGATAATTTCATATATGTCTTAATTTAACATCATTATTATTTAATTTTGAAATATTCACTTAATAAATCCAATATCATTTAAATAAACACCAAATTACAAGTAAACTAAATATTTCCTTCAATTTATTTAAACTTGAAATATTCATTTATTCTCCTTAAACCAAAATCAAGTTGCAAAATCATATCCTTTAAAAATCCCAAATTCAATAAGTTTCAAATAGATTTAATTAAATAATTTTTTAATCAAATACAATTTCAAATAAATTTAAATTTATTTTCCTAACCTTAACTTATAAAAATCGTTATAAAAAAAATCAATTTTAAAATAAAATTTATATAAATACTTAAACATATTATATATTAATTAAATCAAACTTTATTATTAAACTTATTTTACATTAAAAATAATTTATACATACCTTAAAATAGTAAAATTATAAGTAAATTCTTAAAATTATTAATTCCCAAGCTAACTTATAATTTTAAAATTTTCAAAACATAAAATTTTAAAATCAAGAATTTAAACATATATAAAATAACATTTATATATTTAAAATCAACATTTGTATATAAACCATATATATTTCCTTTATACCTTGGAAATCATTTCAAAATATATATATACCAACTGTGTTCGTACATAATTTTCTATCCTATGGTCAAGTGATATGGATATTTATCATTTCAATCCGCAATTTAAATATATAAGGTATATGTCTTATCAAACCGCAATCCTAAATTCAATGTAAATGAAAATCGCTTGGGTTTATCATTTCAACCAATAATGATTTTCTCTTATTCTACAAGATCGTTCGGGTATGTATCATTTCAACCCATAAGGAATTCTATACTAACAGGGAACTTGTAGAGTGATAACATATATGATAATAATATAACATGCATACATAATCAATATAAATAACAGATAATGGTGTCATATGTCACAGATGAACGGATACAGATAATGGCATATATATAGTAATGTAAATAACTAACAACAACATATTTCAATTGTCGTTTCAATTGAAGTCAAAGTTAATAAATATAAGAACATTAATCGTGAGTGATTGCTCACCTTTCGAGGCTAGAGACGAACGAGAATGAGATGAGTTATGAATCCAAGCACGAATTCCAAAGCAAAGCAAGATTGAACGAGAATTGGACGAACAAGGCTGATAATCAAGAATTGTTGAACTTAATCAGAATCAGTTTGATATATACAGAAATATATACATTATTTGTTAGAAATCAACATCCATTTAGAGCACAATAAAATAAAATACATTATATTTTAAAGCCTTATATATTCGAAATCGAAATATATATAAAATCAATAATAAAATAAAAATGCAAACCACTAAATATACATGTACAACTAAACTCAGAAATATATATAAAATCAGACAACTAAATATGCAGACAACTAAATATGTAGACAACCATATATGCAGACAATTATATATGCTAGCCATTCAAATGAATGTATATGAAAACCACAATTCATATACGCAAACCGAATTTTATATTTTTATGCAACTATACACAACATATATATATATATAACTATATATATATGTGTGTGTGTGTATATATATAGCATTTAAAAACAATATATAATACTATAACATTGTTGTATAATATGTATGCTAACATATATGCTTATTCAAAGGAATAGACTTATATATATTATATTCAAATTCATTTTAACAATACATAAACGTACAATTCCCCAACATATAACATTTATCACCACATATTTAAATATAGAAACAGGTACGAAAAAATTCAAACTATATTTCCAAACTGATATACCAAATCACTTATACATTAAAAACTATCACTTGTATATTTCTGTAAAACTGATGTGAACTTGTATATGCAAAAATAGATTATAAAATTCATATATACTGACATAAAATATATATATATACAAATATCATATATAGAACTTCATAATTGACGTATACTATATATACATATATATATATATATATATATATATATATCTAAAATTAAGTATACTTATCTGAGCTAATAAAACATAAAAAAAATTGGAAATATATTATTTTGTTAATGGATTTGCCGACCAAAACCAAAATAAAATAAACTTTTATAACTACATATACTTTAAAATATATAAACCGTATAAGCTAAAATCAACACATTGATATACAAATATGAACTGTACAACGTAAATAGCTGACATATGATAATTAAAGTAAGCTAATACGTATAAAATCTATATACTCTAACATATATAACTATGAAAACAAAAGTTATATACCAACTATAATACATTTAAACTTTTATATATAAAAGAACATACAAATATATACCCCACAAGAATGTCTACTCAGCCGATCATAGGAGGAGGGGTTGCTGCATGGGTTGCCGATGTAGGGTGTATGTCTTCTTTTTACGGCACGAGATGTTGACGTGGCAAATGAAAGAAGAGGACGGCCGCAGAGCAGTGGCCTCGGCAGTGGGAGGAGGATGCGGCCATGGATGAAGAGGATGTTGCATGCTCGAGTGGGTGGAAGATTGAAGGCACGTGTCGGTTGCGTGTGTAGTGAGAAGGAGAGGATGCGGCTGAGAAAATAGAAGGATGGAGGGTGGAGATATGAGTTGGCAAATGGTTGGATAATATGAAGATCGCATGTTTATGTTTCTTTTGAAATAAAAAGTCGAACAAATCAATATTAAAATTCCAATAAACGAAAACAGTGAAGTTAAAAAGCCAAGCAATAAATTTTCTTGAAATACTAATAGTTACCGACCATTGGTTATCTCAGGATGCAAACGAATGGACAAGGAAACCAAAAAGCTAAAATCGAGTACCGATATGCTTCCTTGTTTTATTGATTTCATAGTATATCGGACGTTGAAAAACACAACGGAATATACTGTGAAGATCAGCACGACAAGATGATCAAAATCGTACACAAAAATCAGTGGTACAATCACAATATCAAAATCGATAATCGGTAATGAAAAATGTTGCTAAAATGTTGAAATTTAGATAAATGGAGCAATAGCAGTCCAAATTGGAGAAACGAAATATGACGTTTCACTTAGAAATGATTTATAAATTTATTACACAAAATATCTAGGTTTGGAAAACATTTTATTATCATCAAATATTAACTGATTTGAATTTAAATAAATTTGCACAAGAAAATATACTTTTATATTATCGGATGAAAATTTACCCGTGACGACCCGAAATTTTTGGATGTTTGAAATTAGAATATTTAATTTATTTTAAATATTTAAAAGTTAATTTTTGACTTGAATTCAAATATTATTATTATTATTTAGCAATCAAGTTATTGGATTTAATAAACTGAAATTGGGTAAATTATTGAATCTTCAGTTTTAAGCCTGTTAAAAATAATTAAAAGGCTTATAAAATTTATAATGATGATACTGAAGATAATAGAATGGTTAAAATTGAATTTAAAGGTGATTTGTTCAGTTTGGAAAATATATCGCTTAAATCGATATTTAAAAATAGCCTTCCGAGGCACAGTCTCGGAATTTGAAAAAACTAGTTCCATTGGATCCGTAATATTGTATTATTATCAGGTTTCAATTTTCGTAGTGTTTGGAGTTTTTGTGTGAGCGTACGACGTATAAACGCGCTGAAATTTATATCGAAAATTCAATTTAATAACTGAGTCCAAAAAGCTATGTTCTCCATACGATCGAATTAGGGCTCGAAACTTTTTCCATTACGTTCGGAATAGAGGTATAACATTGTAAACGCCTAGCAGCATACCTCGATAGGGGTTTGGGATTTTATGTTGCCATATACAAGATATTTTTAATATTATAACATATATTCAAAGTCAAACGTCATTATCTCCTAGTCAACCTATCTTCGTCTCGAAGACTCAACTTTTCAATTTTATAAAGAAAGGGCTTGTCTTCTTTCAGATAAATGAAATTGAAAAAAAAAAGAATCGAAATTCACAGATCGAAAAAAAAGGTTCTCGAAATCTAAAATCAAATCGCAGTCATCTGGAATCGAGTGGGAAAGCGCGTGTGTTGATGGCGAGGCGGAGGGCTCCACACGAGATCGAAGTGGCAGTGGTTGGAACCGCGTACGCACGGCAGGGTGGCGACGCCGTGATTGGTGGCGACGATCAAGAGGTGGTCGGTCTCGAGTTGGTCAAATTGAGGTTCTCTGGTCTGGGGTTTTTGGCATGTAGTCACGTTCGACTCGATGTAGGGGACGACTCATTTGGGAAGTGGTCGGAGCGTCGAGGAAACCTCGATCTGGAAGTCGACGACTTCGACGTCGGCGTTGATGGGGGTCATAGTGGATGGGGCAATAGCGATGTCTAGTTCAGCTTCGAGTGATGAAGCTCAGTGTCGTCTCTCGTGTGCTCGACCATGTTTTCAACGCGTACCCAGAAGTGGAGATGAGGGCATTTCGTGGAGGAAGGAGATAGTCTGGGTCTATGCTCTGCATTGGGTATGAGTTCTCCCTCTTTCTATTGTTTGGAAAAAATTATATATATACTTTCATACAAATAAATTAGGTAATTACTAAAGTTTAATGGGTTGGCTGACAACATAGGATTTTTAAATTTGGGGTTTTTGAAAAAGTCTTGATTGGAAGAAAAGAAAAATAAATTATTTAGATTTTGATTTTGGAAACTAATATAAAGGATTCATGTAAAGGGAGGTGTTTTCAAAAGAGAAATTTAATTGGTCAAAAAAACTTTTAAAATTTTAAAGTTAATATTAATTCGAACAAATTAGTTAAAACTTAATTAATAAGTGATAACGGACTGTTCGAGTACTTCAAGTGTTAATAACATGTAAAATGTTTTACAAGGTCTAAATTCATGGGGAAACAAGTCGAGGTGGAATGGATTGCAATTACAAAAATCAAAGGTGAGTTAATCTCGCTCATTTGGGTTTTATTTAAATTTAAATGGTTAAATTTAAATAATTGATTGAATGATTGAATTGATTTGATGTGGTATATTTTATATAGTAGTATATATATAGTATATATTGGAGTGATTGATTTCCCGCATTATATAGCGGATGAGACCCAATGTGCCGCATAATAGCGGATGATATTATATTTAAAACCCATATACCGCAGTATTTCACCTCGAAGTGGAATTGTATTTTATTGTGCTAAACCTGTGGTGTAGGGAAATAGGTTGGAGGGATACAACTGGATTCCTCAAAATTATTTTGATTTGATAAAATATTCTGTGATATAATATTTCCTATCCTGTGATGAATTATATTGATAATTATTGAATACTATGGTTGATCTAAAATATTTTGATGAACTGAGTTATCAAAATCTATAGAAACGGGATTTCTAAAAAGAAAATAAAAGAGTGAATTTTGAGTAAAATAATCATAGAAATTTGAATAAATTAAAAATGAATTGGAAAATAATAAAAAGTGATTTTAGAATTCTGACAAATAAAATTCCAGGTGTGGGAAATGAGATTTGAATAGATGGGAATAAATGATTTTATTTTTAAACTCAAGTGATATTATTTCCAGAAATAAAGATTTTATTTTGAAATTCAAGATTTGAATTTTTTTAAAGGATAAAGAAGAAATTTGGGAAATATGAAACTGGTATTTTCAGTTAAAAGATTTTAAATCATAATGAAGAAATGAAATCTGAAGTTAATGGATTTTGGAATAAATGGAGCAAGAAAGAAAATTTTAAATATAAGTTAAAAGCTTTAAAGTTGTTTTAAAAAGTATGTTTAGAAAATTTATTATTTCTAAATGTTTAAATTTTGAAGTAAGTATTTTTTTCAAATCTATTATCGTCGTAATTATTTAAAGATGACTTGATATTTTGTTTTAAAGGGGAAAATCTAGTTTTATATTTTATAAAGTAACCTCATTTTAAATATTCCTAAAGAATATATTTTTAATAAAGTATTGAGGTAGTTTTCAATTTAAATGTTAAAGTATATTTTAAAATAAAGTGTTTTTAAATTATTTTAAAAATCTAAAGCTTTGTACTTGGTGCTTTCAGTGGGAATAAATATTTGGGAATTTATTTCATGAGAAGAGTGTGGTTTGAAAACTGCTTTCAAAAGGATTGAAAATGGAAATATATCTTGCGAAGATATTTTGAGGTTAATAAATAATTTAGGAGAAATTATTTATGTTTGATGGTTGTTGTGAATGTTAATTGATAGTTAAATAACCAACTATCAATATTGGCCAATGCGCTGACCGTTTCGAAGAGACCGGGATCGGGTTTGCTATATTACAGCATGATAGGGGGTTCTCGCTTTGCGTTAGATGGCGAACGGGAGACTCTTACCCCTACATGTCCCCGAGGGTGGTATAAGGCCTTTTGGGGTTGGTTGAGAGTCGAGAGGCTGGCCGTAAAAGCAAACTCGAGGTACCAATCTAAGCCACGGTGGGGCTGGGATGGTTGAAAAGCCTACCAGTTGTGGCCGCTGTCGATGGTTGAAAAGCCTAGATCATTACAGTTGGTATCAGAGCATAGGTTGGCGATAACCTTGGCTTTGGTGGGGATTACTCATTGAAAATAGAGTCCGTGGTACTCTAGAATGAGTTTGAGTGTATTAATAGATATGAGCGAATATTTGTTAGTGAATATAAATTGTTTTAATATTGTGTTGACTTATTGGTTGAGTGGAATATGAATTCTGATCGAGTAAGTTGGCCGCTATTCAAGAAGAGTTTATAAACCCTGACACGATAAATTGACACAGTATTGCTTTAAAGGTGGGTAAATGAAATAATTTTACCCAAAATATATTTTGATATAAAAGAAATATTTTCTTAAATTGATATATAACTTGGATGTTTGGATGATAATATTTTAACCCAATAGGATTATAAAAATTGGAATGACTTGTATAATCAAATGGAAAAAAATGGTATGAGCATAAATTATACAAATGAATTATAGTTAAAATTTGATTTAAGTTAAAATTGAAAATTTAAAACTCCGAAGATTTTGGAAGTGTTTTTCGAAGTGTTTTGAAGACAAATAGTAGCATTATTATTTTGGAGGTATTTCTGAAAGGAAATTGTTTCAAATAAATTTTGAGAAGGGATATAGCATTGAACTCACTTCAGTCACAGGAAAATAACTTCGATGATGACTGCAGCATCATCGATGTTCATTTTTGAGTTTCTAAGTGACTGATTGCTGCCAAATTGATTTGTTCAAAAGAACCAGTTTCTCTTTCAAATTTCAAAAGGAAATTTGTTGGGGATAAAAACCAGGATTGGTTTAAAATTTTGAGAAATGTGATTTTGGGATAATGGTGGTTGTAAAATGATTTGAACCAAAAGCCGGGTGTTTGAAATCCTGACTCCTTATTTGAATTGAAAATCCTAATGAGGTAAGTTCTTACATAATTTAAATTCAAGTGGATTGAGTGGATAAAAGAGAATGGTATAATGTTACATTTAACTGAAGTTATGATAAATAAAATTGAATTGAAATAAATTCAGTTGAATTATAGATAATATTGAATGGAATAAAATTCTTACTTCAATAAATAAGCGTAAACTAAGTAAGTATTGAATTGGGATAAATAAGCTTTGGAAGCTTATCAAAGAATTGAAAAGTATTGAAACAAAAATATAATCCTAGTTAAACGTAAAGTGAAAATGTGATTGAGTGTACGTGGATAGAAAAGTATGAATATTAATAAGTGAGTAGCTTATAAAAATGTAAAAATGGAATAAATAAGCCGAAATAAAAGTGTTGGAATTTTGGAAAATGAAAGAAAATCCAAACTGGAATTATAAAAAAAAATTGAAAAAAAAATTGAACTCAGGAAATTTAATGAAGTGATTTTGGTAATAAAATCGAATATTGATTTAAAAGTTGGGATAATTAGCTAAATAAATTATTTGATAGAGTATGTTAATAAGATTTAACTCGGTTAAATAAAATGGACTGTAAGTTAACAATGAAGTTTGAAGATAAACTCGAATTATAATAGAATTCGACTTGGATTGATAATGAATTAAAATAAGTGGAGATGTTGTAAAAATAAAATGGAATTGGATTACAATAGAAATGATTTGAGTTACAAATAAAATCCAATTTGAGTATAAATGAGTTAAGTATGTGCTTGGATATTATTTTGATAAATTGAGAATGTGAATTAAGATTAAAATGGATGGGCTAACTGAATTAAATGGAATTTGATTGGATGAGAATCAAATTAAATGGAAGTGAACTTAAGTTTGAAGTTGGAATAAATTGAAGTAAATTAACTTAAGTTAAAAATAATTAGAGGCTCGACTTCGAGTAAGAATGGAAGTCGATTAAATAAAAGCTTGGGTTGAATTAATTTGGGAACGGTTAGTAGTATACAAGCATGGAATGTGTCGAGCTAAATAAAACGGTTGTGAATGAATTAAAATGGAAGGAATTAAATATAAATTGAGTTGGAATCAATTTAAAATGGTTATAAGCTTAAGTAATTATTTATTCACATGAACATAGTCGAATTGCGTAGAAATAAAATGTCGTTTGACGAAAACGAGATTAAATAAAATTCTATGAATTGATATAAGTGAAATAAAATAGATTTTGAAATCAATTGAGTTGAATATGAGCTTGTTTGGATTAAAAATAAATTGAATGTAAGAAATTGAATTGTAAACCATTAAAATTGAATGAAATGGCACATGAATTGGTTGAAAGTAATTGAATTAGTTCTGAAATCTTGTAAATTGCTCATGGAAAGTGTTTGGTGCATGTTGCTTATGAAATGCATGTGTTTAGCTATTGAAAATAAGTGAAATGTTAATAAATTTCATATATTTAATACTTACATGTTTGAATTGAGTAAGTACAAGTACCGGGAAGCCGTTTGGGTGGATTTGATCGCGCAAAATGCTAAAATAATAAGCCGTTTGCTTAAAAATCCTAAATACAGGTACGCCTAAAATAGGAAATGTGAACCGTTTTTGTTTTTTCCGACCGTGTGGGTCGATGTATATAAATTTATATCTCTTGTCAAATTGCAAAAGCTCCTTCGTACAAAGGAGACTCTGCCAAAAAAATTCGAAAATTTTGGGAGTTAGAAAATTTTTGGAAAAATTCTTATTAGTAACAAAACGATTTCAAATTGGAACTGAAATAAAATGATTTTGGAAATGAAGTTGAGGACACATGTTTTGGTTGAAACTAATTATTTAGTTGGAACTAAAGGATTAGGAAAGTGAATTTGGGATTTTTGATTTCAGAGGATAAATTGAATTTTGCTCGGCAAAGGTATGTATTTAAATTTCTGTATGAAATTTGATGATTTTCTGGTCTAGCCACTTGGCCTTTTGTTTTCTTTTGGAATTTGGGACCCCACAGAGGCATTTTGTAGTTGTACCGAGCCAGCCGCGCAAAGGAGACGCTGGTGATTTTTTTCGAAAATTTAGAGAGTTGGAAATTTTTTGAGAAAGTTTTGATAATTTAAATTTGGATTTAAATTTAAATTTGAATTAGTGGAGTAAATAATGCTGTTGGAAACTGTGAAGGTTTTTGGAAAGTTGGTTGAAGTAATAGTGGGTCTTTAATAAAAGGTATGTTATGGCAAGTTGATAAAACTGTTTGGTTTTGGAAAATAGTAATGGGTATTGGATCATTCTTCTTAACTAGCAATTTCGGGGACGAAATTCTTTTAAGGGGGAGGAATGTGACGACCTGGAGTTTTTGGATGTTTGAAATTGGAATATTTAATTGATTTTAAATATTTAAAAGTTAATTTTTAAGTTGAATTCAAATATTATTATTATTATTTAGCAATCAAGTTATTGGATTTATTAAGTTGAAATTGGGTAAACTATTGAATTTTCAGTTTTAAGCCTGTTAAAAATAATTTGAAGGCTTATAAAATTTATAATGATGAAGGTAATAGAATGGTTAAAATTGAATTTAAAGGTGATTTGTTCGGTTTTGAAAATATATCATTTAAATCGATATTTAAAAATAGCCTTCTGAGGCATAGTCTCGGAATTCGACAAAACCAGTTCAATTGGATTCGTAATATTGTATTATTATCAGGTTTTAATTTTCGTAGTGTTTGGTGTTGTTGTGTGAGAGTACGACATATAAACACGTTGAAATTTATATCGAAAATTCAATTTAATAACTGGGTCCAAAAAGCTATCTTCTCCATACGATCGAATTAGGGCTCGAAACATTTTCCATTGCGTTCGGAATAGGGGTACAACATTGTAAACGCCTGGTGGCATACCTCGATAGGGGTTTGGGATTTTATGTTGCCATTAGGGGTGGGCGCGGGTCGGTTTGGTGCGGTTTGGAGTCCAAACCGCTTCCGCACCACATCAAACGGTTAATCAAAAATACAAGCCATTATACCAATCATTTAAACAGTTCGGTTTTGGTTCGGTTTGAATGTAATACGGTTCGGTTTCGGTCCGGTCTGGTTTGAACCCATATTATACATGAAATAAGAGAATTACTTCCATCAACAATCAATTTACGAAGGCAATTGTATGAAACTTTTACACTTAAAGGTTAAAACACACAATGTTATACTGAAATGAAAGACTAGTTCTTAATTATATGAATATTTCAATTTGACATTTACCTACAAGCGAGATTTTTTTGATAGATTAACTAAACATCAACATTAATCAATGCATAATCATTAAGGAAAATGACAAGAATAATAATATAATTAGCACTTATTCACAAAAAAAAATTAGATGAAAAATATTATACCAAAACTATAACTTCTTCCTTTATGTCAGCTATTATTATTAATATAACAATAACATACACTAATAATAGAATGTACATCGTCAGAATCTAATATAATGGAAGTTGCTTATATTTTATCATAAGATTACTAGTATAAATTTTTGGTTCGGTCCGGTTTAATATGGTTGGTTCAATCGTCCAAACCGCAACCGAACCGTATCGATGCGGGTCGGTCTAGTTTGGGGTATATGCTTTGGTTAGAAGATTGGGTGTGGGTTTTTACACCGTTTTTGCAGTCCGGTGCGGACGGTTTCCATATAACGGTGCAGTTTATCCCACCCCTAGTTGCCATATATGAGATATTTTTAATATTATAATATATATTAAAAGTCAAACGTCATTATCTCCTAGTCAGCCTATCTTCGTCTCGAAGACTCAACTCTTCAATTTTATAAAGCAAGGGCTTATCTTCTTTCAGATAACTGAAATTGAAAAAAAAAGAATCGAAATTCACAGATCGAAAAAAAAGAAGAGGTTCTCGAAATCTAAAATCAAATAGCAGTCGTCTGGAATCAAGAGGGTAAGCGAGAGTTGATGGCAAGGCGAAGGGCTCCATACAAGATCGAAGTGGCAGTGGTTGGAATCGCTTACGCGCGGTAGGGTGGCGACGCCGTGAATGGCGGCGACGATCAGGAGGTGGTCGGTCTCGAGTTGGTCAAATTGAGGTTCTTTGGTTTGGGGTTTTTGGCATGTAGTCGCGTTCGACTCGATGTAAGGGGACACATTTGGGAAGTGGTCGGAGCGTCAAGGAAATCTCGATCTGGAAGTCGACGACTTCGATGTCGGCGTTGATGGGGGTCGTGGTGGATGGGGCGATAGCGATGTCTGGTTCAGCTTCGAGTGATGAAGCTCGGTGTCGTCTCTCGCGTGCTCGGCCTTGTTTTCAACTCGTACCCAGGAGAGGAGATGAGGGCATTTCGTGGAGGAAGGAGATAGTCTGGGTCTATGCTCTGCATTGGGTATGAGTTCTCCCTCTTTCTGTTCTTCGGAAAAAATTATATATATACTTACATACAAATAAATTAGGTAATTACTAAAGTTTAATGGGTTGGTTGACAACATATGATTTTTAAATTTGGGGTTTCTGAAAAAGTCTTGACTGGAAGAAAAGAAAAAAAATTATTTAGATTTTGATTTTGGAACTTATATAAATGATTCATGTAAAGGGAGGTGTTTTCAAAAGAGAAATTTAATTGGTCAAAAACACTTTTAAAATTTTAAAGTTAATATTAATTCGAACAAATTAGTTAAAATTTAATTAATAAGTGATAACAGACTGTTCGAGTACTTCAAGTGTTAATAGCATGTAAAATGTTTTACAAGGTCTAAATTCATGGGGAAACAAGTCGAGGTGGAATGGATTGCAATTACAAAAATCAAAGGTGAGTTAATCTCACTCATCTGGGTTTTATTTAAATTTAAATGGTTAAATTTAAATAATTGATCGAATGATTGAATTGATTTGACGTGGTATATGTTATATAGTAGTATATATACAGTATATATTGGAGTGATTGATTTCCCGCGTTATATAGCGGATGAGACCCCATGCGACGCATAATAGCGGATGATATTATATTTAAAACCCATATACCGCGATATTCCACCTCGAAGTGGAATTGGTATTTTATTGGGCTAACATCTATGCATGCAGGGAAACAGGTTGGAGGGATCCAACTGGATTCCTCAAAATTATTTAGATTTGATAAAATATTCTGTGATATAATATTTGCTATCCTGTGATGAATTATAATGATAATTGAAAATGTTGAATACTATGGTTGATTTAAAATATTTCGGTGAACTGAGTTATCAAAATCTATTGAAATGAGATTTATGAAAAGGAAATAAAAGAGTGAATTTTGAGTAAAACAATCATAGAAATTTGAATAAATTAAAAATGAATTGGAAAAGAATAAAAAGTGATTTTTGAATTCTGATAAATAAAATTCCAAGTGCGGGACATGAGATTTGAATAAATGGGAATACGTGATTTTATTTTTAAACTCAAGTGATATTATTTCCAGAAATAAAGAGTTTATTTTGAAATTCAAGGTTTGAATTTATTTGAAAGGATAAAGAAGAAATTTAGAAAATATGAATGTAACGACCCGAAATTTTCGAAGCCGAATATTCCAGATAGTTATGAAAAAGAAGAAAGAGATAGAAGAAGAAGATCAGAAACATCAACACCTCATATTCGCAGCGGATAAAATATAATAATAAATAATAACTGTTTACAAAAAATACTATATCTGTCGATTACATTTAATATACATCAGAATTTCACATACATTCAGTCACTGAATATATACACTTATCATGTCTCAGATTATTAATAATATGAATACAGCAGAATACTCTATACGATATTGCCATCCAGCTCGCCTCCTGAGCTCCAGAACGTACCTACCTGAAAATCTGTAATACTCGGTCTGACCCGAGCATTACACCAAAGTAACACCCGGGTCAGGCTGGAAACCAGCGTGAGTAAACCCAACTAACATGAAATACCGAAACAAACTACTAATATAAACCCGGGATAACTCACATCAATTCAACAAATTCACAATTTACTATAAACAACATTTATTTCACACACTAATTTCTAAGTCCAAACTTAGATGAAATAATCCATCTTCATTTAAAACATTTCTTTCCAGCCTATTGATTTCACAAATCATCTTATAAAAGTTCGAAGTGGTTTCAGGTATATTCCTAATATCCGACCCCGGCCTCTTCGAAAACTCATGTCATCCCTACGCAAGTTATTCAATGGAATACACAACATTTCATATCAATGATATTAACACATCCAACATCATTCAATCGCCCATAAGCAATGCTTAATCACTTACAAATTAATTCAATTGATTCTAATTGAATTTCTAGCCACATTCATTAAGATTCCTTCATTCCATATTAATTTATTCCCAATCAATTAATTAGTCAACCCTTCACTATTTATCTTAATTAATCCCTCTGGATTAATTATTTTTCAACTACATTTAAGTAATTATCTTAATTACCTTCACCATATTAATTATCCTAAACAAGTTCAATAAGAGATCTCAATTACTTCATGAATTAATTAACTATTTTAATTACATTAATCCTTAATTACTATTAATTCACTTCATAAGTCACCTATTATGGATTAATCAATTTTAATTAATCACTCTTTGATTACATCATTAATTACATAAATTAAGGATTTTCAATTATATTTTAATTTATCCCAATCAAGTTTAATTATATTTATGAAACCACAGTATTAATCATTTTCGGTTAACCCCAAACTGTAATTAACTATCTTTCATTTTACCTTATTCATAAATTAATTACTTCTTACTTAACTATCTCAATTAATCTCTTGATTAATTTCTCGAAGTAATTATATTTTATTTAATTACAAGAAGTAATTATTTATTACACCATCAAATGATTATTCTAATTTACTTATACTTAGTTAATTAACTTACCATTTAATTTATTATTTATTCAACTCGTTAATTCCTAAGTTAAATAATTCCAACTTGTTTTTAATTATTTTAGTGATTTAATGAGTCCCAAATCATTAATCTTTTTTTTTAAATATTCAAGTATTTATCCCTTAACAATCCTAAATAATTATACTTATTTGATTGATAAGTAACTATCACGTGATTTATTATCCTTAATTTTTAATTAATTAACTTAGAAATCATTTTAAATTTCAATTTCTTTTTCTTTTAAATCAACACAGATAGATAACAACAACCAATATAAACCGAGCTTTCATAAATTCATAGCAGTAAATAAGTTGCACAGATCGAAGAGTACTCACAGAGATACATGGTGCAGAAGTCGAAACCAAACTACACTGCTTCGGTGATGTTGAGATGCCAAAGCCCTTTTTTTTCGAAACCCTCTATGGCCACCCAATTCGACGACGAGCAAATCCTTTCGCCTCCAAGCCACCCCGGCCTCACACGACCACACCTCGCGCGCGCAACGGCAACCTACGCCGAAACAAAAACCCCAGCGTTATCCCTCGTCGCGACAAAATTCGATCGGCCCTTGCTAGTTGAAAACAAACCCTTACCGAGCATCACGATCGAGATAGCATGGGACGAGAGAGAGAGCGACGCCACTTAAGATTGATGAGGCCTTCTACGGCCATTTTTTTTTGATCGATTACAGGAATTCGCGATTTAGGGTTAAGGGATGGAGCGTGTGTTACGAAGAGGATGGAAGGATTGTTTGGGGTTTTGATTTGCAGATAAATTTGAAGACATGGAGAAGAAGGAAGTTCGGCCCTTGTTTTCATCATTTTTTTTTCGTTCGTTTATGCCTGGAGAAGATAAGGGAAGAGTGGAGAATACTGGAAATATAACGAAGTGAGATGGCTTCTTGAGCACGCTGTTTATAATATAATTTAATATTGAAAATATCTCGTTGTATTTTCGGTTTTAATTTTGACGCGTTTCTTCCCCGTGTGAGCCAACGGTAATTCCAAACGCTACGAGATTTTAAATCCGATAATAACTAACTATTACGGATCCAATGGAACTGGTTTCATCGAATTCCGAGACTGTGCCTCGGAAGACTGTTTTTAAATATCAATTTAAACGATATATTTTTAAAATTGAACAAATTACCTTTAACTTAAATTTCAACCATTATATTATCTTCAGTATCCTCATCATTGATTTTATATGCCTTCAAATTATTTTAAACAGGCTTAGAGTCTCAAATTCAACAATTTACCCAATTCCAATTATATAATCCAATACTTTAATTATCTAACAAATATTAATATTTGAAACTCAAGCTAAAATTAACCTTTCTAATATTAAAAATCAATTTGTTATTCTATTTTGAATCGTTAAAATTTCCGGGTCGTCACATTCCTCCCCCCTTAAAAGAATTTCGTCTCCGAAATTACTAGTTAGGAAGAATGGATCAATACCCGTTTACCTCTTTCCAAAACTCACTATTCAGCATTCTACTAACTATCATTTAATAAATACCTATTATCACATCAACTAACTTCTCAAAACCTTTCATAGTTTCACATCATATCCCTTTGCTCAATTATCTAAATTCCAATTTTAAATCAAATTTTGAATTATCAAAATTTTTCTAACTCTCTAAATTTTCGAAAATTTTTGCCAGCGTCTCCTTTGCGCGGCTAGATCGGTACTACTACAAAAGGCCTCTAGGGGCTCCCAAATTCCAAAAAGAAAACAAAAGCCAAGTGGCTACATCAAAAACCCAATCCAATATCATACAGAATCACAATACGTACCTTTCAGTCGGGCAATTCAAATTTATCTTTTAGAACCAAATCCAATTTCCTTTTTCCTTTATAACACCTTCATATTCTATTTAACAACAATATCCAATTGTAATCTTTCAAATCATTGTATACATTTTCTTACAGAAGCCTTCACATTACTTCTATTCAACTTAGTTTCCACCATTTCATATGAATTCAATTTATTTTCGATTTCTAATATGGAGTTATATCTTTCATTTAAACTGATTCATATTAGTTTCATTTACTAGTTTATTTTAAGTTTCCCATTTGAAATTGTTTTGTCGTTAACCAAAATTTTCCAAAAATTTTCTAACTCCCAAAATTTTCGAAAATTTTTGGCAGAGTCTCCTTTGTACGGAGGAGCTTTTGGAATTTGACAATGGATATAAATATGTATACATCGACCCACACGGTCGGAAAAAGCAAAAACAGTTCATATTTCCTATTTTTATTGCGTAGGCGTACCTTATTTAGCATTTAAAGCAAGCAGCTTATAAATTTTAGCACTTAGCATACCCCAAATCTAGCCAAACGACTCCCCTGTACCTGTACTTACTCAATTTAAATACGTAAGTGTCATACATAGAAAATCTATTAACATTTCACTTACTTTTAATAGCTAAACACAAGCATTACATAAATAACAAGCACCAAACACTTCTAATAAGCAATTTATATGTTTTAAAGCACATCTAATTGTTTCCAACCAAATTTATATGCCCTTTCATTCAATTTTAATGGTTTACACACAATTACTTGCACTCAACTCATTTTAAGCGAAACAATCTCATATTCACTTCAATTGATCTTAAAATCAATTTATTTGCTTTCACTCGCTTTTTCTCATCCTTGCATTCAATTTACGCATTGTACAACTCACTTACCTTCAATTCATTTATAATTCCAAACAAACTCATATTCCATTCAATTTGATTCCGGAATCAAGTTATTTAACTTTTCTCAACCCATAGGATTTTAATTATTTCATTTACGTGAATCGACAATTTATCCAATGCAAATTCGACATCATTCGTTTAAAAGAGATTTTAGTTTATAACTACTTCAAATTAATCTCAATTCATTCTACATTAATTTAATTTCATTTTTAATTTATTCACCAACCATTCATTGCATTTCATTTTACCTCCGCCTTAGATTCAGTCAAAAATAATTTATTAAACTTGGCACCTTCAATACTTGTAAATTAACAACCATTTCATTTAGCTCAACACATTCCAATCTTGTATACTACTAGCCATTCCCAAATTAACTCAATCCAAGCCTTTATTTAATGGGCTTTCACTCTTATTCAAAGCCAAGCTTTCATAAATTTTAAACTTAGGTTAATTACTTCAATCTATTTCCACCTCAACTTAAGTTCACTTCCATTAAATTTGATTCTTATCAAATCAAATCCCATTAAATTTAGTTAGCCCATCCACTTTAATTTTAAATTTAATTCACCTTCTCAATTCATCAAAGTAATATCCAACACATACTTAACTCATTTATACTTCAAATTGATATGCTACCGAACTCAAGTTCTATGTGATAATCCAATTCCAGTCACAACTTTGATTTAGTTTTTTTTTTCTTCAATCAGACTTCATCCATTTATTTTATAATCCCAGTAACCCATTTTAAATTTTAAATTTACTTATTTAATTCAATTTCGAATTTATTTTATTAATACATGGTCATTCTCAATTTAATTTTATTCACTTGGGTTTTGTTTGCATCTCAAACCATTTCTATTATTTTCCACTTTCATTTCAAACGACAACACTTCCATAATATCTAAATCTGCTTGCAAACTTCATTAAATATTATTCAAATCACACTTGAATATTATTTGTAATTCAAACCATCGTTATTTCGATCCAACTCTATTGTATTTTTATTTACATCTCCTCTTAATTAATTCATTATCAAACCCAAGTCGAATTCTATTCACAATTCGAATTCATTTCCAACTTAATTATTAACTTACAATCCATTTTATTTAACTGGGTTAAATTTTTATTAACATACTCAATCAAGTAATTATTTTGTTAATTAACTTACTTCCAACTTTCAAATCAATATGTGATTTTATTTCAAAGAATCGCTTCATTTAAATTTTCCGAGTCCAATTTTATTTTATAATTCCAGTTTGAAATCCCCTTTTTACTTTAAAATTTAGGAATGCCTTCAAATTTAGACAATACAATTAAAATAGCTTTTTATACAAATATTTCTGATAACTCGATGTCTCAACCAGTCCATCCTTGTTCTCACAGAAATTCAGTCATACGTTGATCAGGCGTATGACTGAAAATCGATAAGTACTTGGTAAACCCGTTTTCAACACCCAGTGAAAATACTTGGAAAACAATTTTATTGAAAATATCGAAACAGTTTTTGAAATAGAGAAATATCTTTAGGGACAATGCTCTGGAAATCATCACCCCCATTCCATGGTCATAGTTACATACCAGGGTTACGTTGTAGTCGCAATAAAAGTCCATGTAACTGCAGGCTCTCCGCGGCACTCTCGATTACGCCATGGAATCCACACTACAGATCACAGTTACATCCAGGGTTACGTTGCAGTCATAACAAAAGTCCATGTAACTGTTGGCTCTCCGCGACCTCTGATCTCGCTATCAAAATGAAACTTCTCCACTCCTACATAGGTCGCAGTCTACCGAGATAAACTCAAACGCCGACTGTTGGCTCTCAACGGCACACACGACTTACGCTATGGCAAATTCAACTCATAATCCTCAGGAACTAGTTTTGTCCGGACTCCTCACAGGATCAACTTTAGAACCCCCTTGGGGCTCAAGGCAGCACCACCCAGTGGCACTCCTGAGAAGTTCATTTCAAGGAAGCGCCTTTTTCCCCAGAGCCTTCATCAAAACACTTTATACTATACACATATAGTATTTTTCAAATCATACACCTAGTATGAATCTCATAAAAATCTCCTTTACACAAAATCAATTATCCCAAAATCGATAATTCTCAAAATAAGCTTTCCAAAACTCAATATTGATTTTTTTTCCGAAAATCAAAAGACTTTCTCAAAATCCTCATAAGATCCTTTATATATATTCAGATATATATATAAATTTTTAAAACTTTGGATCCTTACCTTCTTGTATAAAACACCTTTTATACTCCAAACACTCTCAAAAACCATAGAAATATCCAATTTCCATCTTTATTCATTTCATATTTCTCAAAATATTCATTCAGTTCAAAAGAACCATTTCATATTCCTTATTCACATTTACATTAATCCCCATTTGGATTATTACTCCAATTCTTTTCTCAGTTGAGTTTTTAAATCAATAACAGTTTGAACTCCGACCAGTTTATTTTTAGAAAATAGCTTGAAAATTTTAAAAATAGGTAAGTAGTTGAAAAATAATTATTAGTTTGCAAACTAACTGTAAAATAGTTAACTAATTATAAAATAGTTGAAAAATAGTTAAATAGTTATAGAAATCTTAAATAATTGCAAAATAATTGTAAAATAGAAATTAATTCGTAACTTAGTTGAACATTAGTAATTAGTGTATAAAACAGTTGTAAATAGTTAAAGAGTTCCAAAAGTAGTGGCAAAAACCAGTATAAAATAGTTTGGGTTTAAAAAGAAAGTTGTACAGTAAGTAGATAAGAAAATAGATTTAAACTATTTATATTAAAACAATTTACACTGAAAATGGTCTAGAGTCAAAACTGTTCACTTCCCCAACAATTCAATTTAAATTTCCACTCCATTTAAATTAACCCAATCCCAATTTAATTAACTCCAATTTCCATTGGACTTGATTCATCCCCAATTCAAATTAAATTGGTTCTCAATTTCCTTCCAACTTCAAATCAAATTCCATTTGATCTTAAGCCAATTCCACTTTAATTTCCAAATTATTCAGATAAATCTGGACTAATATAAATTGAACTCTCTTCAAGTTCAATAACCCTTTCAAGTTAATCCAATACAAATTTCCCATTTGAATCTTAAACTTGTACAACTTTAATTATAATTTAAATTTTACTTCTATTTATAATCAATTACATTCACATTTTGCTTTTAACTTGGAGTTATACATTTTATTTATCCAATATATTTTTATTATTCCATAAACATTTTAATCAAGATCCCAGAGTTTAAACAAATTTCCAAAATTCATTGGAAGATTCATTCATCCTTTTGAATTTCAAAACCAAACCCAGTTCACAAACAATTCTAATTTAAAATAATTTGGTAGCAATTTCTCTTCTAGAAACTCGAAAACGAACATCGATGATGCTGCAGTCATCACCGACGTTATTTTCCAGTGACCGAAAGAGTTTAATGCTTTTATCTCTCTAAAAACACTTCCAATATTTTTGAAATAATGCTATTATTTCTCCAAAACCTTTGGAAACCACTTTCAACCCAAAGAAATTTTAGATTCTCCCAAAAATTCCAAATTCCCAATCCATCCAATTCAAAATTAAACATTACTCTGGAATTTTCATCCTAGTTTATTTTCAAATATTCTCTGGAATTCTATTCCAAATTATAATCTCATTTATTTATCAAGTTTATTTCAATTAATAAATTACATTTACAATCTATATTTCAAATTCCTTTTTGATTTTAAACCAGTTCCACTTCAATTTCAATCATTACAATTCTATCCAAATCTTCCATTTAAATTTTTGAACTTATACATCTTCAATCCTAAATTCAATTAATTCAAATCGGGTTTAATTTGAATGAATTTAATTCCAACTTCAAATTTAAATCATCTCGAATTTATATAAATATAATTCGAGTTAAATTCTCAAGGATTGGTTTAACCTTTTTAAACCAAATTAACTTTGTTTATTTTTAAAGTTTCAAACAATTCTAATTTCTGAGTTCTAATTCTAGAGTTTCACTTTTAATTAATTTAATTTAATTTGGTTGTATCTTATATTACTTCGTAACTTAATTCCAATAATTTAACAACCAATCACCTAAATATTTCATTAGAAGAGAATATTGCTTTATATATCAAAATATACTTTTATATAAAATCATTTAAAACCTTTATATAAGAAAATAACAAGTACGCGCTCATATATATACACACTCAACTCATTCTAGAGTTCTACGAACTCTATTTAATGAGTAATCCCCACCAGAGCCAAGGTTCTCGCTTAACCTTTCAGCTCTGATACAAATGTAACGACCCGAAATTTTCGAAGCCAAAAATTCCAGATAGTTATGAAAAAGAAGAAAGAGATAGAAGAAGAAGATCAGAAACATCAACACCTCACATTCGCAGCGGATAAAATATAATAATAAATAATAACTATTTACAAAAAATACTATATCTGTCGATTACATTTAATATACATCAGAATTTCACATACATTCAGTCACTGAATATATACACTTATCATGTCTCAGATTAATAATAATATAAATACAGCGGAATACACTATACGATATTGCCATCCAGCTCGCCTCTTGAGCTCCAGAACGTACCTACCTGAAAATCTGTAATACTCGGTCTGACCCGAGCATTACACCAAAGTAACACCCGGGTCAGGCTGGAAACCAGCGTGAGTAAACCCAACTAACATGAAATACCGAAACAAACTACTAATATAAACCCGGGATAACTCACATCAATTCAACAAATTCACAATTTACTATAAACAACATTTATTTCACACACTAATTTCTAAGTCCAAACTTAGATGAAATAATCCATCTTCATTTAAAACATTTCTTTCCAGCCTATTGATTTCACAAATAATCTTATAAAAGTTCGAAGTGGTTTCAGGTATATTCCTAATATACGACCCCGGCCTCTTCGAAAACTCATGTCATCCCTACCCAAGTTATTCAATGGAATACACAACATTTCATATCAAAGATATTAACACATCCAACATCATTCAATCACCCATAAGCAATGCTTAATCACTTACAAATTAATTCAATTGATTCTAATTGAATTTCTAGCCACATTCATTAAGATTCCTTCATTCCATATTAATTTAGTCCCAATCAATTAATTAGTCAACCCTTCACTATTTATCTTAATTAATCTCTCTGGGTTAATATTTTTCAACTACATTCAAGTAATTATCTTAATTACCTTCACCATATTAATTATCCTAAACAAGTTCAATAAGAGATCTCAATTACTTCATGAATTAATTAACTATTTTAATTACATTAATCCTTAATTACTATTAATTCACTTCATAAGTCACCTATTATGGATTAATCAATTTTAATTAATCACTCTTTGATTACATCATTAATTACATAAATTAAGGATTTTCAATTATATTTTAATTTATCCCAATCAAGTTTAATTATATTTATGAAACCACAGTATTAATCATTCTCGGTTAACCCCAAACTGTAATTAACTATCTTTCATTTTACCTTATTCATAAATTAATTACTTCTTACTTAACTATCTCAATTAATCTCTTGATTAATCTCTCGAAGTAATTATATTTTATTTAATTACATGAAGTAATTATTTATTACACCATCAAATGATTATTCTAATTTACTTATACTTAGTTAATTAACTTACCATTTAATTTATTATTTACTCAACTCGTTAATTCCTAAGTTAAATAATTCCAACTTGTTTTTAATTATTTTAGTGATTTAATGAGTCCCAAATCATTAATCTTTTTTTTTTAAATATTCAAGTATTTATCCCTTAACAATCCTAAATAATTATACTTATTTGATTGATAAGTAACTATCACGTGATTTATTATCCTTAAGTTTTAATTAATTAACTTAGAAATCATTTTAAATTTCAATTTCTTTTTCTTTTAAATCAACACAGATAGATAGCAACAACCAATATAACCCGAGCTTTCATAAATTCATAGCAGTAAATAAGTTGCACAGATCGAAGAGTACTCACAGAGATACATGGTGCAGAAGTCGAAACCAAGCTACACTGCTTCGGTGATGTTGAGATGCCGAAGCCCTTTTTTTTCGAAACCCTCTGTGGCCACCCAATTCGACGACGAGCAAATCCTTTCGCCTCCTAGCCACCCCGGCCTCACACGACCACACCTCGCGCGCGCAACGGCAACCTACGCCGAAACAAAAACCCCAACGTTATCCCTCATCGCGACAAAATTCGATCGGCCCTTGCTAGTCGAAAACAAACCCTTACCGAGCATCACGATCGAGATAGCATGGGACGAGAGAGAGAGCGACGCCACTTAAGATTGATGAGGCCGGCTACGGCCATTTTTTTTTGATCGATTACAGGAATTCGTGATTTAGGGTTAAGGGATGGAGCGTGTGTTACGAAGAGGATGGAAGGATTGTTTGGGGTTTTGATTTGCAGATAGATTTGAAGACATGGAGAAGAAGGAAGTTCGGCCCTTGTTTTCATCATTTTTTTTTTCGTTCGTTTATGCCTGGAGAAGATAAGGGAAGAGTGGAGAATACTGGAAATATAACGAAGTGAGATGGCTTCTTGAGCACGCTGTTTATAATATAATTTAATATTGAAAATATCTCGTTGTATTTTCGGTTTTAATTTTGACACGTTTCTTCCCCGTGTGAGCCAACGGTAATTCCAAACGCTACGAGATTTTAAATCCGATAATAACTAACTATTACGGATCCAATGGAACTGGTTTCGTCGAATTCCGGGACTGTGCCTCGGAAGACTGTTTTTAAATATCGATTTAAACGATATATTTTTAAAATTGAACAAATTACCTTTAACTTAAATTTCAACCATTCCATTATCCTCAGTATCCTCATCATTGATTTTATACGCCTTCAAATTATTTTAAACAGGCTTAGAGTCTCAAATTCAACAATTTACCCAATTCCAATTATATAATCCAATACTTTAATTATCTAACAAATATTAATATTTGAAACTCAAGCTAAAATTAACCTTTCTAATATTAAAAATCAATTTGTTATTCTATTTTGAATCGTTAAAATTTCCGGGTCGTCACAATGAAATTGGTATTTTCAGTTAAAAGATTTTAAATCATAATGAAGAAATGAAATATGAAGTTAATAGATTTTGGAATAAATGGAGTAAGAAAGAAAATTTCAAATATAAGTTAAAAGCTTTAAAGTTATTTTAAAAAGTATGTTTAGAAAATTTATTATTTCTAAATGTTTAAATTCTGAAGTAAGTATTTTCTTCAAATCTATTATTGTAGTAATTATTTAACGGTGACTTGATATTTTGTTTTAAAGGGGAAAATCTAGTTTTATATTTTATAAAGTAACCTCATTTCAAATATTCCTAAAGAATAAATTTTTAATAAAGTATTGAAGTAGTTTTCAATTTAAATGTTAAAGTATATTTTAAAATAAAGTGTTTTTAAATTATTTTAAAAATCTAAAGCTTTGTACTTGGTGCTTTCAGTGGGAATAAATATTTGGGAATTTATTTCATGAGAGGATTGTGGTTTCAAAACTGCTTTCAAAAGGGTTGAAAATGGAAACTGGTTTTGATTGTGCCTAACTATTGCTGAAACGTGAGATGCAAGCGTTTCAGCTAGATTCTATTTTACTTTCTATAGACACTATTATAATATTAGACGGATTTGATAAAAAGTGTTTTGGCTAGGTGTGGTCTTACGAGATGCTTTTGTTTCAAAAGGATTTTGAAATTTTAATAATCAATTTGAGTGTGGTTTTCTCACGCTGGTATTCCAAACTGACTCGGATGTTATTTAACTATAATGCTCGGGTCAGATCGAGTATTATAGAATATAGGAAAGGATGCTGTGGAGCTCAGGAGACGAGCTGGATGGCAATACGTACTTCCGTACTTGATTATTGTTCCGATGTGTATTCAGTTTTGAGGATAAGTTTATATGACTGTCCAGTTGTATGTTATTGATGTTGTTGAACTCTGATGATGTATTCTGATGATGTATCTATATAAAAAAGATATAGTTTTCTTTTGTGTAAAGATCTGTTATTATCTATTATATTTTATTCCGCTGCGATGGTAAGATTCTGATGTTGTTTTCTACTTTCTTCTTCTACCTCTTCTTCTTTAACCCAAATGGTTCGTATTTCCATCATCTTGAGTTGATTGATGGAGAATAGTGTCGACTCAAGGGGTACGGAACTGCGGGTCACTACTACATTTGCTATGTTTAAATATACGTATTCCAAATATCAAATTTTTATTTCAAAATTTTGTTGTTTAAAATTTCACAAAATTTCATTTAAATATATAAATAAAAACACTAAAATTTACGGGTCATTACAAAAGCACAACCCGAAGGCTCCCCAGGTAACCACTGATGAAGACCCCACAACACATCCACCACTACTCTATCCACATTAAAGCTCTCACTCCATTTAAAATTCCATCTCAGTTTCCTATTATGCACCACTTTCCTCCCATCCAAATACATCTTCATCTTCTCCATCTTCCCTTTAAATTTGGTCACTACCTCATGTTCTTTCCCTATCTCTTTGCAAAACTTAACCTTACTCGAATAAGCATTCGATTTACCTATCATTTTCACTATCTTACCTATCATTGAAAAGCTTGCTACACTGAAGCTTTTGCCTTCATTAATAGCTTTTGCGAATTCCCTGCTCTTATCTCCTACCAAAAGCACAAATTCTTTATCATACATTATTGCAATGTAGAAACTAGAGATAGGTTCTGGTTCCATAGAGCTATAGCTTGCATTAGAGAAATCCCAACAAATGCCAATGATAGATGTGTTCATAATGCAAGAAAAGGCTCCTTTTGATTCACTTATGGAAACTGGCATGTTGTTGATTTCAACTGAAAGGGAAGAAGTATTTTACTTTTGATTCTTTGACCAAATTAGGTTAAAATCACATCTTTGTTACTGGAAAGATGAGCTGGAAAAATGTTGTTTACTGTGCCATGTACTGAAGTTGGAATTATTGTTGTGTTATCCACTAAAAAAGATCAATATTCCCTCATTTTTCTTTCTTTTCTTTTTTTTCAGAGAGAGGAGAAGAATGCAAAAACTAAATTGAAATCATTTTGTTTTGTTGGACGTAATAAACAATAAGTAAATCGAACTGTAATAAAACTTAAAGTGTTGCATAAATGTTTAATATATAGCATTTACACTGTATGAAATTAACACTGTAACGACCTGCCTTTTTAGACAATTTAAATCGATGATAAACCACACAAGTTAGACTCAAACCATAAAAAGGCAGATGGTTATTGGGGAAAATAAGAAAAACGGAGAAAGAAAGAAAACACAAATACAGAATCTCGCAATGGAATGATAAAATAATATAATCAAATAAACAGTTCATGAATCTGTTTTAAAAACATTTGATTATTCTTACACTACACAGAATCAGAGTTACATACAACAGAGATAAATAGATAATGCAGCGGAACAGTATGAATGCAGTGCAATAAATATGATAAATAATAGTAGTACAAATCTTCGTCTTCGTCCTTCAGAAATAAGGCCTTCAACCCTGAAATGCTCAGGCTGACCCTAGCGAATTGAAAAAAATAAAAACACTTAAGTCAAACATAAAAGATCTTCTGTAAGTTAAATCAACGGCAAATATGAGTGTGACGACGTCAGAGATGTTAACGGGATTTGACATCGCCTATCCAGTGTCTATCGTGAGTGCAATAACTTAAGAGATGTTTCGGATTACCATCTCATAAGTATCCGTTAAACTATCTACTATGTAGTACAATACGCAATTATAATAGTGTCTATAATAAAAGTATTAAAATAGCATTAAGGCATTATCCATATCCCCCTTAAAACATTTTATATATTTCCATAGTCTATATAGTACCGTACGCTCCTCCAAGAGGTTTACACAGAGGACACCCCATAGGTATGGTATAAAACAAACACGTAGAAGGCGCTCCAGGGCATGTTAACACGACACTCGAGGCAATGTTAGAGTAGATATACCAATTCCGGTTCCAGACTGGTGGTAACACATAGCAGCTACTACCGCTCACCTCAGACACACTCCCAAATCAAAATGAAGGGTGGCCAACAAAACAATCACAAAGTAATAGAATGGTATTGAAGAAATGTACGAATGGTATTGAAGAAATGTGCCCGAGCGGAGGTGCGACCTCACTTGGTCCGATATGGCTCTTATTTTAGTCACATCTAAGCTGACTCACGGGAGTCAGGGTCATGTCATACCTTACACAGAAATCGTTTGCCAAACTATCCTACTTCATTCCTGGAATCTCCACCATGTGCATAGTTGTTAAAGCGGTTTTCAGAATTGGCAGAGAGTATGACAATATCTGATCTCGGTCTCTTTAACAATCAAACGCTTATTACATACCAGATGATTCTTTTACATTTCAAAAGTCAATTCACAATTTGTATCAAAATATCATATTCTCAAAACCATATCACTTTTGAAATCATATTCACTTTCAAACTATATTCACTTTTAAAGTCATGTTCACTTTTGAAATCACGTTCGCTTGAAATTATCAATAAGTTATATAAATTAATTCTTCATTTGAATATCATCTTATTTACTCAAATATGTTGTTTCAAAAAAAAGAGGCATCAGTTCCAAATTTCAACTTAAGTTGTATCATTATCAAGGATTTAAATATAACTATTTAAACTTTACACAATCGAAGTTTTTTAGAAAATAGTTTAAGTAATTATAAATAGCTTATATAGTTTACAAATAGCCTAGATAGATTAAAATATCTTAAATAGTAAATAGATTTAAATTTGATTTAATTAGATTTAAAATGATTTAAATAGATTTTATTAGGTTTAAAATGTTTACTTAGATTAATTATAGATCAAATTGATTTAAATTATATTAAGTAGATTTTTAAATAGATTAAATAAATTTAAAATAGATTAAATAGATTCAAATTATATTAAATAGATATAAAATGAATAAAATAAATTTAATCGGTTTAAAATAGGTAAAATAGGTTAAATTGTATTAAATAGGTTATAATAAATTAAAATAGCTTAAATTGATAAAATAGTTTAAATTTGTTTAAAATAGATTTCAAAGTTATATCCAAACAATTCCAATAACTCAGTTTCAAATAAATTCATTTATATTTGACACTTCAACTTTGAAAATCTCATTTAAATCCTTTGAACAATTCATTACATCAATTCCAATTTCAACATTTACACTTGGATTTTTAAAAATAATTCAGTTTATAAATCAATTTCTAATTCAAAATACCAGTTAACTGAATTCAAAATTTCAAAGATTCGAAAATCATTTAATTTAATCAATCTGGTATGCGCATATAATTTTCTACCCTATGGTCAAGTGATGCTGATATTTATCGTTTCAATCCGCAATTTACAGTTTTACGGTTACATATATCATTTCAAATCATAATCCTGAATTAAATAAAAATCCATAAAATCGCTCGAGTATATCATTTCAACCCATAATAAGGTTTAGTTAATGAGATTTAAATATTGTAATTAAGTGATCATTTAAGATAAATGATTTATCCTTCATTTATTAGGGTCTTGAGTGATTTATTAATGTAAATAATTTAAGGATGATGATAATTACTTAATAAATTAATTGTCGATTAATTTATGTGATTAATTAAAGGTTAATAATCAATTATTTATAGGTTAATTACTCAATTAAAGGGTGAATGATTCATGATAAGTAATAAAAGGGCAATTACTTAATGAAGATTAATTAAGTACAATTACTTAATGTAATTAATAAAAGATTATTACTTAATTAATGGGTAATTACTTTATGCAGTTATATTAAAGGATAATTGATTTATGTGATTAATTAATTAAGGTAATTAATTTGAGGATAATAAATTTAAAGGTTAATTAATTAATGAAAGTGATTAAGGGTTGATTTATTAATTAAGGGTTAATTAATGTAATTAATTGGGGATAATTAATTAAAGAATAATTAAATGAAGGTTAATTATTTAATGATCAAAGGTTGATTGATTTATTAATTGAGATTGATTAATTAATAATTAAAGGTTGATTAATTTATCATTAAAGATTAATTAATAAATGATTAAAGGATAATTAATTAAAATGGTTTGTAATTAATTAATGTTAATTAACCAGAATTAGTAATTTATTCATAAGTCATTAACCTGATTTAAATAAATCAGATGATTTACTGATCTTACTTATGGATGTTTGGATTATATTGAATGCTTTGAATTGTTTGATATCCCCGATGCGTGATGTGCTGTGATATGTTTGAGCTATGAACTGTGATTTATTTATCTGTGATGAATTTACATATTTATCTGTGAATCTGTGAATGAAAGATAAGTGTTATGGGATTATAATGCTTATCAATATTGCTGTGCTTAAATTGATGATGGTTGTGATATTGTATTGTTGTGTGTAAAACCACTGGACTACACCACACACACAAATATGGATTTCACGAGGAATTGGTTAAGACACATATATTTTGAATTTAAATATTATTTTGTTTGAAAGTTGAATTTTGAATCGAATTGGTTTGGAAGTGAAATTGAGTTAAATATGAAAAGCTTTTGAAAAGGAAGTTTTGAAATTGAAATTTAGTTTGAATATGATATATCTTGTTAAGTTTTGAAATTATTTTGGAACTTATTGTTTGAAAGGGTTATATAAGTTACACAATATATTTATATGGATTAAAAACTATTTTAAATGAATTGTTTTGGGAATTTGAATTTAATTTAAATAGAACTTGCCGATGATACGGCAGTTCGCTGATTTTCTGGTTTATACTTTTAAAGGCTATAACTTGTATATATTTGATCGATTTTTCTGAAACGAAAAGCATTTGTTTTCAAATGATAATGGCTTTCATTTAAAGTAAGAAATTCCAGTTTTTGTTGAAAGGATTTCAAGTTGTGTGTAAATCAAATTTGAAATTGAAATGGTTTTGAAAACTATGAATATATCTTTGTTAAAGATTTGATGAGCATTGTTTCAAAGTGAAGAGGATCTTAAAGGTGTATCTTCTGTTTTAAGAAGATTAAATGTGGAAATTTGTTTAAACCGTTCAAACGAAAGGTTTTGGGCCAAAAGTTATGACTTAACCAAGATCCCAGTATATCCATATGCTTTTTAAAATGAGCGCTCATTATTCGGTTTAGCCGGGAGAGGACTTTATGTCATAAAACTCATTCCGAATAATGATACGACGAAATGGATAGCATTTGAAGACGGCGGTGAAGACCGGATAGTTTCGAGAATGAAAGGATTACTCGTCAAATGTCTCTACACTAAGTCGCGTCGGTATAGAGATCTCCATATATGGAGAGCCCGATCGGGATTGTGAATACACGAATTTGCAAGGGATTCTTTGAAGTGCCTTCGGTTCCATTCGAACCTGAAAGGACTGTATGGATGTATATCTGACGTTACACTTTAAGATGTAAAGCTGGTTTCTATCAAATACATTTCTGTTTGGTGATGGAGAATTTATTCTCTTAGCTTAACGCCCTTCTCTTAGACGTACGAGTTCAGAGGTTATGTAGTTGATGGTTACTAGTGATATATTCCCAATTTGGTAATGTGGCATACTAAGTGTTGCTGATCATTTTTTGATCAAAGCATAGCTTTTGTGAAAAGCGTAGCTTTGTGGACGAGACTTCGTCGAACCTCACAACCGGAAATGGTTGAAACAGAAAGAATGCGGCAAGGTTATGAGGGTCGCATCCTTTAGGGTATGTCCATTTCCTTCTATAAAAAGGTGGTATCGTTGTATGGAGCCCAGATATTTAACCTATATGGTTGTTGGAATTTGTTGGTGTTGAGGATCCTCAGATAAAGGTCGGTGATGACCGGGGGATGGCATACTCATGACAGTTAGTTACCTAGTTACAGAGATAACTGGTCTTATGTTGGCAGAGAGCCGTTTAGGTTCTCAGGGCATCCCTCCAGAGGCGTGCCCATAAGGTGGGGAAGTTTCTTAACCTGACCATTTATTGGAAATCGAATCATCTAATACGAGCCCTTTACGATTGCAGTTGTATAAGTTGCCATTCTTAAATGATAGTTATAGCAGGCATAATATAATAGTACCTATGCTGGCTAAGATTAATATTATAATTTCGAAATGTTTTCTGCACTATGCACTAATAATAATATCAAAAGGATTTTTGCGTATCAAGCATGTTTGACTATCATAAGGAGAAATCTCCTCAAACTATGCGCTTGCATTGTGTGTGTGCGGGAAGGCCTTATGGTAGTTCCATTTTTCAAAAAGCATTGCAGATTTCATTTTATTCCTTTGTTTGTTTTTGTTCAAATAAAACTATTTTTTTTGCTCACACCAGTTCTATGATTGACCTGGAGTTTATTGTTCCCTTTCTAAACTCTAGGTGCCCATAATTTTCCACATGGGCAGCCTAGAGTCAGGTTTTCAAATAGCCAGCTAGTAGGTGTAGCTTTTGGCAAATCTTTGGAGTCTTTGGTTTTGCGATCGCATTGCGTTTCACATCAGCATGATGGTGGTTCGAGCTTTTGGTTTAGAGTTTTAGAGCATTGGTATTGAAGATGTTACCTTCCCGCTGCTGTTGTCGTTTGTCTTCTGCTGTTGTTTCTTTCCGCTGTTGTATTTTGGCTCTGATATGTTATTCATTTGTATCAATTGTTGTGTATCAATAAATTATTCATTCCGTTTCTGTTGTGTTGTTATCATCTAATGTTGTTATAAGCTCCGGCGAACCAGACTTAACGTTTGAATCTACGGCATTCGAATACGGGTGATGTATTTAGGTGTCGATTTTCGAAGGCCGAGTCAGGGTCGTTAAATAAAACATCCCAACAGCGGGAAAACAATATAATATCGTTATAAACCATAATCCAAGAACGTACCTATTTGTCGGGCAAACAATGCTTACATTATGAAACCAAAAGCAGTAGCAATTACTTCCATAACCTGTATTCACTTATATAATCCAAAGAGGTTAATAATTATATAAAAGAGAAATATTTTGAGTTGTTTCGACTAATAACAAAGCAAATTAATGCAGCAAAATAAAAATCACTTGCAAATAAGCATACAATCATCGTAGGGAATCAAAGTAATCAGCCATTCATCCATATCAATTAAAACAAATGGTTTGTTCGGGTTTAGACACTTTTAATCGCATAGAATGACAAATAATTTACTAAGTATACCACCTACTCAACAGTCTTAGATAAAACTCAACAAATTATTCAGACATCCAAACAATTAGAAGTATCCTATCCCAAACAACCCATAAACTAAAACAAATAAAGAATCCAACACATATTTAAGTTTACTTTATTTTTTTCTTTTTCACATCATTTATTTTTCATATTTTCTTAATTTCATTTTTTCTCATACAATGATTTTTCTATAATTCTCCTTGGCGACTTACAAAATTTTCATTTGTTCATACAAGGCTTATTTCATTTGTTCATATTCTTTACTTACATAAGTTATATACATATCGATTATTTGGATCATAAATGAAGTCATTATTGAAGTATTTTATATATTTTATTTCAGTTTGCTTCACATTTACAATTTAGTTGGATTTTCCCTTTTTTTCATTATCTACTTTTCTTTTCTTATTCATATAATGTTTATTCTCATAAGTTCACATTCATTATTACTTACAAAAGTTCATTTCTCCTTTTTTCGTACAATGCCAACTTCTTTCATTTTATTACTTCACATTCATTGCTTAAGTAAGTTATTTTTATTTTTATTATTGGATTATACATTATTAGGTAAGCTTCTTTATAATTAAATTCACCATTTTATAGATTATTTCATTCACCATTTATTATTATTGGATTATCCTCCTAATTTCATTCACCGAGCCACAATAAATGACATATATATCAATGCCAATCGAAAAAGTTAGTGAAACATGAATTCTAGAAATCAACACGAGAAATCCAGAAATCAAATAATTCGGAGCATCGACGTCGTACAGCGTGACGTTCGATGATCCAGAAACACAATAGAAGGGAACAACAACGTCGTACAGCGTGACATTCGATGAACCAAAACACAATCAAAGGGAACAACGACGTCGTACAGCGTGACATTCGATGAACCAAAACACAATCAAAGGGAACAACGACGTCGTACAGCGTGACATCCGATGAACCAAATCACAATCAAAGGGAACAACGACGTCGTACAGTGTGACATCCGATGAACAAAAACACAATCAAAGGAACAACGACGTCGTACAGCGTGACATCTGGTGAACCAAAACACAATCAAAGGGAACAACGACGTCGTACAGCGTGACATCCGATGAACCAAAACACAATCAAAGGGAACAACGACGTCGTACAGCGTGATATCCGATGAACCAAATCACAATCAAAGGGAACAACGACGTCGTACAGCGTGACATCTGATGAACCAAAACACAATCAAAGGGAACAACGACGTCGTACAGCGTGACATCCGATGAACCCAAAACACCAAAATTGGAATATTCACAAAAGCAATCCAAATCAAAATCAAATTCACATGAATAAGTGTTAGGAATTCATACCTAACAATCGAAGATAAACATAGACTAAGATGTGAGATAAAAATCTCACCTTTGGACCCAAACAATTGAAGAAGAAGCTTGAAAGCAAAGGGAGAATCAACCACTCTTCAACACAACCCAAATGAGTTTGTTGCTTCCCTTTCTTGATGGGATTGGGGCCTTTGAATATAATAGGCCTTTTCATGTTGTTGTTGAAGTTTTGTTTGGCATCCACAACTTCAACATCACACTCTTTATCGGCCTCTTCAAGACGAAGAGCGATGTCAATAAGCTGATCAAATGAAACTTCAAGTTTCAGAAGTAATGGCTTCTTAAGATTCTTATTCAAGCCATAGACAAATCTTTGATTTTTCTTCATTGGGGTATTAATATACTCAACCCCGTATTTGGACAGAGATTCGAAAGATGCGACATAGTCTGTCATAGAAGATTCATCTTGAACAAGGTCTATGAAACGCCAGGCTAAAGTTACTTTTTCAGCCTCCGGCACAAATTTCAATTCGAATCTTTCCCGGAATTGCTCCCAAGTAAGATCCGCTTCGATAATCTCTGAAGTCAAGAGCTCATACCAATCTAACGCTCTTTCTTGGAGCATGCTAGAAGCCACTTGGACTCGATGAAGGTCAATAAGGTTCATGCGAGAAAAGATGTGATCGCATGATTTGAGCCAAGCTTGAATTTCTATAACACTCTCGGATCCTTTGAATGGCCTTCCACCCAAATCAGTATAGTCTCTGCACAAGCGTGCAAAACCGGATCTAGGATGAGTAGGCTCTGGAATGGGTCCTGCAGCTTGAGCATTCTTCACGAGATCTAAAAGTTGCTGAGCAGACATGAATACTCCATCTTGGGGAGTAGCACTAGATTGACCGGCGCTGGAACGGCCTGGTCTAACCATTTCTCTTCCTTTAGAAAAGAAAGAAGGAGAAAAATGTTATTCACCAAATGAATATCAAGTAATCTTGATAGATAAAACAAGGAATCATAAGGAAAATAGGATGAATCGGTACGAAGACTCGAATTAAACCCTAAAGCACAACTCCTAAGAAGGACTTAGGACGATGATCCTTGTTAAATTATTCTACATTGTTCCAAAGTTTGGCTTTGATACCAAGATGTGACGCCCCACCTCTATACCCACGCTAGCCAGGGACACTACGGTGTAATGCCGTCACCTAGCACGGAGAATAAGGCTGTTGAGGAGCGACCATCCATGTAATTGCTTTGTGCGAGCATCGATATGTCAGATAGTATAACATGCATTTCTTTTCAAGAGGAAATCTGACATGCCGACACAAACTCAAAACTACTACACAGTGGCTATAATATCTTCGGAAACAAATATAGAAATAAACATAACATAAATCAGTCACAGACAATTCATATCACAAAGGCGGAAATAGATATGAATATATAACTAACACATGAAAGTGTATATTAGAGTAGTGGTCAAAAAGATCCACAATGACACAAAAGAATAACAACATGTGCTATACAAAAGAATAAGTACACGACTATAAGTCTTTATCTCAAATGTTTACAACAAAAACTACTAATCTAAGTAGTTATCCAAAAGTCGGGATGATAACCCCAGAAGAGAAGTCAAGCAGAAGCACCTGTAACATCTCGGTCTGACCCGAGTATTATTTAAGAAGAAAATAATAAACGGATCAGTCTAGCTATAAATATCAGATGAAATGATATAAAATAAGAGATATGACTAAACGTATAGTAATCACGATGCCAAGCTGTGATATATATAAGTAATTGAAAATCAACAAGAGATTAATCAATATCACAAAAATCTACTCAAGGATCAAAAGGAATGTCATACTCCTAATTTCATTCACCATGCCACAATAAATGACATATATATCAATGCCAATCGTAAAAGTTGGTGAAACATGAATTCCAGAAATCAACACGAGAAATCCAGAAATCAAATAATTTGGAGCATCGACGTCGTACAGCGTGACGTCCGATGATCCAGAAACACAATAGAAGGGAACAACGACGTCGTACAGCGTGACATCCGATGAACCAAAACACAATCAAAGGGAACAACGACGTCGTACAGCGTGACATCCGATGAACCAAAACACAATCAAAGGGAACAACGATGTCGTACAATGTGACATCCGATGAACCAAATCACAATCAAAGGGAACAACGACGTCGTACAGCGTGACATTCGATGAACCAAAACACAATCAAAAGAACAAAGACATCATACAGCGTGACATCCGATGAACCAAAACACAATCAAAGGGAACAACGACGTCGTACAACGTGACATCCGATGAACCAAATCACAATCAAAGGGAACAACAACGTCGTACTGCGTGACATCCGATGAACCAAAACACAATCTAAGGGAACAACGACGTCGTACAGCGTGACATCCGATGAACCAAATCATAATCAAAGGGAACAACGACGTCGTATAGCATGACATCCGATGAACCAAATCAAAAAGACATCATACAATGCTAGTCTAAATCACAAAGATGATCATCATGATCAACGAGAAGTGTCAATTGCACTAAGCTAGTAAATATATGAGTTTAGCTTCATGTCCCATAACCACTTGCTTAACTTAAATATTTACGAACAAACTGTAGATTTCCACTAGAAAATTGTCACAAGAGTTTCAATCGAACAAGTCCAAGAATTAACCAACGAAGTAAACGCAAGTGTTCCATACCACTCGTTTTACTAAGCCGTTTAATTAGATTTCTCATACGAGTGAGGTAAAGGCTTGTATATACTAATAGATTGGAAAACGGTTTAAGAAACAAGCTTTGTAATAAAATAGTGTTGAAATCGTTGTGATGAAAGAATTTTGATATTTACTACTAATATAGAAAACCTTTATATTTTTAAAGTGACAAATCACAAATAAGATTGTAGGAACAATCAATCATAAAAATTCACATTTGAAGACGTGAATAGAATCCAAAGAAATCGATACCGAATCCATCGAAATGGATATTCCAAGAATTCCCGAAGAAAATAAGTCATCAAAGTCAATAACAAATGATAACAACAAATAGGGAAATAACACAAATCGATTAAAGTTGGAAATTCAGACAACTAGGCAAAATAGGCATAGTTGGCAAATAGCAGCAGGTCGGTCAACCGGACTCCCTGAGTCGGTTGACCGAACCAGGGGTTGGAAGTGCTCGAGCACCAGGTCGGTCGACCGGCCAGGGGCTCGGTCGGCCGAAGCCTGTAACCAGCACTTCCAAAACAGAGGCATGAAGTGTCCGGGGTAGCCGGGTCGGTCGACCGGACCCTGAGCTCGGTCGGCCGAACCTGAATACTTGCACTTCCTACCCTATTTCAAAAGAGGTGCAAACTTCCTCAATTTGCAACCCGTCGAGTAACGACACTAAGGATTTACGCCAATCGACTACCCGGCCATAGAACTCTTTGGTTCATCACCAAAAATATGATCAAAGCATCAAAGTTATGATTTTTAAAGAATTAAACCCAAAACACCAAAAATTGGAATATTCACAAAAGCAATTCAAATCAAAGTCAAATGCACATGAATAAGTATTAGGAATTCATACCTAACAATGGAAGATAAACATAGACTAAGATGTGAGATAAAAATCTCACCTTTGAACCCAAACAATTGAAGAAGAAGCTTGAAAGCAAAGGGAGAATCAACCACTCTTCAACACAACCCAAACGAGCTTGAATCTATGCTCAAAAGAATAACATTCCCAAAGTTAGGTTTAGGAATTTTCTGAAATCAAAGAGAGAATGAGTTGGAGAAGAAAAAGGAGATGCTTACTAATGGGTTCTCTTTGATTTTGGAGCAAGAACTTGAGCTAGCAAGAGGAACTAGGGCTTGGAGTTTCTAATTCCCATTCTCTTCCACCATTTTTGCTTAAGCTTGAGTGTTAGGAATATGAAATGAAGTAATGAAGAGTTGGAGTGGGTTGGGGCTGAGTTAGTAAGTGATTAATGGGTTCAGCCCAAACCAAAGTCCTAAGTGAAAAAGTGGCAAAAATCAACTTGCTCCAAACATATCGAAGCTTATACTCAAAAAGGTCGCAAACGTCATTTTGAACTCAATGGGGGTGGTCTCGAGTCCCAATTCGACTATTTGCAAAAAGTAGCTTTTCGGACCAAAATCCGACGAACGGTGAAATATTTAAATATACAATCGATAAATATGCGGGTTGTTACAAATCTCTATCGATGTCATAACATCCTATGCACCAACCAGAATTTATAAATACAAAACAGAACAAATTAACACAATATAAAAACCTTTTTAACACTAACAAATACGCTCTCTCATACATATATACACTCAGCGACTCATTCTAGGGTATTAATACCCTATTTAAAACGAGTCAGACCCCACAATGCTAAGGTTATCGCTAAACCATAGCTCTGATACCAACTGTAACGACCTACCTTTTTGGACAAATTAAATCGACGATAAACCATACACGTTAGACTCAAACCATAAAAAGGGCAGATGGTTATTAGAGAAAATAACAAAAACTGAGAAAGAAAAAAAAATATAGAATCCCTTAGTGGAATGGAAAAAATATAATAATCAAATAAATAGTTGATGAAGCTGTTTACAAAAACATTTGATTATACTTGTACAACACATAATCAGAGTTACATACAATAGAGATAAACAAATAATGCAACGGAACAGTATGAATGCAGTGGAATAAGTATAATAAAAAATAATAGTACAAATCTTCATCTTCGTCCTCCCGAAATAAGGTCTTTAACCCTGAAATGCTCAGGCTGACCAGAGCAAATTGAAAAGACAAAACACTCGAGTTAGAACTAAAAGATCTTATGTAAGTTAAATCAACGGTAAGTATGAGTGTGATGGCGTTAGAGATGTTTACAGGGGTTGACATCTCCTATCTAGTGTCAATCGTGAGTGCAATAACTTAAAAGATGTTTGAGATTACCATCTCCTAAGGATCCGTTAAACTATCTATTATGTAGTACGATACGCTATTATAATAGTGTCTATAGTAAAGTAAAAGTATTAAAATAGCATTAAGGCATTACCATATTCCCATTAACACATATTATATATTCCCATAGTCGATACAGTACCATACGATCCTCCGAGAGGTTTACACAGTGAGCACCCCATAGGTATGGTACAAAACAAACTCGTTGAAGGTGCTCTAGGGCATGTGAACATGGCACTCGAGGCAATGCCAAGGTAGATATACCAATTGCGGATTCGGACTGGGGTAACGCATAACAGTGCTACCGCCCACCTCGGATACACTCCCAAATCAAAATCAAGAGTGACCACCAAAGCAATCATAAAGTAATAGAATGGTATTGAAGAAATGTGTCCGATCGGAGGTGCCACCTCACGTGGCCCGGCATGGCTCCTGTTTTAGTCACATCTAAGCTAACTCACGGGAGTCAGGGTCACGTCATACCTTATATAGAAATCATTCACCAAACCATCCTACTTCAATTCAGAAATCTCCACCACGAACACAGTTGTTAAAGTGGTTTTCGGTATTGGCAGAGAGTATGACAATATCCAATCTCGGTATCTTTAACAACCAAACGCTTATTACACACCGGATGGTTCTTTTACATTTCAAAAGTCAATTCACAATTTGTATCAAAATATCATATTCTCAAAACCATATCACTTTCGAAATCATATTCACTTTCAAACTATGTTCACTTTCAAAGTCATGTTCACTTTTGAAATCATGTTCACTTGAAATTATCAACAATTTATATAAATTAATTCTTCATTTCAAAATCATCTTATTTACACAAATATGTTGTTTCAAAAAAATAGAGGCATCAGTTTCAAATTTCAACTTAAGTTGTATCCTCATCAAGGATTAAATATAACCATTTCAACTTTACACTGTCGAAATTTTTTAGAAAATAGTTTAGGTAATTATAAATAGCTTATATAGTTTACAAAGAGTTTAAATAGATTTAAAATATCTTAAATACTAAAATAGTTTAAATAGATTTAAATTTGATTTAATTGGATTTAAAATGATTTAAATAGATTTTATTAGGTTCAAAATGTTTAAATAATTAATTATAGATCAAATTGATTTAAATTATATTAAGTAGATATTTAAATAGATTAAATAAATTTAAAATACATTTAATAGATTTGAATTATATTAAATAGATTTAAAATTGATTAAATAAATTTAATCAGTTTAAAATAGGCAAAATAGGTTAAATTGTATTAAATAGGTTATAATAAATTAAAATAGTTTAAATTGATAAAATAGTTTAAATTTGTTTAAAATATATTTTAACGTTATATCCAAACAATTCAAATAACTCAGTTTCAAATAAATTCGTTTATATTTGACACTTCAACTTTGAAAATCCAATTTAAATCCTTTGAACAATCCATTAAATCAATTCCAATTTCAACATTTACACTTGGATTTTTGAAAATAATTTAGTTTATATAAATCAGTTTCCATTTCAAAATACTAGTTATCTGAATTTATAATTTCAAAGGTTCGAAAATAATTTAATTTAACCAATCCGATGTCCGTATATAATTTTCTACCCTATGGTCAAGTGATACAGATATTTATCGTTCCAATCCGCAATTTACAATTTTACGGTTATATATATATCATTTTACGGTTATATATATCATTTCAAACCGTAATCCCGAATTAAATAAAAATCCATAAAATCACTCGAATCTATCATTTCAACCCATAATAATTTTTTCTTAATTTATAGATCATTCAGATATGTATTATTTCAACCCATAGTGATTTTCATGAACAATAACTAAGGGAACTTGCAGAGTGATAGCATTTTATAAACCAAATATAACATCCAATCATCCGATAATAAATTCAAACATCCATCAAAATCATCATCCAATCAACACATCAACATCAATGAATAACTGGAAATCAATAACAGGTATTAACTAGCAATTTAAATTTAGTAACAAAATAAATGGCAATTTAATTATGAATAAATTCAAATTAACTGAAATGATGATTTAAATATACCAAACAATAATAAATAAATTCCTAATCTCATCATAAATTTAATTTAAATAACATAAGAAATTTTAGAAGTTGTGAGTGGGTCAAATCATTCACCTTTGAATTTCAATCGATTTAAAATTCAAATAAAGGCCCAAAATTCAATAGTCACAGAATTCGTCCAAATCAGCGTCAAAGTGTCTCAAATTCCGATACGATCCTAATGGATCAAGCCACGTGCAAATCGGATCTGGTATGTGAAAGATACGTCCGTTAGAACATTTTAAATTAAAATAAACAAAACAAATAATATTACACGTCATCATCACGAACGAACCCTCATCTCGCCCAAAACCCACTTTGGCCTCGACAGAGACCATGGCTGCCGCCAGATTTCATCCCAAAGCCAACATTAACCGCCACTATCCTTAGATCTGAACCCACCCCTAAATTCGCTGAGCAAGGCCGCACCATCCAGGCCCGCTTCCGTGCCTGCACCGCCCCCCTTCCCCAAACACCCCTGAGCTCACGGCCGCGTTTCACTATTTGGCCAACACTGGATAATTCTAGGCATGATAATGTAGGATCGATTTCACCCAAGAGAGGGGTGAATAGGGTGATGCTATTGTAAAAATTTATCGCAGAAGTTTGTATAAAATAATTTCAATGCAAATATATCAAAATAATAGCAGCACAGATAATAGCAAAATAATAAATGCAGAAATAGAACGACATAGAATTTACCCAACTTCGGCAAAACCCTGCCTACGTGCTGCCTCCTAGGTTTCTACTAGAAATTAAGCAGTCAGACGCTTACACATGTAAACTCGCGACACCCACTACCGACTAGCCTTAACTCTAAGCTCAAAACCATGCCACAACTCAGCCACTGAGTTGCGAATTCTCAAACTACGCCACGAAGTTTGTCCTCTAGTCATACGACTAGAAATTACAATGTTTAAAAGAGAAGAATACAAATTAAACACAAATTAAAATCAAAACTCTATTTTTTCTTTTTCAATCATACTAAAGCCTTTAAAAACAAGGTCGGCCCAACTATTATGAGACATTGTCCTCTTTTCTTTTATTTGTTCGGCCGTGTTCCTTTGCTCTGTAAAACGTCAACCTTGTTCCTTTGCTCGCTCCTCTTTGCTCGAAATTAGGGCTTTGAGAAATATAGAAGGTATCGTCTTCAATTGCTCGATCGAATGATGATTGAAGTGCTACCTTTGTCGATCGATGCTCTCTTCTTTTAGCGCTCGTTCACGGCTACTTTCAGTATTGAGTTCGAATCAACAAATCTGGTATGTGAATTGTATCATTTAAATGCACTATTATTTTGCCTTGATTCGAACTCGGTTCAAGTAGTTGATTTATTGTTCTCTGTTTAGCTTTTAAGTCGAATTCTAATCTTTACCGATAATGTTTAGGGTTTTTATATAGGGTTCGAAACCCTTGATTTTCGTTCGCATATATCTGTTTGAATTCGTCTGTAATTCTCCTCGGCCATTCGATATTGTATAGATGCTTGTGATGATTTCTGACTTTGTCAATTATTTTGCTTGAATTTGTCTCGGCTGTACAATTTTGCTTGAATGCGCTGATTTATTTCTAACCTTTTCAAAATCATATATTATTGCTTTGATGTCACGGCTTTGATTTTGAGCTGTTCAATATCCTTGGCTATCACGGTATTGATTTCTCTGTGACTTCGGCATTGACTTTGATCATGTTGACTTTGGCCATTTTGATTTCTTAAAATGCTGGTGATATTGTTCGAAACTTACCATACTGTTCCATGATTTTGGTAGCCGATGTTGACTTATCTTGACTTGGTTATTTTGAAAATTTCTGCTTGATCGATCACCTTGTTTGTTATTTGCGGTTTGGTCTCACTTGTATATCATGACTTGCTGTGTTTTCACTGGACATAATTCATGTACATAAATGCATGTCGTAGTTTAGAATTTGGGTTGCTCTGACCAGTGAATTGCATTTGTGTACTCGAGTCTGATTCAAGTAGTCTTGCTTCCATACTGCTATGATTTATTATGTTTCCAGTCATCATGTAATCTGGTTTTGCATATGTATATAGTTATTGTACGATACTAGTCTGGGTTGATGTTTCACTGGCATGTGAATTTTGTTGTTCTTGTTGTCTCTGGTATCACTCTTTGAGGCTGTTTGCATTTCAGTTGTATTGTGTTTGGTTCGGTCTTGATGTTGAGGCTGTGCCATTGTTTCTGTACATTCATATTGTCAAGTCTTGTTCATTGTATTCAATCCTGTACTTGCTGCATATCAACTTGAGTTATTCCTGGTGCAGTACGATCTTTGGTATTTGTTCGATAAACAAGTCCGGTTGTTTGGGTTCATATGCACTTGAGTTTTGTGTATTTGTGACTGCAGTTGATTCGTTGCTTTGAGTCACTTTTGCATGCTCTCTAGTGTCTTTATTTTGATATTGCAGTCTGCGTTTTCATGGTTATGCACTAGGGCTTGCACTTGACTGTGCAGTCACTACACGTATTTATGCATGTGTATATACATATGTGTGTGTGTATATATATATTTATATATGTTTGTGCATTGACTTCATGTAGTCTCTTTATATGCGATCAGTGATCATGTAGCTTGTATGCACTTGCATTGTTGTTGCTTTACTGTCTATTTTTCTTGGCCATTCACTTGTTAAGGCTGCTGCACCTTCGAGCCCCGGTGCATTGAACTTGTATATGGTAGTATCCATATTTGTACCTTATTTTGATTGGACTGTCCAGCCTTTCACTTGAGACTAGATGTAGCTTGCGTGGCCTTTGTTTCACTCGAGAATTATTTGCATTTTTAATTGCACCTGTGTTGAATCCAGCTTAAAGCTCGGGTTTGACCTTGTGCTGATATTGTGACATTATTTTTATTGCCTTGAGTTGAACCCAGCTTTTCATTTGGGTTTGACCTGTGCTCACCGGTCCCTGTAATTTTATCAAGTGTATATATCGGTGTGCACGGCCTTGTGGCATGTACCGTGATACACTATGCATGTCACAAGCTGTTCGTGTATGATGAATTCAAATTTAAATGATGACGAACAACCTAAATAACTGAGGCAAATAATATTTTCAAAATACATTTTATTTTATACTGCAAAAATATTTCCTTTACAATTTTACTACGTTAGTATTTATTTTTGCAGATTGCACAGATGCTGGATTCAATCTGGAATAAAGTTGTAGATAAATTACGAGTGAATGAGTGATATGTAGTGAGGTATATTTGTAAATGATAAATTGTGATGTAATCGAAATTGTATTGTCATTGATTTGTATATATATAGAGAGAATTCAAATTTGTAATAAATTTTTGTTTGAATAAAATATCTATTAGAATTTAAACACTGTGTTATTTATTTTATTCAGCAAATATTTATTTAAATATGTGAAAAATAAAATAGTATATTAACAAATACATTTAAATGAATATATATGTTTATTATCATCAAACAAAAATCTTATACTCGCATATTCAACAATCTCTCCCTTTTGATGATAACAAACATATATTTAAGATTTTGAATTTGTTAAATGTATTTGATCACTCAATTTGCTCCCCCTATTTGAATGCTTCCTCTCAATACAAAGCTCCCCCTTCGTATATGCATACAATTAGAAATATGCAAATGAGCCTAGATGCAAATAAAAAATATTTGACCTTTACTTCCTTTTATTTGACAAAATCTTAACTTTTTTCTCCCCCTTTTGTTATTCAGCAAAAGAGTAATAGTGTTAGAAAAATAGAGATAAAGTGATAGATATTAATACAACATTAAAACTCAATCAAATATAAATATTAAATTTCAATAAAAAATCAAACAAAAATCATAAATACTTTGTTAGGCGCATATTCCACTTTTAGAATGATGGGAATGATGTCATCATATAAAACAATACAATTGTATCTATTTGTGGTATATTTATATTAGGAAATTGAATATCTACCAACCATGCATAACCGTTAGGACTTTTAAATGAGATTAGTAGTATTCCAATTTTATTTTATTTTAAATGAATTCAAGTATCTTCTAACCACGCATAACCGTGAGGATTTTTAAATGGGATTAGATTTAACTTGTTTATTTAATAAATCGATTTTGATATGTGTTCCATAGATGCATAACCGTGAGAACTTTTAAATGAGAGTGAATACTTTGGTTTTTATTATTATTATTATTATTATTATTATTATTATTATTATTATTTAAAAAAATGAAAAACTAAGATTTCCTGTTTAAATCACCACATATCGACATACTATATTGGATTAAGATGAGTGATGGTTGACAGAAAATGATAGAAATAGAAATAATCATGGAATTTTTACCAACAAAAAGTGTTTATAACTCTTGTTTAAATTTCTAAAGAAATTTACTAATTTTACCGTCTCAAGTTATAATATATGATTAATATCAACACTCATCACTTATTCAATTACTATTTATCTTTTCAATAATTAGTAGGGAGTCAGATTAATCACTGTAGTCATTTAAAATCAAATTCAAAAATAATTATAAAATTAATTTTTCTAAAAATGACTAAACTGAAGAAAGGTCAAAAATGATTTTTTAGAAGAGGTTTTATAAGAAAAATGTCTTCTAATTTGAAAATTATTTGAAACGAAAAATACGCAGATATTTTCTTTAAAAAATGATGCAGTTACTAAATGTCTCAACATAAATCACGTTCCGCTAGTAATTTTTCTATCAACTAGATTACCAGTGTAATCTGCATCTAAATTTTTCTTTCACTCAAAATTATCGTTAGTTAAATTTGATAAACCAAACCATGAAGTGTGCATCAAAATATCTTAAATTTGATTTTAACAGCTTTTAGATGAAGTTCTTTTGAATTTGAATTGAAGCCGTGAAAAAAATTATGAATATAGAGTCAGCCATAAAATATATTATCATTAGTCAATAAAATACTATTATTAATCCAAACTAATATATATGAAGTAGTTCAAAGATTCCAGAGATTTGTATAGTGTTCTTGACATACGAATATAATTGGCAAACAATTTTGAATAAGTCAGAATCAAGATCATCATTCATTTCATCATTACATTACTGGCTTAATTAATTCAAATCTAATATGGTGCAGATTATCACATTAATACATTGTTCAAGATGAATATACCATTACCTCTTTTACCTTTACGATATTTTTCGTTGTTGTCCATTGTGATTCTGTCACCTTTGTACTAGGCTAAGGAACTATACTTTGTCGCTCGTTGTGTCCCTGGAACAACCAGAATCCAAGTAACCCTATTGAAGCTCCTTAGCTTGCCACTACACCGACATGATGAAAGATTTTTATGACCTATTTGTTTTTATAGGTCCATGATTGTTAGTGGCAAAATATTTTGAAAAATAGGTTGTGAAGACCCAAAACTATTTATATATGTTCATTTTGGCACCAAAATTTGTTTAATTTTGAGAGATTTTATATTTGTGCCTTTTGGAACCCAAATTGGTATAGTTTTCACGTGTTTGGGTCTATACCAGTAATTATTTGATTGTGTCCAAATTTTCTACAAATTATGCACATTGAATTGACTTGATTAATTTCATTTCTAACATTTTCAGATTGATTATATCCAAGTCCTTATCTAACTGTATTAACAGTTTATTTTCCTAATAACATATTCAATGATCTTTCACTTTTGGAAAATTTTCCTAAAGTCGTTGACAGTTTTTGAACTTATGTTTTGAGAGATTCATTTTCGTTTAATAATTGTGTGCACTTTTTAATAGAATTTTCTCTTCTTTTATTTTCACTTTCTTTCAAAATCAGAATATCATTTTCAAGCGATTTATTTTTGATTTCTATTTTTTTAATCTTTTCTTCGAATGTTGGACACTTATCACACTTAGGGATCCTACTTTGATAGTTTTTAACTAATTGGTCAGGTTGTTTATTTAAATCTATCAAAGTATCTTTTTGTGATTCAAGTTTTGCATACTTCTCCCTAAGTCGTTCAAAACAGCCATTTACTTCGTGGAAATATATAAGTAATTCTGAGTGAGTGAGTTTTGATACCTCGCTTGGCTCGTCATCATCACTATCAGTTATATTACCTTGAAGGCACATATCTGCTTTCTCACTCTCACTGCTAGTACTTTTATTATCTTCATCACTTGCATTCCACGTAGCTGCAAAATTTCTCCGTTTTGATTTCTTTTCTAAGTTGTGTCTATTTTGAGGACAATTGGGCTTGATGTGTCCAGGTTGGTTGCACTTATGAAAGATGATTTCTTGTTGTTCTGAGTTATCTAGAACTTTGATTATTCCGCTTTTTAATTTTTGACTTAGAGCTGGATTTCCTTATTTGCAAGTCCACTTTTTGAATCTCTTTATTACCATTTCCAACTCTGCTGCTCCATCATCATCGTCGTCGTCATCACTTTCAGTTGTTCCTTTGAGAGCTATTGATTTCCTTCTAGTATCTCCTCCTTCACGCTCTTCCTTGAATTTCATTTCTAACTCATAAGTGGTGATATTTTCGATGAGTTCTTCAACTTTGATTTGTTTTAAATATTTCAATTCTTAAATGGCAGTCACTTTTGCTTCAGAACTTTATGGAAGGACTCTGAGGATTTTTCGGACTATTTCCAATTCCGAGTATGATTTTCCAAGAGCTTTTGATTTGTATACGATGTTGGAAAGCCGTCTGTATATCTCTTTAACATTTTCTTCCTTGGATATTGTAAAATTCTCGTATTCACTACTCAGCATGGCAATGTGAGATTCCTTGACTTGAGATTCCTTGACTTGAGATGTTCCTTCATGAGTCACTTCTAGTGTGTGCCAGTGTAGTTAAACAATGTGAGACACGATTAAATTCAAATTGATCTAATGAACAAATAATCGAATTCATAGCTTTGGCATTAGCATTCTATAACTTATTTTCTAGATCTGTCCATTGATCAAGTGGTTTTTCAATTTCTTGATTATTTACAACTATAGTGGGTGCTTTATAACCTGTCTCAACAATATTTCAAGCATCAATGGTTTTCAGAAAAAATTTCATTTTATTTTTCTAATGAGCATATTCACCATTGAACATTGGTGGTCTAACTATAGACTGACCCTCAACAAAAGCAGTATTAAAAGAATCCATTTTAAAAGGTTTAAATTTTTAAAACAAAAAAAATGGTTTTTGAAAAAATCAATTTTTTAAAAACAAAAATAGCTTTTGTACCTCACTCTGATACCACTTGTAGGATTGATTTCATCCTAGAGGGGGGTGAATAGGTGATGCTATTATAAAAATTTATCGCGGAAGTTTGTATAAAATAATTTCAATATAGATATATTAGAATAATAGCAACACAGATAATAGCAAAATAATAAATGCAGAAATAGAACGATATAGAATTTATCCAGCTTCGGGAAAACCCTGCCTATATGCTGCCCCCAAGGTTTCTACTAGAAATTAAGCAGTCAGACGCTTACACATGTAACCTGACAACACCCGCTATTGACTAGCCTTAACTCTACACTCAAAACCCTTCCACAACTCAGCCACTGAGTTGCAAATTCTCAAACTACGCCACGTAGTTTGTCCCCTAGTCACACGACTAGAAATTACAATGTTTAAAAGAGAAGAATACAAATTAAACACAAATTAAAATCAAAACCCTATTTTTTCTTTTTCAGTTATACTAAAGCCTTTAAAAACAAGGCCGAGCCAACTATTATGAGACACTGTCCCCTTTTCTTTTATTCGTTCGGCCGTATTCCTTTGCTCTGTAAAACGTCGGCCTTGTTCCTTTGCTCCTTCCTCTTTGCTCGAAATTAGGGCTTTGAGAAATATTAAAGCTGCCATCTTCAATTGCTCGATCGAATGATGATTGACATGCTTCCTTTGTCGATCGACGCTCTCTTCTTTTAGCGCTCGTTTACGGCTGCTTCCAGTATTGCGTTCAAATCAACAAATCTGGTATGTGAATTGTATCGTTTAAATGCACTGTTGTTTTGCCCTGATTCGAACTCGATTCGAGTTGTTGATTTATTGTTCTCTGTTTGGCTTTTAACTCGAATTCCAATCTTTATCGATGATGTTTAGGGTTTTTATATAGGGTTCGAAACCCTTGATTTTCGTTCGTATATATTTGTTTGAATTCGTCTGTAATTCTCCTCGGCCATTCGATATCATATAGATGCTTGTAATGATTTCTGACTTTGTCAATTATTTTGCTTGAATTTGTCTCGGCTGTACGATTTTTCTTGAATGCGGTGATTTATTTCTAACCTTTTCAAAATCGTATATTTTCCCTTTGATGTGACAGCTTTGATTTTGAGCTGTTCAATGTCCTTGGCTATCACGGTATTGATTTCTCTGTGACTTCAGCATTGACTTTGATCGTGTTGACTTTGGCCATTTTGATTTCTTAAAATGCTGGTGATATTGTAGCAAACGTACCATACTGTACCATGATTTTGGTAGCCGATGTTGACTTATCTTGACTTGGTTGTTTTGAAAATTTCTGCTTGATCGATCACCTTGTTTGTTATTTGCGGTTTGGTCTCACTTGTATATCATGACTTGCTGTGTTTTCACTGGACATAATTCATGTACATAAATGCATGTCGTAGTTTAGAATTTGGGTTGCTCTGACCAGTGAATTGCATTTGTGTACTCGAGTCTGATTCAAGTAGTCTTGCTTCCATACTGCTATGATTTATTATGTTTCCAGTCATCATGTAATCTGGTTTTGCATATGTATATAGTTATTGTACGATACTAGTCTGGGTTGATGTTTCACTGGCATGTGAATTTTGTTGTTCTTGTAGTCTCTGGTATCACTCTTTGAGGCTGTTTGCATTTCAGTTGTATTGTGTTTGGTTCGGTCTTGATGTTGAGACTGTGCCATTGTTTCTGTACATTCATATTGTCAAGTCTTGTTCATTGTATTCAATCCTGTACTTGCTGCATATCAACTTGAGTTATTCCTGGTGCAGTACGATCTTTGGTATTTGTTCGATAAACAAGTCTGGTTGTTTGGGTTCATATGCACTTGAGTTTTGTGTATTTGTGACTGCAGTTGATTCGTTGCTTTGAGTCACTTATGCATGCTCTCTGGTGTCTTTATTTTGATATTGCAGTCTGCGTTTTCATGGTTATGCACTAGGGCTTGCACTTGACTGTGCAGTCACTACACGTTTGTACACATGTGTGTATACATATGTATGTGTGTGTGTGAATATATGTATGTTTGTGCATTGACTTCATGTAGTCTCTTTGTATGCGGTCAGCGATCATGTAGCTTATATGCATTTGCATTGTTGTTGCTTTACAGTCTATTTTTCTTGGCCATTTACTTATTAAGGCCGCTGCTCCTTCAAGCCCCGGTGCATTGAACTTGTATATGGTTGTATGCATATTTGTACCTTATTTTGATTGGACTGTCCAGCCTTTCACTTGAGACTGTATGTAGCTTGCGTGGCCTTTGTTTCACTAGAGAATTATTTGCATTTTGAATTGCACCTGCGTCGAATCCAGCTTAAAGCTAGGTTTTGACCTTGTGATGATATTGTAACATTATTTTTATTGCACTTGAGTTGAACCCCACTTTTCATTTGGGTTTAACCTGTGCTCACCTGTCCCTGTAATTTTATCAAGTGTATGTATCAGTGTGCGCGGTCTTGTGGCATGTACAGTGATACACTGTGCATGTCACAAGCTATTCGTGTATGATGAATTCAAATTTAAATGATAACGAACAACCCAAATAACAAAGGCAAATAATATTTTTAAAATACATTTTATTTTATACTGCAAAAATATTTCCTTTTCAATTTACCTTGTCAGTATTTATTTTTGCAAATTGCTCAGATGCTGGATTCAATTTGGAATAAAGTTGTAGATAAATTACGAATGAATGAGCGATATGTAGCATATTTGTAAATGATAAATTGTTATGTAATCGAAATTGTATTATCATTGAATTTGTGTATATATAGTGAGAATTCAAATTTGTACTATTCAAAATTGTAATAAATATTTGTTTGAATAAAATATCTGTTTGAATATAAATACTATGTTATTTATTTTATTCAGCAAATATTTATTTAATTATGTGAAAAATAAAATAGTACATTAACAAATACATTTAAATGAATATATATATATATATGTTTATTATCATCAAACAAAAATCATATACTCACATATTCAACAGATAAGATGAGAGACGATCACTATAGAGCCTGCTCAACGACACCTTTCCAACGGCGGTTACCGATCGCCGATCGGATGACGATCCGCCATTGGATCGTCAAAACTTCATATGGATGGCTGAGGTTCATTCTCGATTTCTAGACAAACGGTGAATCTGATTGAAAAAAGAATCACACCAGTGAATTACACTCATCAAGTGCTTCGAATTGATATATAATTAGATATAGTTTGAGGAGTTTGTTTTTTGGATTTGAAATTGAAATTGAAATTGCTTTTAGGGAATTAGGGTTTTGAAATTGGATTTGGTTCTGCCATTGAGAAGGAGAAATAGACAGAGAGAATTTTACATATGGACAAATGAAAGTTAGAAGTAGCTAGGGTTTATAGTGGGCTATTTATAAGCGAAGCTGAAAATAGAAAGAATGAACCAGATTGATTTACACGTTGAACGATAAATGACCATAAAAGCCCATTCTGACTCCGTAATTAAAATGGGTCAACCCATATATCAAAATAGATGTTTTCTATAATTTTAAAATCAATGCAAAAGGTTTCAAGTCCTAATTCCATTGTATGAAGAATTTATGTTAAAATCAACTTATTTAAAATTGATTTCGATTTAATTAATTTCTAGGCGTTTCGAGTCCGTAAGATCAAACGACAAGTCCGATCATTACAAAACTTGAAATCCTATAATAATATACTGTTACGGATCCGATGAAATTGGGATCTTCGAAATCCGAGTCAGTGGCCAAAATAGCTATTTTCACGTTAATTTAATAAATTAATATTGAATTAACTAAATCACATTTTCAATTCAAATTAAATAATTTACAATTTCTATCATTTTAGATTACTTAGTAATTTATAATTTTAAAAAAAAAATCCATATCAATTTAAAATACACTTTTGCACAAATTATAGTATTTAAATTCAATTTCAAATAATTCATTAATTATCATTTTAAATTTCAAGAAATCCATTCATTTGACTGTAAATATTGTTATTCAATCAATTACCATCTCGTAAGTATAATTAACATTGGTTTATATCTTAGTACACCAGTGCCCTCCAATTTCATCTTAATTCCCACTAACGTAATAATTAAATACTTAATTTCATTTAATTGCAATTAATCCAATTATTATAATTTAAATTCGAATAAATTGATAAGTCTTGATTTCCATTCTTTTTATTCAACCAATTGTCATATTATGAATAAAATTAACATTATTTCCAATTATTACCTTAATGTACTTTAACGTAATATTTGATTAGATTTATTGCAATTGATTTCCAATCAAATTTGATTGCCTAAATAAATAGGTAACATATAATAATTCTTACCATTAACTTTTAGTCACACTTAGGTATATTATTCATAACAAATGCTACAATTGCTTACATAACACTGATTTTATTCAATTGCCATTAATTGCATACTATTGCATTAATTAATTCAACATATACATTTGCTTTCTTATATTCAATTTATAACCAGGTATAACATTTAAATCATTTCAGTTGATTGGAATTTCATTCAAATTGTTAATGATTAACTTTAATTAACGTTGTTACATTTCATTTTATTAGTATTTCATTATTAAATTGCAAATTTTTATTTCTTTCGATATTAAATTACCAAAATCTTATTGAATTAACTATTTTTATTATCGTAAATTACATATCGTTATGAACACCCTTAAGTTTTAAGTTTGCAGAAGTTTTAATATGTAAAGATATTGTGATCAAAAATAAATAGTACCAATTAATAGGGCTGTTAAAATAAAACGTTTTTCCCTCGAAATATTATACATTTTGCCTAAAATAAGTTACTTTATTATAATTTTATGTTTAGAGTAATATGGTTTTACAGTCTAATTAAATGACTGATTCTATTTTGTGGTGCATTTACTGTTTTTTCCATTTCTTTTTCTTCAATTACCCTTCAATGTTGGATCTTGAGAATTTTTATTGACTGCGTATTTTGTTTAATGGTCAATTTTTAATAGCAAATAAATGATAAATTAAGCTAGATCACATTTATGCATGGAGCCTAACATAACCACGAGTAATTATGATTTAGCAGAACCTGCATGAAAATGAAATGTATTTCATTTATTTTTAAAATTTGCATTTAGCATAACAACATTCGTTTGATTATAACATTTTATCTGATTGGGAAACTAAAATACTTATCATATTACACAAATATTTTGATTACTTCATGCATTATTGATGATGAAACATGTTGGAAAAACTATAAATTTTTAACACGTAATCGGAAATGTCATTCAAATACAGCAAAGTTTGCTGGATTCAAGCTTGTGACCAATTGAATTAAAGCAAAAGAAAATCTATTGTTTTTGATAATACAAGGAAGGATATATTAAATGAAAGATTACTCAAAATAGTAATCTTGAAGAATAATTCTAATTCATTCTGTTGTTATATATTGCATGGTTTGATTATTTATTTTTCCACTCAAAAGTCACCAATTGCACATCATAAGCCTAACATTTTGAACAAACCACTATAAATTAACCAACTTAAAGCCATGACATTGGGTGCAAAAAGTTTCAAACAACTAAAATAACGAAGTCTTTGTTATTTTAAGCATGATTAATAAAATGTAAAATGATAAAGAATTTGTTGTTTTTGTCGGACATTTAAACCATTAATCATACTTTTTAGCCCGTCCAAATTTATTTCATACACACAAAAATTATGATATGTTTGTCAAAGTGAAAGTAGGCATAACTAATTTCTCAGCTTCAATGACGTAATGTTTTTAATTATAAAATCAACATATCATTTTGTCTAATATTTAACACAAGAACAAACAATTGGGACATAACCCTCCCCTCAAATTTTGCATCAACTATAAATGACGTGAAAATAGCTGTAAGAGGCTCGTCACCAATTGGTCATTGTCGTCAAGCTATATTCCTTGTCTGCTACCTCCAATATATCCCCCGACTTCACAAGGGAATTTTGGAATCTACTGTCCTAGACGAGCATCTGTTCCTCTATCAATGCCATGTTACGTTGTTTCAGCTGGTATCCTGCCTAAGATTGGATCAACTCGCTCCCAAGGAGTGCTCCCTAGCTCAGGGGTTGCTCCATATGGTCCTGCTCTATTCGATTGCCCGTTGCGTCCTTTTGGTCCAACTTCGGGGATCTGGACCCCAGTTGCTCCTGTTGTTCCAGCTTGTCCAAACTATCTGAGAATATTCTGCATCATCTCCTCCTACCTCTTCAACAATTACTTATGCATTATCCCCATCATTATCTCCATCTCATCTCTGGTGACAAAGATTGAAGTTTGATTAGCTCCTAAGGATGCTTCTTGGCTCCCTTTATGCTAGGTTCTATCTGTTGTTTTCCCCTTGTTGATTGCTTAATCATAGCTTCCCAAATCCAAGTCTTTAAGCTTTCAGATCTGAAGTCCAAGTTGTAGAATCCCTGAATGCTAGCTTTCTCAATGAAAGCACCAAAATGTTTGTGCCAAAAATGGTCACAAACACCCAAATGCAGATGAAAGCACCGAATCATAGTCACAGATCGCAGGTAAATTATATGTAATAGAATTAAATATGAAGAATACTCAAAAAATTAAAAGGAAACCAGTAGAAAGACAAGATTTATAGTGGTTCGGCATTGTAGCCTACGTCCACTTTGAAGGATTTTCTTTTTATTGATGGTTCTCGCTGATTACAATTGATTACCACGGTACACCCCAGATACAATGAAGATTTTGGCAGAGCACAGGTGTAGAAGGGCCAAAAAGATCCCTTTTTTTGAAGCTCTTGGACTACTATTTATAGGTGTAGGCTATAAATATCCCACGCAGATCTCGGAAGACTCCTTCTCTCATATGGATGGGCCCATATGATCGATCCCTTGACATTTCGACTCGATCCATAATCGTTACGTACCAAATTCATATCGATTCAGAATTGCTCTTTTGGGTTGGGATTGATCATGGACATTTTTGAGGTTGTACGCAAGCTCCTATGAAAATTTGGAAACACTTGGAATTATATATTTTGAATTATGATCGATGCAATTTTGGTTTGTTGATATGCTGCCGAGCTCGTACCGATACGATTCGTATCGATTCCTTCATTTCGATCAAATGATGGTGACGTGGAGCGATAAGTTAGGATAGATTGACCTTTCATGCCACGTTGATTACTTCCCCATTCGTATCGATTGGCTGCTATGTTCTTCGTATCGATCATGTATCCTCACCTTTGTATTGATCAATTACCGAGCCTTTCGCATCGATCCACACCCAATTCCGTCGCATCGATGTTTTCCGTTTGATTTCGTATCGATGCATGAATCTTCTATTCGTATTGATGCATGGCTATTTTCTTCGTATCTATCAGTGAATGATCGATACGAAATATGTTGCCATTGTATCGATATGAAGTGGGAGGTATGGATGGATTGATACGAATCGGTGTTTGCGGGATGGATACGAACAAGATGGGGATCAATGCGAAAGGATGTGGTTGGCGACCGATACGAACTAGGATGTCTTTGCTTGATGGATATGAAGGAGGTTGGTGCCTGATGGGTACGTAGTGAGGCTAGTGAAGGATACGAACATGTTGGATACAAGATTGATGGAGACATTGTTTGTTGATCGATCCATGGCTTTGACTTGGAGAAATCATCTCCTTAACCCGAAGCAAACCTATTGGCGACTCGAAGAAGGTGTTGCGATGACTTGAAGTAGCTTGTTCCTCAAAGACCCAAAGTGAACACTCTTTTGACCCGAAGTATGCCATCTGAAAACCCGAAGCAAACGTAAATATGACTTGAAGCAGACTCCAAGCAACTGGAAAAGACTTGATTTTGATCGAGTCCTATCTTGAGTATATAAACTCCGATTGACTTGAAAATTTGAACGTTGGCTTTCATAACTTTTCTTTTTGTGTCATATTAACGGTAGCTCAATCCGGTCTTGGACAAAATTTGTTAATATCCATAGTGAACCAACGTAATTGATTGGGTTAAATCCGCCGGTATATTGCCTTGCCAAAAGGTAGGTTAACACTGTCCTGAGTCGATTCATTTCTAAAGCTACAAACAAATGGTCCCTATCTTCAAGGTGATCAAGAAGGGAAAGAGAAACTTCGAGTGGAATCAAAACTGCAAAGACGCATTCCAGGCTCTTGTGAATCACTTGGAGAGGCCTTCCATTCTCTTGAAACCAGTGGATGATGAGAATTTATTCTTATATCGAGTGGTGTCGGAGTATGCCTTGAGCACCGCACTTGTACACGGAAATCCCACATCCAACGGCCATTGTACTCTATCAGCAAGTTCTTGATGGGAGTAGAAAGAAACTATTCAAGGAAGGAAAAGCTCACTTACTTCCTGTTGATCGCTTCCAGAAAGTTCCACCCTTATTTCTAGGATCATTTAATCAGTGTCCTTATCGACCATTCTTTACGACAAACCATGCAACAAACTAAGACTTTCGAAAGGCTGTTGGAATGGAACATTGAATTGAGTTAATATGATATCATCTTTCACCCTCAGAGATCAATCTAGGGTCAAGCCTTAGAGGAGTTTATAGTTGAGTTTACTGCACGAGATGATCCTCCGTAGATAGTTGAGAAAAGGAAGTTTAATGGAAGATGTACACAGATGGTGCATCCAATAATCGATGTTCTAGTGCTGGAGTCGTGCTTGTCACTCCTGAAGAACAACCGATCAGCTATGCCTTCAAACTCGATTTTCCTGCAACAAAAAATGAAGCTGAATACTAGGCCTTGATTGCAGGACTTAAGATTGCCAAGGAACTGGGAATAAAGACTTTATGCTTTTTCTATGACTCCTCGCTAGTGGTATGCCAAGTTCTAAAAGAGTATCAAGAGAAACAAGCAAGGCTAGTTTCCTGTGTAAACAAGGTTCTCAAGTTGCTTGACGACTTTGAATATTACATGATCACTCATATTCCAAGAGAAGAAAATGAGAAAGCCGATTCGCTTGCTAAGTTGGCTGGTTCCGAAGATACACAGCTCATGATCCTAGTTCCAATGGAAGTACTTTTAGCTTCGAGCATCGACCAGATGGATGTTGAGGATCTTTAAAACTAGGCCTGAAGGGAAGTCATGGATGACTTCGAATCGGGATTATTTGCAAAGAGGGATCCCTTCGAAGAGAAAGAATGAACGATGGAAAATCATTCACTAAACTTCGAGATCATTATGCAAGAATGATTATTACACTATAAGGGTTTCTTTATCCCCATGCTTCAGTGTGTGGCTCATGGCGAGGCCAAACAATTCCTAAGAGTAGTCAATGTGGGATCTTATGGAGACCGCTGTGGTGTAAATCTTAGCAAAGAAAATTTTCGATACTTGTATTTCTAGCCAACTATCAGTCGAGACATGGCTGACTGCACCCGAAGATATGACAAGTGCTAGAGAAAATTCCAAGAGCCTTGCCGACAGAAAATATTCAAATGGTCAGTCTTTAGCAATTTGCAGTTTGGGGTATCGATATCATTGATGTATTGCCAATATCTAAAGGTGGCATGAAGTATGCCATCGTGGCGGTTGATTACTTTACTAAACGGGCCGAGGCGGAGCCATTGGCCGTGATTACCACAAAGAAAGTGGTCAACATTGTTGCTTAGAATATCATCCGTTACTTTAAAGTTCCATAAGCGATTGTTACCGATAATGGGACCTAATTCAATAGTATGGAGTTTAAGGATTTTTGTCGTCAATACCGTATAGAGAAGAGATCTGCAGCAGTGGCACATCCTCAGACGAATGGATGGGTTGAAGATGGTAAATACAATTATCAGGTCCAATTTCAGTAAGCGATTGGATAAGGCTAAAGGAAAGTGGGTCGATGAACTACCGTTATTACTTTAGGATTATTGAAACCGTCCATAAGTCAAAAACTAGAAATTCTCCATTTTCCCTGGCATATAGATCGAAGGCTATGATTCCAGTCGAACTGGAAGTACCATCTCAATAGGTTACCCACTATGATCAACAGACAAACAAGCAACTCATTCTTGAGTCTCTTGATATGATCGATGAGAAGCAGGCCAAAGCTAAGTTAAGAGAAGCTGCACATAAACACCAAGTCACAGGATATTACAAAACCAAAGTTAGGAGTCCAACCTTTGAAACCGTCAATTCGGTCCTTAAACGAATCTTCCTGTTCCTAAGAACTTATGCCCGAGCTAGGAACATTCGTATGCAATAGAGAAAAAGCATGAAAATGGCACTTTCCAGCTAGCAACTACTAATGGGATCTCACTCCCAAGGGCGTGGAATGTCGAGAACCTACGACGCTGTTTCACTTAGAAAATAAATTTTAAATAATTGGATCGAGTCGTGTAATTAGATAAAATTATGTCACTTCCCATCTTTAAGTAAAATGGCCTTTCATGCTTGAAATTATTTCTCTCCATTTCTTAAGAGTTGTGACTTGACAGGTACGTAAGGTACCCAAAGATAGGTGCCGATCAAACTTCTCCGTTTCATGATCGGGCCTATGAAGTCCCTGTTGACGTATAGAGATTGACATCAGCTAACTCTTGCATTTGGATTGAGGGTAGGAGTATAAATGTAAGCCAGAAATGATATGATTGTCTGCACCCTAACTCTCTCTCTTAGAGTAGAAGCAAGAATATATATATAAAAAGCTGAACATGACACAATCCGCATCTTAACTCTCGCTTCGAGAATAGGAGCAAGAGTACAAACATAAGCCGGACACGACACAACAGTCCACATCCTAACACTTATTCCCAGAGTAGGAGCCGAAGTATAAACTTAAACCAAATGCGATATGAGCATCTGTACCCTAACTCTCATTCCCGGAGTATAAACTTAAGCCGGATGAAACACAATCATCCACAAACCGGGTCTTCGGATTGGGGGCAAGAATGAAAACATAAAACCGAATGTGATACTACCATCCATAGGCTAACTCTTACCCTTAGATGGAGCATAGAAGTATAACTAAAAAAGAGCATGATACGACTGATCGCTCGCTCAACTATCATTCCTAGATTGGGGCCAAGAGTATAAGTAGAAACATGCGTGATAGGTCTGTCTAATCCTCAATATCTTGCGTGGAGTAGGAAGAATGGAAGGTCCACGCTCGAAGTAAAGCAAGACCCAATTTTAAGCCTTCGATGAAAGCCCGAAGTCAGGCGTGATCGAATGTTAACATCCTAGATGAGGATGTACGAACTACGATTCTAAATAGTTAACTTATAATCGCATCTAGATTTTGGTGCGGTTGGAATTTATTGTCCTGGAAAAGGAAACTCAAGCCACTATTTTGCGTGTTTTACCGTAAGGATTGCTTCATATTCGCTAGAATGATGTAAGTCAGCAAATCACATAATGGATTAAGGGCTTATTACGAAAGCGATCACTAAAAGTAATAAATTGCAAATACATTGAATGGAAAGTGTATCCCTTGAGTACTTAGAAAATTTTGAACAAAGATTTTACAAAAAAAAAAAATTTTGTTAAATTAGACCATGAAATCTAAGTACAAATGGTTCACACCAAAAGCAAAAGGACATAAATTGGGGCCAAGCCCGTATAAAGTCGATTGACAAACAAAAGGAGTCTATATATGGAGAAACACTAACAACTATTTCTTCTTTGACTTCTTCTTCTTCTGGGAACTAAGGGGACTTCACTCGAACTCTCTCCTTGGCTCTTTCCGCCTCTTCCTCTAATGCCTTTGCCTTTTGGAAGAAGTGATTTGCGAAGATCCAGTAGGCACAATCTGGCCACTCCCGAGTAGAGGAATAAAGGTTGGAATACTTTATAAAGATACTATCAATGTACTTTAAGCACTCCTGGGAGGAGGAATGTAAATTGGAGCGAAAATGGTTTACTAGGGGAAAGCGATTGATAATAGAGGATGGAAGACTTCTATTTTCTCCTCCTTGATTTGACTAGCAAGGAGGATATCCACCCTGAGTTTTTTTCAAGCTTATGTATGAAGGGACCCGACAGGGATTGGGAGACCCTAGTAATAATACCATCCTCATCAACTATAGTCCCCTGATTCTTATCATTTCCTTCTTCCAACAAAGCATCTATCATGTGCTCATCAAGGCTCGAGATCTCACCAACTGGGAAACTAGGGATGGATGTCGAATTTCTAATGGTTACAGACTTCATCGCCAATATTTAATGCCCCAATTGAGACTCCTTGGGAGGAAACAAAGTAACTGCACGTTGACCTTTAGCAAAAGAAATAGAAAGAGAGAGATTAGTGACGTTGATTGATGATACATCAACTCTCTGGAAAATAGGAGAAGTCAATGAGATAATTTCTTCAATTTTAACTTCTGCATGAGTTGGAGTCTGCCGAGAATTTCCTCGAGAATTGGGAAAGAATAGTGGATTTCTAGAGATATGGCTTCTCTAGGTCATAACTAGGGTCGATAGAGGAATCAACGACGGAACTAGGAACAGCTTGAGTCCTGGGAGTTTGACCAGTTGTAGCATCATAATGCGTAGAGCCAGAACATTTGCCTAATCCCTTTTGAGCGGTTGCATCAAGTTTCGAATGAATAAGATATTAGTCATCATGAAGGATTTTGGGCTCATTTCCCTTCAAAATCTCTTTTACCAATCGCTCCTTAACAATATTATCACATCAAAAAAAATTCTTTCTCTTCCTTAAGAACTCGTTCCCTAGCACGACCAAGCATTAAAGGGTAGTCCTCTCTGAACCACTCCAAATTTCAAAACATGAGGACATAAGCGTTGTATTGAGTGATCAGCGGCTCAAATCTCTATAATGTATGCTCTTCAACCCACTGTTCCACGGCTTCAAATTTTCTTATAACTGCTGCTTCAAACTCTCTATTTACAAGGACAACCATGTCCCTTACTTTCTCAAGCACTTCATCCCTCTCTATTCTGACGGTGACTAGCTTGTCGCATGCGTCCTGAGCAATTTTCTACACTGCATCTTTTTCCTTAGTCTTATGCTCGAGCTTTATTTTCGATTCAGTCGCGTTTCTCCTAGTAGTATCCCTTTCCATCACAAGCTCGGGGTTTCGATGATGTGCATGCACAATTTCATTCAAATGCTTGGATTTCTTTATTTTCAGTGCTTTAATGGCCTTCTCGGCCTTCTTCTCTACTTTGGCTTGGGATTTTCTTGAGTTCTCAATCTCAGTGTCGAGAGCGACAATAATTTTGTTATTCTCGACTTTAATAATTTCTAGTTCTTTATCTCCGCCACCCTGTCTCTTGAAACTTTTGAAATCTTTTCAGCCAACTTAGCCCATTTATTTTATTGATTATGGACATCGATCATGTAGTTGATGGTCCTCTGCTGGACTTCAGTAGGGATTCTATTTTTGTTTGGCAAAAACATAACCCATCAAAAAAAATGTTAGGGAATTCATTTATGAGCTTAGCCATTTGACCCGTAGTGTCTATTTGCTGCTCCTCTGTAATGGCCGGAGCAACAGAACTTTCTTTACTCGGCCTCTACGGATAGTATTGAAGCGACTCTTATGATGTTTGCGCTCGAAAGATCGGCTGACTACAATAAATGTACCTTATACAACATCAAAAAGTCATTGTAATAAGGGTTTCACAAGTTTTTAAAAATGTCGTCTTAAGCCAAGTTATAATAGAACCAGGTTAATTTACAACTTTTTTCTAGCATTGTACGAAAATGTTGCAATAAACTTCACTACAACGTTTTTGAGATGTTGTGATAAAGCCTTTTACAACTTCTATCTGATGTTGTAAATCACTAATATAAATATCAAAAACACTTTTTACAACTTCAACAAATTGTTATGTAAAAGCTTATCACAACATTTTATAAAAATCGTAATATAGTTTTTTTTACGACTTTTTATTACTGTTGTAGTATGTTTTTTTACAACGTTTTTTAAATATAGCGAATTATTTACTACGATTTTTTAAAAGCTCTATATGCATTCCAAGCTCTAGCTACATCTCAGAATAGTATTACAGCAAATAGAATAATGTTACCATAGTAACTTAATTATATAAAACACGAACAAAATGGAACATATTTTCGAACCGCTTCATTCGAAATAAGCTAACACATGTTCCAACATAGATAAAATATCATACAAACAAAATATCATTGCTTTCAATACAACATAGACAAAATATCGTAGTTTCCAACATAAACACACATGTATAGGCATAAAGCTGAAAATTTTCCTTAGCAATAGGGTACAATGCAGTCAATATCAATTTGCTGTCCTTGGCAAGGCCAGTGGGACGAAGCTCTAAAACACAGTCTAAAAGCTACTGCACTAGGCTCATGCTACCCAAAACCTTTTCAAGGTAAGTTCACCACTGTAGATAAACCAATGTCAATATCATGTTTATTAATTGCATAAATAAAATTTCCCATTGCATGTGCACATACCTGCAAGAAATCATTTTATCTCCACTTGAATTGAAGGATATTGACCATACTGTTGACGTATGTCCACTGACTAGCAAAATAAGAAGATTAATAAACAGATTTCTAGAACAAAAGTATGAATCAGATCCCAAATTTAAGTGAAAAACATACATCGGTCAAACATACTTTTAGCTGAAAAAAATGGACTAATTTACAGTGAAGTTTTCTATAAACAACCTGTTAACTTCTTATAACGTTTGCACACAATTCCAGTCATCACTATCCCTATCCTCTACCCATACTTGGTAGCATAAATAAAGGGGGTTTCAATACCGTGACACACGATTAAGTAAGCCTGAATACACTTTTGTACTTCAACCACATAAAAACAGCAAAAATTGTTGCACCTTAATAGAATTGTCTTGCCTAACAGAAACAAGACATTATAAAATGGATGCCATTGTACCATCTTTACATCTTGTGTGTGACCCTGTAGTACGGAAATGCATTCAAATCATTACCAGGCTGTATTTCCCAGATCCAAATAGAGTTATCGCGGCCACATGCTGCAAGCAGAGACCCAAAAGCACTCCAAGATATACTTTTAACATCATTTTCATGACCCTGATAACAAAGACAACGAAGAATTTATCAGCTTTGTACATATACCTAGCCACGTAAGCTATGGCTAGTGCTATAGTTAAAAAGCCGAGGCCTAAGGCTAGTAGCTGACCATTTCCTCTAGAGAACCCAACATCTGATTATTCTTATTGTATTGAAAAGAACATAAATATCAAATTTAATATATACATTTATGGTATTAATTGTATTTCAAATTCAAAGGTGTAACGACCCGTATTTTAACTATTTTAAATTATTAAATTTAATATAATTATTAAATCAAAATGGCTAAAAATAAAAATTTAATGATTTTGAATGTAAGTTATTGGATATGAACTTGAATAGAATTTAGAAATAAACTAATTTCGAAGATTCAAATAATAGCGAGTATTGAATATAATGATATGTATTGAATGGGTTTTCAATCCATAGTCAAATTGAATAATAAATGTTGAATCTATTAGATGGGAATGAAGTAGTTGATTGATAATCAAAATCATTTAAAAATCTAATATTGAAATTTTTTTAATATTGAATAATTAAATTGTTTAATTTAATATTGGAAATTATTTGGGTAATTGAATTATGGACCTAATATGATTTTTAAGGTGAATTACAATTCTATTGAAGTTAGAATGATAATATTGGACTTTTGAATGGAATGAAAGTCGATAAGTTAAATTAGAAATTTATATATTAAATTAATATATGAAAATAGAATTAATAATTGATATTTGATTTAATATGATTCAAATTGGTTTCCAACGTGAATATAAATTATATTTGAATTATAATAGAGTTAATAAGATTTTAAAATTGGAATTTTAAGCAATTCTTTGAAAAAGTCGTCGATTTGGTCGACGTGTTAAAATGGCCTTTTGAGGCACAGTCTTGGAGTTCGACGAAACCAAGTCCATTGGATCAATAATAGTGTATTATTATTGGATTTCAAATTTCATAGCAATTGGAGTTGTTGTTTGGCCGTGGCAGCTGAAAACGCTTAAAAATTAATTTAACCGATTTAACTTAAAATTGATCATTTATTTCCGTAACTCGCACATACGATCGAACTAGGCCCCAAACCCTGTTCCATTGTGTTCAAAATAGGGGTTAAATATTATAAACGTGTAACACCCCAATTTTTATCGAGTTAAAAATTTGGTAATTAATATAAGTTTTGGAAATAATTTTGGAATTAATTTGAATTTTTCAAAACAAATAAAATAAGTGTTGATTTGTATATATAAATAAGATTGTAATTTGCATTTGAGTTTAGAATTCAAAATAATAAACATTTTAAAATTATTTGAATTAAAAAATATATATGGATAGATTTGAATTTGAATTTGAATTTGAATTTGAATTTAAATAAGTATCTTAGTGAAATAATTTGAATTAAAAATAATATATATGTGATTTATTCAATGTGTAATTAGTTCTAAAACATTTTCTTTTAAATTGTATATATTTAAATAAAGGATAAACATATTTATGAAATAAGAAAAATGTAATATAAAATAATTAAAAACCTTTAGTTCATGCATAATACAAGTGTTCAATTTTTAACATATAGTATTAACAAGTGTAATCCATGAAAAAAAAGAAAATTAACAAGTGTAATGGTTTTATCATAAAAAATTAACAAGTGTAAAAATTCTTATTTTTATTTTCTTTTATTTTCTAAAGATAATAGAAAAGAATATATAAACCACTCTAACATCTCTCTTGTTTCCTTTGTCTTCATTTTCAAAGCCTATACATTTTAAAACCAAAAAACAAATTAATCAAAATTCAAACATCATCTCTAACATCAAAAAGTTGAAGATCTAAAGCAAATCAAAGTTTTAAAGCTAAAACAACTTCAGTTTCAACTCCTTTCAAATCAATAACAATAATCAACTTAAAAGATCAACTGTACAAAATCAAGCCCAGATCAAAAGGCATAATCCAGATTTTCAAATTTAAATAACTTCCATGATTTTCAAAAGTTCTTTGATTTCTTCAAGTATTAGGTGAATAAACATTTTATTTAAAATGCATAAGTAAATAAAAAATCTGTTGCATGTGAATTTCTGAGATAAATTATGCCTTGCCTGTGTTTATAAAGTGTAATCTCTGTATATATGTATGTGTTTGAAATGTGCATGTCTTTTCAACTCTGTTTCTTGTTACAGAGTTTTAAAATTTAGATCAAAATTCAATATCTCATCACCTATTCTTTGTTTGGTTTTAGTTTTCAAACAATTTATGTTTGTTTAAAAATAGATTAAGTTTTAAAATTAAATTCGAGTAAAATTAGATAGGATTTTACCTGAGAAATGGAAAAGACGGTAAGATTTTTAAACATGTTAAAAATCAAACATTATTATTTGCCGATTCAAGTATATAACTTGAATCGATTTTGAAATCTATGATTTTTAAAAGGAAATTTAGGATATTTAGTGTTATATTGAGTAAGCATTTCGAATTTGATTAGATTTGGTTTTGGAGCGATTCCTGGTGATTGGAGAGTGGTGAGCCCTCGGGATCGCCATTGGAGGTAGCTGGGGAGTTGTCGAGGCTAGGAAAAATGGTGGGTGATTTTCTTAGCCACCATGGCGGCGGGTATTGGTCGGAGTAGGGTTTGAACCCTAAAATGGGTCGAGGTCTGGAACTAGGTTGTTGCGCCATCTTAGGATGATCGGAGATCGTCGGACTAGGAGGAAAGGCTGCGTGGATGGCTAGAGAGGGTATGGCCGAAGTTGCAGGGGTGCTAGTGGTTGGCGTCGTTGGTTAGATCTCTGGCGAGCTGGTGTGCATGTGCACAGTTGGGTCTATGTGTCAGTGATGTGTTTGGAGAAGGGAGGGTCGACTCAGTTGAGGGCTCGAAGCAACTGCCTGGTGACTCGAGTAAAGATTCGAGTAGGAAGTGAGTATAAATCATGTTTCAGGTATAAAATTTTAAACTAATGAAAATCTTAAAAAAAGAGGAAGGGTGATTTTCTCGGGGAATGACTTGAGTGGGAATCGGGTTGGACCCGAAGCAAGTTTTGAATAGTTTTTAAAAGGTTTTATAAAAGCAAGTTTTTAAATATAAATTGAATCTCGTTTAAACTATTATATGATAACGTTTTAAATTATTTGATTAAAGGAAGCTATAACTTGTAACCTAATTTTGGTTAAGTTAAATGTTTATTTATTTTAAAACTTAAATTACATGATTTAATTAAGTAAGTTAATTATAAAGATAAATTTTTTTTAATATGTTAATGATAGTTAAGTAATTAATAAAGATAATGGTTTGACTTAAAAGTTAATTAGGGTTTTGATAATTAAAGATTAATTAAATTAATTAAGTAATTAATGAAGTATAATTAATTAATTTAATTAATTAATGATTAAGGAATTATTAATTAATAATTAAGGGTATAGTTAATTAATTAGAGATTAATTAATTAAGTAATTTAGATTAATTAATTCATAATTAGAGATTAGTTAATTATGTTATTAAAGATAGATTGAGTTATAATTAAGCATTAATTAATTAAGTAATCAGACATTAGTCAATTGGTAAATAAGTATTAAGTAACTGGTAATTAAGGATAAATTAATTTATAATTAAGGATAATTAATCATTAATTAAGGATAATTAATGAAAATAATTATGTGATTAATTAATTATAATCATACAATTAATTAATCCTGCTTATAGATGATGAATTAGTATTGAATACCTTAGATTGGTTGACACCTCTGATATGTGATTGTGATGCTTTGTGATGTGAATTGTTGTGAAGTTAACTGTGATATCTATGATATATTTCTATGTGAATGTGAAAACTGTTGGCCTTTAAATGGCATTTGAATTTCGACGCGACATGGAGTCGGATTCCAATTGGTTATCCGAAATCCACATCGAATTTTAATGGTGAATCTTTATGATTGATATATCCATGTGTTTTAAAATAAACGCTCATTATTCGGATTAGCCGGGAGAGGACTTTATGTCATAAAACCCATTTCGGATAGTGATACGACGAATTGGAGTGTATTTGAAGACAGTGGTGAAGACCGGGTATCTTCGAGAACGAAAGGCTTACCTATCGATTGTCTCTGCACTGAGTTGCTTTGGTATAGAGATCTCCATATTGTGATGGGGAGTCCGATCGGGATTGTCGATTTCGAATTGCAAGGGCTTCTTCCTTTATTGGACAAAGTGCCTTTGGTTCCATTCAGGCCCAGGATGGACTTGTATGGTTGTATGTCTAACATTACACTTTGAGATATAAAGCTGATCTCTATCAATTACATTTCTGTTGGTGGCGGAGAATTTATTCTCTTAGCTTAACACCCTTCTCTGAGATGTACGAGCTTAGAGGTTATGTAATTGATGGTTATTAGTGATATACTCTCAAATTGGTAGTGTGGCATGCTAAGTGCTGATAATTTATTGATCGAATCATGGCTTTTGTGAAAAGCGTAGCTTTGTGGATGAGACTTCGTCGAACCTGACAACCCGGTAATGGTCGAAACAGGAAGGATGCGGCAAGGTTATTGGGGGTAGAGCCCCTTAGGGTATGTGCATTTCCTTCTGGATTAAAAGTGGTGTCATGGTATGGAGCCCTGATACTTAACTTATGTGGTTGTTGGTGGTGGTTGTTGTTGGAGCCCCGGATAAAGTTCGGTTACGACCGAGGGATGGCATACTCGTGATAGTTAATTACCAAGTTATAGACGTAACCCAGCCTTGTGTTGGCAGATATCTGGTTTGGTCCTCGAGGCGTTCCTCCAAAGGCGTACCCATTCGGAAAGGAAGTTCCTTAGCCTAACCATGGTTGGAAATCCAATCATTCAGTACGAAGCCTGTACGGTTTTAGATGTAGAACCTGCCATTTAACATGGTAGCTATAGTAGGCATTCTATAATGGTACGTATGTTGGCTAAGATTAATATTATAGTTTCGAAATGGTTTTTCAACACTATGCACTAATAATAGCATCAAAGAATTTTCTCGTATCAAGCATATTTGACTATCATAAGGACAAATCTCCCCCTAGTACGCGATTGAATTGTGTATGTGCCGGGAGGCCTTATGGTAGCTTCATTTTTCAAAAGCATGTATGGATTTCTTTTATAAATCGTTTTTGTTCAAACAACTGTTTTTGTTTACTCATACCAGTCCCATGACTGACCTGGAATTTATTGTTCCCTTTCTAAACTCTGGGTGCCCATAATTTTCCACAAGGGCGGCCTAGAAGCAGGTTATCCATGTTTTTGAGCGAGCTTGGATTCAGAAGTCTTTTGAAAACTCTTGGATTTTGGAAAGCTTTTGGTCTGAATATCTTTTGAAGCTTTATGGATCTAAAGGTGCTTAGTTGGGATTCTCACTCTCTTTGTTTTGAAGACTCTACTGAAGTTATTGTAGCTTTATTGTGGTTCAGCTGTTGTGTTATTATTTGTTATTGTATCTCGTGTAGCACTCTGATGATATTGTATCAAATGATATATCCATGTTCTATCTATGTTGTGATAAATGAAATCATCCTTTGTTTCCGCTGTTTTGTATACATCTAATGTTGTTATAAGCTCCACCGAACTAGCGTTCAACATTTGAATCTTTGGCAGTCGAATACAAGTGAGGTATTTAATGTCGATTTTTGAACGATGGATTTCAGGTCGTGACAAGTGGTATCGGAGCTAAAGGTTGAGTAAGAACTTAGCTATGGAGTGTAACACATTAGGTAACTCATTAGAGATAGGGTGAAGAATACCCTAGAATGAGTATAACTCGAAAGACCGAAAACCTAAAATTTCTTGGTCTATTTCTTTATACTGTTGATATTCCATAAGATATCTCGTCCGTACAACTAAATCAAATTTTCTTACTATTTACGTATAGTGAGAATGAGCGAGGGAAGAGGACAAGGTAGAGGACGGGGAAATTCCACTACAACTGGTCAAGTCCCTGCAACAACGGAACAGCTGTTCCCACTCAACCTCAATCGAATCTGGCTGATCTATATCAAAGATTTTCCAGACTTGAGGGAAAGCCATTCACAGGCAAGGAATCTATCTTCGAAGCACAAGCCTGGATTCGATTGTGTGAAAGGATTTTTAGAGGACTGAAGTTGGAAGATGATTACATGCGATTGATAGCTTCTTGGCAACTCTAAGAGGAAGCTCTAGCTTGGTGGGAGGCTGTTAAAGTGGATGAGCCGGAGGATGAATTCACTTGGGGTCGATTCAAAGAGGTGTTTGAGTAGCGATACATGTCGTCCGCTGGTATCTCCAGAATGTACTGGGAGCTTACTGACTTGAAGCAGGGAAGTTTATCATTTGAGGAATACTTGAACAAATTCAACGAGTTATCTACGTTTGGACCGGAGCTGATGAATACACCTTTGAAGAAGAATGAAAGATTTATTCGTGGAATGAACAAGAAATTCCATGAAAGGATGACTGTCCACGTAAAAGAATATTTTTATGACTTGATCGATATGGGTTATAGATATGCTACCTTGGATAAGCAGGAAGTTCCGGAGGAGAAAGGAAGTGCAAGCAATCCGAATTAGAAGAAAAGGAAGTTCGGAAGGAAGAAACCGTATCAAGGCAAGGAAAAGAAGAGTAATCAGGAAAACCCGATGAATGATATTACTTGTTACAATTGTTGGAAGAAGGGCCATTATTCAAACAATTGCAAAAAGCCAAAGAAACAAGGAAAGAAAGATCAACCCATGAAGACTAGTCAGGGAGCCAGAGAATGCTATTATTGTCACAAGCCTGGACACGTAGTTAAAGATTGCCCAGCAAGGAAGCAAGCTCAAGTAGCGAAAGTGTATGCGATAAAGGACGACCCCTCAACTTCAAAGGAGGATAAAGCAAAAGGAGTTTTAGAAGGTAACCTTATTATTTATAATAGAGTTTTTAGAGTTTTGTTTGACACGGGAGCTACACATAGCTTTATCTCCCAACAAACCGTAAACGAATTAAAACTTAACCCCGAATTTGTCGATGAGCCCATTTACATGAAGAATCTGATTGGTGGCCCTGTGAATCTTTGTCTACGTTGTAGAGAGGTTCCTATCTCGTATTCTTGTCATCGATTTCCTATCAGCCTTTTCGTTCTTGACTATAACAAATTTGAAATATTACTCGAAATGAATTGGTCAACCAAATACGAAGCAAAATTAGATTGTACCAATCGAACGATTTCGATCAGAACCAAATTTGGGGATTTTATTGAAATATCTTGTGAGGATCCGAGTCCTAAGAGAGATAAGCTGATGTATACTTGGGATATCCCGAACCTAGTCTGGAATCTATACCTACTGTCTAAGAATTTCCAGACATATTCGAAGAAGACAAATCTTTACCTCCGCATAGAGAAATTAAATTCAGAAACGATTGAGTTCCCAATGCTCGTCCTGTTGTTCATGCAAGCCACAGGATGGTACCCAGGGAAAGAATATAATTAGTCAAGCAAACCCGAGAGTTGCTGGAGAAGGGATTAATGCGTCCTAGTGTTTCCAGTTGGGGTTCAGCTGTGGTGTTTATGGCTAAGTCTGACGGATCCTTGAGATTGTACGTGGACTACTACGATCTCAATAAACTAACTCTCAAAAACAAATTTCCTTTATCCAGAATCAGCGACTTGTTCGATCAGTTGCACAACGCTCGATTCTTTTCAAAGATGGATCTAGCTCAATGATTCCATCAGCTGCGAATTGCTGAAGACTGTATTCACTTAACTTCTTTCAAGGGTCCTAACACATTCTATGAATCGTTAGTCATGCCTTTCGTATTAACTAATACTCTTGCATATTTCGTAGACTTAGTGACCCGTGTATTCCGAGAGGTATTGAATAAATTCATTCTCGTATTCATTGACGATATTCTGATCTATTCCAAAACTGAGGAGAAGCATGCTGAACACTTGAGAATTGTTTTGGAAATATTGAGGAAGAACATTCTGTTCGCCAAATTTCTAAATTTCACTTTTCGGTCAAGGAAGTTAGATTTCTCGGTCATATTGTTACGGAAGAGGGAAAATCTGTAGATCCGGGCCAGATTTCCACTATCCTAGACTGGAAGCAACCCGCTACCCCAAAGAAATTTAGAAGTTTTCTAGGTTTAGTGGAATAATACAGAAAATTTGTCCAGGATTTCTCCTAGATAGCCAGTCCACTGACCAAGCTGACAATGAAGAATGCTAAGTTTGATTGGACTTCGAAATGCAAAGAAGCATTCCAGGAGTTGAAGAGGAGATTGACTACCGCTCCCGTTCTCGCTATTATTAACAGGAACCAAGGTTTATCTGTTTATACAGACGCATGTGGTGATGGTGTGGGTACTATGCTAATGCAAAATGGTTACGCAAGTAGACATTTGCGTCCACATGAGGGAAACTACCCAACCAAAGATCTTGAGCTACTAGCTGTCATTTTTGCTTTCAAAATCTGGTGACATTATCTTCTGGGTAAGAATCTCTTTTAGCTTTTCTAACGAAAGAATTTAAAAGTTTAACTTTACTAAATATATAATTAATAAACCCTCTTTCTTTTAGGTGAAAAATTTGAATTGTTCACCGATCATAAATCTCTGAAGTATCTCTTCACCCAAAAGGATTTAAATCTGAGGCAACAGCGATGGTTAGAATTTCTTGCATCATATGACCTAGATAGTCTATATACGCCTGGAAAATCCAACGTGGTGGCCAATGCTTTGAGTAGAAGACATGTTGTTCTCGCATATCTTGTTGTCACTCCTACTCTCCTTGAAAAGATCGCTAGTAAGCAGAAAGAAGACAAGTTTCTTCAGGAAATTTTTGGAAGGATTCGTCGAGGTGAAGATTCCAGTTTTGGAATTGATAGTATGGAGTTATAAGATTAAATGGCAGGATGTGTGTCCTAGATATCCCAGATCTAAAATGTGAAGTTTTGAACGAATGTCAAAAGTCCAAACTTAGTATCCATCCAGGAGTTAATAAGATGTATAGAGATATCAAAAGGACTTTCTGGTGAAAAACAATGAAGAGGGATATATCTATTTATGTCAGTCGCTGTGCAACATGTCAATAAATCAAAAAGTGATCAGATGAAGATGGCGGGTTTACTCCGACCATTGGAGGTGCCTACGTGGAAATGGGATCAAGTGTCTATGGATTTCATAGATGGGTTGCCACGAACTCACAAAGGTAATGAAGCAATTTGGGTTATCGTGGATCGTCTAACTAAGACTGCCCACTTCATCCTAGTAAAATCTACCCAAACAGCAGCAAGTTTGGCTGAATTTCATGTGAAAGAATTTTTTTGTCTCCATGGTATACCAAGCAGTATAAGGAGTGATCGTGACCCAATTTTCACAAGCAGATTTTGGGAGGCATTTCAAGCTACATTAGGAAACAAACCGAGCTTCAGTACTGCTAACCACCCATAGTTTGATGGGCAAACGGAAAGGGTAAATCGAATCTTGGAAGATCTTTTGCATGCTTGTATTCTTGACATTGGCGGTTCATGGGAGGACTATTTACATCTGGTTGAATTCTCATATAATAATAGCTATCAGGCCAGTATTAGGATGGCTCCTTTCGAAGCTTTATATGGGCGTCTGTGTCGACCACCTGCATGTTGGATTGAGTCAAGTGACAGACTCATTCTTGGACCAGATATGATAAAGGAAGCTACCAAAAAAGTTGATTTTATTTGAAAGAAACTGAAAATTGCTCAAAGTCGTCAGAAAAGTTATGTTGACTGTAGGAGAAGAGCTCTAGAGTTTCAAGTTGAAGATTCTGTTTTCCTAAAAGTTTTTCCCAATGCGTGGTGTTTTGAGATTTGGAAAGACTGGTAACCTGGCACCACATATATTGGTCCTTTTCCTATACTGGAAAGGATAGGTCCTTTGGCATATCGTGTGTAGCTATCTAATTGGTTATCTGGCGTACACAATGTGTTTCACGTTTCTCACCTTTCGAAATATATGCACAATCCAAACTGTATTATTGAGGAAGCCGCACAGCAGGATTTGGAGATCACACCAAATCTGAAAGTGAAGACTGAAAAGTGAATCGTTAAAGATCATTGATCGAGATGAGAAGCAGCCGTTGAATAAAATTGTGAAACTGGTTAAAGTGCAATGGAGTGGTGATCCAAATGACTGTACTTGGGAAACAGAGGATAGCCAGCAAAAGTCCTATCTCAATTGTAGAGTGGATATTTCGGCTTAATCTGGTAAGCCATTTCTCTATCTTTTTCTGTGTTCTTATATTCTTTGTTTGTCTCTTTCTCTTAAAAATTTCGAGGACGAAATTTTCTTAAGGGGGGAAATCTGTAACATCCCAATTTTTATCAAGTTAAAAATTTGGTAATTAATATAAATTTTGGAAATAATTTTGGAATTAATTTGAATTTTTCAAAACAAATAAAATAAGTGTTGATTTTCATGTATAAATAAGATTATAATTCGCATTTGAGTTTAAAATTCAAAATAATAAATATTTTAAAATTATTTGAATTTAAAAAAAAATATGGGTAGATTTGAATTTGAATTTGAATTTAAAATTTAAATAAGTATCTTAGTGAAATAATTTGAATTTAAAATAATATGTATCTGATTTATTTAATGTGTAATTAGTTTTAAAACATTTTCTTTTAAATTGTATATATTTAGATAAAGAAGAAATGTATTTATGAAATAAGAAAAATGTAATATAAAATTTATTTTAAACCTCTAATTCATGCATAATACAAGTGTTCAATTTTTAACATGTAATATTAACAAGTGTAATCCATGAAAAAAATTAACAAGTGTAATGGTTTTATCATAAAAAGTTAACAAGTGTCAAAATTCTTATTTTTATTTTCCTTTATTTTTTAAAGATAATAGGAAAGAATATATAAACCACTCTAACATCTCTCTCTCTCATTTCCTTTATCTTCATTTTCGAAGCCTGTACATTTTAAAACCAGAAAACAAAGTAATCAAAATTCAAAAATCATCTCTAACATCAAACAGTTGAAGATCTAAAGCAAATCAAAGTTTTAAAGCTAAAACAACTTCGGTTTCAACTCCTTTCAAATCAAGAAAAACAATCAATTTAAAAGATCAACTCAACAAAATCAAGCCCAGATCAAAAAGCATAATCCAGATTTTCAAATTTAAACAACTTCCAGGATTTTCAAAAGTTCTCTGTTTTCTTCAAGTATCAGGTCAGTAAACATTTTAATTAAAAAGCTTAAGTAAATAAAAAATCTGTTACATGTGAATTTTTGAGATAAATTATGCCTTGCTTGTGTTTATAAAGTGTAATCTCTGTATATATGTATGTGTTTGAAATGTGCATGTCTGTTCAACTCTGTTTTTTGTTACAGAGTTTTGAAATATAGATCAAAATTCAATATCTCTTCACCTGTTCTCTGTTTGGTTTAAGTTTTCAAACAATTTATGTTTGTTTAAATATAGATTAAGTTTTAAAAATAAATTTGAGTAAAATTACTTAGGATTTTACCTAGGAAATGGAAAAGACCGTAAGATTTTCAAACATGTTAAAAGTCAAACATTATAAATTGCTGATTCAAGTATATAACTTGAATTAATTTTGAAATATATGATTTTTAAAAGGAAATTTAGGATTTTTAGTGTTATATCAAGTGAGAATTTCGAAGTTGATCAGATTTTGGTTTTGGAGCAATTTCTAGCGACTAGAGAGTGGTGAGGCCTTGGGATCACCACTGGAGGTAGCTGGGGAGTTGTTGAGGCTAGGAAAAACGGTGGGAGATTTTCTTCGCGATCGTGGAGGTGGGAATTGGTCGAAGTAGGGTTTGAACCCTAAATGGGTCAAGGTCAGGAACTAGGTTGCTGCGGCATCCCTGGCTTATCGAAGATCATCGGACTAGGGGGAAAGGCCACGTGGATGGCCGGAGAGGGTATGGCTGGAGTTGTAGGGGTGCTAGTGGTCAGCGTCATGTTTTCGAGGGGTTTTTAGGCGACGGGTTTTGGTTCTAGGTAGTTCGAGATTTTCGATATCGATTTTGAGTCTGTGGCGATCATTGGGTGGTCGGAATTGAAGTGGTGTGTCATCGATGACTTGTCGGCGGTGGTCATGGAGGCCAGAGCCCAGGCAGTTGGATCCGTGTGTCAGTAATGTTGTGTTTGTAAAATGTAGGGACGACTCGGGTGAGGACTCGAAGCAACTCCTTGGTAACTCGATTAAAGACTCAAGTAGGAACGTGAGTATAAATCATGTTTTAGGTTTAAAATTTTAAACTAACTAAAATCGTAAAAAAAGGAAGGGTGATTTTCTAGGGGCATGACTCGAGTGGGAATTGGGTTGGACCTGAAGCAAGTTTTAAACAGTTTTTAAAAGGTTTTATAAAAGCAATTTTTTAAATTTAAATTGAATCTAGTTTAAACTATTATACGATAATGTTTTAAATTATTTGATTAAAGGAAGTTATA